>CM014278.1:52835725-52881293 GCA_004135705.1 Alloteropsis semialata
CCACGCCATCCGCACCGCCGCCCCCTCGCGACCCGCAATTCCGTCCGCGCCGCCGCCCCCTCGCATCCATCCACCGGCGACGGCGTCGGGAGAGGTGCAAGATCGGAGATTTCTCGCTCGGCGCCGGCAGGTGGGCCTCCAACCCGCGCGATCCCGCGTCCCATCCCGCCGGAGCCGCCGCCGACGCCCACCTCTCCCCCTCACGGTCGCCTCGCTCGCCGCCCTCTCGCAGCCCCCTCCCTCTCCACTCTCCTGGGATCCCGCGCCCCCTCCTTCTCCCCCTCCGAGCTCGACACGTAGGCTGGGATCCCGACTCCCTCTCACAGTCCTCTACCTTCTTCCCCTCTCTCCATTGCATCCCCTTCACCACCCTTCCCCCCTCGCTCACGGGGATGCTGGCCGCCCACCGCCGCGCCCGGCAGCAGATCAGGCGGGTCTACAACGGGCCCGGTGCGCTCCGGGACCTCGCCGTCGGCGCCGACCAGGTCGCGGCCTACGACGCCGCCGCCGCGGGCAGGATACTATGGTGGCCCAGCGGGGGCCAGTTCCTGTAGACGGTGGGCGGGCCCTTCCGGTCCGTCGTCTCCTGTGTGTCTTCCTCTTCTCCTGAATGCAAGGTATGGCCTGCCCCGTGTCTTCTGTATTGCCGATGAATGTGGTTTTTGATCCATTTAGTGAGGTGCTATTGTTTTTTCCTTTGATCTACTAGACATGTGACATTCTGAAGAATATTGTACAAGCAAATCTGCCTATGGAGATGCTCCTCAGCTGTGTTACTGCAGCTTTGTGGCAGGGTACAGTTTTTTCTTCCATTGGCTGTCGATTTTCATTTTAATAAATTTCAGTATATAATGTTATATGATGACAATTGACTTCGATTTTTTAGGTAATGGATAGCTACAGTTTTTTGTTATCAAGTTGGGACCAGATCATTTATTCTACTAGAAAAATTGTATCGGTGCCAATAATCATCTGCCTATGGAGATGCTCCTCAGCTGTGTTACTGCAGCTTTGTGGCAGTGTACAGTTTTTTCTTCCATTGGCTGTCGATTTTCATTTTAATAAATTTCAGTATATAATGTTATATGATGACAATTGACTTCGATTTTTTAGGTAATGGATAGCTACAGTTTTTTGTTATCAAGTTGGGACCAGATCATTTATTCTACTAGAAAAATTGTATCGGTGCCAATAATCAATGCCTGCTCATGCACAAGTGATATACTTTTTTTAACAGAAGCTGGTGTTTCTTTGTTTCGTACTACATCACACTTCAATGTAATTTTTTAAGACAGTTCTTTTACTAGAATTTTTCTTTGTACGGCAATTGACCAAAGATGCTACTCATTCCAATAATAGGTCGTAGTAGTAGGTCGTAGTAGTCCATCCCTTTACTAAATTTTGGAGTCAACTTAGCTTCCATGCTACAATTTTGGATTCCATGCTAAAATTTTGGATTTTTGACACACTTGCTTGGCAGGCTGGACTACACACAATTTGCCAAAAATACTATGTGGAGGCTCATGCCACAATATGTTTTATCACAGAGTTGGAAATAAAACATTTGGGTAGCAGTCATTGCCTTGCATATGGCACTGGATTTTCCTGTTATACTGAATTTTGTTCCAATTTTCTTCGGATACCGTGCTTGCAGTGAGCAACCTATGGTGTTGTGATGGTGGCATTGTGCCAATAGCCTCGGGTCAAATATGTCTTGAATATCATGAAGTATAAAATGTCAGCCAATAATTCTTAAACAAGTTCAGCATACAAGATTTTTTTTCATTATATGGGAATATCAATATATACATGCTCAATTGCTTGAACCTTATATTTGGAAACTTTGCATGTCTTCTCTACGATGTTTTGGCCTGTCAGGGATGTCATGGACATGCTGGAAGAGTACGAGCAGCTTTTCTTCCAAGAGATCACCCATACCTAAAACGGCTAAACCGGATTCAAGGATGTAATATTGAGAAATTTATAAGGTGAGGTACTGTTCCATTCCCCACTCAACAATGTCACCAATGTTTCACCGAAATTAAGGAGCAAGGTATTGCAAGACACAATATTGTGTTCAACATTTGACAGATGGTACAACGAGTCATGCCTGTCATATGTTTTAGAGACTCGTTCATGCGATAGTGCCCTATATGCTTCAGATTTTGTTTTTGTGCACAACATGGCTAATCCTCCTAACGTTTATCGTAATATAATTTCTTGCCTAAAATGCCTTTATGTTTTACTTTGAATTTCCATCAGTCAGGACATGCTGAATAGAGGAACAATTAACTTTCTAAAAAAAACTGAGTACTAGAGATATTTTGGGGAACCATATGTTATAAAAACTTTAACAAGCATTAGTATAATTCCAGCCAGCTTTGAGATACAAAGTAATTTAGTGGTTTGTTTTTTTAAGCTCCTGTCTTGATCCCAGTTGATAAATGAGCCTAATGCAGTAAGGCTAGATTACTTCAGCCAGTTCAGATTGCTGCAATATTTTTTTTTCAGATTACAGTAAGAAGGTAACAATTCTGCAGGGGTGCGGAGTTCCCCTTGTTGTATTTGGTATACCAGATTAGAAGATTGGCGCTTCATGGTCTGAACAAATCTGCAGATTTCTCCTCCATTCTCTAATGGGTAAACAGGTTGTTTAATATCCTGGCATGGCAAATTGGATGGTTTGTTCAGAAGCTAGGTACTACTCCAAAGCGATGTTGCAGGTTCAGCAGGTTCAGTTTATGAAGTGAACACTAACGCTTATATTTTTTAAAGGTAAAACAGGTGAAGTTGTGCTATGCTGACAACAATCTATGGCAACTAATAAATAGGAAAACAAGTTGAATGCATCAGTACAAGCCATAGAGGAATAGTCTATCATTTGCTATTGCCATGCCCTCTAGATTGCAGGTTGGTTGATCACTCCCTCCTCTTTCTTTCTTAATTTTGTTTTATTTTTCATATACTCTAATTTGTCAAAGAAAGAACAGAAAATGTGAGACATTTCAAGAAGGCTATGCTTCTGCTATAATTATGTTAATTTGCAATTTTTCCTGTGATGATGCTTCTAATGTTCCCTATGACATCATGGAGAAATGTCAAGTAGGCCTGTATTTATGAACAGGGTATGTATGCATCGAAAAGTTTATCAAATTCATATGCATTGAACAGGGTATCTTTTTTTAACACTTCTCTGCATGTTTCCTTGAACAATGCATTGAATCATTAGACAAGTTTTTTTAACATAAGTGGTGCTGCTACTGCTGCGGCAGAATTGGCCGAGGAACCAGTTGTGGATGCACATACTTTGGAAGTGGCCCGAGGACTAGCTGCAATAGTGAGCAGCGGAAGCTACCTCATGTCGTGGAGCTGCTACTGCAGCGGCAGAAGTGGCCAAGGACCCAATTGTGGATACATATACCATGAAAGTGGTCCGAGGATTAGTTGCAGCATTGAGCAAGTTACCTCATGCATGTATTTCTCTTTGTGTATAAGGTTTGTTGGTTCAATCATATCTCTAAACCAGTTCTCTTATTGGTTATATGTTTGAATTATGCTTCCAAACCATTAATCAACATGTTTTTCTTGCTCATCTTATTGTGTTCTAAATTTTGTTTTACCCTCGTAGCAATGCAGGGGCACGAACCTAACACATTGTTTATTTTGTTTGCAAAGCATTATCATTTTTTCACTATGAAATTTAGCAGTTTTGAAATTCTTTTCTTGTTGATTATTTAAATCAGTAATATATCATCCTGTGCATTCTACTGTGAAGTAATTTCCTGTTGGTGCTTCAGAAAAATGATGTAAGCATGTGTCTATGTGTTCTTGACTACTGCAGTTTTCCTTTAGCCAATGGAATGCAAGAGATATCTGCATATTGATTATGCTTCGTCGGTGTATAATCACTTATTCAATGGAAGGGGGTGGGGAGATACAATAATTGCCAAGTGTAAAAGGTTTGATTAATAGTGTATTCATTTGAATTGTAAAATATATGTGTGTCTATGCGGATCCTATCACACACATTTGGTCATCTGAATAAGCATGATTTTTGCCATGCCAATTTTATCGTTTCTACAATTTTGTTTTCTTCCCGTAGCAACGCACGGGCACGAACCTAGTATTTTAAAAGAACCCAACTGTCGATAGTAACCTACTCCTTTGCTACATCGATACGCTATACGTACCAAAGCCGCTCTAAACTCATCATCGGCCAGACTATCCTCCAACTCTAAAGTCTAAAGAAGGTGCGCCCAACAAAATTTGAACATGGAATGCTTAGGGCATGTTTAGATCGGTGAGAAATTTTGTGAAATTTACTGTAGCAATTTTAAATTGAAGATTAGAAGGACTAAACATGATCTAATTATAAAACTAATTACATGGATGGACGAAAAATCATCAGATGAATCTATTAAGCCTAATTAATTCATCATTAGAGATTGATTACTGTAGCATGACATTGTCTAATTATAGCCTAATTAGATTTAATAGATTCGTCTCACAATTTCACCGGGGTTATAAAATGGGTTTTGTCAGTTATCCACATTTAATACTCCTAATTAGTATGAAATATTCGAATTTACTGTAACGATGCAAAAAAGTTGGCGAAATAAACAGAGCCTACTCCAAATCGTCCACATCGTCGACGACAACCTACTTCCTTGGCCTTGCTACGACAAGAGCTTAAGAAATAAATTCAGCGTGCTAATATTCCCATCTCCCATTGCATCTTAGCAAATCAGGGCGCATGCGATTACAGATGCCTTGCGTAGTTGCGTTGCGTCTCTCCTTGGGAGAAGTCGTCATCCCTTCCGTTTTATGCACGGACGGCTCGGAGGCGGCGAAGGATGGAGTGGAGCAGGGCAGTCCGGTCGGGATTCCATCGCTCAGATTGCTAGCATCGCGGTTCGCTCAGAGCGCGTGCCAGCGGAGGTAGCAACGGTGCTGGACTGCCGGTGCCGGACTTGAATAATCTCCGCTCGGATTTTGCTCCCGTGCTATGTGCTCTGTTTCCCTCGGCGATTAAGTGGCTACGCCTTTGTTCGTTTAGGCCCAACAGTTCGAGTAAAATGCATGTACGGCCATTATACTTGTTTTCAGTTTGGCCATTGTATTTAGAAAAGTATAAACTGTGGCCACTAAACTCACAAAACCGCACAAATACAGTCATCGACATTAATCGTATGTATTTGAATGACATAGAGGGTGTTCTACTAAGATCTTGTTTAGTTCGAAAACCGAATCGTAAAAATGGATGCCGGAAAGGGTATTCAGATACTAATAAAAAACTAAATACACAACTCGCCTGAAAATTGAATTTCGAATCTATTAAGCCTAATTAATCTGTCATTAGAGATTGTTTACTGTAGTACAACGTTGTCGAATCATGGCCTAATTAGGCTTAATAAATTCGTCTCGCGAATTTACCCAGGGGTTATGGAATGAGTTTTGTCATTAATTCACGCTTAATACCCCTAATTAGTGTCCTAATATTCAATGTGATGGGTGAATAGTAAAAACTTGCTGATCTAAACAAGGCCTAAAAATTTGTCGTCTAGCACGAACAAATTACAATATACATCTTTTTATTTTTTACTTATCCTCCTCCTCCCTCCCCCCCATTTTTCCATTTATATATTTGTTTTTAGCCTCTACAGTTAAGGTGGCAATTGCGAGCAGCGAGGGCAAGTTAAAAGTGGTGCTCATCCACATGTGGAGCAAAGTGAGGGTAAGTTTAGTCTACTTATTTACTCTATTTCATTATTCAAATATGTAATTAATGGGCCGATGACCGTATTGATGCAGTCTTGTGAGTTTAGTCGCCACAGTTTACACTTTTTTAAGTACGATGGCCAAACTGAAACACGTTTACAAGTATAATGTCTATCCATGCATTTTACTCTTTCGCTTATGTTGGTGTTTTGCGAGCGGAAGCATTTCCATAATTCCATTTCCCCCACAACGAGGCTCGGTTCGGCTCGGTAGAAAGGGTCAAAGGCGGGGGTGGGGAGGCATTGAGGCAACGCCGCCGCCGCCCGGCGAAGTGGCAAGGCAGCCCCCGTGCCCCGGCATCTCGCATATCCTGCACGGGATGCGACGACATCACGAGATCATCAGGGGAGAGCGTGTCTCACACCCACTCGGAAAATTTTGGGACCACGTCGACCACGTAACAGAAAGCACCGCTTCCCTGCGCGCCTTAGGCTATGTACAGCGGTGCTCTCTAAATTTCACCCTCTAAAAGCAATATTTGAAGGACCTCTTAAAAAAATTTCATCCTCTAAAAGAGATTGCACTGCAATGATACCCTCTAAATTTCACCCTCCAAAAGAATATGGTAGGAGAGGATGGAGGACCCTGGATATATAGGGGAACATCCTGGTGACCTTCATTTTAAAGGGTACTTTAGAGACTACCGTTACATGATTTTTTCTGACAATAACCTTTAAATTTAGAGGTCCAGGAGGTTTTAAGGGAAACCGTTGCACGTAGCCTTATGAGCCCTTGCTGCCAGCTCGGCTCCATCTCCAGCTTGTGCCTACGCTGCGCAGTACTGCGCAGCGTGGTCATCAACGGATCAACTAATCAAGCGTGTAAACAGTCGTTGGCTCCCTACAGCGAGGCCGCAGGGGAGAAAAAGTAGTAAAAACGATTCATAAAAAAGTACTAGTAAAAACAAAAAAAACGAGGGAGTGTAGTAACTCATGTTATACCACGTTGTCCTGTTTTACTTTTTCTTTTCTTTTCTAAGAATGCGCAGACGGAGACGGAAAATTACAGCAGGAATCGAAGAGCAGGAGAAGGGATCAGATCAGAGTGGCCAGACCCAGATCTCCACACCACGCCCACGCAGGCACGCACGGTTGCATTCGCATAATCGCATGGCACACAGCCACACACAGCACACGGTTGTTCCCGGGCTGAACGAGCCCACAGTATGCGTGTATGCGAGAGGCGAGCATGTCATGATGTCAACGCTGCAGACCTGCAGCGCCTGTGCGATCGCATTTACTGTTCTCTTCGTCTCATCATCATCACACTCCTTGGATGAACATTCCTTGGAGAGAGCTCAGAGGATGGCGGCCAAGCGCAACCTTGACTCGGTTGAAGGTACACAACTAAATGTTTCCTTCTTAGATATATCTGATGATCGCATTTCTACCAATATTTCAAACATAGGCATCTTAAAGGGAGCTAATGGAAATGTGGTTAAAGAAGCGACTAAACAGATTAGAGTCATGGAAACAGTTAGGCTAGCCACTTGTCGGGGTTCTCTACCGCCGACAAGTAATATTTCTACGATCGCATGTCAGGGCACCGGATGGTGGCTCAAGAGACACAGGGGATTATACTGGTTCGGGCCTCCGGAGAGTAACACCCTACGTCCAGTGAGAGCCAGTGTTCTCGAGTCCAAGTCTGTAGTAGGGGGTACAAACTAGTCGGGAGAGGGAGACGATCCCAAGTCCCTGTGTGGTGTTGTGGTGCGAGTGAGTGTGCTGTGGGTTGATCAGCTGTTCGTCCTCCCCTCACTGATGCCCCTTTGTCCCCTTTTATAGTCTCAAGGGGAGAAGGATGAAGGAAGGTAAAAAGTGGAAATTACAATAAGAGTTACTGTCCCGAGCCCTTTAACCCTGTCCTGCATCCCGAGCCGTACGCGGAGTAGGTGTTGACGGGGTGGGCTCTCCGCTTGACCCGGGATCGTACATGCCCGGGTGGTTGGTGTAGGGGCTTCTCGGGTGCGTCTCCGAGTAGCTTTCGGGTCGTGGTTGACTTGTTCTGCGCCTTCGGGAACTCCAGGTGTCCTCCTCGGGCTCCAGGTGTCGTCCTTGGGTCCCAGGTGTCCTGCATGCGTACTTCTCCAGGACTGTAGTGTTCCTGTTCGGAGGAGACGGGTGCTCCTGTGGCCGCCGTGGCGAAGGACGGATGCCCATCCCACTCTGACATGGCAGGCGCTGAGCGGGTACGGCCAGGGATGGGCAAAAGCCGGACGGAGCCGAGAGGACTAGTCGGGCGAGTCGGAGACTCCTCGGCGACGGAGACTCCCCGGGCGAATCGGAGACTCCTCGGCGACGGAGACTCCCCGGGCGAATCGGAGACTCCTCAGCGACGGAGACTCCCCGGGCGAATCGGGTGTTCCTCGGACATGGGAGATTCTCTTGATCCGGGTCCTCGGCTTTTGTTTTTGAAGGGTGGATTATTGTTATGACGTGGATTAAGGGCTTGATCGGGTACCCCTGATCTTGACCCTCGTCAGTAGCCCCCGAGCCTGGGGAGGAGTCGGAGATTCGCGCCCAGGCTCAGTTGCTATATAGGAGTGTTGAGCCGTGATTATTCCGGTGGGGGCGCGCGAGCGCACCCGCCGGGTGTAGCCCCCGAGCCTTGAGAAGAGCAGGTGCTCTTGTTAAGGTTTTGAGCCCGAGTAGTTTGCCCTGAAAGTTGTCGGGATCGTGGAGCTTGTCGGGGACGCTTCGTGCTGGGCCGGGCCGCCGCCTGACAGTTGGTGGGCCGAGCGCGGGGGCGCCGTTCCGCCTCTTATGCCGCGTGGAGGGTGGGCGCGACTTTTGAGGCCGTCAGGTGAAGCGACGGGCGCACGTCGCAGCCGTGCCAAAGGTGGGCCCGTGCGTTTAATGCCGCCGCTCCGCTCCGCCTTCCCTCACTATTTATAGCCCTGCGCCGCAGCAGCCTAGGGTTTTTACCTCGTCTTGAGCCTTTCGCCTTCCGTCGCGCGTTCCATCTCTTTCGCCGCCGTTGCGCTCGCCTCCTCGCATCCTCTGCCGCCGCCGCCGCGTTTTCCCGCGGAGTGAGAGACCGAGCTCCCCACCTCGCCCGCGCTTCCCTCCCCTGGTAGCCTCGCGATGTCGACCTGGGAACGCTCGAGGGTGACACTCCGGCAGCTGGAGGGCCTTGTGGCAGAAGGGCTGCTTCCGCCATTGACGGAGGCCGAAGAGTGGAAGAGGCCGGGCGTGGAGGACTCTCCCCGGCCACCACCTGGGTATGTCGTCTCCTTCGTCGCCTTTCATGAGCGTGGATTCTCCGTCCCCGCGGGGAGATACATCCGCGCCGTACTGAACGAGTACGGGCTGGAGCTACACCACATCAACCCCAACAGGGTCCAGCAGATGGCGGCGTTCGTGGCGCTGTGCGAGGGCTACCTGGGGACGGAGGCCCACTGGGACCTCTTCAGGTACTTTTTCAAGTTCGTGCTGCATCCCGCCGAAGGCGGCGCCCCCGCGACGATCGGGTGCGCCGTGTTGAAGATGAAGCAGGGGAGGTCGGGGGCCTACATCCCGGGCTCCCTCGCGAGCTCGAACAAGGGCTGGCACCCCGGGTGGTTCAACCTCAAGAACGACCCCAAGAATCCTCTTCCGAAGTATACCGGGAGGTCGTTCGAGGAGGCACCCGACAACTGGGGGTACGGGCCCGAGAAGAGGCTCCAGGAGAAGCTCCTCAAGGGCGCCTGGAAGGTCCTTAGCCGACTTCAGGACGCGAACGTGTCCTTGGCGGAAGTCATCGGCGGGTACCTTTCGAGAGGCATCGTCCCGTTGAGGCGTCGCACCCTCCAGATGTGGCAGATGACCCCGGACAAGGCCCCTTTCGTGGGGACAGTCACGATGGATCCCCTGCCCTCGGAGTCCGAGGTGCGGCGTCGGGTGACGGCGGCGGTGGGGAGGTCTCACGTTGCATACCTGCCACCGGACCTTCTCCCGATGCTCCCGAGTACTTTTTGTTTTCTAATCCCGAGTCCTTTAGGTGAAGGGCAACAGCATCACCTTCTCCCAGCCGCCGCTTCCCGAGGACAGGGCGGTGAACCGGGCCGCCGCCGAGCGCGCCAAGAAAAGGAAGGAGCGGCGGGAGAAGTGGAAGAAGCTCGAGGTGGCCAAGCGGGAGAGAAACGCCGAGCGGGCCAAGAGGAGGAGGAGGGGTGAGCGGGTCTCCGAGGATGAGGACCCCGAGTCGGAGCCCGCGGAGGGGGACTCGAGGAGCGAGGACGAGGAGGAGGATGAGGATACGCCCCCCGCGAAGCTCAAAGCAGTGGCGGTGGTGACAGCTTCGTCCTCGGCCCAGCAGCCGAGGCCTCGCGAGGGAGGGAGGTCGCCTCCATCGGACACGGGGAGGGGCAGGAGTTCTCGGTCGGACCAGCCTCACCGGTCCGCCGGAGACAGCCAGCACGGGCGCGACCGCACGCCTCCGGTTACCCGCCGCGCGTCCGAGGAGCAGGCGGATCCTCGTCGGGACGCGACCTCCTCCCGTCGGGACAGAGCCGGGACTCGTCAGAGCGCGCCCACAGGGGCGGCTCGTCGTCGGGGGCATCGCGCTCTCCCCAGAGGTCCATGCCGCGGGACGACAGGCGGCCGCCGCCAGCCCTCCAGACGGCGCGGGCGCAGAGTGGAGGGCGGGGCGCTCCCCGGACGCCCGCATCTGCCGGAGAGGATCCTGTCGGGGGCAGCGTCTCACCCGCATCGCCCATGGTGGAGGCGCGGGTTCCTACCGCCCCGGCGAGGGTCGCGGCGGGGCGGCCGGATCCTTCCCTGGTCGAAGGAGGAGGCCCGGTTGGCCGGGCGGCGCCCCACTCGAGCAGGAGCGCCGAAGCCACACAGGCGGCCCCCGCCCCGACGGCGCTCGCGGGGTCCAAGAGGCCTTCATCCCCGCGGGGCCCGACGCCGACAAGTGCCAAGCGGACCCGAACTGTCTCGTCGAGGTGAGGAACGTTCTGCCTTTCCCGGGTAGTTTCTATTTTCGTGGTTGCCTTTCCCTTACCCGGGCTCCTTGGTCTTTGATGCACCAGCCGAGCCGAGAAGCCACTCGAAGTGGCGCCACAAAAGAAACTGCGCCCGGCGACGCAAGCGCCGGGGCCCGTGGTTGAGCTGGCCGAGGAGACGGCTCGAAGGGAGACGCCCTCCCCTGGAGTGGAGGTTCCTCAGGGCAGCAGCGATAGCCTGGGAGGGGCGCTCCCGGGGGGCCTGGTCGTCGCGCAGGCCGTCCCCACGGAGGCGGCCCTTGCAGCCTACCAGGCCGAGCTGGAGCAGCAGCTGGTGGGGCCAACCCTCCC
Source organism: Alloteropsis semialata (assembly GCA_004135705.1). Lineage (NCBI taxonomy): Eukaryota > Viridiplantae > Streptophyta > Magnoliopsida > Poales > Poaceae > Alloteropsis > Alloteropsis semialata. The sequence continues at coordinate 52,846,782 of CM014278.1, forward strand.
AGCCCCCGAGGAGATGGAGAGTCACCCTGAGGCGGGGGAGGTCGCCCCGCCTCGCGGCGCGGACCCAGCCGGGGCCGAGGAGTCCGCCGCCGGGCAGGACAGTCAGGGGGCCGCTTCCGCCCTGGTGACCACGGCCGACCCCACGGAGGCGGAGGCGGGGGCGCCCGGGGCCCTTCTGGATGCGGCCATTGCACCGGCGGCGACCGCCGCAGCCCCCGAGCCTCCCTCCGGGGATGTTGCACCGGAGATCGTCGTACTGGAGGACTCGCCGGAGGACGGCCCTCGGAGGGTCGACGGCAGCGCCAGCGGGGGCCCGGACTTGGAGCCGGCGAGGCCCTTGAGCCCCTTGAGGGGGGTCCCGGACTCCTTCACGGACACCCCGGGGATGATGACGATGGACCGACGCTTCCAGACTCTCGTACCCATCGAGAGTAACCCGAACCTGCCGTGCGAGGGTCGGTTGCAGTGGTTCGATCGTCAGAACCCGAGGAGCCCCGCCTTTGAGCTTGACGACAAGTCGGAGATGGAGCAGTGCCAGCTTCTCGGGGAGGGCCTTAACAGCATGAAGGAGATCTTCAACTCGATGATCATCAAGCCTTCCCGGGTAAGTTCTCGAGTTCCGTTTTTAACTTCTGGTCTTAGGATGGGGCCACCTCGGGAGTGTCTTACCGCTCCCCTTCTGCCTTTGTGCAGGAGATCATGCTGCGCAGCTCCGAGAAGTCCTTATTCCTTCGCCGGGAAGCCGGGCTGTGGCACGCCGTCCAGCAGCTGAAGGCCGAGAAAGAGCAGCTCGAGGCTCGGCTGACCGAGGCCCAGGAGGCCAGGACAGAGGCGCTCGCCCGCGCTGAGGAGGATAGGGTCGCCCTCGAGGAGAAGGTGGGCGAGGCCGAGAAGACGGTGGCGGCGGCGCTGGCAGCTGCCGACACTGCTGGTCAGGAAAAGGAGGCCGCCGTCCGGGCGAACGAGGGCCTCAAGGTGAAGGTGGCGGACCTCCAGCAAGACCTCGAGCACGCCAAAATCGACCTCAAGACAGCCAATAACCAGCTGGTCGATATGGCCGGGAAGCTGAAGGACGCCACCGATGAAAGGGTCCGCCTCGGGGAAGTCGCCCAGAAGCGGGAGGAAGAAATCCTCGGTAAGTTACCCTTCCTAGTTTCTTGTCGAGCTGTTCCTTGCTCTACTTCCCGAGTGGCCGTGAGTTGCTTGACCTTGTCCGCGGACGCAGCCCTGCGAAACCAGAAGACCGACCTGGAGGCCAAGCTGGAGTCATAGAAGCGCGAGGTCGCCAGGGCCCTTGCCACGAACCAGGAGCTGGTGCGGGTCGGTCATCAGCTGGAGAAGGAGATGACAAGTAAGCGTCATACTTCCCCTCGACCTTCCACTTGTTTCTCCTTAGTGGTGGCTCAGCCGAGGCAATTCTTTCAGGGGCGGTCGAGGATCTCCGGAAGTCGAGGGAGGAGACCGAGCAAACCCAGAAGGCCCTCGAGGAGAAGACCGGAGTCCACCAGGCTCTGGTTCAGGCCGTCGAGCATTTATTCGAGGAGCTCAATGTCGGCAGCGGCCCGTCCCTGGTGGAGCGCCTTGCCCTTGTCTCGGGAAGAACTCGGGCGCAAGCTTCAGATCTCGCGCAGAGAGTGGCACGAAAGATCGTCGCCATGTTCTTGTCGCATTACCTGAGCATGGAGCGGGAATGTCTGCAAGGCGGATGGGCCCCCGGCTATGAGGACCACGAGTATGATGAAATCGAAACCGAGTCCTCTTCCTTTGCCGACAAGATGATGGACGTCGCCCTGAAGGATCTCGGGCTGTAATCAAAATAGAAAGTAGGGGACTTAGCCATCTCATCGTATAATGTAATGAACTTAACCCCCCCTTAAAGGGTATTTGTTGTTGCTAAAAAACTTGTGTCTTTATCTGTTGTCTGCCATTTCCTTCTTCCGAGTGCTTTTGGGGTCTTTGGTCGAGATGGTAGGGCGCAGGAGCCCACCAGTCGGACTCTGTTCCGTAGCCGCCGGGGCGTAGGAACCCGAGAGTTTGGCCCGACTTGGTCGCACAGTGGCGTCGCTCAGACTCGCAGCCCCCGAGCAGTTTCGGAAGATTGAACAATGACAAGCAGCAGTTCGTTACGTTGAAAGTAACAACTAGTCGAGGCGATTCCTTTATTGCTCTCGGGAAAAAGACGTCGGTCCTAGGGCTTGGATTTTGCCCGCAAGTCAGCACCGTAGCCGCAGGGGCGTGAGCACTTGGAACTTGGACAAGCGCGATCGCAGAACCGCTCGAGCCGACGTTTCTTTCCCGCAAGCGCAAAAGTATACCGCTTGATCGCGCGCGGGAGCGATCTTTTGTCAGAATTTTTGCGAAAAAAGAAGGGGCACTGGGCCCCGGGTGGAGCCCCCGAGCGGTGGGCGATCCTGCACGGAGGGGAAGGTCGTCCACCACTTAGTTTTGGGAACTCGCAGGGTACATTTTTGGAAAACGACCATACATGTATAAAGTACTCGGAACAGAGCGGCACTTTATTTATTATCGCAAGCGAAAAGTACAGGTACTTTTAAGGGTAAAAGCGACGTAGCTGCTCTATGTTCCAAGCGTTTGTGAGGACTTGGCCGTCAGCGTCCTTGAGCTTGAAAGTCCCTAGGCGGAGGACTTGGTCGACGATGTAGGGGCCTTCCCATGGTGGCGACAGCTTGTGGCGGCCGCGATTGCTCTGAACTCGTCGGAGGACGAGGTCGCCGACTTGAAAGGCCCGTCTTCGGATGTTGCGGTCGTGGTACCGCCGTAGGGTCTGCTGGTACTTGGCTGAGTGGAGTAGTGCGATGCTGCGCGCTTCATCCAGCTGGTCGACGGCGTCTTCCAGGGAGGCTTGGTTCCCCTCGTCGTCGTAGGCACGAACTCTTGCGCTGCCGTAGTCGAGGTCTGTCGGGAGAACCGCCTCGGACCCGTGAACCATGAAGAAAGGCGTGCAGCCGGTAGCCCGACTTGGGGTGGTTCGCAAGCTCCAGAGGACAGACGGGAGCTCGGCGACCCACCTTGCTCGGAACTTCTCGAGACGCTTGAAAATCCGTGGCTTCAGCCCCTGCAGTATCATGCCGTTTGCTCTCTCTACCNAAGATTGAACAATGACAAGCAGCAGTTCGTTACGTTGAAAGCAACAACTAGTCGAGGCGATTCCTTTATTGCTCTCGGGAAAAAGACGTCGGTCCGAGGGCTTGGATTTTGCCCGCAAGTCAGCACCGTAGCCGCAGGGGCGTGAGCACTTGGAACTTGGACAAGCGCGATCGCAGAACCGCTCGAGCCGACGTTTCTTTCCCGCAAGCGCAAAAGTATACCGCTTGATCGCGCGCGGGAGCGATCTTTTGTCAGAATTTTTGCCAAAAAAGAAGGGGCACTGGGCCCCGGGTGGAGCCCCCGAGCGGTGGGCGATCCTGCGTGGAGGGGAAGGTCGTCCACCGCTTAGTTTTGGGAACTCGCAGGGTACATTTTTGGAAAACGACCATACACGTATAAAGTACTCGGAACAGAGCGGCACTTTATTTATTATCGCAAGCGAAAAGTACAGGTACTTTTAAGGGTAAAAGCGACGTAGCTGCTCTATGTTCCAAGCGTTTGTGAGGACTTGGCCGTCAGCGTCCTTGAGCTTGAAAGTCCCTAGGCGGAGGACTTGGTCGACGATGTAGGGGCCTTCCCATGGTGGCGACAGCTTGTGGCGGCCGCGATTGCTCTGAACTCGTCGGAGGACGAGGTCGCCGACTTGAAAGGCCCGTCTTCGGATGTTGCGGTCGTGGTACCGCCGTAGGGTCTGCTGGTACTTGGCTGAGTGGAGTAGTGCGATGCTGCGCGCTTCATCCAGCTGGTCGACGGCGTCTTCCAGGGAGGCTTGGTTCCCCTCGTCGTCGTAGGCACGAACTCTTGCGCTGCCGTAGTCGAGGTCTGTCGGGAGAACCGCCTCGGACCCGTGAACCATGAAGAAAGGCGTGCAGCCGGTAGCCCGACTTGGGGTGGTTCGCAAGCTCCAGAGGACAGACGGGAGCTCGGCGACCCACCTTGCTCGGAACTTCTCGAGACGCTTGAAAATCCGTGGCTTCAGCCCCTGCAGTATCATGCCGTTTGCCATCTCTACCTGCCCATTGGTTTTTGGGTGGCTGACGGCAGCCCAATCCACTCGGATGTTGTTGGCGTCGCAGAAGTTGAGAAACTTCTTGCCCGTGAATTGGGTGCCGTTGTCGGTGATGATAACGTTTGGGACTCCGAAGCGGTAGATGATGTCGGTGAAGAACTGGACAGCTTCTTGTGAGCGAACCCTCCTGATAGGCCTGGCCTCGATCCACTTGGAGAACTTGTCGACGGCGACAAGGAGATGCGTGAAGCCCCCGGGCGCTTTCTTCAATGGCCCGACTAGATCCAAACCCCATACGGCAAAGGGCCAGGTGATGGGGATGGTCTGTAGGGCTTGCGCCGGGAGGTGAGTTTGTCGTGCGTAGATGTGACACCCTTCGCAGCTGCGTACAATGTCCTTGGCATTGGCGACCGCGGTTGGCCAGTAGAATCCTTGTCGGAAAGCTTTCCCGACAAGAGTCTTCGGCGTGGCGTGGTGCCCGCAGGCTCCTGCGTGGATGTCCCGCTGCAACTCTTTGCCTTGGTCGGTTGGAATGCACCTCATCAGGACGCCAAAGGTGCCTCGCCTGTAGAGCTCTCCTTCAATGAGCGTGAACGTCTTGGCCCAGCGTGCGATCCGCCGGGCCTCGGTCTTGTCGGGACGAAGCTTGCCTTGCACAATCCACTCGAGGAGCGGGATCCTCCAATCCGGATCTTCAAGATTGGGTTCTGGTACCTCGTCAATTTCCATCACCTCCGATGCTTCTGGCGCCGGTGGCTCAGGCGGCTCGTCATCTAGTCAGATGGATGGGGTATGCTGGTTCTTGGCAAATACACCATGGGGGACTGGCTTTCGGTTAGAGGCCGCCTTAGCGAGGGTGTCGGCCGCCTCGTTGTATCGCCGCTGGACGTGCTTGAGCTCGAGGCCGAGGAACTTGTCTTCCAGCTTGCGGACCGTGCGGCAGTAGGCAGCCATCTTGGGGCTGACGCAACTCGACTCCTTCATCACTTGGTCGACGACCAGTTCCGAATCACCCCGGATCTCGAGACGCCGTATGCCTAGCTCGAGGGCGATACGGAGTCCGTTGATAAGGGCCTCGTACTCGGCGGCGTTGTTGGAGGCCGGGAAGTGTAACCGGACCATGTACTCCATGTGCACACCCAAAGGTGAGACGAAGACAAGACCGACACCAGCCCCCTCTTTCATGAGCGAGCCGTCGAAATACAGGACCCACGCTTCGTGTTCGATGGAGGTCAGGGGAGTCTGGGCCTCAGTCCACTCGGCGACGAAGTCGACCAGCGCTTGCGACTTGATGGCGTCCCGTGGGGCGTAGGCGATGTTCTTCCTCATCGGCTCAAGCGCCCACTTGGCTATCCTCCCCTCGGCCTCGGGGCTCTGGATCACCTCGCCGAGTGGATACTTTGACACCACCGTGATGGGGTGGGCGTCAAAGTAATGTCGGAGCTTTCGTTTGGTAACGAGGATTGCGTAGACCAGCTTCTGGATCTGGGGGTACCGTACCTTGGTGTCGGACAGAACCTCACTGACGAAGTAGACGGGGCGTTGCACCTTCTGGACCTTCTCGGGCTCGTTGCGCTCGACAACGAGGGCGGTGCTTACCACGTGAGTGGTTGCCGCGATATAGAGCAGCATGGGCTCTCCTTCGCCGGGGCGGTCAGGATCGGTGGACTCTTTAGCGATGCCTTGAGCGAATCAAGAGCCTCTTGAGCCTCAGCGTTCCAGATGAAATGGTCCGACTTCTTTAGCAGGCGGTACAAGGGCAGGCTCCGTTCCCCGAGTCGGGCGATGAAACGGCTGAGCGCGGCCAAGCAACCCGTGACGCGTTGGACTCCCTTCACGTTCTGGATGGGCCCCATGTCGGTGATGGCGGTGATCTTTTCGGAGTTGGCCTCGATGCCTCGTTCCGATACGATAAAGCCGAGGAGCATGCCTCTCGGAACCCCGAAAACGCATTTTTCGGGGTTGAGCTTTACCTTATTTAGCCGGAGCTTTTCAAAGACCACCGTGAGGTCCGGGACCAAGTCGCCGATGCGCTTGGATTTCACAACTATGTCGTCAACGTACGCCTCGACCAGTCGGCCGATAAGGTCGCCAAAGACGCGACGCATGCATCTTTGGAACGTGGCGCCCGTGTTTTTCAGCCCGAACGGCATTGACGAGTAGCAGAAAGTGCCGAAAGGCGTGATGAAAGACGTCGCGAGCTGGTCGGCCAAGCTCATGGCGATCTGATGGTACCCGGAGTACGCATCGAGAAAGCAGAGGGTTTCGCACCCCGCGGTGGAGTCGACCACCTGATCTATGCGTGGAAGAGGGAAGGAGTCTTTTGGACATGCCTTGTTAAGGCCGGTATAGTCAACGCACATCCTCCATTTCCCATTCTTCTTTTTTACAAGGACAGGGTTTGCTAACCACTCGGGGTGGTACACTTCCCTAATGAAGCCGGCACTAAGGAGCTTTTTGAGCTCTTCGCCGATGGCTTTGCACTTGTCCGTGTCGTATCGTCGAAGCCTCTGTTTGACCGGTCGAGCGCCAGGCTTAATGTCAAGTTTGTGCTCGAGACCTCCCTTGGAATCCCCGGCATGTCCGAGGGCTTCCATGCAAACACATCGAGGTTTGCGCGGAGAAAGTCGACGAGCGCGCTTTCCTATTTAGGATCGAGCGCCGTCCCAACACGGAGGGTGCGACCATCGTTGGCCACGGCAACCTCCTTGACGTCCTTGGCTGGCTCGAAGGAGCACGCAGCACGCTTGGAGGTCTCGGGGATATCCAGGTCCCTGGGTGAAGGCTCAGCGGCGAGCTTCTCGGACCGGATGAGCGCCTCCGCGAATTGGAAGCACTCGGTATCGCATGCGTACGCGTGCTCAAACGAAGTCCCCACCGTGATGACACCTTTGGGTCCGGGGATCTTCAGTTTAAGGTACGTATAGTTCGGGACAGCCATGAACTTTGCGTATGCCGGCCTCCCGAGGATGGCGTGATACGTCCCAGGGAATCCCACCACTTCGAAAGTGAGTGTCTCCCTGCGGAAGTTCCGTGGAGTCCCGAACGTGACGGGCAGGTCGATCTGCCCGAGGGGCATTGCGTCTGCCCCGGGGACAACCCCGTGGAATGGCGCCGCGGATGGCCGTAGCCGGGATCGCGGGATCCCCATCTCATCGAGGGTTTCGGCGTAGAGGATGTTGAGGCCGCTCCCTCCGTCCATCAGCACCTTGTGGATGCGCTTCGTCCCGAAGAGAGGAGCGACGACGAGCGGGTACCTTCCCGGTTGCGGGACATGGTCGGGGTGATCGGAGCGATCAAAGGTGGTCGGGGCCTCGGACCACCTTAGGTAGGAGGGCACCACGGGCTCCGTGTGACAAACCTCTCGTCGGATCAGCTTCTCGTCGCGCCTTGATGGGCAGGCCGCCGATCCCCCAACGATCATCAGGACGGCGCCGTCCTCCTTGGGGTATCCACCGTTATCGTCGTCCTGGCCCCCGGCCCCATCTTTGGTGACCTCGTGGGGTCTCTTCTTCAGAGTGCCGGCGAGGAAGCTCTTCATGAGCTTGCAATCCTTCAGGGCGTGCATGACGGGGCCCTCGTGGTTGGTACAAGGCGCCTCGAGGAGTTTCTCGAAGTGATCCCTTGGCGCGTTGCCCTTGGGCTTGGTAGGCTTTCGCTCAGCCGCCGCCACCATGTTGCCGTCACGCCGCCGCTTGTCCTTCTTCTTTTTCTTGTCGGGCTGTGCGGAGGGGCCCTCGCCGGCCGCCCCCAACTGCTTGCCCTTGCCTTGAGGCCGATCAAGGGTAGCGGCGACAGCGTCTTCCCCGTCGGCGTAGTCGGTGGCGATGTCGAGGAGCTCCCGGATGGTTCGCGGCTTCTTGCGCCCTAATTCGTGGATGAGGGTCGCGCAGGTGGTTCCGAACCGGAACGCTGAGACGACGTCGGTGTCGGCGGTGTTCGGCAGCTCGGTGCAGCGTTTGGAAAAGCGCTTGATGTAGTCACGCAGGCTTTCATCCCCCCTCTGGAGACAGTTGCGCAGATCCCAGGGGTTCCCGGGACGGGTGTAGGTCCCCTGGAAGTTGCCGATGAACGCATCGCGCAACTGCGCCCAGCTGTCGATCCTGCCTGCAGGGAGGTGCTCCAGCCACGTTCGCGCCGAGTCGGCGAGGCAGAGGGGGAGACTTTTGATGATGAAGTGGTCGTCTTGCGCTCCGCCCGCGTGGCGCGCGAGCCAGTAGTCCTCCAGCCAGATGCTGGGATTTGTGTCCCCGTCGTACTTAGGCACAGTCGTGGGAGCCCGAAAGCGTGGAGGGACCTGAGCGCCGAGGACGCGAGGCCCAAAAGCGCGCGGCCCCCTGGGGTCAGGAGATGCACTCCTGCTTCGGTCCTCGCCGCTGTCGTAACGGCCTCCGCGCCGCCTGTTGTAAGCTCGGTGTGGGCGGTGCTCTTGGTGCTCGTCCCGTCGCCTGGCGCCTCCGTCCGCCACGACCCCGTGATGATGTACGGAGTGCTCCCGGTCGGGCTCCGCTTGCTGAACCGCTGCGGTTTCCAGGAGGGCGCGGAGCTGCTGATGAAGCCTCCGGTCTTCAGGGGTTGCTGGTTCAGGATGCCCGCGGAGTAGAACGGCGGCCGCCGCTAGGTTCTGGGACGCTCGTCCGAAGATTGGCGCGTCGTTGGCGTCGTTGCCGTCGTTGATTATGCTCTGCTGCACGTCCCGTGCCTGTGCGCGAGCGGCTCCTCCGCCCGCATTTCTCCCGAGCTCGTGGTGGAGCTGCTGGCGCTCGGCCTCGAGTTGACGCTGTGCTTCGTCGAGTTCTTGCAGCCTGACCCGCCGGGCATCGCCCGCGGGGCCGTTCGGGGGTGGTGTTCGGCGGGAGTCGTCCTTCGTCGAGCTGCTAGCAGACTGCACATCCCCATCGGGGGTGTGGCACATGAAGCACTCCCGGGAGGGGTCGCGGGTCGTCGATGGAGCCCGCCTCGCCTGCGTGTCCGGGTTCTGCTCGTCCGTCGCGCCTTTGCCGGCCGGTGCGGTGCAGACATTGGGCTCCGTCGGTGTCGGGGCGATCGCCGGATCGCGTGGCAGGCCCGGCTGTCCCTTCTGGTACATGGCGTTGTAGCAGTCGATGAACTCGTCCCAGGGGAGCTGCTCTTCCCCTCCAACTTGGAGGGCGAGGTTGGTGAGCATGTAGGAGAGGTTGCGAAAGCGCTCCTGGGACGGACTCCGTCCAAGGGCGGTCGCCAAATCCTGACCAAGCAGGTCGAGGACGTAGGCGGTGGCCCCCGTGGTGGCCCGGGAAGGCTCGGGCTCCCTATCGTGGATCGCCTTGCTGCCGTCGTCGCAGACGGGCTTGGGGCGCGCGAAGGTAGCCCCGATGATGGGCTCCACTGACTTGCTGAAGACGAAGTCGAGGGAGCCAAAACGCAGGTGAGCCCCCGGCGCCAGCGAGGCGCCGCCATGGGCCATCCGGACCCTGGTGAAGCGAAGCGACACGCGAAAAGGCCCCTACCTGGCGCGCCAACTGTCGGGGTTCTCTACCGCCGGCAAGTAATATTTCTACGATCGCGTGTCAGGGCACCGGATGGTGGCTCAAGAGACACAGGGGATTATACTGGTTCGGGCCTCCGGAGAGTAACACCCTACGTCCAGTGAGAGCCAGTGTTCTCGAGTCCAAGTCTGTAGTAGGGGGTACAAACTAGTCGGGAGAGGGAGACGATCCCAAGTCCCTGTGTGGTGTTGTGGTGCGAGTGAGTGTGCTGTGGGTTGATCAGCTGTTCGTCCTCCCCTCACTGATGCCCCTTTGTCCCCTTTTATAGTCTCAAGGGGAGAAGGATGAAGGAAGGTAAAAAGTGGAAATTACAATAAGAGTTACTGTCCCGAGACCTTTAACCCTGTCCTGCATCCCGAGCCGTACGCGGAGTAGGTGTTGACGGGGTGGGCTCTCCGCTTGACCCGGGATCGTACATGCCCGGGTGGTTGGTGTAGGGGCTTCTCGGGTGCGTCTCCGAGTAGCTTTCGGGTCGTGGTTGACTTGTTCTGCGCCTTCGGGAACTCCAGGTGTCCTCCTCGGGCTCCAGGTGTCGTCCTTGGGTCCCAGGTGTCCTGCATGCGTACTTCTCCAGGACTGTAGTGTTCCTGTTCGGAGGAGACGGGTGCTCCTGTGGCCGCCGTGGCGAAGGACGGATGCCCATCCCACTCTGACATGGCAGGCGCTGAGCGGGTACGGCCAGGGATGGGCAAAAGCCGGACGGAGCCGAGAGGACTAGTCGGGCGAGTCGGAGACTCCTCGGCGACGGAGACTCCCCGGGCGAATCGGAGACTCCTCGGCGACGGAGACTCCCCGGGCGAATCGGAGACTCCTCGGCGACGGAGACTCCCCGGGCGAATCGGGTGTTCCTCGGACATGGGAGATTCTCTTGATCCGGGTCCTCGGCTTTTGTTTTTGAAGGGTGGATTATTGTTTTGACGTGGATTAAGGGCTTGATCGGGTACCCCTGATCTTGACCCTCGTCACCACTTCACCAAGCAATAAAAACAAAGTTAAAAGGGATCTTACACATGACTTAGATGAGTTACACACTCTTGATGATGATGGCTTGGACCAACTGAAGTTAAATCAACTCAATAAGGATGTCCTAGAGGATTTTATGACCGAGAACAATAGTCACCTAGGTGATAGTTGTCAACTCGATCCAAAAATTAAATCCAAATCCAGAAAGGCGGCATCGCCGGGTTACCGCAACAAAAGAAGGGTATTCAGAAAAAAAATCTATCAGGGTTAAATGAAAGGCGTTTTTTGGAATAGCAGAGGTCTTCGTGACTTGGCTAAATTTAGATTCCTATCAGATATCGCAAAAGAACAGCAGCTAGATTTTATTGCCCTCTTAGAAACGTGTAGGGCAAATTTTTCAGATACGGAGTTAAATAATATTTGTGGAGGTAAACACTTCCTATGGAGTTGGATTGAGCCCAAGGGACATTCTGGTGGAATCCTTTTGGGCATTAATCCATCTGTTTTTGATATAGGATTCATCTCCCAAGGTGACTTCCACATCAAATTTCGCATGAGAAATAAAGCTGATGGTTTTCAGTGGAACCTAATTGCAGTTTATGGAGCTGCTCAACCTGAGCACAAAGAAAGCTTTTTGACTGAACTGGTTCAATGTTGTCAAAATGAATCACTACCCCTCTTGATAGGTGGTGATTTCAATATAATTAGAGGTCCTACAGAAAAGAATAATGACCGTTATGATGATAGATGGCCATTTTTATTCAATGCCGTTATAAACAGCTTGGATTTAAGGGAATTAGAGCTGACGGGGTGGCATTTCACTTGGGCTAATTCCCTACCTGAACCTACTTTGGATAGAGTGTTGGCTTCAACAGAGTGAGAATTAAATTTTCCTCGAGCAACTGTTCAAGCTTTAACGAGAGAGATCTCGTCTGATCACACACCATTACTACTGTCATTTGGAGACCATTCTTCGAGCACAACACAACCAATGTTCATATTCGAATTGGGTTGGTTGACTCGGGAAGATTTCTATGACATAGTGACCAGAGTGTGGAAAGAAGAAAATGAAGGAAACACACCTCTTGAAAGATGGCAAAATAAAATTAGAAGACTAAGACAATTCCTAAGAGGTTGGGTAAAAAGTAAAAGTGGACATTACAAGAAAGAGAAGAAAGAACTCATCCAAAAATTAGATGTTCTTGATAAAAAAAATCGGAAAAAGAGATGTTACAACCATGTGAGATAGATCTGAAACAGACCCTCAAAACAAGATTAATACAACTTCTTAGAGAGGAAGAAATAAAGTGGTATCAAAGATCTAAAACCACAGATTTACTACATGGAGACATGAACACCAAATATTTTCAGCTAATAGCTAATGGAAAACATAGAAAAACAAGGATTTTCAACTAGAAGATGGTGACAGAATTATCAAAGGGGATGAGGAACTAAAAAGGCACATCACTAATTATTACCGTGGTTTGTTTGGACCTTCAGAGGCTAGTCTTTTAAATATGGACGAAAGTCGAAGGGATGATATACCACAGGTAACATCAAGTGAAAGTGAGATGCTAATAACTGAATTCTCATACAAAGAGGTTAGAGAGGCTATCTTTCAAATGGAACGTAACAAGGCTCCTGGTCCGGATGACTTCCCTGCTGAATTTTATCAAGCTTTTTGGGAAGTCATTAAGGATGATTTAATGGCTTTATTTGTTGATTTCCATAAGGGTATATTGCCTCTCTACAGTCTTAACTTTGGAATCATAACACTCCTACCCAAAAAAACTGAGGCAACACAAATCCAACAATATAGACCTATATGCCTCCTCAATGTTAGTTTTAAAATCTTCACAAAGGTAGCGGTTAACAGATTGACAGGTATTGCGGACAAGATTATCCGTCCTACTCAATCTGCTTTCATGCCAGGAAGATTCATTTTGGAAGGAGTGATTATCTTACATGAAACTTTACATGAACTTCACAAAAAGAAATTGAATGGTGTCATTTTGAAATTGGACTTTGAAAAGGCTTATGACAAGGTCAAGTGGCCTTTCCTTCAACAGTCTCTAAGAATGAAAGGTTTCCCAGAAAAATGGTGCAAATGGATGGAATCGTTCGTTTCTAAAGGTAGTCGTGGGTATTAAAGTCAACGATGACATTGGAAAGTTTTTCCAAACAAAAAAGGGTTTGCGACAGGGAGATCCACTGTCGCCATTGCTTTTCAATGTTGTTGCGGATATGTTGTCAGTCTTGATAGCAAGGGCAAAACAAGATGGACAAATTTCTGGCTTGATCCCACACCTAATTGATGATGGTATATCAATATTACAATATGCAGATGATACAATACTTTTTATGGATCATAATTTTGAAGAGGCTAAGAACATGAAGCTCATGCTAACCAGTTTTGAGCAACTTTCTGGCCTTAAGATAAATTTCCATAAGAGTGAATTATTCTTCTATGGAGAAGCAAAAGAGGCACAACAAGAGTACATGAACATATTTGGATGTCATGTCGGAGAGGCCCCTTTTCGCTATCTAGGTATTCCAATGCACCACACACGAATCCGAAATAAAGACTGAAAAGTGATTGAGGATAGATTTGAAAGGAAACTGAGCACATGGAAAAGCAAAATGCTCTCTTATGGAGGCAGGCTTACTCTTATTAACTCAGTCCTAAGTAATCTCTCAATGTATATGCTTTCTTTCTTTGAGATCCCAAAGGAAGTCCTTAAGAAATTAGATCACTTTCGATCAAGATTCTTTTGGCAAGGGGATGGTCATAAACAAAAATTTAGGTTAACAAAGTGGAGCATTTTGTGTAGGCCAAAAGACCAAGGTGGTCTAGAAATTATGGATTTCGAAATCCAAAACAAATGCCTCTTAAGCAAATGGCTTTTTAAGCTCATAAACAATGGAATCTGGCAGCAATTAATTAAAAACAAGTACCTAGGTTCCAAAACCATTACTCAAGTGGAGAAAAAACCAGGAGATTCCCAATTTTGGGCTGGATTAATGAACGAGCAATACCCAAATTTGTTTAATCTGGTTTTCTGAAAGCATGATACTGTGCAAAAGGTAATGGCCGACAATCCACTTAATATCTCTTTTAGAAGGGCTTTGAGGGGAAATAATCTAAGAGACTGGCATGATTTAGTGACCAAGGTTGCCGATGTGCAACTTGTGGATCAACCTGACATGTGCATCTGGTCTTTACACAGAAGTGGAATTTTCTCAGTGCATTCCATGTATGGAGCACTTCTAGATGAACAGGTGCTGCCAATAAATAAACCTTTATGGAAATTAAAACTCCACCTTAAGGTTAAAGTTTTTCTTTGGCTCCTTCACCGTAGTGTTATATTAACAAAAGATAACTTAGCTAAGCAAAATTGGCATAGAAGTAAGCTTTGCTGTTATTGCAGTAACAATGAAACTATTAAGCATCTCTTCTTTGATTGTCATATAGCTAAGTTAATTTGGAGAATAATTCACACCACTTTGGGCCTTCAAAAACCTCGTAACATTTCACATATGTTTGGTCTTGGCTACAAGGGGTAATGTGGAGGCAAAAGAATTTAATTTTAACAGGTGTAAGTGCTATTTGTTGGGCCATTTGGTTTTGCAGAAATGATGTTGTTTTTGATAAAGTAAACAAACAAACTTGTATGCAGATTCTTTTCAGGGCCACACATTAGATCAGGTTCTGGGCACTACTTCAGAAGGAAGAAGACCGGGACACTATTTCAAGTGCTTGTCGAGCTTTGGAATCTACAGCCATGGAAATCTTCGCGAAGAACGGGTGGCGGTTTAGTAATAGGCTTTGCTCTTAAGCTGTCCACCTGTCAGTTTTAATCTAGAATAATTGTGATGCCTTTTTTGTAATAATGAATATATTTTATAGAGACTGGGATATTAACTATTCCTTTATCTTAAAAAAATCATCATCACACTCGCACACGAAAAAACTCCTCCCCCCTCTCTCTCTCTCTCTCTGCCCCTTTCTTCGTGCATGTGTGGCGCCGGCCCGCCATCTCCAGATGTTTCGCCGCGGTTCTCCGCGCGCTCCGCGCCGTCGCCGACAGGTGGGCCCGCGAGGCCACGGGCTTCCGCCGCGCGCCCCACCTCTCTCTCGCGTCACACGCGCCACCCCCGCAATCCCGCATGGCAACGCCGTCACGGACTCACGGTGCCCGCCGCGGCGCCGTGGTCGCCTCGCACCACGGAATAGCGACCCAGCTACTGATACAGACAGGTGGGTCCCTAGAAGACATGGCCCACTTGTCATGGTCTTGTACACCCGGCAGACTCGGCGCCGTCGCAGGCAAGAGGCAACCCAAGCCCGGGGCGGCCGTTCCGTCAGGCTGCCTGCTTTTTGCATGCCGTCCTAGATCTCTCTCTCTCTCTCTCTCTCTCTCTGGCTCTCTGCAACGGCATCACACGGGCTGGCGCTGGCGCGGCCGAGCCTGCCCCTCCCCCGCTCCCTTTCTCTCCCCAGGGAGGATTCTCCTCCACGCCACTATTTAATCCCGGCACCAGGCGTGGCGATTGGCGAGGTGAGGCCGGGGAGGAAGCCGAGCCCCGATCGACCACCACTAGAAACCCTAGCCCACCTCCCGATCCGCCGCACCTCAATCCCCAAGCCCCAGCCATGAACTAGCTCGCCTCCCCAAAGCTCCCGCCTTTTGGGATCGATCCCCGGGCCGATCGATCCGAATAAGCACTAGATTAACAACTTCTAGAACCCAATTTGATTTAATTTCCCCCCTCATATATAAAATCCCTAGCCACATTTCGGCCTAATTTGTTTACTAGTTTGAATCCCCATCCCGAACCCATAAGCAGCAGCCGCAAGCATTGGAGGTTGGTTAATTAAGCATCACCAGCAGCAGCGGCAGCAAGTAAATATACCACAGGTGAGTGGCCTGGTCACGCACGCACGCATGGAATTCTGGCTTCTGCGATCTCTTTTTTAGCGGCGCGTTCTGGACTTCTGGTGGTGCGTCTCCCTTGTTGATCTGGTCTCATCGTTGTTCGTCGTTTTGATCTGGGCCATCTTCTCCATCTGGTTCGTTTCGATCTCGGGGCGCGCGAGCTGGTTGTGCTGGACTGCTGGTCGATGCGAACTGCACCGGGATTCCTTTTGCCGTTTTTCTGCTATTTGATCGTCTCTCTTCGGTGGTGGTGTTGTTTTGGTTTTTTGCCCGAGATGCTGGGGATGCAGGCAGGAGGAAGCCGCGCAGGCGGATCACGTCGTACCGCGCTGCGCGATTCCCTGGCACTGCCAAAAAGCTTGGTGGTTCGATCGCAAAAGCAGCGAGTTTTTCCCTTTCCGATCTCTGCCTTGTCGCTGCTTTCCGAGGCCGCCGCGCTTGCTTTTGATCTGTGCGGCTAGCAGCAGCAGGTGCGTACTAGCTAGCCAGTATCACATGCACTGCTGGTAGACGGAGTCGACGCCCTCTATCTCCCCCTCTTTTCCTCTTGCAGCGACTCGATCTCAGTTTGGTAATTAGGTGATTGCCTGTCCTTTTGGTGCTGTTGCAACCTAGAGTTTTTTGAACATTTTTTTTTTCCAAATTTTCTTCTAGATCCCACCAGCTTGATAAACGGGAGAATGCACTCCTTGTGTGTTAGTTCGTTAAATTTTTCTATGCGAGTCAGTACATTTAATTTAGTTGGGTTTCGCAAATTTTCTTCTGTTCTCGACCAGCGAAAGTTTCCGGCCGGCAGCGGCAGTGAGATCAGCTAGGAATTCTTGCTTTGAACTCAGCGTTTGCCTTTTAATTATGTGTATGTGCTAATTCGGTCGATGGTTTGCTTTGGCCTTTGCTTTTGCAGGAGACAAAGCTCTGACGGCCGGGGATGCACATGGACGCAGAGACGGTGCAGTCGGCTCCTGCGCTCACAGCCCATCTGCAGAACTCGCCGGTACGTACGTCGAGCCAGTACGGTCGCAGTGCACGCAAAGTCGCAGACATAGCGGCTTTTGCATGCCGTCTGCTATCTGAGTGCTGATGATCTGTTTGCCTTTCCATTGAAAGAGGTGCACTGATAGGAATATAGGATACTGTGCCATCGTGTGTGCTGCTTTTTGGGTGATTCGGTCGAATGCGTAATTGTGATGCGGTTGCTATACATTTTGATGCTTTTGCAAGATACGCAGTAGTGCGGTGTTATCGTCAGTGATAGGTTTCTGAATTCTGAACTGCCGAGTTGTTGGGTTATGGTAGCGTGGTATTGTTCATTTGAAAGAGGTGCACGCATGCTATAGGTTGCCAAAATCAGCAAGAATTGATCTACTAGTATTCTCCTTGAGCCTTGTTAAATCCGCTGACCTCATTTATTGCGGCTTTGTTTAGTTTGCTGAGACGCACTTAATCTGGAATTATGATGTACTATTACTTTTGTAATGATTTTTGTGAGGCGCGGCCGACTATGAGTCAGAATTCTGTGGATATATATGGAACTAATAGGTTTGTTTAATTATGCCCAATTGCCCATGCATGTAGCTGATGAGAAACATAAGCTGCTAAAAAAAATTCGTGCAGAGTACGTTACCAAGTTGCTAAATTAAACACCCCGGCTCTGTTGGCCTTTATATATTTCTTTTTTGCATTTCCATGGTCTGGTTGTTCAATGGAAGATGCATCTGTAATTTTTGTGTGAGTCATTTGTGCAATTGATAACTTGATATTCTACATGTACACGTGACACGTATTAAAATTACCATAAAAGGGAATTGAAATGCATATTCTCTGAACAACTGTTGTTATTAGGAGATAAAAACAGAGGATTGATATCTCACCTTGATTTTGTCACTAGCTACTTTCATGATTTTCTCAATGGCTCAGTGTTTTTATAATGGTTTATTTGTTTGAATCCATTCATACAATTAGCATAATCATATAGTCTTGTTCTCAATAAAGTATCGGATAGTTAACACGATGCCACCATGTCTATATTTCACTTGTCAAACATAAACATTTTCAAGTTGACTTTGACAATTCTCTATATTATTTTTTTGTGCATCTATAGATATCTATTTTTTATCATATATGGAGATTTTTTTTAAAAAAAACCCTCACATATGGAGATGTACACAAGCAATGCACATGAATCAAAACTGGACCAACAAACCTTTGCATGGCAAACAGTAGACTCAATTTGTCCGGTTGTCATATATGGAAAGAGAGAAAAAGTTTCTTTTCTGTATGTCTTTTTTTTTGGTTCTGGTGGTGCTTTGTGCTCTGTTGATGCTGTTGACTGATGTCTCCCTTTCACGAGGCTATGTTCTCCCATGACGCACAGTCGCACACTACACGCGTTCACTCTCCAAAGCTTTGCCATTTCAGCCTTTCCTTTTTTTTCTTTGCCCACAAATCATACATGTCTCACCTATTCTGTCTGTGACCATTGCACATCATAAGAAGCCGCAGGTCAGCAAGTACTACTTCAAGAAGAAGACCAGTAGCCACAGCAGCAGAAATAACAAGGATGGTGCCAACCACAACTCCAGGATCCAACCCATGTCGCCCCTGAGCGAACAGAGCCTGACCTTCTACGACACCCCCACCTACCACGCTGGTGAGCACGCCCTGGTGCAAAACTGCCACACACCCATCAGGCCACACTTGACTCACTTGACACTTATCTTTGTGTGAATTGCTCTGGTTACATCAGGAGCCTTCTACGAGATCGACCACGAGAGGTTGCCCCCCAAATCCCCAATCCATCTGAAATCCGTACGGGTGGTAAAGGTGAGCCTTTTTCTTTTTAGGATTCAGCTGCTGCTCTCAATTTCTTGATCTGTTTGGTATGTGTTGATCTGGTTTTGTTTCTGATCACCTGATGTGTCTGTGTGTGTACTGTGTAGGTGAGCGAGTGCACGAACCTGGACGTCACGGTGAAATTCCCGTCCCTCCAGGCGCTGCGCAGCTTCTTCTCCTCCTACCCGGCGTCCGGCACCGTGCCGGAGCTCGACGAGCGATTCGTCATGAGCAACAACCACGCCGCGCGCATCTTGCGCCGCCGGGTGGCCGAGGAGGAGCTCGAGGGCGAGGTGCACCAAGACAGTTTCTGGCTCGTCAAGCCCCACCTCTACGACTTCGCCGCGTCCCAGCAGGCGCCGCCTCCGCCGCTGCCTGCTCCACCGGTGGCTAAGATGGCGCCAGCAGCCGACTCCTGCCTGCTCACCACCTTGAAGTGCGATGGCGCCGGGTGGGGCATGAGGCGCCGTGTCAGGTACATTGGCCGGCATCGTGACGAAGCTCCCAAGGAGGCTGGCGTCGATGGTTACGACACAGAGGTCAGCATCAGGGAGGAGCAGCAGCGTCCAGCCACGCGGGAAGTTACGAGGAGCGAAAGAAACTGCAAGAGGAAGCGGGAGGCAGAAGGAAGCAGCAAGGACAAGCACAGAGATGAGGGCAAGACCAATAGCAAGGATCAGGGCGTCAGCAAAAAGAGTTCGAAGAAGGCGAAGAAGCGCACCGTGGAGTCCAAGGACGGCGACCCTCGGCACGGCAAGGACCGGTGGTCAGCGGAGCGCTATGCCGCGGCAGAGAAGAGCCTGCTCGATATCATGCGCTCCCGCGGTGCCCGTTCTGGCGCGCCGGTGATGCGGCAGGTGCTGCGGGAGGAAGCCCGTAAGCACATCGGCGACACCGGCCTCCTTGACCACCTACTCAAGCACATGGCCGGCCGGGTGCCAGAAGGCAGCGCTCACCGATTCCGTCGCCGGCACAACGCGGATGGTGCGATGGAGTACTGGCTGGAGCCAGCCGAGCTTGCCGAGGTGCGGCGACAGGCTGGTGTGTCTGATCCATACTGGGTGCCGCCGCCGGGATGGAAGCCAGGTGACGACGTGTCCCTCGTTGCCGGCGACCTACTAGTCAAGAGGCAGGTTGAGGAGCTCACCGAGGAGGTCAATGGTGTAAAAAGGTCTCTTTTTCTGCTCCTTTTCTCTCTGTCTGCACCCTGTAGTTGTGTTGCAACACCACTGTTGTTTAAGGTCTTACATAGCGTGGGATTTCTTCCCAGTTTTATGCTAAGTTAGCTTTGTGGTGGTGTGTGAAGGCAAATGGAGCAGCTGGGCAAGAATGGGGACTTTGATGCAGAAAGAGCTTACAGTTCATTGAAGGTATGCAAAAGATCAGCTCAGTGACTCTCAATCCTCACTAGTATTGTTGTCTCCTTTATTTTTCAAGGAAGATGACATTTTTTCTGTTCTTCTGATTTAGAACTGAGTATGTAATTGCATTAATGCGCAAGTCCCTGTATATTTGGATATGCATTTTTCATCCTCATTTGGAAAATATTGGCAGTTTCGGCATTTGTATGTTTGGATGTGCAAAAAGCTGCCTTCTCGATTTCTCATGTACAGCATCTTCGTCTATTGATAGGAGGTTTTTTGAAGTGCTGGAGTACTTGATCTGTTTTACTTCTCACACTTGTTCTACTGAGGAACTTACAAAAACTTGTTTAAACATGCCTATTTTGAATGCACTGATGGAAGTTTCATTTTTTTGTCAGGAGAAGTACCAGAGTGTCGTGAGGGCTAACGAAAAGCTTGAGAATCAGTTGTTCTCTTTGAAGGTAAGTATGAATCCAGCAAACTTCCTCTGCTTGAGAAAATAAATCTGTCAGTTAATTTCAATAAAATCAAAACCGAGACTCCATGCCTGCTAACTTGTCTTTAGTGATCCACATTTCTGAACCTGTTCAGACTTCAGTTTATGGCTGGAATACTTCATGTGAAGCAGTGACTTTGTTAGCTTTTCTTGTTTCATTTACATAAACGATCTTGCATTTATTTTCAGGATACGTGCGAGAATGTGGTTCAGTTGAATGGTGAGCTGAAGAAGGAGGTGTTATCCTTCAAGGTACATGGATTCAGCCATGAGTCCATGCCATTATCTTTTCACCTGTAACATCTATTGCACTGTTGTTTCTAATTAAGCACAGATGCTTTTTTAGGTCCAGTTCTCTGAACATTCTGTTGTACTAGCTGTGTGCCGCTCTGAATACAGTTATTGACTCTTGTCTGATTTCAGGACAAGTATGAGCATATAGCTGACAAGAATGATAAGTTAGAGGAGCAGATTACCTATCTATTCGGCTCCTTCCTTTCTTTCAAGGTAGCTTCTCTGCATGGCAGTGTACTCTGTTTGTTGATTATGCTCTGCATGTGCAAATGCACATCTGTTGTCTGTCATCCATGAGTACAAGTAACAGTGCCAATTGGATGGTGCAGGATGAGTTGGGGCTGGCGCTGAAGATGGAAGCAGCTCGTCAGCTGGGATCGACTCCCAGTGATGACAATCAAGAAGCTGCTCCCCCCACAGCAGCGTACCTCGCTTCCGGTGACCAGACGACCCCGCGGGCAAACAGCGCCGTCATCCAAGGCGTCCCGGACAGGCCGGTACCGAGGAAGAGCAGCTTCCGCGTCTGCAAGCCACAGGGCACGTTCCTGTGGCCCAGCATGGCGTCCGGCATGAGCATCAGCGGGGGAGTCAGCAGCAGCTGCCCTGCCGCCGCCACGACAGGCCCGGGGATCCCTCGCAGCACCAGCTGCCCCAGTAGCGCCGGGCCGGGGCTCCCGCGGTCGTCGCGAGCCCCAGCAGTTGAGGTGGCGGCGGCGGCGGCGGGCCACTCGGGCCTGGACGAGCACCTGATGCTTGGCGCCATCTTCTCCACGCCGCCCTCGGCGTCGTCCACCAACGCCGCTGCCGCAGCTGCCAAGCTTCAGCTGTCCCTGCCCAGCCCGAGGTCGCCGCTGCAGCCGCAGAAGCTGTTCAGCACTTCTCCCGCAGCCGGGTTTAGCCCACAAAAGCTGCTGCATTTCTCCGGCCTCACTCGACTTCATGTGGTGAGTCCACTTGCTTGCACTCCATCCTCGTGACCTCGTCTCCTCTAGTTCTTCAGTCTCGCACTCTGCAGCATCATTCTCTGACAGTTAGTTCTTGCTGTTCGATTGTTCTTTGCAAAGCGTTGGTAGCCAAATCAAGGCGCTTGCAAGCTTATTCATGTCCAATTGATGGTGTCCTGCGCAGGACACCTCGTCCTCGTCGTCCGGGGCGTGCAGCGCCAGCCTGCTGGAGGGGAAGAGGGTCCTGTTCAACGCAGACGCCGGCCGGATCAGTGTGGTGGGCACCGAACTGGCCCTGGCTACTCCATCCTACTGCTGAGCTACTCCTACCTCCACTTCGTCACCTCCCTCCCCATGCCGTGCACCATTTTTCCTCTTACTACGATAACGAAGGGGCAGCACGCAACACATATACATACAGAAGAAAGAAATGATGACAAAAAAGAGAGATACAGAGAGAATAGGAACTCACTTTAAGCATTCTTGGTTGCATAGTTCGTAGCCGTTTGAAGTTTGGTCAGTACCTAGTCAATTTTTGTGTCGTCGAAGCTTTGTTTCTGGTGGCTAGCAGCTAGTACCATTAGAGCATTGGATCGATCCCTTTAGTATATCTGGCGTATGGTCGTCTGCCCTGTCGTTGGTGCATGACACATTTGGAGTAGAATGTGTCAATTTTCCTGGCTCCATAGGGCATATATATAGAGTTATAGGCTATATCCGGTGCCTCTTGTGTGGCATAAAAATCCATGCCTCGTAGAACCACATATATGATATATGTTTGGTAATTTACTGTTGCACATAGTATCTATATATATAATTATATATGACTCTATATCGGTGGAGTGTTCTTTATAATCTCTGCAGTTCTGAATTCTGATACCGATCACAGGCATCCTACAGAGAACTCATACTTTTGTGCACATGTGACCTTGTGACTATTGGTTAAGTTATTTACATGGAATTTGATCTTCACTTGCGTACGGGTATTAAGTTTGTAGCTTCTACCATTGCTACTCGTGGCCTCATGTACTGATATCATTCCTTAACGCTCCTACACCTGTCTCATCAGAATTCAAAAAAAAAATCACAGGAGAAGGAGCGGAAATTGGCCAGAGACCTACGTGAACAAGTTTCGTAGGCACCAAGATTCTTTTTTGTATTTTTTCCCCCAAAGACACTTACTAAAAGTCTCTGAGTAGGCGCCAAGTTTTCTGCTCCGGACTTTCTTGCCACTAATTCAGAATGGTTTTCGCTCTCTATTCCGACGGCATCAGGTCAACTCATCCGCAGATCCAACGGTCCAAATAGCTTTCTTGACCTCTACGTAGCGAAACCCAGAAAAAAGAAAAAGAAAACGAAAAAGAAAAGGACGGTCCCGAGTCCCGACCGGCCCAATACCTCTCTCATCTTCAAAGTGTTACGGACGGCCCAAAGCCTTCTCTGTCCAGAACCTTCTCCGTCTTCCTTCCCCACCCAAAATTGGCCAAGCCCAAACCCTAACCACCACGGCAATGGCGGCGCCGGAGATGGCCGATGAGGCGGCGGCGGGGGACCCGCGCCGCGTCCGCAACACGTGCATCCTCGCGCACGTGGATCACGGCAAGACCACGCTGGCGGACCACCTGGTGGCGTCCTGCGGGGACGGGCTCCTCCACCCGAAGCTCGCCGGCCGTCTCCGCTTTATGGACTACCTCGACGAGGAGCAGCGCCGCGCCATCACCATGAAGTCTGCCGCCGTCGCGCTCCGCTCCCGGACCGGGCACCGAGTCAGCCTCATCGACTCCCCGGGGCACATCGACTTCTGCTCCGAGGTCTCCTCCGCGGCGCGCCTCTCCGACTCGGCGCTCATCCTCGTCGACGCCGTCGAGGGGGTGCACATCCAAACGCACGCCGCGCTGCGTCAGGCCTTCATCGAGCGCCTCCGGCCCTGCCTCGTGCTCAACAAGATCGACCGCCTCATCACCGAGCTCTACCTCAGCCCCGCCGAGGCCTACACGCGCCTCCACCGCATCGTCTCCGACGTCAACTCCATCTACTCAGCCCTGCGCTCGCAGTCCTACTTCTCCCTCCTCTCGGCCCTCGAGGACAACCCTTCCACCAGCTCCTCGTCCTCCGCCGAGGACCTTCCCGAGGACTTCGAAGACGACGATGACAATGAAGACGCGTTCCAGCCCCTCAAGGGCAATGTCGTCTTCGCCTGCGCTCTTGACGGCTGGGGCTTCCGCCCCCAACAGTTCGCCGACCTCTACGCCAGAAAGTTCGGAGTCAACCCCTCCGCCTTCCTGAAAGGATTGTGGGGCCCGAGATATCTCGATAAAAAGACGGGGAAGGTTGTGGGGAAGAAAGCCATCAAGAGTGCAGACCCACAGCCCATGTTCGTGGAGTTCGTGCTGAGTGCCCTGTGGAAGATGTATGAGCTGGTGCTGGAGGATGGTGGCGAGGGTAAACGGGTGAAGAAATTGATTGAAAACTTCCAATTGAAAATTCCAGAACGGGAGCTGAAGAACAAAGATCCAAAGGTGGTGCTGCAGTCGGTGATGAGCCGGTGGCTGCCGCTGGCAGATGCTGTGATGGATATGGTGGTGGAGTGCACACCAGACCCTGTTGCTGCTCAAGGGGTCAGGGTTGCAAGGCTTATGCCAAAGAGGGAAGTTACACCAGAAGATGCTGCTGGTTGCCCCGAGGTTGTTGCGGAGGCAGAGATGGTGCGTAGGTGTGTTGAGGAATGTGATGCGAGTGTGGATGCGCCAGTGGTAGTTTATGTGTCAAAGATGTTTGCCGTGCCATATAAGATGTTGCCCTTTAAGGGAGTGAATGGGGAACTGTTGAACCACCACGGCGCCAGTGAGTCAGAGGAGTGCTTCATGGCATTTGCGAGGGTCTTCAGTGGTGTCCTTCATGCGGGGCAGAAGATCTTTGTGCTATTGCCATTGTATGATCCAGTGAAAGGGGATTCAGTGCAGAAGCATGTGCAGGAGGTGGCACTGCAATACTTGTATGAGATGCTTGGACAGGGCCTGAAGCCAGTTGCCAGTGTGGGTGCTGGGAATGTTGTTGCAATCCAGGGCCTTGGGCACCATATATTGAAGAGCGCGACATTGTCGTCCACCAAGAGTTGCTGGCCCTTCTCAAGTATGATGTTCCAGGCGTCTCCGATGCTTAAGGTTGCAATTGAGCCCTCAAATCCAGCTGATCTGGGAGCTCTTGTTAAAGGGCTCAAGCTTCTTAACCGGGCAGACCCATTTGTGGAGTATACTGTTACCCAGAGGGGTGAACATGTCCTTGCTGCTGCAGGTGAGATACATTTAGAGCGGTGCATAAAGGATTTGGAGGAAAGATTCGCAAAGGTCAAATTGGTGGTCTCAGATCCCCTAGTTTCCTTCAAAGAGACAATCGAAGGAGAAGGTGTTGGTTTAGAGGAGAGGTTGAAGGAACCACGGGAGTTTGCTGAGAGGACTACTCCAAATGGGAGATGCACTGTGCGAGTTCAGGTCTTGAGGCTTCCCAATTCTCTAACTAAGGTCCTTGAGGAAAGCGAACAATTGCTTGGTCAAATAATTGAGGGGAAAACAGCAAAAAGGGATGGTGTCTTAGATCCAAGGCTTTCTCAGGATGATGGTGATTCTGCTGCAACGCTTAGGCAGCGTATGATCGATGCCATAGACAGTGATTTACAAGAAATTTCAAAGCAAGTGAGTAAAGAAAAACTTGACAGGTATAGGAAGATATGGCTTGGATACCTTGAAAGAATCTGGTCACTAGGTCCTTGGCAGGTTGGTCCAAATCTCCTTCTCTCGCCTGATGCAAAATCAAGTGATGTTGCAATAACCATACAAGATGGAAGGCAAGGTACACTTGTGAGTGGTAGAGCTCATGTCTCCGAGAGATTGGGGTTTGTGATGGAATCTGATGCCAAAGATAACAATCTTGAAAACGGTGAATCAGCAGTAGATGCTCCTGAGCATCTAGAGTCTATGGCACTAAGGAACAGCATTGTTTCAGGTTTCCAGATTGCTGCAAATGCTGGGCCTTTATGTGATGAACCTATGTGGGGTCTGGCATTTATTGTTGAGCCCTATATCTTTACTGACGGCTCTGATGTTGCTAATCACTCTGATCAATACAGCATCTTCAGTGGTCAAGTAATCACTGCGGTTAAAGAAGCATGCCGAGCAGCTGTTCTTCAGAACAAGCCAAGGCTTGTTGAGGCGATGTACTTCTGTGAGTTGACCATGCCACATGAGCAATACGGCGGAACTTATGCAGTTCTTCGTAGGAGGCGTGCAAGGATTCTGAAAGACGAGATAGAAGAAGGAACCTCATTGCACATAGTGCATGCTTACTTGCCAGTTGCAGAGAGTGTTGGATTTTCAAATGAACTTAGGAGTTTAACTGCAGGTGCAGCTAGTGCTCTGCTTGTTCTTAGCCACTGGGAAGCTATTACTGATGACCCATTGTTCATCCCAAAGACGCAGGATGAGCTTGAAGAATACGGAGATGGTTCAAGCATTGTGGCAAATTTGGCCAAAAAGCTTATGAATTCTGTTAGGAGAAGGAAAGGTCTGCATGTCGAAGAGAAAGTTGTGGAGCATGGCACAAAACAGCGGACCCTTGCCAAGAAAGTGTAGCTCAATTTTTGGGCAGTACGAACATATTGCTGTCCAAGATTTTGTTCTGGTATACTGAAATATATAATCAAAGTTCTATGTGGTCATTGTTGTTTGAGAGTTGAGACATGAACGGCATTGGTAACATCTTTTCAAGTATTATTAGTGATGACTTGTTGATTGATGCCTCCCTGGTCTATGAAGTATCATGAAATCAGTCTCATAGTAACTTGTCGTGTTCTAACATGTCTATACTGTTTTTGCGCCCTTCCTTGAAGGAAAACATTGAGTATTTACCAAAATATCTCCTTTGTCATAGGTACTAACTTCCATGATCCTTTGTTCCTTGCAATACCATGAATAGTATAATAGTATTTTGTCCTTGGAGCAAACTGTGTAACCTTGAGTACTATTGATACTAGTCCAGTGATAACAGTATCTTTTCATTCATCGTCATCACTATGCTTTTTACTATATATAAGAAAGTTCGGTTAGAATATTTGTTTCTTTGTTCTGTATGTACGGAGAAAACGAGAAATTATGTTGATCTCTGTATCTTGCTGCTTATGGCACTAGCTATGCTAATCCTGTGTTCTTTAGGGTGTTGTTATCAAACACCAATAATAATTAAGCATTGTTGTTAACTTCTCCTTTATAAAATTTCCCAGATAGTACGTATTGTATGATGATGGGTGTATCGACCTGTTTTGATTATAGTCAAAACTATTGCAGATGCTTTCCTTCTTGGTTTTGTTTAGCTTTGATGCAGTAACACTGGCTGGGGAATCCATCTTTTGTATGCTTGTCAAAGTGAAATCAGTTCTACCTTGTTTGCGCTCTTATGTCTGGGCATTTCTTTTGTATGCTTGTCAAAGTGAAATTAGTTCTACCTTGTTTCCGCACTTATGTCTGCGCATTGTAAAATGCCTGCAAACAAGTAGTTTCATGGGTTGCACATTTTGTTGCGATGTCCTTCGTCCATCATCAACCGCACAGCAGTCTTTCCAGGAAAAAAAAGGATGTTAGCCAAGGCTCTAGATACAGGTAGGCAACTTGCATGGCAAAGTGCAACATGAAATTGTTCACTGATTTCTGCCTGCACGAACCAAATTGGAGTGCAGAGGTTTGATGTTCTTTGAACAATCATGGGATATTAATGTGTGCTGGATAGGTTCAAAACTTGTATAAAACATGATCACATTTGCATTTACGAAATTGTTGTTATTGTGATAAGGGCGTTGGCAGTTGGAAACCTGAATTACGTTTGTTTTGTTTCTTCAATTGCATGTCTACGGAGTCGCACGCTGCAACGGCACTGTAGGTGTCTGTTTGGCTACATAATTCCGGATCGTTTTCTGAATCACTCATCCTCATGAACGAATGCATCAGCAGAATTCATGGTCGTCTTACACCTGATTACTTTGGCAGTACATTCTTCTTCTTCTTCTTTAAAATAAAAAACAACAGCAGTGAGTTGCGTGGCACGTTTCAGAATTTGGTTGGTCTGAGTCTGACAGGTTCGGTTGCTGTGCCTCACGCTACCATTCCAGCAGCGGCAGAAGCATGTTCTTGCAGCTCAGGCTGCAGGCTGCAGCATTAGGCCACGCAGTAGCATGTTCTTGCTAGCTTCGCCGTCCCTGTCCTCTTGGCACCGTTTGGTTTTAGTCTGGCATCTAGCACGGAGGGAATCTTTTTTGCATGGAGTACTAAATGAAATCTATTTGTAAAATCTCTTCACGGATGAGCGTAACTTTTCGAGACGAATCTAATGAGCCTAATTAATCGATGATTGGCTACAGCGATGCTGCAGTAACCATCCTCTAATCATACGGTCAAAGGCCTCATTAGATTCTTCAGGGTTCCTAGTGCAGGAGTTCTGGAGTTAGTTTTGTAAAATACTTTTATTTAATACCTTTAATTAGTGATCAAAGTTGTCTTCCAATACCGAAAGTTCTTTCGGTCGTACTGTGGAATCGCTAGATGGGAGTTGGGACAGGGAGACTCGACCTTTTTTCCTTTTTCGCTTGGTCGAGCGACTCGTTCCTTGGTTTTAGACCTTGTTTAGTTCGCGAAAGTTCATCAGCAACTCGTTCCTCGCTCATTAGGGGGTGTTTAAATCCAGTAAATTGGTGAAAAATAGTAAAAAATTTTGCATTGAGAAGTGTGTCCTATGAGAGGGGGCACGGTTATCAGTGTGAAAACTTTTGATGACTTTTTGATGCGTTGTGAGAATTAAACAGGCCCTTAATTTTAGTTTTTCCTAGTGGAGCAAATCATTAAGGCCCTGTTTAATTCCAGCAACTTTCCAAAGTTACCAAAAAGTTTCCACACTGATAATCGTGCCCCCTCTCACAGAACACGCTTTCCAATGCAAAAAAATTTTCACCACTTTTCAACTTTCAGCGGAATTAAACAGGCCCTAACACGGCCAAACGGGACTACGGGAGTATCAAAGCTGAAACGGAGCATTCGCCAACATTCCGAAAGCCAGGATTGGAGTCGTTGCAACCAACGCGGGTCGGCGCGCGCTTTTGCTCAAAAGGAGGTCCGAAAGTTGCCGCCCTTTCTGTTCAAGCTTTGGCCGTCGTGGTAGTACGATGATGGTGCTGGTTGCAAACAGTTGCACTGGCTGTTTCTTATTTCTTCTCTTCCGGACCGGGCAGAAACCTTGCGAATGCAGCCCTCACCAATGGGATCGGAGCCCAACCCACGTGCGTGTAGTCAGCGTGGTGTTGTTAACTGAGGGTGTGCCCGTTATACATAGTGTTTATATATTGGGTCTCTAGGTCACGTGCACAGAGAGAAAAAAGAATTGACATAGTTCTCTAGGTGAAAACTTTATGTGTTTTTGATGGAATTAAACAGCGCCTGATTCGTACTGATCAGTTGGCGACCACGTGCACGTACACCTAGGCCCTAGCTGCATGCCTGCATCTGAAGATTATCGCTAGCGATCAGGCGACCAACAACCAGTTTGGTGATTGAGGAGGCTGTTACAGTGTTACTAGAGTGCCGTGTGTTTCTTCCCCGAATTGAGCCTGTTTAATTCGTGTGAAAGAGTGAAAAATGTATGCATTGGGTTGCGTGCACAGAAAAAAGAAATGAACTGACACGGTTCTCGATGTAGAAAGAGAATGGAAAGTGACGTGAATTGAACACGCCCTAACACATGTGCATACACCGTTGTCTCCTGACAGATTTCACCCATCAGGCGCCCGCATTCTTTCCAACAAATTTCCTCCGGATATCTAGGCAGCCAGCACGCTCCCTCCATTCGGCCAAGCAAATTAGAGAATGTGCGGAACGAAGGCGCTGAGAGAGGATCAGATCTCGTCCAAGATAGATTATGCTCCTGTTAGATTAGAGAATGGGATATGGAACTAAAACGTAGCTTAGTTGGTCAGGTTCCTTATGGTGGAACCTGCTCACCCGGGTTCGAGTCTCCGACTCGACACGGGTGTCACATTTTTCTGGATTTATTCCAGTATTTAATCGACGTTATTCTTTCAGTGGTAAGTGACGTACCCCTCGATAGCGAGACGCATGTGGTGGCTTCGTCAAACTTAAGATCAGAACAGCCTGCTCAGTCTCTAGTTTGCGTGTGTGTATTTATAGGGGTGAGTTAGGATCAATCCTTCTGTTTGAGCCTCGAGGCTTATTTCGTTTCATTTGGACAAGCCTTTCACCAACAATTCTTCTATCAATACATAATTTTTTTGCACAAAGTCAGTGGCGGAGCTAGGAATGAACCATGGGGGGAGGGGGGGCATTTTGTACTTCATCTTACTAGTTACTAGGATACTCCCAAATTTGTGGATGCAATGCTGGATCTCATTCTAGAAATTGAAGCCCTCGAAATATAGCAGGTCTAACTGATGGCCGTTCTTCTTCTTGTCTTTGTTCCAATTCAATTAAGGGGGCAAGAACTGGAGGTGGCTCTTGCTCCACAACTGCATCATCTCTTTTCCTTTTGAAAAATTCATAAATGGGCCTCTCTTAACCATTTATATGTAAAAAATTAGAAGACAATCTTATCAGTAAAACTAGAGAGTCATGAACTAGTATTGTAGGACATTAGGGATAAATAAACGAAACAAGATGCAGTTCTTGGGGTTCTGAAGCAAGAAGCAGAAGAAGCAAACAAAGAACGTGCCTAGTTACCTTCACTTGCGAATTGCGATGCTGAATGTTGAATCAATGAATTGCTGAGCCACGAAGAAGCCTATGACCAACTAGCTGCTAGGACATTAGGGATTGGGGGACCGGAGTGGGGATTAGCTTTTGGGAGATGGGGATTCGAGGACTGGACAACCTGAGTCAAGAGATCCGGACCTAGCAGTAGCAGCGGCCGGCGAAGCCGCGGACGACAGCAATGGCCGGCGGAGACGGCGCTGCGAGAGGCGACAAGCCGTGAGAGTCG
Source organism: Alloteropsis semialata (assembly GCA_004135705.1). Lineage (NCBI taxonomy): Eukaryota > Viridiplantae > Streptophyta > Magnoliopsida > Poales > Poaceae > Alloteropsis > Alloteropsis semialata. Next base: position 52,877,284 of record CM014278.1, read on the forward strand.
ATGCGACGCACTGGCCGTAGGCGCTTGCGTGTGTGTTGCACTGTTGCTGCCTGGCCTATGACCTATTTTTACATGAGTTATTGACTAATGAGCCTCTAAGACATGTATATCTCACTGGCATTTTTTGGGAGGGGGGGGGGGGGGGCAGGGGGGCATTCAAAAGTACTTTCTTATGAGTAATTTTTTTTTTATCACAAATGGAATATTAATAGCGAAAGGCATGTCCTAACTAAATGAAATATGGCTTGTAAAAACAATGGAGGGAGCAAAAATGACCATTTCTATGAAAGGAGTTTCCAATACGGATATTGCTGGATTATATGGATAGCTACTTGTTTGCTTTATGATTATATAAAGCCTATATAAAGCCATGGGGTTGGGGTGCTGAGTGCGACCCATTCCTCTTAGAATCTCTAAGGAACAACTATTAGTATTAGTCAAGGTCCCCAAATTTTGGAGACCAAGCCAAATTTGTCATGCACTAACTAAGAATATTCCCAAGGTGAAATGTTAGGAAAAAGGTTATTATGTAATTTGTTACCGAGGTGCGTTCTTGTTCCAGAAGTTTTTCTTAAACAAAGTTGCAACAATTATTAGTTTTTTGTGAAACCAAATTAAGTTTAAATAAGTATATGATACAACAGTTGCTCCTTACATTCTTATTTTGTGATCGTACATGCATTCATGCCTTTATTTGAGGATATATTCAAAGAAAAAGGTGAGGAAAAATTTCTAAAATATATATAAAGATTGTCACCTAGTAGCAAGTGAAGACAAGTCTCTACGAACACACCTAATCATCACACACAAATAATAGAGAAAAAAAACTACTATAACTTTAGAAATAATTCAACAATAAAATAGTGCAATTTGATTATTAATGCATTGACATCATAAAAATTATAAATATAAAATTGTAGCACATCTTTTCTCCAAAGGAAAAATAATAATTCTTGAGAAACAGAGTTATATATATAGAACTGTATTACAATTTCTTTTATGTAAATACAAGTTTAATGATATCATAACACAAAACACAACAAATGATGATAGAAACCTCAACATAAAACCATCGCGGGACAACTAAAAAGGTAAACAAAGACCAAAGGGCAATATTGCATAGATCTAAGTAATTTGATAGAGTTGTATTAAAAAAAGAAATCCTTCAACGTTTGATTTTACGAGGACTAGATGGTAAGAACGTTGGTGGCCCAGTAGGATTGGAATTTGGAAGAAGTACAAAAGCTAAGCAAGTACGTGTTCATGGCACTCTAATAAACCCTCCTGGCTCCAGAGGATGTCGTCCAGATGATCCATGAGATTACTAGCTTCCCGTGTACCTAAACAGAATACGTGTTGGTGCACTACTGCTGATACTACACAAAACTTGGAACTTGGAATGAAGGAGATATACACACACGGGAAAGGAGGCGCAAGCACGCAGTCCACCTCCTGATCTCCTACCGTAACGGTAACTGCTGGATCGTCCAGGGCTCAACGGTTTCAGAAAACATATAACAAACCTGACAGCTGTTGCTCCTTGCTTGTGCTTTATTTCTTTCTCCCCGAGGAGATTCAGCTAACAATACTAGTACTATTCAATGATCACCACATATACTACTCTGTACTCTGTATTTGATTTGATACGGGAGACAGATATTGAACTGCACTACCAGAATGATGAAATTATCCTAGGGTTGTTAAGTAGTAGGAAAACACTAGCACTTGTCATGGAACATGTGAATCCTCACTAGGAGGCATTTAGTACGGAAAGTTTATACTAAATTTTAAATAGCAAAACATTAGGAAAAGCACACATAATTAGGAGAAGTCTAAGATTCTGCTTGTGACGGTTGCCTGCGGATGAAACCTGCAGGTAGCTTGTTTTTGTAGTACTTTGCAGGTAGGTTTTTGTACAAGACCGAGAGGATGAAGTACAGCTTGCTGTAGCCATCATATCTTCCTGCTCGTTAGAACCATATCGCGAAAATCGTTTTCCATAGTGGTTTGTCCACCAGTGCCGTATATTAGCAGGGGCTAGGTGGACACCCGCACAGGGCCCCTAAATATCCGAGGCTCCCAAATGCTTATGTAATTAAGTTACATAATCAGGTACTTAAGTATAGAAAAAAGAAAAGACCCACTAAAACACTTACAGAACACAGCTAGTCAGTTCATACAAGCCTCGTTTTCCCACACAGACTTATATCATAATGCTACAAACCCTAAGTAATATAAGAAATAATATATATTGAATTTTATTCTAAGTGAAGCTATGTTTTTATTGTGCTATATTTTCAAATTTTAGGCCCTCCTTTAAGTTTCGCTCCGAGGCCTCCAATTTGTAGCTACGGCCCTGTTGTTCACATGGAACTGGCCGTTTTCTTGACTCCTTCCAAATGCCGGGAACGCGTCCACGTCGTGTGCTACAATCCAATGCGCAAGCATGCATCGACTTTCCAAAGTACGGCCCGGGTGCTCGCACAAAAAAATATCTCAAGAACATCACAATCCAGGGAGGAAAAAAGGCGAACAGTAACCATCAACCTCATCGTCCAAATGAAATGATGTCCACACGATTTATCATGCCTATGGTAGTCATCATCAGCTGAGACATGGAACGCAAAACAATGGCCGCCCCCCACCGGCGGCGGCGGCGACGGCGATGCGCCGACGGCGACCACGCACGGGCGTGAAAAGGCGCGCAAATCCAACAGAAAGAAAAGAAGAAGGGAAAAAAAGAGGGGAAAAGAGGCGGTGCCCGATTTATTCCGAAGGTCAGAAGCAAGCGGCAGTCACGAATGCGCCGGTCGGTTTCGAATCCTTTTGGCTTTCGCGGACCAGTGGGGCCACTGGCCAGTTAGGCGCGTCGATCGTTTGGTCGATGTCGATTACTCCTCACGTGTTCAATTCCGTGAAAAAATTTTGGTGAAAAATTTTGCAAGAGAATCTTATTATTTAGGAGTACTAAATGTAGACTAATAATAAAACTAATTATAGATCTCGTCTGAAAATTGCGAGACGAATCTAATGATGGTAATTAATTCATAATTAGTGAATGTTTAGCAGATGGTTACTGTAGCATCACTGTTGCAAATCATGGCCTAATTAGGCTCATTAGATTCATTTCGCAAAGTTATCTAGGGTTATAGAATGAGTTTTGTCATTAACACATGTTTACTACTCCATACATGTAAGATTTTTTTAGAAAAATTTTGGTGAAAAATTTCTTGGGGAATTGAACACCCCCTCGCTCCCAGCACCAGCATGTTCGAAGGATTCGGACAGCACGTGACACGTCGGATCGCAGAGCAGCAACGAAACGTGCCCGAACCTTTTGGGCACCGTCCCGTTACCGAAAGAGTTTGGTCCCCATTCTAATTTTTGCAGTGAAAAAAAAACAAGAGGAAGCAGAGGAGTTCCTAGCACGCCGCCTACTGCTGCTGCCTGCTGGGTTGAATTGATAGGATAGTTGCCTACTACATGCGATATATTTATCCTTGTCTACGACATGCGCGCTGCTTTGTCCCAAACTCCGGGGATGAGATTCTGAGGCTGAGCGCACTGGGTATTGGGAGGGATCCGCTGCTGCTCCCTCCAGTACCGGTTTATCGGAAAACTCCCTGCAGCGGGGTACTGGGACACATACGGTAAACGAGCGGATGGCCCCTCGTCCGGTACTGCGAGCGGAGGTAGCGGGCGCGCGCTATCCTGTCACTGCGTGGGGCCCGCGCTACCGCGCGCCTCCGGCCGTTGGTCCCCGCCGCGCGCCGGAAGCCGCCACCGCGCCCTGCTCTTCCCGCCGGGCCTCCATGGCCTTTTTGCCGGCGCCGCGAAGCCGCCATGGCCGATAGATCCGGACGCGGAGGAAGCCGCCGCCGCCATGGAACCACCGCCGCCATGGGAGGGGAGGGGCAGCGCGGGGAGGGGAGAGGCGCCACAGAGGATGGCGGCGTGGCTGCACGCCGAGCTTGAGATGCTAGGCGTGCCTTGCGTCGCGGCCGACCAGA
>CM014278.1:52881793-52896785 GCA_004135705.1 Alloteropsis semialata
AAAGAAAAAAAAATTAAAAAAGAGAAATAAAAAAGAAAGAAAAAGAATGAGAGAGGATAGAAAAAATAGAAAAGGAAAAAAAAGTGAAGAGAGAGGAGATGGTAGTTGGGGATGGTTGAATAAAATATAGGGTGGTTGGGATAGAGTATGGGATTTAGAGTATGACGGGTGCGGGAGAAGTTGATATAGAGTATGAGATTTGGATGACCAGGACAGAATTTCCTTTTAAAAAATGCATTTAGGGGACGACCAGTGCGGACAGCCTGAGAGCGCGCGCTTTGGCAGCAAACGCGCGCGCGGTGGCGTGCGCTTGGTTGCACGGTAACGTGTCATGCTGCCGCTGCAGCACGCATTGCCGGTGGTTTCTGCCGTTAAGACATGGGAGCGATTTCAAAGAGAGATGGCCTTGGAATGTCGTGGACTCGTGGTCGTGGACCGTGTTCGGCGTTCCGCATTCGTGGCTCCCTGACCCTGAGGCCACGCGGATACACACCTAGCTACACGGACGGGCAGGGTCGCTGCTGGCGCCTCGTGACAGGCTACTGCGTCCACGTGTAAATTAAACAATGATCCGTGTTGGTGACGAGAGCAGGCTACAAATCTGAACATTTGTGGTGTACAAGTCTCACGGTTCCAGGCTGTCGAAACCATCTTCTCAGCTAGCCATCGACAGTGTATCCTCGTCGCAGCGTGGTCATCTGAATTTATACTCCTGGACCTGTGCAACGGCCAAATGGTAAGAATGCAATGGTAGTACTGTACCGGGCAGGAGTTAGCTAATCAAGTACTAACTGAACATGTTTGCCGTCCAAAGTCAAGATTATTTCTCCTGTTAGATTAGAGAACGGGATGACCCCATGCCATTAACCTTTCCGTACGTGCTGTACTGGTGACCCGCACAAGTTGGGAACTGGAAGGAGAAGAAGAGACATGAGATGAGCACGAAAAAGAAGATGAAGGACATGTCGATATTCTCCTATCCCATGCATTCACATAAATGACTAGGACGCAAAACGTGCAGGGCTTAACGGTTGCCGTTGCAGAAAATGTAAAGCCTGACAGCTGCTGCTGCTCGATCCGTTGCTCCTCCTACTGTGTTTGGTTCGAGAAGTGGTAACGCAAACGTAAATGTAATCTAATGACAGAGGAATCAGCACTGGAATAGCCAATTACAGTCTTTGTTTGGTTCTGTGCCCAGGTAACGGAATCACATTGACTTAGACGATGGAGTGCCTGCGGCATGCTGATGGCGGTGTCCTATCCATCTCTTTGCTGCTTTGCGTCGCTCCATCGTCATGCCCAGGAACTCAAGGCGCTAAATCACCAAAACTGATTTCCAGAAAAGATGAGTACAGACTCCAGAGTTGTTCCTCCACCTTGCTCTTCCGGATTGCAAAATTGAACCCCACATGCGTCCAAATCGAGATGCTAACCACCAAAATTGAGCTCTCTTACATTGAATCGAACCCATGCATAGCTCAAACCAATTTTCCATTACCCAAAATCAAGTTCCCAATTACTGCTTCCGCCTTCTGTTCTCGCTGCTTCGCCATTGACAGGGCTGCGATGGGAGAGGGAAGAAGCCATCTGATCGGCAACAGGGCTGTGCGAGGGAAGGCCCAGTGTGCGATGCCTCCGCCCTCCGCCATTGCTAGCATCTTCGAACCTGCGGGGAGCGATGGGATGAGGGAAGCGATGCGATTACAGCCGCGAACGGGCGGTATCAAATATGAATAGACTGGTATCCGATTACAAGGTAATGGATTACAGGCCCAAGTTGAAACAAACGCCCGTAACGATACCTGTTATCACTCCGTAATGCGATTACGTAACAATTTCTGAACCAAACGCTATTTACATCCCCATTTCCTCATTGACACTGTTTGATTGCTGCGATTAATTGTTTTATTTATTTGATTCGGGATCCATGTTGAAACGGTAGTCTCAGGGCCTTTTTAAGTTTAGAGTTGTAAGTTTGCGAAAGAAAGTTTCCAATTCTAAATCGAAGATTAGGAGGACTAAATATGATCTAATTATAAAACTAAATACACGGATGGATGGAAAATCGCGAGACGAATCTATTAAGCCTAATTAATCCGTCATTAGAGATTGTTTACTGTAGCACGACGTTGTCTAATCATGGCCAAATTAGGCTCATTAGATTCGTCTCGCAAAGTTACCGGGTATGGAATGGGTTTTGTCATTAACACACGTTTAATACTCCATGCAGGTAAAATTCCCTTTGATGAATAGTGAAGTTTTAAAGTTTCAAAAGTTTCAGTGGGAACTAAACAGGCCCTCAGTTGCGGGGGCGACTATTTTGCATAGAAAATTTGTTGGGCTTGAGTATGTATCTAAACAACTTATCGTAGGATCGTATCATAGTATCGGGATACTATCAGATTATACATAATACATATTTTATATAAAATTTGTGATATATTATATAGATTGAAGCCAATAATATCTACTTTTACTAATTAAAATGAATGTTCGCAAGTTTAAGTGCTCTAATTAATATTATATTCAACGCAACTTATCTCAAATAATATTTTATTACCATTTAATTATTTAAAAATAATTTATATCTATTATTATATGGTATCGTAAGATCGTAGTATCGGGATAGTATGAAATTTCATGTAGGATCCTGTGGAACCTTTCTGTAGGATCGGGATACTATGAAAATTAAGATACTAGATAGGATCGGCATCGTTTTGTCTGGATAGAATCGTAGTATCGTAAGATACTACGATATGTATCAGGATACTGACAACCATGGTGCTAGTAGTACTCGAGCGTATTCAGTCGTCTTTCCTCTTAGTTGAGGTGAAAATAAAAAAAAAGGAGCGAGTCCTTGCGAAACCTATTGCCAAAATCATTCACAATTGCTTTCAGATTATCTCGCGAGGATCAAATCAAAATCCTTTGTCCACATGGAACAGCCTTTTCTTGACTCGCCCCAATTCCCTCAGAAACAAGTTGACGCTGTGTGCTGCGATCCAAATTCCAAAGGCAGCACAGACACTTTCTAGAAAAAAATGCCCGTACTCGCACAAAATATCCCAAGAACATCACCGTCTGTAGAGGGAAAGCGAACAGATTTAGATCTACCCGTCCTTTGGACGGCCACTGGATTTAGATTTACCAACATGCCTATCTTTTTGAGTTTTCAGAACCAAGCAACAGCTTGGGTTGTTAAGGGTCTGTTTAGTTTCCACCGAAACTTTTGAAACTTTGAAACTTTACTACTTTACTATTCATCAAAGGAAATCTTACATGCATGAAGTATTAAACGTGTGTTAATGATAAAACCCATTCCATAACCCCTGGTAACTTTACGAGACGAATCTAATGAGTCTAATTTGGTCATGATTAGACAACGTCGTGCTACAGTAAATAATCTCTAATGACGGATTAATTAGGCTTAATAGATTCGTCTCGTGATTTCCCGTCCATCCGTGTATTTAGTTTTATAATTAGATCATGTTTAGTCCTTCTAATCTTCGATTTAGAATTGAAAACTTTCTTTCGCAAACTTACAACTCTAAACTAAACAGGCCCTAAGATTTCTCTATCCGTAGGGATCAAATCTGTTTAATTTTTTTTGCTAAATCATATCTACAACATATTTTTACTAGTCAATCTCTTAGAAATAGATAAAAAAATCTGTTATTACAAACTGGGAAGAAAGAAATATGAAAAAGCGACCAATATTACGAAAGCGAATTATCTATAAATCCGAATAATTTCGCCGCGGCCTACTTTGTTGTCTCCTCCTGGACCCTACTTTCGAGCTGGAGGGCCCACCTCGGGAAGGGGAAAAGAGGTGGACGAACCGCCCACCACATCCCCCCCAGCTCCGCCGGAACGCACCAAAATTCCTTCCAACTCCCCACCCCCAAATCCAAACAGCTCTGCCTGCGTCTCCGCCGCGCTGCGCATTGATTGACCCCCCAAACCCTCGCCGCCGTCATCATGGACGACGACCACGACCACGACCAGGACCTCGACCCTTCGTCGCCGGCCGCCGGGGGGCGGTGCCCGTGCTGCTCCTCCTCCTCCTTCAAGCCGGCGGTGCCGTGGCGGCGGTCCGTGAAGCGGAAGCTGGGAGCGGAGAATGGGGAGGGCGGGGGCGATGGAGAGGGGGAGGAGGAGGCGGGGTCCACGGCCGCGCGGGTGGACGCGGAGGACGAGTGCGCGGCGCTGCGGGAGGCGGTGGCGGCGGCGCAGTCCACGGCGTCAGCGCTGCGGGTCGAGGTCGAGGAGGAGCGCCTCGCCGCGGCCAGCGCCGCCAGCGAGGCCATGGCCATGATGCTGCGGCTGCAGCGGGAGAAGGCCGAGGTGCAGATGGAGCTCCGCCAGTTCCGCCGCTTCGCCGACGAGAAGATGGCGCTCGACGCCGCCGAGATCGACCAGCTCCGCGCGCTCCTGGCCCAGCGCGCCCGCCGGCTGGTGAGGCTGCGCGCCAGGCTCCGCGAGTACCGCCTCCAGTTCCTCCACCTCGGCATCCCGCTCCCCGAGGGCGAGGACCTCATCGCCCAGAACGCTCAGGAGGAGGAAGAGGACCTCCTCCTCCTCGAGGGGGAGGACGGCTACGCCGACGGCGACGGGGGCTACTACCCTGAGCTCCGCTGCCACGACGGGCAGTACTACTATGAGGACGGGCAGGAGGAAGAGGATGCCGTTGCCCTCGATCTGGAGCGCCGGATCTGCCGCCTTGAGCACGATCAGGAAACCCACCTGCTTGAGCCGGCCCTGGAGGAAGAGGAAGGCACCCACCTTTACCCAGATGAGGCCTTGCTGGAGCTGCCTGGCCTGGAACGTGCCTGCCTCTATGCTGATGAGATGTTACCTGAGGTAGCTGTGGAAGAAAGGAGCAACCTCTACAATGATGATGAGGAGTTGCCAGAGTCTCCGACTGCTGGGTTTGGTGGTGGGGAGGAAGCGAGCGAGACTGATGGTGTTGGCAGTGCAAGTGGCAGTGATAGGGTCTACACGATCGACAAGGTACACCAACGGGTATCTGCGCCTGTAGCTAGGGTCCCAGATAAGTACCAGGATGAGGTGGTGGAGCCAGACATTAAGAAGCTCTATATGAGGCTGGAAGCGCTGGAGGCTGACCGGGAATCAATGAGGCAGGCCCTTGTGGCGATGCGCACTGAGAAGGCGCAGCTTGTGCTTCTCCGTGAGATTGCACAGCAGCTTGCCAAGGATGGAGCTCCAGCTGGATCAGGAGCTGGCGTGGGGTCAGGTGTACACCGTTCGCCTGGAAAATGCACGGTGGGGATTGTAGGAAGGAGGTTCACGGAGGATAAGAAGGCAGCACTTGTCAAGACTTTCTCCATGGTTGCTTTGTTTAAGGTATGATATCTGTTACTGTTGATAGGATACTGGTAGATTGGTGGTAAATTGCATACAAACTTTGCAGCCTATTGCTGGACCTTGCTTTATCAATTAGATTATACGTAGTGTATACTTTACCACTCCCGCCGTTTCACTATGTTTGCCCATGGCCTCAGGAGAAAGATCAAGTCCTAGGCAAGCGGACCTAATTTTACGTTCACGATGTGTCCCTAATTTCACTATGTTTTTCGTATGTTTTGCGATGCATGGTTATTTCACATTGATTTTTTCATGGAACATGTAGTTAGCATGCATGGTGTGCTATGGAAAGACAGCACAATGGAGGCAGTAAATCAAAGTTATGGTGGTTTTGTGCTGATTTGGTTTATAAATCATTTTTAGATTCATACGTTCTGTCCAGCAGGGTGCCATTATGCAATATCCACGTGCATTTTCTAGCAAAGGTTCCAGCATATCTAATCGGAATGGTTTACGTTGAGTGTCGCTGTTGCAGTAATGCACTATATAGTGGTTCTTTGTAATGGTGATGGCTCTTAAATCTAAGTGATTTTGCTAGTTGTCCCTAAAGATGGTAATATTCCTGTTTTGGTAACAAATTAACTATGCTTAACATGATTTATCAATTTGCCGCTGTTTTACTAGTTTCTATTAATTGGAGCCAAAATAGGAGAGAACCATTACGTTCTGTACATAGGTTGCATCTGTTAGACTTGAATGGTAGGAAACCTATAAACTTGAAGCTATGGAGATTTTGTGCTATATTAAATGCGGAACATCAGCGCACATTCGTTCTTTAGCAGATCAAGCAAGAGATATATTTGAAGTATCTGTCTGCATATTTCCTGCCAACTGGCTTGATTGAAATTGTTTACATCTAGATGTTTTTGTTAAGTAAGTCCATAGAATAGCACATCTAGATGTTTTAATAGCAATTAGCTGATCCATTTCTCCTTGCTTTTGACATCTGTTAGAACAAGTATTCATCATGATAGAGACATACTCTCTCCGTCCCAAAATAAATGTTGTTTTAGTTTTACTTGATACATAGTTTTTACTATGTATCTGGACACAATGTATATCTAGATTCGCAGCAAAAACTATGTATCTAGAAAAGCTAAAACGGCATTTATTTTGGGACGGAGGAAGTAGGAGGGTGGGGGTGGGGTGAGATTCCTCGTCGTTGGCGCTCGTGGTCGTGGATACCTGTTCTGGAGGTCAATCGGATATTTTCAGACAATAAACAACTAGCTGCCTAGCTCCCTGTGTACATTCCCTGTTCTATTTGCTTTCTGCTTGAACTAAGGGTTCGTCTATTTATATAGGGCAAGATGTTCTTTTTTCATAAGCATAAGTCCCACCTTCAGTTACATGCCCTTTACTGCTATAGGATACTGGTAGGTCGTAAACTGCATACAAATGTTGCAGCATTTTGCTGACCTTCCCTTCATCGAGTAGACTATATGTAGTGTTTAATTTATTAAATTATGGTAGTTTTGTTCTGATAGGTCCTCTGATTTTTGTAGATTTATTCATTTCATCTTTTGACCCGGTAGGTTCAGCTATGTAATGAAGCATATATGATCAAAATGATTGTTGTAGAATGCAGTTGCAATACATAGTTGATCTTTTTTTTTTATGTTCTGATAGTCAGCACTGAAGATACTAATGTTTCAATTTGAGCAACGAATTAACTAGGCTTAATATGATTAGCTATGTGCAACAGTTTTCCAAGTTTTGAGACATTAAAAGCCAAAATAGGAGGGAACTGTTATTTGCTAGATTTGGATTGTAGAAGAACATCTGCAGATATTCATTCATTAGTCGGTCAAGCAAGATATAAATTTGGATTTCTTTCTTTAATTCCAGCTGAATGGCTTGCCTAATTGAAAATGATATTGTTGATTGACGTGGCATAATCATTTCAAGGGATTATTGCTTGAAAAACAAATAATAGCTCATTTTAGATTTTTGGCTTGAATTAATTGATCCCATTCTTTTCGCATTTGGACGTGCTAGAAGAATATTGAACACTTCAAGTTTTGGGGTGCAAAAACACGAGAAATTTAGAGCGTGCATGTGTGTGCGGTACTGGGGTACCTTAGTGTTCTAGCCATATGGTATGGTTGTGGCGCTCGTGAGTTGTGACAGTAGGTACCCCTGTTGTGATTGCTTTCTACTTGAACTAAGGGATGTTCTATTCATAGGGCAACTTATTATGTTTTCTTAAGCGTGTCACATGTAACCCGATTGACATCCAATAAAGTAACACATGAGTCTCAATAAATCCAGTGGCTGCAAATCCGAGCAGTACTAAAAAAATCTGGCTACTTGTAAGTAGCACTGTCCCAATATGCACTTAATTTTATCGCAATTTTGCACATCTATATATATAATGAAAATGTGTTCTTTAGATGTGATCAATGTGGCATCTCCCTTGTGCATATTTTTACTGTTCAAAAGGATAACCAAGTAGTTTATTCACAAACTTAAAGTATTTGTTGTCATCTTTTGCAGTGGGTCCTTACTTTATTAGGCAAGAAAAAGAAGCTATCACAAAGCAGGTAGGAGAGACTTCAACAAGAATTCAGTTCAGGATATATATACTTATTTTATCTGTAAAGCTTGATGATATTGACTGCCTTGCTACTTGGTTGATAGGTATACTTTTGGTTTATCAAGTCACAATGTTGGTTTGCTCCTACTCTTGGATAAGTGCCCGCGGATCCAGAAAACCCTCACAAGAACAAAGTAAAACATGCTGAAAGAAGCATCAGCGGCTGTTCGATGTAAATAAATAGCTTTCAGTTGGGAAGTCGGCATCAGATTGCATTTTTTTTAGTGAAGGTTGGGTGGAGCTGTTATTGTTTTTATTCTTTAGTTGGGTGATTTTTGTGTTCTGTCCTGGTTGATGAGAATGAATATGCGTTGATCTTGCAATTGTAAGTCATGAAAAGTGCTTTTGCTTCTCTCTCACCAGCAAAAGCTATAATGATTGTATAGTGCGCTTGAAAATTGAAATACACCTTGGTGGTTGGTTGATTGCTTGACTTGCTTCTGTGAGTGAATATCGATGAACTTTTGCATACAGTTTGTGCCTAAAATTTTGCAAAAATATTCCATCTCCACATACTTTGTCTGGTTGCTTGCACAATTTTTTTTGCTGGTGGCATGGACTGACAGATCTGTTAATTGGAATTTTATGTAAAATTCCTGGTCTGAACGGCAGTCCTGAAATGGCTGGAGCAAACCATTACAGGTACGCAGCTTGCATTCCGCATGCTCTGTTGGTACTCATCTGTATGCTGACACTTCTGACCGGAATAGCTAGTATTCTGAAATGAAATATCCCAGGCAATCTATCTGAATTTGTCGTCATGTATATACGGATCTGTAGTTATTATGATGAATTGGCCTATCTGTTTGAAGTAGGAATGTACACAAATATAAACATCATCTGAATATCAGCACGGGCAAGCAGCTAGCATGATAATCATATCATCACATGCGTGTGCACTTGGATGACATACGAACGAATCCATCCCAAATTTAACTGCCGTTTTGTACTACTACTTGCTAGTGTGCTCCTTATTTCAGAAAGAGTTTAGGTGCGGGTAAAATTGGAGTCTCATTTCTACATGTCGAAATGCGTCACATCTCAACATTTGCCTTAGCTGTCACAAGCAAATAACAGACGAACAAAACAATAACTAGGTAAATACAATCGTTAAATACATCATTCCAAACTAGATGGGGTAAATACAATTGTTAAATGCATCTTACATCTTTCCAAACTAGATGGGAGGAATAAAGGAATTGGTTTAATCTTGTCGGTTTTCCAAATCTGAACAACCAGCTGGAGAACAACAGAACTGAATGGATTTTGCTTACTTCGTCCAGGGGTGCCCAGCTATGCCAATCTCTGTTATATTAGCGCGGTTAACTTGGGTGACGCTTGCTAGAAGTTAACAGATGTAATCAGCCAGAGAACCATTCATAGTTGAGCTTTGATGGCCATATTGGCGATTATTGACAAACATTAGCGAAGACTAACTTCAGATCCCCATTGATAGCATTGCCTGCGAGTCCCAGTATTCTTTGGATTGCTTTACCATAGTGGTTCGCTCTTCGCGCAGTCTCTGCCTCCAGTAATCTTTGTCCCTGATTAAACAAGATATGCAAATTATATCTGAACCATATGACATCATTTGCTTCTCCCAAGAGGCGTAGGTCAAATTCAGATACCTTCTTTTGAGGAGTAATTCCAGTTCAGTCATATGCACAGCATGGCCAAACACACCAACCTGAAGATCATCAAATGCAAATCATCACCATGGAAGTTGAAGCAGTGAATGGAATAGAATTTTCGTTATTTATGGAGCAATTCATTGTTTTCAATGTATCATGAACAGCAAGGTAATTTATGGGCTGTGTAGCAATGGTGATGAAATAAAACATATTGCAAATGGACGATAAGCTTCACGACAACAAGGATATAACAAGAATAATGTCTGGCAGCTAGTAGCATTGCTCACACACCGCTCGGCATACAGGGCACTTGGCATCCAGAGGTGCAGACTTGACACCCTGGAAGATGTAAACAGAAGCAGCAGCACATGCACAGGCTTTGCAGAACAGATGCCCACAGCCAAGGGCATAAGGGTTGAACAAAGTGTCCTGTACACATTGTAAGTGGGAAAAATCAGCAACATGGATACTTCATACTTCTCCTACAAGTATCTTCAGGACCATCTCATTTCAAATGAGTGCAGTTTGTTTGCAAACATACTTTGTGTCGACTACAACAACAATTCAATGAAATATTAAAGACAGTTTCTTTAAAAAGATTGAAAACATCATGTATATATGCATAATGTGAACAGAAATATTTATATGCAGTAACGCTACTTGCTTTGTTTTCAATCTATAATGTGATGTCTTCTGCATAGTCACTGCATCCTAAAATGCATTAGCAATCTCATGTTACTATAAAATATTTTGCAATCCTAAGATGACTACTAAAACCTGAACAGTAGAGTACCTACTCTCTGTGTATGAAAAACCACAAATAATTAGTTAAAAAAAAACCACAAATAATTGTGCTACTGCAAAAATGAAACAGTTAGATCCGCCTTAATGAAATGACACGCAGCTCTCCTGCGTGGTTTGAGAAGAAAAATTGTATGATTGGACCCAACAAGAGAAACTCATCTTGTTCTAAGATATTTTTGAGATAGTGGAAATGGAGGTTAAAGATTATCTCACCAAGCAAATTGGACAAGTTAGGCTATACTCATACTTCAGAGTTTCAGAAATGGTCATTGTCAACAGTGGCTGTGCTCCAGTCAGGTCACAGGAAAAATTCTTGAAGAATACATTCTTAAAGAACCCTCCAGCTCCAAGTTCATCAGCATCTAAATCATCGCAGTTGAGATGGAAAGCGCCAAGCTCTATCAGCCATGGTGATTGCAATAGTTCGATATGCTCAGTTTGCATCTTGCTCTTGAAATCTCTGCCACTTACAGAACCATGTACCTGCAGGATTGTCCATATAAATACACATAGAGACCTTGAACATGTCTTCTGACAATCAGGAGATCAACACTTGCCTTGTCATATTTCTTCAGAATTTTGCGAATAGCAATAGCATTCATGGTCACATAGTTGAGAAGCATTCTGCCTTCTTGAACCATTATTTGTTGATCGTCTATGAAACACTGTCTAAAACGCCATATATAGCGTTGTATTCCTGAAGGAACATGAAGATGCAGGAGACGTTGTACTCTAGATCTGAAACAGCCTGCTATTTCTGATGCCTCTTTGTTGAGTTCAGTAAAGAACATCTCATCACACACTGAACAAGAATGATACTGAAAGTCAGATCACAGTAGTGTAAGTTGTAAGACAACTAGACAAGTAGACCAAAATTGGAAAAGAGTAGCTAAGTGTAAACCAAATGACCTCAAGAAAAGTATATTGTTCTAGTCAGGCTATGTAGTTTCATGGTTGCAGTTATGAAATTAAATTGACTGACCAAGCATTATATTACAGTTAAGTCAAAAAGATATCAGGTGTTGCCGATCTAAAACTAGTAACATTTTCAAAGCATGGAACTCATTTGTGCAAAACGAAGTAAGACGAAATGACTATTGCCATCTTTCTTTGGCTTTAAATCTCGTTTTATCTAGTTGATGCCAAGTTAGTCCCTTTTTATCACAAAAGTATTACTATTTCCTCAAAAGTTTATGAATTGTGAGTAAAATCACATGTTGGTTCAAAGTAACAAATTAACAGGCAAATGCAAAGGATGATTGTTAACTATGAAGATGATATCACTGTACCTTAATAGCATAATCTGATAAACATAAAAGATGAAAGAATTGTATAGTCTGCCTAGTTGGACTAAAAGTTAGGCATATACATGTGCATGAGTGGCATTCACAATCGTCTGAATATTCATTGCTCCCCTGCTGCTGCTCATCACCATTTGTTCCATCAGCTTGCAATAAGCGACCAACTCGACATTTCTTCAGTACCTTCTTCAGGCGTTTGTATTCTACATGTGAGCACTGTCCTAGGTACTTATCCTGCTCTGCACGGAGATACTCCTCATATGTCGCACCAAACTTCATCTCGTCTACAGAATAAATACGATAATTTAGCCATGCAATTTCGCAGAGATTAGGCACTTCATTATGAAATTCCAAGCATAAATTTAATAAGTAGACACTAAATTATACCATATAATATAAGTGTACTTGGTCACAGTATTATGTCTAGGATCGATCAAGGGACGTTACAGATGAATTTTAAAATATATCAATGTCAAAATCAAAATTTCACAGGAGATGAAATCTTTTGAACAAGCAAATGCACTCGCTTCGGGCATAACTTAACTATTATACAGATAACAGAGGTCTGCCAAACAGCATGCCACAAATCCAAATTATAATGTATTAAAACAAGAGAAATAAAATTGCAATACAGAGTGTGACTGTGAGAGGCTAAGTGAAGCCAGTTGGCAACATTTATATACCTTCTTCTTTTATGGATTTCTGGTCCTAGAAAAATTTAATAGAAAATACAAAATGGTAACTGTTGCAGCCCGCTAGCTGCACCGTTGTTGCCAGGCATATTGATATAACTGCGGATCTTTCAGGTGCAGTTGTTCCTGAGCTTAAAAAATCAAAGGCTCAATGGACGTCCACATCTGAATGATCTAAGAATATCTTCCATATCATATAGGGTATGTGATCATATACTTGAATTCAACATTCAGCAATTTTAGAAAGGAGAAGAGCCTAATAGTTTCTCCATCAAGTGGATCAATATTATAATCATGCAGAATGATGTGATTTCTGACTTTGAACCTAAAAAGAAAAGATATGATCATATCAATCCAATAAACCATATTTAAAACAACATCTTGCCATATTGTGCAAGAATGTGAACGTCATTGCACGAGCAATGGAATATTGGTGACTGTATGTAGCATTCGACTTTTCTTTAGAGGTGGTTTAGCTTTAAATCCACAGATAAACCATTTTACGACTTGGTTAGTACCGGGAAAGACATAATGAAAGCAATCCATACAAGACTTGATCGTTGACGTGAAACGTTTAGTGGATAAGAACCGGGCTAAAACAAATATTTAGGTGGAAAGGATATAGCGATAGACTTTGTTCAAAGGTTGCGTAGCTTTAAACCCAAGCACAAACCATATTGACTGACAGCCACTAACAAAGAACAAAACACGTTGGGTATGGTTGCGCCATGAATTGGTTGATCTGAAAAAAAAGGAAAGGAGGCGAGAAAACAGCTGGCAGAATGGAAAAGAGAAAGAAGCGACATTTAAGACATGACGTGGCTGCCCAACCCAACTCCCTCAAGAATCGGATCGACTCAGGTAGAAGAGAAGGAAAGGTTTGAGACTCTCACGGCCGCCCGTCCGCCGGGCCCTGCACGGCACGCCGGAGTCTGGATTCGGGAATGAGAGAGTTCCAATCCGCACGGAGCACCCTCGAATCTCCATCGCCGTGGTACGGCGTAAAAGATCATGGCCAGCGGGCCGCACCGACAGAATGGCGCGAGAGAAAGAAGGAGCAAAGAGCTAGCTAGCAGGAGCGGAGAGGCCATTGCCGTCCCCGCAGCGGCGGCGCTCTGGATCATGTTAATTATTATTACCTGCATGGAACCGCCGGAAGCACGGCAGGGTGGGATCGCCGCGGCGGCGGCGGCGGCGGCGGGCGCGCGGATGAGGCGGAATGTGTGTTCAGGTGAAGCGAACAGCGGCGGCGGCGGCAGGGGCAGAGGAGGCGCTCCGGTCGGGATCGGGGTCGGGCTCAGGCTCCGACGACGCGCTTGCTTTGCTCTGCTCTGCTTGCCCGGGCGCCAATCAAACGCGAAACACGCTCGCGCTGGCCTCTCGGCTCTGCCTGTCTCTCTGCTGTGGCCGCCGCCTCCGTTCCGTTCCCAAGCAATTAAAACGGGGCGGACGCCGCGGGATTCCCGGGCTTCCCACCTGGATGGCCCCACAAGCCGCAAGGTCGGCTGTGACGGGTCCACTTGTAAGGGACGGTTAGGACACATGGCGTTGGTCTTGGCCTTTTCCTCCTCCCCTCCTGAATTCCTGTCATCCTGTGGCGGCCGTGCCAAAGTGGAACGCGTAGGTGAAGCCATGAAGGGCCAAGGCCCAGCAGGTGTGTAACGTAGCTGGGCTAGCTGCGTAGTAGGCAAGGCTTTCACGGCGGCGGCCAGGGCACTCTGGACGGGCCAGGGGCGCCCTGGGCCCACCTGTCTGCCGCGGCGGCGACGCTGCCGAGTCAGGCGGTCAGCGCTCTGCTTTTAACTGATGATGGCCGTCAATTGGTCATTAGCGGCGGGCCAACCATAACATGATTAGCAGCAGCAGCAGCACCGGCGAGGATAGATTACTAGATGGACGGACGGCAGGCCATGCTTTTGGCGCCGGGGCTTTGCAAGATTATTATTCGCCACTTTGGCATTACCGGACAGTTGTGCAGGTTCTTCGGTTCCTCCATCTTCTGACGACCGGATTAGATTCATGCCGCGACCAATCCCAATTGGATCGAAGGTTTTGAGCATTTTGCACGCCGTTCATTGGGCCACGCATTAGCCGCGTAGAGTTGGCCCCGGCACACATAGCCGCATAGGGCAGCACTACTGACTGAAACGCGGTAAAAGCAGAGGCAGCACCAACCTTGCGCACTGAAAAAAGGATGCTGCCAAAAAGCTCGTCCCGCTAGGGTAATAGGCCCAGTAAATCAGAGCCCGTATAAGAAGGTGGCCTAGCCCAAAAGGAGAACAGAGAGGCCCACCCAGAACGACGACGAGGCAGGCCGGGTTCTCAGCAGTGGGCGGGGCAGCGTCGAGTGGGCCGGGCCGCGAAGGTGGATATACCCACAGACGATGAGATTTTGTCCGATGACGCTGCTCCTCTCCCTCACTCGGTGACGACGACGACCCAGTTCCAATCTCTTAGCCGTACCGGAGGCCAGCAGCGAGCGACGACGGCCATGCTCTCCGCCGCCGCTTCCGCCATCCCCAGGCTCCGCTTCGCGACGCAGCCGCGGCTGAGTCGGCCGTCGGCTAGGTCACACTGGCTGCG
>CM014278.1:52911288-52925972 GCA_004135705.1 Alloteropsis semialata
GCAGCAACCAGAACTGCCTGCATTTCTATTGTAAGTAGTTGGCGAGACTTGAGGAACAGCAGCAACCACTGGCTGTTTTACGATACAATTCAGCATTTTCCAGATCGTCCGTATGTCGAAGTTCGACTGAACCTCCAAAGTCAACTTCTATTTTACATATTCGGGAGACAACCTTGAGAAATACAACTAGGCTGCACACTACTGTTTCTGCACCTTGGCCAAAAACGAAAAAAGAACACGATCGAGGGCATTCTTTTCAGCAATCACCAAGTCACAATCTAACAACCCCCATCTTCAATTCCTAAATTCTAGTCACAGCTAATTTTTTTGAACCTTCATTAAAAAAAAAATTGGCTCGACATCCGTGCTTCCTTTGAATTTGTACTGTATGGTTAAACTTCAGCCCTGGATTTAAAGCCATAGGAATCAAAAGAAAAATGATTTAGCGCCACAAGGAATCATATAACCATCAACAACTTATTAGCTAACATAACACGAAACTACAAACCTGCTGGCTCATCAAAATCTCAATGGCAACATTTGGATCTCCATCAGCCGCAGCAAGAGCAACTTCAGCCTGAGTCTGCAGCAAAGTAAGTTCATCAGTAAGAAGCTTGACGCCCATGCATGCACAGCAAAAATACAGACTTGGATGGATAGCTGAGAGCCTAAGACGTGGGCTATTGTGGAACATGTGTGTTCCCACATTTAGATCATTTCTATGATCTAAGACGAATGTCAATGCACTTCCGTGTATCCTCCAAACAACTTGCCGAACAGATAAACACACACAAACAATACGGAAAACAGACCATCTGTTTGCTTAACCACTTTGCGCTGAACAGGTAGTGCTGGGACATGATAAAACAATACACCAGCATGATATTCTAAATGGGAATTGTACAAGTGCAGTATGGTAATTTAAAAGGAAAGGCATGAAATACCTTTTCAAAACCCATCCCAACCAGCTTCTTAAGTTCTTCATCAAATGTATCAACCTGCAATAAGTATTTTAGTTAAGAGCTTAGCCCTCATTACTAAATCTATTCCAACAACCAATGAGAAAGCAATAGACGGCACAGAATACACAACCTGATCAGCTGTTACGGTTGCATCAGCTCTGACCGTGTTTGCAACTGTATGCCTGTTAACATGAAAGGTTAGAAACACAGATCTATAAGGTTGACTCTAATATTGGAGGAAAGTGCAACAGTTACTGATTCATGAATGCGTGGAAAGCAACAAAAAGGAACAAAAGGTGAAAAGAGCTTTGCTAATATTCAAACCCCTGGCTGGTCACTACAAAGATTGCACATCTTATCAACAGGGCATGGGTGCATTTACGATTTTCTCATATGCATGCAGTTATTATGTTAAATTCAAGATTCAATTTTCATGGCCTATTTTGCATCATTAGCACAGGCCAAAAATTCAGGTTACAAGCAGTAAAACTTAAATTTGTTTTTTAAAAATTATCCACTCCACATTTGCACACGGGAAAAATGTGTATCATTTATTTTACAGTAGTGCTACTTGTTCAACATGCATATTCCCAATTGGTATAAAGTTCACTCGAATAAATAGCAACGCTGCGAATGTGAGACATTTTATACTTCTCTGTTTCCTTCTCTTTGTATCATATACTACTGTTTTGATATGTTGAGTTACTGTAACTTAATTGGAGTAAGATCCTATGTGAGAGTTTTTCACATGACTACGTGAGGTACAAATTTGGTATAACTAAATTGCCAGGTTGCGACAATTTAACCAAGGGTAGATCTGAGTCAAACCGTATTTAGCTCAATCACCTTGAGCAGACTTAAGATGCTCAACAAATCAAGGAAAGCCAACATTGCCAAACAAAACCACACAAAGCTTACTTGGATACCTTGAACAACTTACAAATCAAGGCAAGCCCTTATCAACTGTCAATTGCCAATAAGCAGAGTTGTACTTAAGATCATAATCTTTACAACACAGTTTTTGAAAAAAAATTGCCATACATATCAATTAAAAGGAAGTTATTGCTGAGTGCTGACATAAATTATTTCAAAATCCCTATGACATATCTTTCGAGGGGAGGTTTGACATTCTGAAGGAGGTAGGAAGTTTAAACACTGCAAAGAAAAAGAGCAAAAGACAGGGAAGCTACTGACATATATTTCGAGGGGAGGTTTGACATTCTGAAGGAGGTAGGAAGTCTAAACACTGCAAGAAAAAGAGCAAAAGACATGGAAGCTACTGAAAAGCAATTTTGTGCTATTTGTTGTTAAGGACCAAAATATAAGCGTCCGATTTCAAATAGAAAAACAAAACCTGAGTACTATGGAAGTATGATACAAAGCTTATCATTTGTCTGAAAAAAAAAGAACTTAGAAGTGATCATTTTATTTATCCCAAGTTGCCCTTGCTTCATGTGACATTCTGTTTTCAATGCATAGATGGAAACACTGGATGTGTAATACATAAAAGAAATTATCAAGTAGAAAATGCATTACTGTGAATTCGTTAGGGGGTCACTTGGAGTTGTGTTATCCAACAACCTCGCGTGCAAATTTGCATTTGCCTCCCTTGCAGTGGGTTCAGCTCCTGTAGAACCAAGGGTTCGTGCTCTCCCTGGAAACCTGGGGTCTTCTCCTTCCTACAGGAGAAAATTCAGCAAAGCCCTAAACGCATATACTGCAAAGAACTAATGAACAACAACAAATCTCCAAGCAAGTTGGTATAGGCACAGTAAAGACTAAGGTAACCCATATTTCAGAGAGATAGGGTATGGATCTGTGTAATATGATCAACAAAGATAACAGGCTAAGGATGATTATATATCAAGTGGTACTAATCTTGAACTTAACCACCATAACAAGGAATCAAGTAGGGTGGAGGTTTTATTGTGTAGTCCAATGTAATTTTTGGTTAAAAATATTTTTGTGTACAGTCCTCTTAAGAATTGATATATTGGTTAGGAGAACTTCTGGTTTTGTTTAGAGGAATGCTTAGAATAAGTTTTATATCACTTGGACGATCAGTTGCAAGAAACTCACAGCAAAATCATTGCTACTATGTTGTATTCGCCCATGGAATGGAAGGATTCAGTTTTGACCCAGGTTCTTCATTGAAGCCTTTAACAACAGCTTCCAGGAAAATTATACTTGCAAACTTGGAGTATAGCATATGGCATTGCCTTTTTTTTAATTTACCTGAGCAGTTGATGTCTGCCTGTTTGGCATCCATGAAGATATATTTCTCAAGAAATTTCCATTTATGAGAGCACTGTAAATTAAAAAGAATAACATATTACTTCAGTGAACATTACATCCAAAGAAACCAATATAGGAAATATACCTTGGTGCGGCAGATGTGTTAGAGTATGTTGGAAGCTGGCCATATGTAGTCCCTCCAGTACATAGAATAAAGCCAGGACGCCTCACACAGATAGTCTGGCATCCAACATACCAAACAATAAATACAGATAGAACAAAATCTCTTACAGTAGATGGAATGTATGACCAGGATAACTTAAATCATCTAGGCAAAACTTACTAGTGCTGACAGGCCCTCGATTTTAGAATAAAATGAAGGTCCAGGAAGCAAGTAGTTGAACAGCCCATAAGTGTCTGGTGGGAAATAGAGAAGGTTAGCAAGGAATATATAAGACTAATCTGGCTTATGAGGATTAAACAAATAAGAAGGATACAAGGGACAAACATGCAAATCCCGACAAGATGCCGCACAGGTGGCCCAGCAATGAAACATTGCTTGCGAGAAACTGAAACAGTACCAGCAAAATCCATGCATACCTGACATTGTACACATTAAACATATGGATTTCCAATACCATCTAAACTGGAAATGAATAACAGCAACACATGCAAAGAATGAGTACCATTTTGCAGGAACATTGAAGAGGCCGAAGACACTGAAAAGCAAGGAAGGATGTCAGTCTATATGCGACTAATATCATAAAATAGAAACACAACTAACTACTTCAAAAAATGGAAAATAAAATAAACTAAGATTTTAGTACAAAAAGGCACATATTTCCAAAATCTATAAATTTCAAATTTGACTCTTCTAAATAGTGTTGACTGATGGCACTTTTGGATCTTGCCAATATATCAAGGGCATAATGGGTAGTGAATAACACGAATTAAATGGACCTTTTTTGGGAATTGTAGTAGGGCAAGATATTTAGTGCCGACTCATTTTTTCTGTGTAGTCATGATAGCTTTCCACATGAATCATGGGGCCAGTATGGACAGATACCAGGGTTTAATGAGAAACATTCTGAATAATTTTCCCTCGAATGGAGGAAAATATTATAAGGCTTCACAAATTGTCAAGATCCACTAAATTATCCCATAACTTCACTCAAACATGAGTTTACCCTAGGTGCGCGCCCTTACATTAGAGGAGGTTTTCCTATTTCAGTAATCCTTTGTAGTAAATAAGAGTACTAAATAATACTGAAACCATGTATAAACCTAGTCAAATGTGTAACCATGCAATATCATAACAAATCCCAACAATTGACAATCAATGAAAATATTCTTCATGCACAAAAGGTGGACATAATTCCTAGGCAACCCTCAGCAATCAGCACAGACAATTTGAGTGCACAATAGATGGACAGAATTCCTAGGCATCCCTCAGCAGTCAGCACGATAATTTGAGTGCACAAAATTTTACTTTTACAGAAAATGCTTATATTAAATTCCTGCGAGACATTCATATCCACTGAAAACTCATATGGATCATCAAATGTGATGACCATAGAAGGCAACGCACCTTCGTGATTGCACACCACTCAGACTTGTTTCAATGACTATCATTGAGAATATAACTCCAGAAAAGCCAATGGAGCATTCTTTCACAAGATACGGAACAGGGTACAGAGGATTGTAAGCCACCAAGAAAGCAATTGTGAGATGGAGAATTGCATTTGTTGTGGCAAGAAGGAACATCAAGAATAAGAGACGGACTGATCCCATAATTCTCTCCAACTCGGTGCCCAAGGGTACCAATGCAAGCATGTTGAATAGCACGTGAAGCAAAGAACCATGAAAGAGAACAGATGTGTAGAACCTGTACACTGAGGAAAATATGAACTATGTCAGGGAAGACAATTAGGTATACCAAAGAAAATTTAAAAAAATTCTGGCATAATCTGCACAAGTAGGAAGAAGTTACAGCTACAGCTTAAACATCTATACATCAAATAGTTCATTCAAAATGTATGAACAGCCTCAAGCTTTTTCAGTTTTCAGAATATTAGAGTGCAGCAGATCTTATCTTTGCAAGAGATTGGTATCATTTATCAGGATATCATGTCAGCTAATAGCGATTAACTACTACAATCATATTATATGCTCAAATAAAACTTGGATCTACACAATTGAAATCTGTCACAGAAGGTCTCAAAAGGTCCATATGGCCTGCACAAAGGATATTTTTCCTTTTGCAGGATAAAAAATGATTACAAAGTGTTGAAAAGATGTGTTAAGGTACCCAGGGATGTGTGAGAATGAGACATACCTTGAAAATGTGATGCTACTGCAGAAGGCAAGAAGCATATCTCGGCGTAGGAGTCATAGCCAATCAACAAGCACAGAAGATAAATTGCTCCACATATCAAGACAACACCAGAAGTAATGAAAGGAATGCTGCTCCACCACTGATTCAACCTAGTTGGAATCCCAGCCTGCGGCCACAGAAAACTCATACTAAGTGAAAAGTAAAAGAAATTGTATCAAACTTAGCCACATTTCCAGCTCTCCACCACGCTAAACCCGAGTTTAGCCCAAACAATTTCATGCGGGCCTAATACTCACAAATAACAACCACACCAAAACCAGTAGAACCAAACCCTCAGCGAGGGAACAGCAATCGCAGCAGAAATTGGCTCCGAAACACGTCTGGCTCAATTCACACGGCCAGACCCCTCGCAAACCCTATCATGACACCACTCCTGAACTTCACCCTCGGCCTCAATCCCCTCGCCAGCCAACTCAATTCCTGCCAATTGAGACGGGTTTCCCTATCCTTAACAGCGCCCCTCCACTGAATCTCGTCAATCTAACGAGAGGGTTTGAAACCCATTTCCGCAGCGAATTAACGCGAATGCGCCTCATCAGATCCAAATACGCCTCCGGGAAAACCACGCAACAATCGAATTCGAGAATAGAAACCGCACCTCGGTGATGATGTTGGGGCGCATCTCGGACCCGCTGCTGCAGCTCTCGCCGGGGAAAGTCGGGATCGAAGCTACGGAGGCAAGGAGTCCTCGCGGGAGGGGGACGGGCCGAGATCTCGAGGGTTTTGGGGCCCCGAGCAAATCAATTGAGCCGTTGCTTGCTTCCGAGCTACGGCCGAGACGCAGGAGGGGTTGGGTCTCGCGGAAATGTCGAAAGCTTCCAGGGGTCATGCCGTGAAAAACAGGGCAAAGGATTAGCGGTGGGCCTGAACTGTCAGTCTCAAACGATAATAAGGATCGAAGGTTCTAAGGGGCCCACACGGTGGATCTGCCGTCGCTGGATCGCCTTTTCCGGTGGTTGTGCACTTGTGTGCTGCTCGAATGCTCGTGTTGGGTTCGGTTCAGCCCGACCAAACCGTATCTACTGAGTCATCATGAACTAAAGACCTACTCGCATATGGAACGATGCGGAGAACCGACTACTTCATTCCGACTCTGATTTTGCCATAAAAAGGTTGAACAATTCACTTTGAACTTATTTTTTCTACTGTGGGTTGTTTATCAGCAAATGTTCTCAAGCGGGAAAATACTCTTTCTCCTATCATTATTTTTCATGCAAGACCTGGTCAAGCTATATAAGCTAGATAAATAGAGAATACCAACGAGATGGTTTATGAACCAAGCCAAGAGATAGAAGTGTTTCCATCCACTGATAATTTAACACGATATCTAAAGTTAAATAGTCAAGTTTCATATAACTTATATGTTATAACAAAAAAAAAGATGTGAATTGCTTCCAGTTAAACTAGTTGCCAGGTAATAGCAAATAGTTCAAAGGAGCTAGTGCGATTTCATGTGAGCAAATGGCTTTTTAACAAAAGATGCGCAAATAGATAACTCAAATGTAGGACATCCTTTTGTAAAAGAATATAAGATATTCAGCTATTTTTGCTTTAGGTGCATGCGGGATTGTTGTAAAAAAAATGAGGAATAGAATAACAAGGAAAAGGAGTTCTTGGTGCATCAAAAAAGGATATAGGATCCCATCTATGGATCCCTCAACACATTACACCTGAGCTCGCAACGACACAGCTATCAACTAGGTCGATGTAGTTTGCTGCCAGATCGTTGTAGTTGATTTAGAGTTGGTGTAGCTGCAGCTAGCAACATCCGTTGTAGTCTAGCTGGTTAGGATACTCGGCTCTCACCCGAGAGACCCGGGTTCGAGTCCCGGCAACGGAATGTCTTTTTTTGTTTCTTCCTGTATTGTTAATGATCCGCCAACCTGATGCATCACATTTGCCAGTGTCACCTGTATATTGTTAATGATCCGCCAACCTGATGCATCACATTTGCCAGTGTCACCTGTATTCACCAGTCACAGTATTGTTAATGATCCTCCAACCTGATGCATCACATTTGCCAGCGTCAGCTACTACAGCACCGCATACAGTTATCACATATTCACCAGTCACAGAGGCAACGCTCAGTGGCAGCTGTCGGAAAAAGCAAGAATACACACACCACAGCGGGGAACTGAAACAATGTATTCCATTCTGCATGTCTGTTCACTATGCTAAACTCTCTGTACATCTATGTGCTAGTGTCTCAGATCATCTGACCGCCTTTTTTTTGTCATTAATCCACTTGCCCAATAATATCTACAGAACTAGGTATGAGAGATTTCGACTGGACATATATGTAGAGATCCTATGTCAAGCGCACACTACACTACCATCTGCAGCAGCCCTGAACCATCAGCAACTGTATCTGCTGCCTAGGTGATGTCGATAAGAATATAAGATTCTAAGCTGCAGGGATCAGGGAAAAATTGACTGAAAGAATGGAAGAATCTATGGATCATCAATGTCATCAGAAGAATCCACTACTCTGGGGCGATCACGGTCTGAAGCTATTGCTTGGAGCTCACCCAGATGGTCTGGTATCAGTGTGCCCAGCAGGGGGTTCTGCGGGTTCTCTGCATATGCAACATGGTAAGCTGCCACACACGCCTGTGGCCACGCGATCATCATCCGGCACTGCACAGCAACACAAAGCAAGGAAACAAAATCAGAAACAAGGGTATACAAACAACAAGTAACATGCACACTGGGTAATTCTATCAAAGCAAGTGGATAAATAATAGTATATCTTGGTAGATAATGGTATCTCCTTTTCATGTAACCCTGAATCTTTAATAGTAGAAGAATCTACAGCAATAATGTGGAGAGGTAGGGGAATCACATTCCACTAAGACCACCTAAGCAATATAAATTCAGAATTTCTAGGAGGTTGCTGGTGACTATTACATATTTTTCTCATATCAACTATAATCTGCAAGCC
Source organism: Alloteropsis semialata (assembly GCA_004135705.1). Lineage (NCBI taxonomy): Eukaryota > Viridiplantae > Streptophyta > Magnoliopsida > Poales > Poaceae > Alloteropsis > Alloteropsis semialata. The sequence continues at coordinate 52,919,822 of CM014278.1, forward strand.
TCTGTATGGTATCTACTAAAATCTTCCTAAATCGTGGCGTGGAATACAAAATGTTAAAATAAGCAGACGTTTTCAAACAAAGATCATAGCCAATTCAACCAGGTTTCACTAATGCAGATAAACACAGAATAAAAGGAATGAGTTTGGGTGTAATACCATGTAATAGCCGATTAGGAATGCATAGATGGCTACGGGCAGAGCTAATTTCTTCTGATCTTTATCATCAATGGCAGATAGTGCCCATGAGCCAGCAACCAGTGAGGCCAATGCGCCTGTTGTCACGGAAGAAAGGAAGCAGAAGGAACCAGTGAGGTCTGAATCAACAAGATTTTCTATCCCACGGAGAACAAAAAGGGACCACACATCCCGTGAAGCCACACAGAATGCCTTATCCCGTGCCCCCACATGCACAAAACCCCAGCGGTTAGCACGTCCCAGCATTTTCTCTGATACAGCAAAGCAGCAGCCCCGTCCTGAGAACATGAACTCGTCATTGCCCCCAGTTGCCATTTTCGTTGCTCGAGCCAATCCCCGCACTGCTGAGTTCACCGGGACAGCCATTGCACCCATGCATATGTCCCCAAAGGCTGGTCCGAATATCGTGCCACATAGTACCTCTACAGTACCACCTGGTATGCGGATCCCATAGACGAGCCGTCCATGTGCCAGTTTTGCCACTGCCACATAAACAACATAGCGCAGTACCTGCATAGTCCATGCCATGCTCACCAGAAGCGCTGCCACATAAGCCATCCGGTAGTTCATAAAATGCCCTTCTGTAGCAGCAATGCAGCTGATGGCAACTGTCCAGAAGGCCATATAGCCAAACGTTGCAAGAAGGACAAAGACAACAAGGCAAGAAGTAGTAGGCGGCAAGTGTGCTCCCGTGAGAGAAATGGAAAGCAGCTCGGAGGCATGCCGAAGACGTGGGCCAGTGGCCCAACAACTGTATAATCCAGCTGCAATGGTGAATACAACTACAAGCGCTCCAATACCAAGTGCAGTACTATTACCAACAAGGAGTATGACTACACCGCAAGCGAGTGCAAAAACAGGGGCAGCCCAAAGAGAGGTTTTGATGGCTTTTGGAGGGTTCATGACAGCAAGGATAACCCAGAAGCAGGCAGCAATTGTGGATGCTATGACAGAGGATACCAGAGGGATAAAGTTGGAAAGGGGCTTGTAGGCAGGATTCTGGTGGGAAGAGGCCTGTACGCCTAGGAAGATTGTGAGGGCGATGAAAGAAAGAAGATGTAGGACGAACAACACTTTTGTCACAGTGCCTGTGAAACCACTGCAGCAACCACGACTATCTGGGACCTCAATGTTGCCAAATGGGGAATAAATTTGCTCTTCAATTTCAACAGCAACCTGAGTAAGTATTATGTGGAAATGTTAGAAAAAAGTTAATTCAATTCGAACCAAAACAACAAAGATTATCAACAGCAAATGTGCTCTTTCGTTTTTTTTACAAGCTTAACAGGTAAAGCGATACAAGTCTGTGTGTCCTTCAAAGTACTAAGCAAACTCTCATATGGATTTTCAGTTAGTTAATGTTACATTCCATTAATATAAGAGTTCTGTTATTATCATATGATCGTGCTTAAAGCCATGATCAAATTTAAATCATTGGGTGTGAACTATGAAGCAGCAAACTCATGCCTCAGGCAATGCCTTGTCATTTCTGAATTTCCATAAGGTAAAGGATCCAAGTATGCATTGCACATTTCTGAAAAATAGAGTATATCACAGGTGTTTCATGCTAATAATGCAGAGCAGAAGACAATTCAGTACATCATATCTGATTAATGTAGAGAATCACATCAAGGTTAGTCAGAATTAGTCTTACTGCATATCTGATAACAGCAAATTAACTAGTTTCTCTTAAAAGAAAATATTGTCATCAATTTACCAGCTTCGCAGGGAAAACACTTTCATTCCAGCATTGTAATGTCAACTGTAACCGCAATCACAAAAGATTTTCCCTCAGAATTTTTTTAGATGAATAGATTTTCCCTCAGAATACAACCAAACAAGAATATTTGAGAAGCATAATCAATTAAGAACAAATTGGATAATTTCTTCCAGACGGAACACAGTTACATGAGAACCAAAATCAAAAGTTCAAAACTGCTGGGATGCTACCTTTAGTTTACCGTAACTGCCACAAGGGTGTTAAGCTTAATCCAAAAGGCAAAGGAATGGTAAATCCATGTTTCTCGGATAAGTTTTCTACGTCCACTTTAGTCATTTAAGCTACAATTTGAATGTAGATTAGCCTGAGCTGTTCAATGCAACCTATGAGCACAAGCAATTCTAGCACAGTAATAACACATAAACACATAACGTGGAAATGGTAATGATGGAAGATTTACAGGTAACATGACATGAACAGGTGAAGCACATATGGACAACAATAGCAATCAACATGCATTTTTCGATGCGGTTAATGAATTACTATACCATTACAACTGACTTTTCATGGAGATCGATTTCAGTTGCCTCGAGGCCTCCCATGCTTCCAAAAGCACCAGATTATCATATAAGCCCATCATGGCTGCGCAGTCCCTCAATGATAAACAACAAAATTAAAATGGCATGTAGCATGGCAGTCAGCCATACTTCTAACTGCCTGGAAGTTCCCCGTGTTGCCATAATTGAACTACACCGAATTAACTGTTATACGTTTGTAACTTCAGTCACGCAACAATCATTCATCATTTAAGCAACTGCAGCCCCTACACCATCCGCAACTGGTGGGTTCAATTTCTCTGAAGGGCAACTAACTGATCGCCCTTCCTGCATTTTTCCGTACCGAATGTGAAACTCTCTCTCTCTCAAAAAAAATGAAACTATCTCTGTATCTCATCAGATGCTCCATCCAACCCAAAATTCTAAATGGGTGCAAACCCAGAGTCCCCAGGCAAAGCAATCCAGCGCCCATCCGCTCGCGTCGTCTCAGTCTCAAACAGGCCACCCAACCCCCAACCACTTCACCGCGATGATTTCAATTTCACTTCACCGTGTCAGTTTCAGTTTCAATTTCGGCGTGGGAGAAGAGAAGGGGGGGGAGGAGATGAGAGGGCGCACGTCCGTCACCTGGTACGGGCTCGCCGCCGGCGTCCTCGTGCCCGTCGACGCCCCGGCAATGCTACCGCCGCCTGAGCCTGGGAAGGCCGCCGTGATCTCGCCGCCCTGCCTCGCCATCCGCTTGCCCCCACGCGCCCTCCCAGCGTCTCTCTCTAGACAGTCCCGCACTCCCGCGCCTTTGCTTTAGCCTAGTGGTCTCGTCTCATCTTCTCCTCCTGCCCTGCCTTTCGCTTTCGCGGCGGCCGTGGCTTTCGCTTGCTTCGCCTGCTCTGCTTCGTCTCTGTCCGACCGATATAGCCGGGACCCGGGAGGAGGAAGTGGGGTTCGTGGTCGTGGGTGGGTGTGTGGGCACCGCCCGGTAGGAGTTGGTTGTGTAGCTGGGCTGCTTCGAGCTGGCAGCCTCGCAGGCCGGGGCAGACGAGGTGAGGATACCTTTATTACCGTGGGGCGGTGACTGTAACGGGTGACGGGGCAAGGGCCGCGGAGTTCGTGAGTTCGTGGGCCGTTGCACCTGTTACACGTCAGCGTGTTTGGCTTCCAAGTGTACGACTCCACCGCATACGACTATCTGCAGTGGACAAATGGGGAACTCTTTTTTTCCACACGGAAATGAATTACTTTGTTTGGCGCGGGTGGACCAGTGTTATTTCCTTGGCAGATGCAGGCATGCAGTTTCTTTTTATGACTTAAATAATAAACTGTGGCATCATCTCTTATTTATGGATCGTCCCCCGAGCAACTTAAGTACAAAAGATAATGCTTGCCTGGGATGGGCGCTTAGGGATGGGCAACTTGAAGATAATCCCTGAATAAATCTTCAAGATAGATCCTTGGAAGTGAAACCAAACATGAAGGCATAAAGTCGTAAATGAGCCAATGAACTCTACTCAACCATTGAATTTTCAAGCCACACGGCTTATTCACGTTTTTTTATCCTTCTCTAGTGAAGACAATAGACAAAGAATTCCTGCAGTGTAAGACATAACTACATAAGTCATGGTACATCACGCCAAAGCCCACACATGTGCAAATATTGCACAGTCGATTATTATGGAAAACATATTTAACAGTTGATGGCAAGAAGCAGATGAAAAGTACAAACCCTAAAAACAACATGTAGATTTTACAGACACCATTGACAGTTTGACACACAAAAGACACCTATTTTTTCTCTTAATGAAATACGTGCTAAGCGCGTTCTTAAAAATATATGTAGATTTTAATACTTTCTTATAAAAAACGCTAAGGCTTCTTTCAGAATGTAGAAATTGAACTAATTTATACATTCTTTTTTGAAAATTAATGTGCTACAATGGAGGCGGCCTAAACATGTGTATTTGTATGATGTAACAAACAAAATGTTTGCTTGAGGAACTCTTGCAGAGATACCAGCCACAGGGAGAACTATGATTCCCAATGATTAGAGCGTCACCCTTTTTCCAATGATAGTGCCCCTGGATAGGGATTTAGGGACATGGATGGATAGGCAGGCCAACTAGAACGCGGCACGCATCGAATCCGCGGCAGAACAAAAAGGGGGTTCTTTTTCTTTGTTCGAAAAAAGAAAGAAATGGAGGGGGGGTGGAAATCCAGGACATCGAGCCACCATCAAAAAAGCAAGCAACTCATGTTGCCTGTTGGGAACTTGAGAAATCAGAAGCAAAAGGAAAAGGCTAAAAGGTAAAATGAGTGGATGGGCCTGCTTTGCAACTTTTACAGGGCTTTTTTAAAGAAGAGAGAGAGGGTGTGTGGGCAGGTGCAGGTGGGGAGGATAAACCGATAAAGCAAGCAAACCCATGGAGAACAGTTAAAGCCCATGGGCCCATTAACACGAAGAGAGCCGAAACTACATTTGACTGCAAGTGTATGATGATAATATTCCGTGTTTAGTTCTTCCCTGAAAAATTTTGCAAAAGGGAATCTTTTTTGCATGGAGTACTAAATGAAATCTATTTGCAAAACCCAGCCACGGATGAGCGTAACTTTCCGAGACGAATCTAATGAGCCTAATTAATCCATGATTTGCTACAGTGATGCTACAGTAACTATCTTCTAATCATCCTCTAATCATGCGGTCAAAGGCCTCATTAGATTCGTCTCGGAAATTTACTAGAGGTTGTGGAGGTAGTTTTGTAAACTGACATTATTTAATACCCCTAATTAGTGGTCAAAGATGCATTTAATACCCTGCAAAATTTTTCAGCCTCAATCTAAACACGGTCTACTGAAAGACTGCTATGGACATATTGAAATCGTTGGATTTCACCCTTACGACAGATACTCTTGTCGAGATCATTCAGCAGAGAACTGGCGTGCCATTTGAATAGGAGAATTGCCTAAAAGTTGTTAACGATCCAACAAATAGCGAGGTGCCACAATTTTGCCTCGATGCTTTATTACATCAGTATGTTTTTTCTGCATTTTAATAAGTACAATTAGCAAACCATGGCCCGTACAGTTTGCACGGCTAGTTTTGATAAAAACAAAATGCTAGTCAGTCAGGGGCACGGTCCGCACGGAGCTCAGCCGCTCAAGACCCCCAACCCTCTGGAGTCTGGAGTCTGGAGCTTCATGGACATGGAGAGAAGATGGAGGGAGGAGGGAGAAGAAAAGGGAAGAAGAAAGAGGCTTAAGGAAGGAGATCTTCCATCGATAAGCTGATGTTACGTCAGAGTGCGTGATGGTTCGGTCCATTGTTATTTTGAGGTCGGAAGCTCCAGTGTGAACCTTCTGTCCATTAACGTTCATCCTTTGTAATGCCACACGCCACGATGTTCTTTCCGCTCATATATTTTATCCATGTTCTGTGATCACAACTTCACAAGTGGCAAAGCAGATTTGAGGTAAGCCTCCCGTTACTAGCCGTGGGTAACTCCCATCAACTTCTGCATAGGCAGCCAACCAAACAAACCACGACTGCCTCTCAAGTCTCAATGCGTCGCCACAACACGATCATCCAACACAGAGTCCATACAAGCTAGCGTTCGCTTATACAGGGCGACCAAACACAAGCGTTTCGCGTTAGCTTTACAGTCTCATAACTCTCGGGTGCGATTGGTTC
>CM014278.1:52926812-52939523 GCA_004135705.1 Alloteropsis semialata
ATTTAAACAGGCCCTAAATACGGCCGCCACTGCCATGCCATCATTTTCAGTGCGTGCGCTCACTCTCAATCTCACCCTGGCGGCAGTGTCAGAAACAGATCACTCCCAGTGCAACCCCCTCCTCGCGCTGTGTCAACCTGTGTCGCTCCACCATGGTCTGGTACTCTGCTCATGACACGACATAACAGTCCAAGGAGGATTTCCAGTATTCTTATCCTGCTCTTCTCTGAACCCTGAATCCTGTCTGCCATACGAAGCAAAAGAGCTCGCTCAGCTCACGTGAACCAGCCTGCCTTTTTCGTATGCGTACAATGCGTCTCGTACGGCAGATCTGATCGCAAAACAAGCGCAGCAGTAAATTACTAGTGGTTTCTTCTCGCAAAGCATCTTTCTCCGTTGGATTCTCATCCAGGCCCATCACCAAGACACCAACTGCTGCTCTTGCGAGAAGAAGTCGTCTTCGCCTTGCCATCTGATGGCCCGTTGAGTTCAACTGGCGATGTGATAATCTTAATGTGATCACGTTATGATGAACAGAGCAGACCGCAGCCAAAAAATGGAGCAAGTCTTCAGACCTCAGATCAGCTGACTGAAGCGGTGGTGTTTTGAGTTCTTGTTGCCAAACTTGTGATGATTTGCTCACATTGACATGAGCCGGTGGTTGCCGACAGCAGCCGCATGCTCTCGGCTCCTGACAAAAGCTCGCGAGCTTTTGCACGGACGCACACTGAACCCTGCAGTCCTGCACGATCACGGCGCTCGGCCCCCGCAGATCGATGCGAGTGCACGGCAAGTGGGCAGTGGCCTATCCTAAGCTTAAGCGGCCGTTCTGATGATCTGAACTGCAGTTTTAAAAAGCATGTGTGTTTAGGTATGTCGTGTCATGAGCCTGGCGGTTTTCAGAAAGGTGCACGTTGCGATATGAGTCGTGGAGAGGGAGCATGCATATGCATGTGGGCTCGCCGATGCGGATTCAGAGATTCTGTTGCCCTCCTTGGCCCTTTCGGTGCATCTGTCTGAAGCGATTTTGATTCGGTGTAGTGGTTCTAAGCGGATTGAGATTTTCTCTTAACGGCACAAAAATCAGCTCGTGAATGCGGTCGATCCTCAGCATGTTTTGGGCCCGTATTTCGACGCATGAATATCAACGGAAACGGATTTTGATTCCTTTCGCGATCCGGGGTAAATAATCACCCCTTGCAAGTTGCTCGGTGCCAGTCCCTCTTGAATCAGATATCTGACGGCAAATATCCTGTACAAGTTGGGACCATCCATCCATGATCCATGTTTCATCTTCAGTTCGAGCAGCGATGCAGGACTTGAAGATGAAAGAATGTAAACAAGCCGGCTCAGTTAATCAGTTATACAGTACTGTACCAAATCAGGCACTGCACTGTTGTTCTTGGCGGAGCAAGAATTTTTCTGACAGGAATTCAATGCGGCTTGCTTGCAACGGTCAATTTTTCACCCATTTCATTTCACCCCGATCGACCCATGAACATATCTCAAGTAAATCCAAAATTCGAGAAAACTGATTACATGAACGAATGAATACAATAGGCATTATTATTGCTGTTGCTAACATCGATCAGGAAGCCTCGTCAACCGAGGCTTGCTGGCTGCAACAACTGATCAAAACATCTGACACAGCATATTACACCGATGAGGGATCAAGAAAGGAACTAGACTGATCAGTGATCAGCAATTCAGCAATGCACTCTAGAGGACCCGGTCGGAGAGCGACGGCAGGCGGCGGAAGAAGTTGAAGCCGGCAGACGGCATGTCGCCGCGGAACCTCGGGTGCCGGAGGTAGTAGAACCCCATCCCCAGCAGCAGCACCTTGAACGGCACGGCGTACAGCACCAGCGCCGCCAGCAGGGACACCACGGCGAACACCCCCGTCGCGCGCGGGTCGCGCCAGGAGAGCAGCGCCTCGACGCGCTCCCCTTGCGCCGCCACGTCGCCGAGCAGCGTCTGCGCGCGTGCGGCCACGGCGCGCAGCCGGTCGTACCGCATCCGGACCACGTCGGCGGGGCGGCCCGAGGGGAGCCCGTCGAACTCCTCGTCCAGCTCGTCGGGGCTCACGCTGTCCACGTGGGACAGCCGCGGGTCCATGCCCGTCGGTGTGCGCGGCCGGGCACGGTAGCGCCAGAGGAGGACAAGGAAGAGGTAGAGGCACACGGTGGGCAGGATCATCTCCGGGCAGAGCACGACGGCGACCAGCAGCGCGTGCACGAGCACGGTGGTCGGCGGGTGCGCCCAGGTGCGGACCCGGTGAGCCCACTTCACCGCCGTGGCGACGTGCGACAGGCAGCCCACGACGCGGAACCAGTTGGCCTTGCTCCGCCGCATGCTCCACGAGTGCGTGTCCGTGTCCAGCAGGTACTGCACCACCTCCGGCCCCAGCGGCGGCTCCGACCGCGCCAGCCGCCCCGACACGATGCGCATCGCCGTGTGCCGCAGCACGTCCTGCTGCGCTGGGGCCAGCGGCTTCACGTAGTGCATCCGCGGCAGCAGCGGGCTGCCGTACGCCTGCATCAGCGTCAGCCACGACGGGCAGGTGAACCGGATCGCCAGCTCCAGCTCGCCCATCTTGCGCACGCCGACGGGGTGAACCGCCGTCAGCGAGAAGGTGTTCATGTACACCCGGTTGGTGTCGAGCGTCGAGAGGCGGATGCGGAGCTTCCCGATGCGGGAGTCCTTGGGCAGCTTGCAGGTGTCGCCGCCGGCGTCGGCGATCTTGTACCGGACGTTGTCGAAGACGGCGATGGTGAGCACGGTGCAGGGGTCGAACACGTCCCACGCGTACTGCTCGTTCCACCGCGGGTTGAACTGGTCCAGGATGGTGCGCGTGCGCGCCCACTTGGGGCCGTACTTGAGAACGACGTACGCGTCCGTCGAGCCGCTCGCGCCGTCCTTGGCGATCTTCATCGGCACCAGGTTGGCGGCGCCGCGGACGCCGACCTCCAGCATCCCCACCGGCGGCTTCGACAGCTGCTTCGACGCCGCGCGCACGTCGCTGGCAACGTTCGCCGCCTCGTCCAGCACGTGGTACCCGCCCTCGAGGCAGACGCGCACGTGCACCCGCCCGGCGTACGGCCGGGCCTCGTCGCCGCACAGGTTCAGCCACCGGGACGGCGGTTCCACGCGGTCGTCGGCCCGCCTGTGCACCGTGGACAGGGGCACGCGAGCCTGGCCCACCGGCTGGCCCGAGAACACGTCTTCCACGACGACGGTCAGGAAGGGGTCGAACGGCTCCGCGGCGACGAAGAGCAGGTCCTCGTTCCAGCTCGGGTTGGCCGTCCCGGCCGCCGCGCTGCCGAGCGGGACGCGGCCGGTCTTGAACACCTGGCCGCCGAGCTGCGCCTTGACATAGAGCTCAGGGAAGATGGGGCCGCACTGCTTCGCCTTGGCGTCCGGCGGGGGCGGCAAGCGCAGGTCCTGCGCCTGGATGACGCTGAGACGGAGGTACCAGAGCTTTGGGGAGAGGTAGGCCTTGGAGCGGGTGTGGACGAGATAGCCGCCGGAGTCGGATTGCCAAGCCTCCTGGAACGCCTCGTCGACCTGCGTGCCGACCCACACGGCGAGCATGACATCGCAGGCCGCCGCGCCGTCCTCGGTGTGGCTGTCGAGCGTGTACCACTGAGGCGCGAGCGCGCTGTCCGGCGGCGACCGCTTCGGGACCTCCTGGAGGTCGAAGGAGACGAAGCCCAGGTTGGCGTCCGACGGAACGGGCTCCCCCTCCTTGGCCGGCTTCTTGGCCTCCTCGTGGACGGTGACCTCGAGCGAGGTGTCGGTGAGGCTGTCCTTGTGGAAGGCGAACACCAGGTCCCACTCGCCGGCGGCCGTGGCGGCGCGCGTGCGCACGGCGTGGGTGCCGATCGCCAGCTGCGCGTACAGCGGCTGGCAGTCGCCGCCGCCGTGGCGCTTGGCCTTGAGGAGGCGGACGAAGAGGTACGGCACGCGATCCACCAGGTCGTAGGACGCGCTGGCGCCCGACGCGGCAATGCTCTTCTCGGCGGCGCTCTGGGGGCGGATCTCCAGGTCGCCGGCGATCCCGGCGATCGCCAGGTCCTTCTTGGACGGCGAGGGCGGCGGCGCCTGCTTGGACGGAGACGGCGGCGGCGCGGCGGCGTCCTTCTTGTCGTCTTCCTTAGCCTTGCCTTCCTCCTTGGGCTTGTCGCCGTCCTTTTTCCCCTTCTCTGGGGATTTCTTCTTGCCGCCCTTGCCGTCCTTCTTCTCTCCCGCCGCCTCTGGTTTCTTCTCCTCTGTTTTGGTTTCCTCCGCCTTCTTCTCCTCGGCGGGCGCCGCATCCGGCTTCTTCTCGTCAGCCGGCGCGGCGGCGGCGGCGGCAGCAGCATCGGGCGCCTTCTCCTCTTTCCCCTCGGCAGCAGCCTCCTTCTTATCCCCCGCGGCCGCATTGGCGCCCTTCTCATCCGCCGGCGCCGCAGCGGGCGGCGGCGGCGGCGGCGGTTCGTCGACGAACCAGATCTTGAGGCCGATCTCCCCCTTGATCTGCGAGAAGACGCTCCGCTTCTCGAGCGGGTAGTAGACGAGCGCCTCGTCGCCGGCCTTGGCAAACGACGCCCCGGCCACCTTGACCTTGCCGAGGAAGGTCCCGCCGCGGCGGCCGCTGCCGGCGGCGGCGATGGCCTTCTTGTCGTTGTAGAGGTTGAGCTCGAGCGTGTCGGAGGCCATGGCGTCGGGGTCGTGGACGAGGAACTCGAGGCGCTCCCCCCACTGCGGGTTGAGGTCCCGCGGGCGCGTGGCGGTGCGGCGGCGCTGGCCGTCGAAGTCGACGACGGCGTAGGCGCACGCCGTGCCCTGGCCGTCCTTGGGCATCAGGTTCCGCGCGTTGCAAACCTCCACCACCACCCGCCGCCGCGCCCCCTCCGCCACCATCGCGGGCGCCGCCGGGGTGGGGAAGAAAAGGCTAGCCTCGATTCCGATCCCTGGAAGCTTCTCCTCCCTCTCGGCGGATAGGGTGGCGCCGTGTGCGTGCGTCGAGGGAAATATGACCGTTGGAGAGCGGAGGAGCAGAGAGAGAGAGGGGATGTGGACTGTGAGGAGAGGCGGAGGCGGGGGCGAGGCGGGGTTTAAAAGGGAGAGGCAACGGGCGGGGGTTGGTGGGGACCGGAGCCACGTTGGACAGCCGTGCGCGCCACGTGGACGGGAGGGCTGCGGGCACGGAGACTTGTCCCGTAGCGGTTGCGGTGCGGTGGCTGTGGGCTGGGACGGGCCAGTGGCCCAGTGCCGCCTGCTGGCCGTCGGAGGGCAGCAACGGCATTGACGCGACAGGAGAGAGGGACAGTGGGACACGGCACGAGCGGCGGCGGCGGAAATCCCGTGCCCCCGGGCCGCGTGCACGGTGCACGGCCTCGGCGGGCGGCGGCTGTTCTGTTCCGGTGCTGTGCTCCGCGCCGGGATCCTTTTCGGGGCTTGTTGCGCGTCTTGTTGCGATGCGTCAGCTGCGGGGCTCTCTGCCGGGTGGGACAACGGTCCCCGGGGCCCGGGCACTGTCCGTACCCGCGATGACCGATGAGTATCGCCTCTCTTTTTTCCTTTGCGAGAAGAGTCCCTTTTCGTTCGAATTTGGGAACATATGGGATTTGAGAAGTTGCATTGCATTGTTAGGCCAGTTTTAATGGGTTTTATGAAAAGTTTCATGTCATTAAATTCTATGCCAAATCATTGTTTTTGCTGACGTGGAGAGAAGAAAGAAATAAGGAGTTTCATGAGATGTGAGAGGACTCCATGAAACTCAATCAGTAGTACGATGACCTAATTTCTGAGTCTAAATAACTGTGTAATTAAACTTGTACTGAGATTGGCCTTAGATGACAAGTTTGAGTGAAAAAACTATTTGCTCATAACTGATCGTCGAAATGCATATAAGAGCATCTCCAGCAGTCTCCCATTCCCTAATTCAACTACCGTATTGGGAAGGTTATTAGAAAAATAGTGCTCCAGCAGATCCTCATTATCTTTCCTTTTTCCCAATAATTATTGGGACAGACCAATAATCCACCCCAACTCTCCCCAAATAGAGGGGGAGTTGTGACTCTCCCAAAACGGTAGTTGGATTGGGACAATGTTATTGGAGAACTGCAAAAGCAACTCCCCTAATTATAATAAAAGAGATATTGGGTCATCTCCATTAGGTGATTATTGCGAAATTATTATTGGGGAACTGCTGGAGATGCAATAACACGTGCTGACAAGTAGTATACAATCTTGTGCTCCGCATCAAATCTTTCATGTCGCAACTTTATTACGGTTTCCTCTCCAACATCACGGTTTGGAGTGACGGTGGCTTAATTCAATTGTACGCCATCACAGTGGAGTTTCGCACCAGTCCCGATGAACGCAGACCTCTCGACCGGTCGAGCGAGACCGGCTCTAGTGGACGCCGCGGAGCCATGCATGGCATGGCCACCGATCACCAAACGGTCGCATTGCCGCGCGCGTTAATAAATTGGCGGCGCATGCAGCTTCGCCCCTTTCACGCCGGCCGGCAAGCTCGCAGTGTGGTCGGTGGCGGCTAGTAGCAGCAACCCGGCCCCTGCACAGGCCACAGCTGCACTACTGCAGCAGCGCTGTTCCACCGCCTTTGCGAACGTGAGCACGGCCCCACTCCTCCGGCGGAAAGCAGCCGCGCGCGAGGTGATCTGATACGATATGGTTGGACTCCTCCTTCCACCGTACGGACGCGATGCCGGCCGTGCCGCACGCCGCTTTGTATCGCAACGTTCGAGTCCCACCCACTTGCTCGATCGACGCCGAGGCTCGTCGGCCTCTCTCCGGCCGGCGACGCGCGCGGGCACGGTACGACGCCCGCCGGCCGGGTCGGCCCAGACCCATATATCATTGACCCAGCAAGTACCCAACCATCCGCGCTGTAGGAAATCTGTGAGCAATTGCAATATGTATGCATGAGCCCGTATATATGTACGTACGTACTGTACTGTACCCAAGACCGTACGTACGAGGAACCTGACCGCCAGTTTGGCAGATGGCACGGTACGGGGCCGGGGGATCAGATCAGCAAGGCCTGGAGGAAAGCCTGCTGCGGACCAGCGAGCACTGAGCCGAGCCGGCGGCGGCCTGTGGTGTGTTCTCTCGTTCGGTCTTCTTGTGCGCATACGCATACGCATCCCACTCGGCGGCAGCATTGCAGCATCTGCATTGCAGAAACCATGGCGTGTGCTGGCGCAAACACCACCAGCCGGGCACGCACACTGCCGAGCACGCCCGTCTCAACCTCTCCAGGTTTGATCTGTCGTGCGCTGCGTCAAACCCCGCAACCAACAGCTCCTGCATCTGCATGCTCGACAAGAAATCAGCTGCTGGCGTGCTTCACGTCGATCCCTGCGATTTGGATCCCACGCACCACATGCACTGCATTTCAGGGCGTTAATTTGTTCCTTCTCTGCACATGATTTCCAGTTCCAGCCGTGTGTGTATATACTCCCATATATTAGCTGCGATTTGCAGGCTCTAATCAAGCCCATGACACTGTGTCTGCGGCCCTGCGCATTGCTACTACTGTTTGTTTCCCAGTATATGCGAGGGCCGTACGGCATCAACAGTAGACGCACGCAGTACGTGACAAAGCGAGAAAGAGCACAACAACATGCATGTATATCTGCAGACTGCATCTACCTCCCCTGTTTCTCAACGGCTCTCGCGACGACGTACTGGGAAAAAACATTGTAAAATCAAAACGAGCACCAAGCTCGACAACCCAAGTAAAATTTTAGTGGTACGATATTTCCCTGTTAGCGAGAGCTGTTACTGCTAGCTCCACCTTATGAGTTATGTGTGTGTGTGTGTGTGTGTGTGTGTGTGTGTGTGTATATATATATATATATATATATATATATATATATATTTGCGAAAGACCAATGTAGACGTAGATACTCACACGCACGCACACCTCTACGAAACTTTTTTCCTTAAATCCCACGATGGAGAAACATTGCCATGTACAAAATCAAAATGGGCGCGCAGCTCGACAGCCCTCATGATATATGACATATCTCTGCTACCTCTAACCTCTAGATGGGCTGACCACTAATTAGGTTGAATTTGTCTCCTCAACAACGTCAAGAACATTGTATTGGCTTATCAAAAGACCCATCATTCTTATCGGGCACTCGAATTAAGTTGTGCCAACATGCGCCCACGAGCACCCTAGCTGTTTCCAATTTCTAACAAAAGGTGTTGGGTGTTTGGGTAGCTTGTGGGTTTGGACTAAGAAAACGAGATTGGTTATGATAGCCAGGCTTTGGTTAGAGTTGCATCGTTTTTGTCTCATTGCCATTTTTGGCTACTTGGTTTGAATACGTTTTTCCCAGCAAAATAAAGCAGGCACGACGCCACATGCGTGTGGGCAGCTGCCAAAGAAGGTGAGCTCAGCCACCCAGGCATGAGCACCTAGCCTCGGACATTCGGAAAGCAGCTCTAGCCCGAGCGGTGACGGCAACAAACCGCGCGGCGAGACAAGATGCTACATTTCCCAGCCAGTCAGGATAAGATGACTAGGATATGATGCCCTTATTTCATTTGACTAGGATGTGATGCCCTTATTTCCTCTGACTAGGATATGATGCCCTTTTATTCCCCATTTCCAATGCTACATCATAACACTTTCCCACTGTCCAAACATAGGTTTGGGTACAATCCTATCATCATATCCCATTCCTACCCCTTACTTCCCACTTCCCAAACGCCAACAGAGTTCCGACGAACACACTACAACTTACATTAACCTCCTGACCTTACCTTATATACTTGAGATATGAGGTTATGTTAAAAATATAACTACAATTAGAAAATGTTAAATTGTAGGCTCAGAGTCAGACAGTTTCAAACCAAGGAATGTTGCCCATTCAAAATACTTAAGCTCAAAAGAAAAAAAAATCCAACCTAAAGTTCCCAACTAAAAAAAGACATTTCAAAAAAAAAATAGGTAAAAATACCAGTGGAAAGTTTGAAAGAAAAATCACCTATTGAACACCATGCGCCAAGGAAGACCCTAAACAATTTCGGGCACCCATGATTTGGGCGTGCAGATCAGAACTATGCACACCTGAGACAATGCTGGTCTGTTGGCATACCGCATGTACAGAGCTATGCACATGGTAGCTCCAACTTCACCCAATAGTTTACAGCTAGGGAATTGTTCAAGAGAGTCCCAGGTTATAACAGTCAGACACCTTCCGAAAGTTACACGATTAACATTGGACACAGTGGCTCTATTAGACCTACTGCCACAGCAGATGGAATTCTAGTTTGTTTGCACTGACAGCTCATCCTCGAGGTAGTTGTACTCAAATGTGAAATCGTTCTTGATTCTTTGGCACCTGCAGGCAGTGTTAATAACAGGTTAAATGTCACCAGAACAACATTCTCTGCCAGACTTACTAAATAAATAAATACAGAACCAATTTGGAAACATTGTGGTGTCATTGCCCCCAAACTAACAATGTAGTGAGGGCTCACGTACCATCCTGAGCCATCATCGGTGACATGGAAATCGAAGTACACATAGGAGCCCCGCTCATACTCATCAGTTGTAACTTGTGGCTCCACATGCCGCTGGAACCAAGTATTGTACCTCCTGTGAAATCTCCATGATTGCTTCTTCAATTCTTTAGCAGCCAAGTATTGTTGGTATGTGTTCTATAGCAGCAAAGTACAACATTAAAGAAACAATGGACAACTGTTGAAAATTTGCTGCTAGTGACATGAAAAAAAAGTTGGAAAGAACTAAGAAAACTGACCTGTTGATAGTAGAACGCAAAGAACAGCATATCCGTAGCTAATGTGTCACTACCTATTCTTTCCCAAAAGGTAGGATTCGATACAATCGGTGCCTGAATTTGGGGGTAACTAGCAGGGGTGACTGCAGGGTGCCGCTGAACATGAAGGCAGGTAGGAAGATTAGAATATATACTCAAACGTTAGTAGCAGGCATCCTCGTTCAAAAATCCATACCGGAACATAATTTTTAGCACGCTCTGAGTCCTTGGGTTGTGGAAGCCTGTGGAATGCAGCTTCGAGCATTTGCAAATTATAAAGATGATCATGACCAGAACTTGCAGAACTTCCAGTGAGGTTATCTCCGATCGCACCAAGATCAGACACACTTCTTCGGCCAATAACACCAACACCAGATGATGACATTCCAGGTTGCAAAGGCTGTCCAGGCGATAGATCAGTGTCCCTAGGAAGCTGAGTGTTTTCTGCTGCAGGTGCTGAAGGATTCTGTGAAAAGCAACCAGAAAATTGTGCTGAAATATTACAGGTAGCTAAGCGCGGAGAACAGCAGAATTCCATGTAGTGTCTTGACAGGGGCATAAAGATATTACTATGTTCAGATAGGTTGGAATTTTAACTTGAAAGAGTACAGAAGGGTGAGTCCCAGTAGCTTGTGTGGATTATATGAATAATGTCATCATAAATCATGAAGTTAAATGATAGTTAAAAATTAAAAAGGTTTGGAACCTTGAAGAGTGAGATTAGTATCTGTATTATACCAAGTAACATGTTAGCAACCACAGATTAGTTTGCCAAGATGAAAATGCTTCATCAACTGCCTATTGGACATTTTGCAAGGGTTATCTGATATACCAAGTTTTCAAAATTTCAGCAGTACACGAAATCTTGAAACTTTTTAAATTTTTTCTATTTTCGTTATCGTTCCTCAGGTACTTCCTTTTCCATAATAGATATGTTTATATGTATCATTGTCTGTTTATTGATATGCTTTTGTTTTTCAGGAGAAATCAAGTTATTGCAAATCCAACTTTAAGTTGAGTTCCCCTAAAATGATGATATAAATCAGATCAATAGAACTGATTTTATAACTACTTGCTGAATTCAGCTTTCCATATTAGTCCAATTTTCAGAGTAAATAAACTTGAACACCCAATATAGTTTGAAAAACAAATTAACACAGCCACGGCTGTTTTCATAAGCGAACATGTGCAAAAGGTTGGCATACCGGATAAGGAATCTTTGTCTCATCTTCACTTGTTTGTTTATTTGCTGCAGTTGTTGCAGCAGAATCAACAACAGCATCTTCAGCCAAATTTTGTTGTTGTTCTTCACTTTTTATATGCCCAGCATCTGCACAGATGGATAAATTCTCAATGCAAACAATAAATAACTAATGATCATAACTTCAACCCCTGCAGCTTCTTGCCCAACCAAAAGTTGGTGTTTAGTACATTTCTATAGAATTGGGGGCTCATGAATTTTGGTGTTGTAAATGACATCACAAAGCAGAGGTTATACCTGATCCTTGGACTCCAAGCCCGAGGTTCACTTGGGAGGATACAGAGGAACCCTGTGAATTAAACTGCATTAATAAACTAATCAATAGAGCATAAACTGTCTCTACAATACAATCAATCTCAAAATTTCATGGAAGGCATAACCACTGCCCAAAAAAAAGGTGATATGTGCCAGCTCTATTACTTAGGCATAACATGAAAATTGTGTTACCTTCATTGAAACATAACAGTGAAATACCAATATAATAATAAATCATAAACAAACGAGTAAATTTCACAAAACTATACTAAGCATATACTTTTGGAGACCTATTGGACCTTTCTTGTCCTTTCGTATCACATTACCCCTGAATTCTCAAATCGAAACTTCCATTGTCATTTTATTAACATAAAATGTAACTTTTTTAAATGGAAAAACACACTTATATTGCCATTCAATGTCATAAATTTGCACTTTAAAAGTGTAGCTTTGCAATATGGAATGGTAAAAAAAAAAAGCTGTAAGTTTCCGTTATAGTAAAAGCCAGTAGAAAATTTGTGATATAAAATGATTATGGAAATATGGTTTTATGAAATTTACTTGAGTAATTCTGAGGTGTCAAAAGTTCAGAAAATAGTAGTTATGCGAAATAGCTTTGTAATAGTGTAGTTTTGCAATAGTTTACAAATTGTAAGGTACTTTTGTGAATTTACTGTAAACAACAACGGAAAAATATAAAATAAGCATTCATGAAAAACTTCATTTTCGAAATATATCTTTTGACATCAGTAGTGATTCAAGATTTATAGGGTGGTAAACACATTGAGAATTATGCCTACAACATTTCACTATTTACTTTAGTTGATTTGATCATCAATAAAATTATTAGCATGGTAGGCTGATAGCACCCAATGAGGAGTTTAGGATACAAGACTACAAAGTAGAACAGCGACAAACAGAGAGTACACCTCAAGAAGAAAACAGAGAATAAAAACTGCATGTGCTCAGCTAGTTGTATTTCTTGACTCTTGACATAACGCATCAAATTTCAATATTGCAGTAACAGCAGTAAGAACCTGTGGTAGAAGGGGATTTGACTGCTGTGTCGGAAATTGCTTCTGATTTATGCCAGTTATGTGCGAAGCATTAACAAGGTTGCCTTGCTGCTGCTGCTGATATCTTTGTAGGAACTTTTCCCTTTGGTCAGCTGAAATCTCAGGCCTTCCACGAAATTGACTCTGGAAACAGAGTGAGAAAAATGTCATATACGCAATCCAGTATTTGTGACCCCAGTAAGGAATTATCAAAAGTAAAATGAGTAAAGTTCTCAGAGAAAAGTATCAGTGCTTTAGGTGCATCCAAATAGAGAGGCACTGAATGGGAGAAACACAGCAAACTAAGAAGGAACTCAGAATATCTTCCACAGGAGAA
>CM014278.1:52939569-52955537 GCA_004135705.1 Alloteropsis semialata
TCTTCCTCCAAGAATAGGGTTTTCATTTGTGCTAGCAGAATCAGAGCTAATGGTATCATTAGTCCTGGGAATCTGCTGTGTTTGAACTTTATTACCAAGAGGTGAAACTAACTGCTGAGAAAGACCACCAATATTAATCCTCTCGTCAGTGTTCAATCTTTTGGACAAGTCATTTATTACAGGATGTGCACTAACTGATCCATTTCCTGGGACTGGACCAATACTTATGGGAGCTGTACCTAATGCCTGACTAGTTATTCCACGGGCTATGCCCCTACCAATTCCAATTTCAGTAATGGCAGGAGATGGTCTTCGTGGAGGAAAACTCATACTGTCATCATCCTTCAAGGTGCTAGATAAGTTTGCAGGAATCGAGGTTACAGCAGGTGTGCTCTCAGGAGCACTTCGTGGAGTAGCAGAAGAAAGTATTGCAGCTGCTGTGGTAGGAACAGTTGGCCGCACAGGGGAATTAATTGTTTCCGCAGGGACAGAAACAGCCACACTACCAGTACTGACAGCAATGGGCCCAGCTGGCACTGAAGGTCCAAGATTTCCACCTTTTGAAGGTGGTGTTTGTGGAGTAGATTCAGGATTGCTTTCTTGTGAAGCTGTCTCTTCTGTTTGATCTTGTGATGTACTTTGTGAAGGAGTTGTTGATACAGTAGGCTGAAAAGGGAGAAACAGTTATTAAGATAGCAGGCAAATAAAAAGAATCAAAATATGACATAGAGGCACACCTGAAACATAATGCCCTAATCTTTATGGAGACGTTCTTATTGTACCAACATAGCAAAACAAATAAAAATTGAAATGGTGGCTCTAAAGAGTAAAGAGAATTTGCGCACATCAACATATTCAACACTAGCACTTTGAGATTTATAAGAAAGCAGCAGCAAAGCTGGCACATTGTCATATACTAACATTCAAGTGATATTCTAACTCCATCCGTCTTACTATATACACACTAACCAAGTGAGTCCCAAGAAAAGTCAATGTGAAATGACCATCCATACCCCCTAATTAATGACATGATACAGCAACTTCTCTTTTTTCAAATCATTTATGGGATGAAAATATTGCAATAAATGCACTCTTGAAATCCTCAATATATTAGGTTATATTACATTACACGCATATCCAAACCATCAAACAACAAAAAGTACTAACGGCACTTGCCTGAGTAGGTGAAGTTGCAACTGAACTCTTCGTGCTCAAAACCGCACTAGTCGAAACAGAAGCAACACCCTGCCAAATATGAAACAATGCTGAAAAACATATAACTACATCAAAAATCACCCCCCCCCCAAAAAAAAAATGTAAACAAGTAAGGTCGAGTAACAATCTAAATTATAAACTCACAGCTTAATGTAAATAAGGACCACTAACATTCGAGTAGTCACATAAAAATCATTGATTTTTGCCAGTTGTTTCTATTAACATGATCATAAGGATTACAGTACAAACAAATTAACCCACATTTATAGCTTACCTTCACAAGACTGGAAGGAGCAAGTGAAACCATGTCTTCAAGTGCTTCAACCTTCTCCATAGGCAATGTGCTATAGAGGTCCTCAACATCACTGAATTCATCAAAGTCTTCCTAAATATGAATGAATGAAATTAAAAAAAAAAGAACAAAGAAAATGTCAATCATATGCATGTATGTTGTCACAATTAGCGAGTAACGATACCAAAAGAGGATATTACAAAAGCATACTATGAAGATAGTTGCACCTGATTACGTTCAACATAGTCTTCAAGGAAATCTTTAACATCATTGACTTGCTCGGGACTCAACTCGTCGTTATCCAAAAGTCTCAAGATTGACTCTAATTTCTTTATATGAGCTTTATGTCGTGTGATAGATTTCTCTAAATGTACCTAATCACGTAAAATCATTCCTTAAATAGTACAGATTATCAAGAAGTTCCATAAAGATTATTAGTATGAAATTAATACAACTGATCATACCAGTCGAGGTGGTCTTTGTTTTCCCTTTTTAATTGAAAGCCCTTCAATCTCTGCTTCAAAATTATCAATCTGGCTTTCCAAATCACTAACCTGTAAAGGTAAAATGGCCCAGGAGATACATTAGATTTACTGCAACCATTTTAGAGAGCAAAGAATTGCCATAGCAGGAGTCATCAGTAATCACAAAACTACACCGTAATCAAATTACAAGAGACATATAAAGATTAATGTGAAATTTTCAGAGCAATCAGACATAACTAGTTACACCAAATCTGAATTGTAAATCATCACAAGAGAATTGTTAGGGCATCTCCAATGTATGGGAACAACCCTGGTTCCATATAGAAACGGCCTTCTCTTGTTAAAAATTACACAATGTATAGAACCAGCCCCCTCCTTTGCAGTGGGTCCCACAGCTGAATAAAAAGAATCCACCTGCTAACCGCCATCGTTCCCATCCATGAGCTCGCAGATCAACACCGCTCCAATCTTCCCCTTCCCAAATCCTTTGCTTTTCTCCTGCATAGCTGCACATCCGGCTCCATTTTTCTCTTCGGTTCTCCCAAGCGATAGGATCTGCAGGGCCAGCCCCAAAGATTACAAAAATCGATCTCTTCGTGGCTGAATCAGATGGTGTGCCGGTCCTCCTGGGATGCAGTGGCCCTCGGTTCGACCGCATCGCCCGCTGCGGCTCCGCGGTCTTGCCACCGGCGTTGGCGGGGCGCGGCTGCTCGTCCTCGTTGCGGATGGACAGCCACAGTCCCGCGGCGGCAGCGCAGTGGGAGTAGGACGTTGAGGAGGTTGGGGGCGGCAGCGCCAGCACGTTGAGGACGAGGCAACGCAGGCCGTCGGAAACCACGGTGCGGCAGCTCCTCTGCCATGGCAGCTTCCTTGATGGGAGCAGCAGCAACAGCACGAGAGAGCTTGGTGGAAGAGTGGTTTGATTTTTTATTCTATGGAACTCGGTTTTATCTATGGGAGCCGGTGCTTGATTCTTCGGTGTAGGACCAAGGGCTGCAATGTATAGGACCGGGTCCAAACACATAGCACCGGGTATAGAACCGCCCATTGCGGACGCCCTTATGAGGAAAGAAGGGGCAGAACCCATGTCCTTAGGAATAAATTAGGTATTCACAAACAACATAGCATATAGATATTGCAATTATATGTTCCTGTTAGTACAAAGAACAAAAAGACATGGAACAGTAAGAACACAAGAGTTGCCGTTCACAATTTCCAACATACCACATTATTAAGCCAGTCCCTTGTTTCAGCTTTGGCCTTCTCTTTGGGATCCTGCACCAAATGAGAAACAATTATCAGCCATGAATGAGATAAGAAACCTAGAGGTGGACAGAATGAGATAAGAAAATATATCTGCAATTGATTATAAACAAAGGCACAGCCCTAAAACCATCCCCCATAAAGATGAGTGAACTGTTAGTCTGCTTATCACTTTTGCTCAATCATGAAGGTCACAAGTGTAGATAAAGGAATATTTAGTTCCTGGATGTCTAAGTTGCATCAGTGAATCGCTGCATCTCAGTACCAATGTTGAATACTTGGTTCAGACTTGACTCTATCAAGTATCAACCTATAAAAAGGTTTTAAATAATTTAGGAAGAAATGTGCCTGAACAGAATAAATTATATGAGACCTAAAAAAAATACTCTTACAAGGCTACCAGAATAATAGTACATAACAATTTACAACTAGTATCCTCGGAAATCAGTCATAGCCTCATAGGAAACAATGATAGCACAAACAAAAAATTCCAAGTGCTTACAGTTTTTGGTTGCTGACCCAACCCTTCTTTTGAGAAGGCCTTGGTTTTTGTTTCCTTCTCACAAACTTTAAATCGTTCCATCTCTCGCTCAATCTGCTTCCGGGCATCCATCAGAGCCTGCTCATAAGAGGCACTAACCTATGTCAACATATATTACAATGGATTAAAAAAAGAACAATATGCTAAGTGCAACTAAAGTTATATATGTTTGCAAATAAATAATAGATCATATGAAGGAAAAACACTATTTCACAAAAAAGACACTGAGACGTAGGAACAACTATTATTGTAAATACCACATTTCTAAAGCATCATACTAGCATTTTTATTTGGGCCAAAAGTATATGTCACAATGATATTTTGGATGGTTAAACTACAACAAGCAGCCAATAAAAATTGACTTACAACATATGAGAAAAAGTCAACTTATGAACAAAACCAGAGACTACATAAACTCCAGAACGCTGACGTAGCATTGTCTCAAAGCTTGTTAGCAAAGTCTTAAGGGCGTTATAAACTCAAGAAATCTGCTGTGGTTTGTAAACAGATGTATAACACAAACTAGTGGCCTAAGTTGCAGATGCCTTAATCAAAATTTAAATGGAAACTCAAACTGCGGTTACTACACCTCAATCTAGCCAAAGCCTTGGAAAACCACAAAGAGAGATATAAAGCCTGGTACCATAAGCTATAGGCAGCAATATTTCACACTAGAGGCAGAGGTGGACACCAACAAAGCTCAAAAAGTTTCTTTGTTTCTCAGGATTCCCAGACTTTAAACATGAGCTATCCCAATTGAGATCATCTAATATATATTTTCGATTATCAGTTCTTTTATTCCACAACCAAATATATCAATAGTGCTTCAGACTTCATCAAAAGAATGAATCACTGTCACTCTAATGTTTTTACAAAATACCATTACTTTGCAAACTCTGTTCAACACTTCAAGCACAGGCACGCTCTGTGTTTCAATAAAAATGTGATTTACTCAGTATGTAGCTCATCAAACTAACTCAGCCAGTAGCATGGATCCTGTGACACCAAGACTTTGGCTATAAACTGCCAATAAAGAACTACTCTAACCAAATGCGACAAAAAAAGCCATTCAAATAACACACTAAATGTAGATATCAATATGTATTATGTAACATGTACAGAGAAAAAAATGGAGTGACTGAACTTGATTGATCCAGAGTCTCATTGTCAAGTATCAGCTACCTTCATAAGTTAACATATAAAAAAACTTATATTTCATCCCAACAACTTTGCATTGCAAGTGGCATCTATTGAGAGCTAGGTAGCACGTGGACTAGCGCACAATCTTGATGACAGAAAAGAATGATAACAGCAAAATCCATAAAATGCCCAGCAAGTTACCAGAACAGTCCAGCATCATAGTTGCAGGAGAATATAAATAACGGCACAGCTAGTAACGTCAGATAACAGGCAAAGAAAGGGAGCTGTATCAATAATAACATAAAAACCTCTTCACCTAGCTGCTGACAAGATACAAAAGAAATTGATTACAGCAGCGATTACGCCTACGCCCTATCACCTGATGATCACCTGTTCCCCGCAACAATATAGAGTCACAGAACAGTTCTCCAATCGAAGCCCCTACTCACTGATCACCACTGATATTGTTGTGTAACAGAGCTTCTTCAAAACACCCTTCGACCTGGCAGTTAACTAAACAGAGCTGTATAATGGTACATAGATCCCTGTATGCAGTCAGCAAGCAGCAGCAGCAGCATTGCATCACAAACATTCCCCTGCCCCGCCACGTACAAACATTAAAGGGACAGGACCCATGGCAATTCTCACCTTCTTGTCCTTGATCTCGCTGGACTGGATCCATGTCTTGATCTGGTCCCTGTACCGCTGCAGCTTTTTTATCTCCTTCTTGAGGTCCGCCTCGAACTTCTCCTTCTGGTTCGCATTCTCTGTGTCGTAGACCTGAACCCATAAAAGAATACCAGAAAATTCACCAAAATCCGCGAGAGAAAAAATCCAAACAGGCAGGAAGAATGGCGTGGGGGTTTGGCGTACCTTGTTCCAGATGCTATCGAAGACGTCAACGCCCTCCTGGACCTTCTTAAGGACGCGGTCGATCTCGCCCTGCAGCTTCCGGCTGGCGCCCATAGCTAGGGTTTGGGGTGCCCCCGCGCTGGGGCGCGGCTAGGGTTTGGGGGGCGAGCGAAGTGGGGGAGTGGTGGAGACTAGGGGAAGGAGACGACGAATTATTCGGGCGAGTTGATTCGGGAGGGGTTTCGGTTTTCCTCGGCCGAGGTCTGCGTGGGGTGATGACGTCGCCCAGAATGAACACGGGATGGGCTTTGCGGAAGATCTGGGCTATGGCATCTGGGCTGATTTAATCTTATTATATAAAGCCCAGGTGTGAGTGACGACGAGGTTGATGACTAACAGAAGTGGGCCGGCTCCATTGCCTTTCCTCGCTAACCATGCGGCGAGATGCCATATTGGTCGAGGCTATCTCTACTTGTGTTCAGGAATCATGCTGATCTACCACCATAGCATCAATATTAATGTCATTTGCAATGCTGTTATATTCCTCAATTTCTTTCAGGCTAACTTAGGGGTGTTTGGATCCAAGTGTTAATAGCTAAAAGTGCTAAACTTTAGTACTAGCATATCCAAACAAAAGTGCTAATGGCTAGTGCTCAAGTTTAGCCAAGACTCAAAAACTTTAGCTAGACCAAGAGTGCTAAAGTTTAGCACCCAACTTTAGTACTCCAAACAGGCCCTACCCTTCCGCCACAATCAGTAACCTGCAAGTATAAAAATAAAAGTAAAGGATCACATCCATTTCAAGACATAACCTTTAACAATAAAATACGGTTCTGACTTTCTTCCTCATAACATACACAGAAAGCTTACCATATCTGTAGTTGCCTCACTTACACTAGGACATTAATCACAATTGCCAGATGATTCATTGTCTCAATCTAAACTTCGGTTCTGACTTTCTTCCTCATAAACTACACACAAAGCTTACTATATGTATAATTGCTTCACTTACACTAGGACATTAATCACAATTGCCAAATGCTTCATTGTCTCAATCCAAACTTTATATTGCATCATCATTTGACTTATGACAAAGTTACGTGGTCAAAATTTGACTTATGACAAAGTTAAAATAACCTCTAATTTGGAATGAAGGGAATAGAAGTTTCCCTGCATAGACAAAGGAATTTAAAAAAAATTAAGGAAGATCAACAACTGAACAAAAGCGTGAAGAGAATGCTTGGTGATGACATAAAAAGTCAATTTGTGTAATATTTCAGTAACTCTTTTCAATGGCCACCCATTTCAGTACAAAAAGCTTGTACATGAATTATACACACACACATCATATATCACATACTCCACCCAATTGGGTTTATATACACCACATCTATGCACAGTCCAAGTCTCCAATTTTTGTGTAAGTTGATCTGGCTCACGCGCAGCATATATCTTATGTTGTATCCACGAGATCTTGTTGGCCAAGTATGAAAGAAAGAACAGCCCGTTCCTGTCTTCCTGGCTATGAACAATAACATGTGACTGATGACAATCGACCTTTCAAGTTTCCATCGATTTTTCAACAACACTATCATGTCCGTATATTTTTCAACAACTCTATCATGCCACGTGAGACTGCAGTTGTTCTCTTCTATGATACATATCCTGATGAACTCCTGTATATCTCATCAGCTTGCGCTACAGGAATGTAGACAACATCTGTTAGGGTGCTGTGGGTTCGCCCATAGAAAATGTACACAAGAACACCCATCAGCAGCCATACACCAACTCTCATCCATGCGTCGGCACTGAAGAATACATCACAAAGAGAGAAGTCAGTTATCTACAACCAGTCTTGCATGAAAAATGTAATAATGGATTAGATACTAACCCCAGGTTTATCAACAGATACGTATTTATCAGGATACACATAGCTGGTAGAACTGGAACAAAAGGGCATGTGAATCCTGTGAAAACAATCACAGATTTACTGTTTAGTCCGAACATACCGGCAAGCAGTGTTATGCAAATTTGTTAGTAGTACCTCCAGAATGACCAAAAGAGTGCCTGCCATCATCCTGGTCGATCAAGGAGAGCGTTCCGAGGCCAGCCAGGAGGAACACAGCGCCAATAATGCAGCCGATACATATTGTGAGACTGACATAAGACAGATTTTGTTGTTAGTACAATGAGTTTTCAGCTCTTTGTTATTGTGATAGATCATTTGTTTCAAAAAAAAAAAGTGACAGATCATAAAAGTGACCAATAGAAGGATCCTAGTCACAATGAGCAATAGATTGGACCCTTGTCACAAAGGCTGATATAGGAGACATATCCTTTCAGACAGTTATCATATGGATACTTACAAAGGCAACCACGTCACAGAGGCTGAAGACGTGAGGATCAGAACTCCTACACACACAGATCCTATGCTGAAAGCGGCTACCTTTCGACGTTTTATCTCGTCCATCTTGCCTAAAGAATTAACATGGAAGTCCATTCTAGTTAGCTAGCTGAAGTATATGTATCTGTTGTGGGACAATGAATTAGAATAAAACCTAAAGGCAATTTTCTGTACCTCTATGTTGTCTTTTCTCAATGAGAGTGTCCTTCACTGATTCTACTACAACAATCACATCCTTTGTATGAGATGTGTTGCAGTTTCCATCTCCAAGAAAATCCCTGTCCTTTTCCTCATCACATTCCAGATTCAGATGGAATGATTCTTGCATAGAGGGTGGCAAAGGGACTTCATCTGGAGGGACATATCTGAGTATCAAGATCGAGAGAGCAACTATGGTGAATGCAAGGAGCGTGCCTACACTGACCTGCAACAAAAAATATTATTTTTTTTAATTTCACTCCACCTTATAGCATTTGTAATGCTTACATGCATGTATAATTCTGCAGGAAATTTATGTTCTATGTAAAGATGATTGTTGATACACAAACAATAATAGAAAGCTGGTTTCTTACCATTCCTGCCAACTGTGAAACATCCATTGCAAAAGCCAGAGCAGCTGCCCAGATGCCAGTCACAATTGTGCTCTTGACAGGTACTTGTGTTTGTTTGCTAACATCAGAGAAGAAGGGTGGCAACAGCCCATCTCGTGCCATGGCCATAAGTATTCTAGGCTGCGACAAAAATAATATGTGAAACCATTTATTTGTGACACCAAGAATTAACATACCATGCCATGTGATCTGCCTAATGCTTACAGCTGATCTGGCAAGCCATATTGCTACATACCTACATCATCTTCTGTCACAAGATGTGGCATGACAGATCAAAATATGACATTAATGGGATTTAATTGAAAACGAATGAATGGGGTAAATGTAATTGATTGGTAATGTTGAATTAGATGCGGAAATCAAACTGCAAATTCAAGAACAATAATATTCTGCAAAGATTTGGAACTATTCAGGTGATCAGGTCTGTCCAGTTACAAGGCTAGGTTGACAACTTTTGTTGTGGAGTAACTGTCAGTAGAATAAGAAGTTCACATGCATTAGGATCAACTCAAATCCCATTGCATTTTCAGCCACTATGTGTCGTCATGAGTTAATCACAGTATGCTTTTATAAGTGTATACCTGTGGAAGAAGTGAGCCCATCAAGGTTGAACAAAGTGCAAGAACAGCACCACTTGTCACAACATACCTAAATTAGAAGGCAAAATGAGTAATCCAATCAGAAGCGTGCTAAAAGACTGTCATACACAAGGGGGTAAACAAAAAGACAGAACTTACATTGCCCATTGCATTCCATGTTTTGCAAAGGCAGATGAAATAGGAGTATCAGGGTCCATTGCAAAATATGGTACTAGCCCAACAATAACAATGGAAACAGCCATATACAATGCACAACAAATAGCCAACGCTACTCCTATTCCCAATGGCAGATCTCTCTGTGGATTCTTTACCTGCAAAGGTGAAAAGAGGGCAAAACTGAATAACTCGTGTGGCAGAAGTGCACGAGCTTTGGCAGATGGGACCTTCCTTACCTCTTCAGCTGTACTAGCGACTGTATCAAAGCCTATGTATGCAAAGAAAACAGTTGCTGATCCAGCAAGCATTCCATTTACTCCATATGGGAAATACCTGGAAAGTTTAAACACCCATGAACACACTACTAACAAAGTCCTTGACAAGAACCTAAGCACTAAGCCTTTATGCATTACCCATCAGAAACCTTGTAGCCGACCCATCCTATTTGGAAGCCAATATAACTACCAGCAACAATAACAAATACCATCACACAAGCATTCAGAACTGTCACAACTCCTTGTGCAAATGAACTCTGCAACAACTCAAATAAAAATGTTGTCAATGCTCTATATTTGAGAAGAAAAGGAATAAAAGCTTATGAATCAATCAAAATGGCCACCTCTTTAATTCCCACGCATAGTAAAACAGTCACAATAAAAACAAGAGTGGCAGCACAGGGATCAACAACGATATCAAACCATGGAAGCTGATGGCGTGCTAAAATCCATGGCAAACTGTCTGATCCTCCAAAAAACAAGGCCTGGAAACATAAAGAAAGATCACAAAATAGGCATATGATTCAAAGCATTGATTGAATGCCATTGAAAGAAGCTAGATGCTAGAGAAATCACACTTACTAAATTCGGGGATATGCCGCGGGCAACAGCAGATCCACCAATAGTATATTCCAGCACTAAAGCCCAACCAATCAACCAGGCAACACTAGGTAAATAAAACAACTATGCATTAGTTCATTGTAGACATTTGTTTATAGAACCTTAAGATGCAATCATGCAAATTTATTCATTTGCATATTTAATAAATAATACAGTTCAAATGTTCAATGTACTTATCTGAAAGAGGTTGAATTTCACTTATCATAAAAGAATGCATATTTATTACGGGCCAGTAACTTACCCTTCTCCAACACAGAT
The DNA here is from genome assembly GCA_004135705.1 of Alloteropsis semialata. Taxonomy (NCBI): domain Eukaryota; kingdom Viridiplantae; phylum Streptophyta; class Magnoliopsida; order Poales; family Poaceae; genus Alloteropsis; species Alloteropsis semialata. The sequence continues at coordinate 52,950,282 of CM014278.1, forward strand.
GTATGAGTAATGGTAGGCACTTCCAGCAGAGGGGCAGCGGCTAGCAAGCTCGGCATAACAGAAAGCTGAAAGAGCTGCTGCTATTCCAGCTATCAGAAAGGATATTGTCAATGCTGGACCAGCGTGCTCCCTAGCAACTGTTCCCACAAGAACATATACTCCAGCTCCAACTGTGGAACCGACCCCTGCTTGATAATACAGTGGTTCATTAACAAGAATTTATAGTATGAAGCAAGTTACATATAAGCTCATGAGAAGTGGAAAACAAACATCATTACTCCAGAACCAAACTCAGCCCATCACACATATCTCTTAAATCTAGGCTCAATAACAATAAGGCCATCCCCAACCCTCCATCTAGGATGGTTTCCATAGCATTAATTACATTGCCAACTAGGATTTTTAGCTTACATGGCACTATGGCCGTGTTCGGATGCCTCGGGACAAAAAATTGTCCCAAAGAATCTTGTATGCATGAAGTACTAAATAAAGTCTATTTACAAAACCTTTTCAGAGATGAGTGCAACTTTACGTGACGAATTTAACGAGCCTAATTAATCCATGATTGGCTACAGTAATGCTACAGTAATCATCCTCAAATCATGCGGTCAAAGGCCTCATTATTCGTCTCGCGAATTTGCCAGGGGTTGTGGAAGTAGTTTTGTAATCTGACTTTATTTAATACCTCTAATTAGTGGTCAAAGTAGGGTGCAAAAAATTTGTCCCCCCATCTGAACACAGCCAATATTAAATAAGAGAGAGGGTGGAGAGAGGAAGAAACTGGGTCTCATGCAAGACCCAGTGTCATCACGAGAACCTATGCACTAGACACCACCAAGTTATGCATTGGGAGATGGTAATGTCCTCATGATAATTAAACAGCAAATATGATTGGTAGAGATGAGAGAGAATCATGGATTGAGTATTAATTATGGTCATATATGAAGAAACTATGCATTGAGAGATGTAGTTTCTAAACATAGTGTCTTGCTTATTTGGCAACATAGACATCATCTATGGAAACCAAAGGTTGGGGATGGCCTAAGCATCCAAGTAACTCTTCCATTACAAGAGTACACTATTGACAATAAAGAAAGGGCATGCCGATTTACGAAAAAAGTACACTATTGACAATAAAGGAAGGGCATGCCGATTTTCGGCGGGATCATGAGGTCCAAATTTTTAGTTGGCAACCAACATTGACTGACCTATGGGCAACTAAACAAGTGGAAGGAAAGCAACTACCAATAGGGACAAGCCCGCGTGACGCACGTCTGACACACAGTAATGTAGCAATCCTAAAAATACTATAAATTACAAACAACTGTGCTCCTTTTTTGGAAGGGAAAAAACATAATTAGCCATGGTAGCAAAAGAAAAAAAAATACTCATGATATTTTCGTCAGTGTTTTCAGAAGGAAGAACAATTCAATTTCAGCCAGGAGTAAAAGTTAATTCGGAGCAAAACTATTCATACAGTGACCGCATTAAACAAGTACTAATCAGAAACTCTAATCAACTCCATTGTCCCAGACATCAAATTTTATACCAGCATAATTGCCCATCAGCCTAACAAATCCCACACAAAGCTTCACCAGAATTCTCGCTAAAAGTCTGCCGAAGAAGTAGCGCTCCAAAACTACCCAAGCCCAGGCATCTCCGTGAACACAGAGGGCCAGGGATTCAGAGTGAAGCGGAAACACGGCACAGAATCACAAGGGACGAGAAGAAGGAGCCGCACCGATCGTGACCAGCTCCAGGATGTTGAGCTCCTTGGCAAGCTGCGGCTGGCCGTCGGCGCGGACCCGATCGGAGTCCACCTGCTTCCGCCGCATCAGGCTCCGGAACCCGCCGCCCCATCCCTTCCCGCCGCGGCCGCTGCTCCCGGCCTCCAATGCCATCAAGATCGCCGGCGACCGGACGACAAAGAACCGGCCTTTCTCGCCGGATTCGATCAGAAGGCGGCGGGTAAGTGCATCGGGTCCCGCGGATCACGCCGCGATTGGAGGGAGCGACAAAGCGAGAGGGAGGGAGATGGGGACGGTGAGAGCTCGGCGGCGGCAGCTCCCACTCTCACTTTCTTGGCTCGCGGCGCAGTTGCGGCTCTCCCCTCTCCCGTGCGTTCTTCTCGTCTCGTCTCTCTTGGAATCTTGCTCGCTCTGAGAAGGTCGCGGAGACGCGAGTTTTTATTAGCAGTACACGTGGAGGTTTTTACTTGTACCAAGCCGTTGTTCGAGTTGAAAACTACTCGGAATAGAATGTTTCAGTCGCCAGAGATTCAGTTGCCGTGTCCAACTGCCATCAGTTGAGCTCCGAGATTCTTGTTTTTCATTTTGCATTTTTTTTTACCTACGAAAAAGTAGAAGAATATTTTTTTCGTGAAAATGCCGAATTCGTGCTGCAAATACAACCTGCCAAAAAATGGATTCTACATGGTTTACAACTTACAAGTTGTCGTGTTTATGAATCGAGTTCTGAAAACATTTAAGGACGAACTCCTCTCCTACTTAGATTCAGATACAAGACACTCTGTAGAAGTCATGGTTAGAGCAACTCCAGTAGAGGACCCTAAATGGGTCCCTACTCTAAATTTTAGGGTCTTCCTTCAAAAAAAACAACTCCAACAGGGCCCCTAAATAAACATGCATTTTCCATGCCCACCCAAATTCCAGCTCCAAGCCCCCATTCCTAGGGGCCTCCAATCCCTCCCTCAAAACTTGGGTCACACTATTTTTAGAAGAAAATAGAGGTCTGGGCTAATTTCCCACTGGAGTTGAGAGGTAATTTTAGACCCCTATTTTTTGCAATCCGGCCTGCAAATGGATTTTGGGGGCTTCAATTTGGAGGCCTCCACTAGAGTTGCTCTTAGTCATAGTCATGCCATATTTGGTACCAAATGTTTTTCATGAACGACATTTCATCTATGTGTGTGCGACTGTGACAATAGAATTAACATTTCCGTCCAGCGCGTCAATTTGATATACTCACTCCATTCGTAAATAACTGATGTTATGAAAAAAATATAATTAAGAATGAAGGGAGTACAAAACTTAATAATCTGATTGCCTAATAGGCTAATAATCACTCTTTTTCTAAAAACGAAAAAAAATCAAGAATGACAAGGCCCTTGAATTGAATGAATCAGCGATGGCCAGTGGGTCTTGTTCACGTGCTCCACGCGTAGGCCATATCTCTACAAATATAAATATATATATGCAGTACACCTACTGATATTATTGGCAGTTGTCCTACGTCTTTGATAATCCTTCGTGTCTTTTGCCCATCTCTAATTCGTGTTTCTTTTTGGACAGAGATTTTTTTTTGACGTTTTTAATTCATGGATCCATTCGACTGGTGAACAGATCTGCAGGGTTATTATCTTTGATTCATTAGATGCCTAACTCTTTGAAACCAGATAATCGGAATGGTCCTTTCTATTTCGAGTGAAACCATCCCATAAGGCCATGTTTGGAATACGGGATTTTTTTTCCTTATTTCTGTATTTTTTCTGTGAAATTGAATTGTTTCCTGTGAAATTTCTGCACGATTCCTGCGAAATTCCTGCGTTCCAAACAGGGCTAAGATGATAAGAAAATCAATTCCATGTAACACTTTCTACTTTGACTCGAGTCCCAAATTCATGTGCTCACATTATGTAGGGAGTAAAATCTTGGGCTCTTGGCCATGAACCACATCCATGTGTGTGCGTGTCAGCTTACGTTAAACGTCCAATAATTGAAGGAGGCACCATTGCTTGCAGCGTTCACTTGGCCAGCCAGATTCCGGGGGAGTCAGGCGTGGAACGCAGGCAGTAGAGGAAGACGCCAAGGGATGGGAATACTGGAATAGGATCCAGATTCCCGCCCTTTCCGGATGGTCGTCGGGTAGTCCCATGTCATCTGTGCGTGTGTGCGTGTGTAAACAAAGGAGGTGCCTTGCGTCCCCAATTATTGCTTGATCTCTTTAATTCTCAAAACTCACCAAAAAGTCACCAAAAGTTTTCACACTGACAACCGTGCCCTCTTTTACAAGACACGCTTCTCAATGCAAAATTTTTCACCAATTCACCGGAATTAAACACCCCCGATATCTCCTCTCCTCATCCTTTTGGCCCCAGATGCATTCGCATTCATGCTCAGATGCGGCCGGAACTGTGTAACTGAGATTTCTATGTAAAATTTACGGATTCTTGTAAGTTCTTGCCAATATATCCATACAGTTGCGGCCATTCGTGGATAATATCTCATTTATCATTTTTTTCTCCTATGAAATTGTTAAGGCCATACTCGTGCAAGCACTAACGTCACGGTCCCAAAAGGGAAATCTCCATGAAATCTTCTCAAGATAACCAGCAAGTAGTGTACTAGTAGTAGTGTCGAAATAGTTGTATATCAGCTTGCACTTCCAGAGACCGAAACTCTTCGTGTTCGCGTGCACCATACGAGAGTCCCTTATGGTACATTTTTTCCCCCAAAAGGTATGGACAAATACATAGCCATGTAAGCATGTCTGTACATGAGAATAATGAAGGCTTTTTTTTATAAGAGAATAATGAAGGCTTTATCTGTGTGGCCGGAAACTGGACACCTTTTTGCCCAAACACCGGCCTAGCAACTGACCACCCAAAAAGAAATAAAAAAAAGTGGCCAGCTCGGCTCACCAATTTTTGCAACTATTTTGCCCCATCATTTCCACTCCCTTCTTCATTTTTAGTTCTTCCATGAGGCAGGTACTCGCGTGCGTGTGGAACTGGCGTACTACATTTCGTGATTACCATCATCAGGTCAGAAGGAGGATTTATCCATCAAACAATGCAAATATCGAGTAGAAAATAATGCTTGTAACGCTGACATGTTGTACAGAGTATATCGATCAAGCCGCATCCTCTCCGGTCAACAAGTCCTCGAGTGTATTTTTCTGCATTTATTTCAGGATTTAACCGATGATATTCTTTCAGTGTTTGACGATGTGCTCGTCGATAGTGAGTCGTCTATAATAATTTTGTCAATCTCAAAATCAGAACAGCCGGCCCAGTCTCTTGGAGGTGCTCATAGCACGTCGATTCATTAGCATCTACTAATAATGCCTAAAAGTCAATGAATTCCTAAGAAAAAGTTGATACAATGCTTGAACAACCATTATGGTAAAAATAATTTAATTTAATAATGGATGTTATCAATTTTATTTTATATTTTGTTTTATTTTTTATTTAGTTCGATGCATCGATGCGATGCTACTTTAATTTTAACATAGTAG
>CM014278.1:52988045-53005932 GCA_004135705.1 Alloteropsis semialata
TAAATTCATGTGAATCTAAACGCGGCAGACAAGAAAATAAGGACGAGCAAAACAAGACAAGAAAATAAGGACTACTTCATTCAAATTTCAGACGCAATATGCTGTACTCGATGTCTCTTTTTTTTGGAATCAGCAGCCAACGTTCACACCATGGAGAGACAGAGACCCTCGAGTTGCGTGCTATTATATCATACTCATCCGTTTGTATTCAAATTTCAAACACTGAAGCTACCGCCTACCGAAGCAGTGGCCCAAATCTACTTTTTCCAGTTTTAGCCGGTCCTGTTTGACTGTTTCATCAGCATTCCTATCCAACCAAACAACTTAATATTACAGAAAAAAATTACAATACTAATACAAAGTGAACAAACCATATCCAAAGTGAACAAACCACGTGCAAGCACACTGGTGCAGTATACACACCTGCAAGCACACTGGTGCAGTATACATATAAGAAAGAAATACCATCTTCCAGATATACTTCCAGAACACACTATCTTGCCAAGTCCAAAACAAATTCTACTGTGCTCCAACCAAAAAGAAATATGCATTGCTACAAGTCTACATAGGGGGGCGTTTTGCAATTATTTCAGTCATTTCGCTCTGTTAGAAATAGTCTTTGCACCAGTCTTCCCCTCTCGGCTCTCGCTCTGTTAGATGAGACATGAGAGTGGAGAGTCACAGATGGCCAAAGGCATAATTGGCCAAGTCAGCTATGTACTCATCAATCAAAGTCTGTGGATATTGCGAATCATCCTCGATTAATTGAGGACAGGAAAAATTAGCTTCTTTGTCATTGTAACTGTGGACCACCTGGATTTCATCCATCAGCTCCTTCTCCATCATCTATATAACACACGTATGTTTTGAGACAGAACGGCACATACAAAATTCCTTAGCAAGAATACATGTCAAATATAGGTCTGTTTACGAACCAAACGGTGACTGTACCTGCACCTGGTCCACAGAAAAGTTGTTATCGACCATCTGAAAGATTCAGCACCCACCATGAGAGTTATCACCACAGAGACGAAGAGCATTTACAAGAATGCAAAGAAACTATACCTCTATGTCATCCATAAGGAAACTGTTCACTATCTGCGTTACAGATCAGATGTGAATTTATATGACAAATTGATAATATATTTCAAATTTGAAACTGAAATCTAATGACAGATCAATATCTCAGTTAGGAACATCAAGAAGTTTGACCTCCATTTCCGACATAACTGTATCAGTGTCCATCAGTATCTGAGACACCCTGAACATCAGAACATGTTTTAGAGCATTCGGTAAAGCAGCCTGGCGTGGCATGAGAAAATACTGAAATCTTGTTAGATCAAAGAATCATACTTATTAAGTGCTGCCTTGCTAAGTGACGTTGTGCCTGGCACTTCATCAGGAGCTTGAGCACCTAATTCACACTTTTCCCTATACTTCTGGCAAACAAGAAAAATAACAGCAAAAAGAAGATATGTATTGAGATCATGCATGATCAAATAAAATGATCGAAGAATCTAATAAATGCCCTGAAACAGGGAGAGGTACCTGGAGGTGACTCTTAATGTTTTGGATCGTGAGGCCCATGACTCCCATAGCTTCCATCGTCTCCTTCAGTTTAAGTGGTTTAGCTTCTACAGGTTGCACCAATTATATGACACATCATTAGATTCAATTCATGGAGCAATTAAAGATTGAATGAATAAAAAATGGCTTCCCCATCAAGGTATGTTCAAATGTCGAGAAGACAAACCATAGGGACCTCCTAGATACGCCACAGCTTTCACAAAGATCATATGGAGATCATCAGACCACCGCAAGAAACTCCTTGTTGGCTGCATAGCGGAGATAATGCGAGAATCCAGCATGCTTGACATGTCAGAAACATCATTCTTCTGTGTTCGTTTGTTGTTGGACATTATTCTGCAAATCAATCTCAAAAAATTTCAGTAAACATCAAGGAAACCAAACAGTTTGCCTTGTCTGATTAGAAAAGACGAACCCATCAAGTTTGTGTATATTTTTAAGATGTCAGCTTCTGCCCAGGTGGACACAGAAAGATTCCCAGAACGAAAAATAAGAGATTAAACAGAAGCCAATTGCTGTGAAAGAGAACAACTTATTAGTAACCAGTACCTATAAGCAAAAGAGTTGCGCTTGTATCTGTTCTTCAGGGAGAACTCTGGAAACAAAAGGAATTGAGCGTGTATCCTTTCTTTCAGGGAGAACTTAGACGAGTGAGAAATGGTCTCCTGACCTAGAAAGCATATCACACCCCATATATAGACCTTCCTGTAAGAGACTAAAGAAACCACAGTACTACACTCACTACCTTCGCACAACTACTGAACCACATAGTGTCAAGTGTCTTGTCCACAGAACAGTGATAGTCCATAGGAGGAAAGGTAGGCAGGGAAGTACAAGATTTCTCAAAATGGTTAAGAAAGAGCAGTTATGTTATTTAAATAACAGACACGTCATGGGAGTCTCTTAGCACATGCAGCCGTTACCAAATTCATGAGTGGAAGTGCATCGTATTTATGGAAATCATGAATGGATGTGATAACAAAGAAACATAGGATTGGAAATGATAATGTACGTATAGTAATTAATGCTGATGTCAACTTATCAGGCAAGCTCTATGCTTGAGATGTGAGCGAAGTCATATCCTGCCAACACCTAGCAGAAAGGTAGTAGGGCCTTGTCTTATGATTGTACTGCCATCTGCATGCTTTCCAATAAACAAAATGTTTATATGCATCAATAAATCAGTTAGGTTCAAAACTTTGACATTGCACCCACTTGCAAGGGGAACAAGTTGACAAAGGACTACAGAGATTCTGGTAATTACTAATTACCCAGGTAAGTATGTTCAATATTGCATATAGCCATATATGCATAGATGTATCATGATCTACTCTAGAACATGCATAATGCAACTTTTGCCAATTTCGTGGTCCAAGTATGGTTGGAAATCTGTACAGCCATAGAGATCACAAGGGCGATAAATTATAGCATAAACTGCAAATGATTTAGTGAAGGACAGTAGCTTTAATAAGGTAATCAAATTGCTACTACTGTACAAAAGAGCCGAAGAGGTACATTACTGTGTTGTCACGAAATGATATCAGTAATACATTCTATCTTTCAAGAAAAATACGTGACTCAACATAGATAGTGAAAAAATTGTTCCTAGTCTCTTCAATTGTAGAAGGCAGCAGGGACAACTAATCCTCGGTAACATACTTGTTTCTTCGAGCACCAAAAGCAAGTCTCTGCAGATGGAATCAGATAGGGTGTATTACAATGCAGAAAAATTGGCATTGTCAAGGATGTCAAAGAATAATTGAAGACAGCACCCATGATTCAGAGACTTCTTACTGAAAAAATTCTTGAGTAGGCTTTCAAGCCTGTGAGAAAGCGAATGTATGTTGGCTTCATGGATTGGTTGCTAGGGATTTCTCTGATGTTTGGAACAAGGTAGTCTGCAACCTGTGTAACAGTGAGACAAGTTCAGTTTAATATAGACTCCTACCAATCAGAAGCTTAAAAAGGGATCTGCTAAGTCTTATATAAATTGAATCATTGAAGAAATAAAACGAAAGGGCTCATATGTGGCATAAACAAAACATGCATGCCAATAGTCCAGGAATACGTTGTCAGGCACTTCACCTAAACTGAAGCGTGAAAAGCTAAATTTGATAGGTTACTCCATCTGGTTTGATTTGATTGTTCAGACCATCAATACAGACTCCAAAACTCACTTTTTACTATTGTTTCCCCCCTAAATATATGTTTAAAAAAAACCGATAACTACAATAACATTGGAGTACTTTTACAAGGGGTCTATTAAAATCCTTTTCATATGAAAGATAATTATGTTGTGTATCATAATGATCAAAGTTCTGCATCCTCACATTGAAACTACTGGATGAGTAAAATACAAATGTCCAATATTTCCTTATGGCGTATTATCAAGTGTTCAACAGATGCAAAGATATTTGTTGGTGTATTGTTGTAATTAGCAAATGTATGAGGACTATTGTGTAAAGTTGAGAAGATAAAGAGAAGTGAAGGGCTGGGGGAGATAGACCCAGCCAGAAAATTCCCCAATACAATAATATGCATGATTACACTCACTATCACTAGCACATTTGAACTTTTGTAACACAAGCAAAGATAATTATATATCAAACCAACAATTAAGTTTTTAGGAAAATCATTTTCAAGCATGATGGTTAGAAATTCCGCACAGCGAAACAGATACAGGGATAAAGCAATTAATGAGTGATTGCATCTTTGGCCACATGGAAGCTGTACAGTAAGAACCAACGATCACTGGGAATACTAGATAAATGATAAAAACTCTTACCACATCAGGAGTTTCAGCTAATATATTGATGAAAAATTTGGCCTGGCATCAGCAAAGTTCATAATTTAGTAGCCATGAATTCTCTTATTAGCTATAGTGAAAAGATAATGAGACGAGGCTGGTCCCTTACTTGTTTTGTAGTAGCACCAGACATGAGAAGATCTGTTGTGACCATGCCAGGCTGCCAGAATATACATATAATTAATTTCTCCGTCATCATTTAATGGATCAAAGAGGCAGAACACATTCTATAAGTTATGCATTTACACATGGCCCAAAGGCCATAGAAAGTAGCTAGTCAAACTATTTCAATGATTTAATGTCATTCATGCTAATTAAGAAGTCCAGAGTATTTATTTCATCAGAAGAAATGCTGGGGTTACATACGGATAAGTTGTGCACCATCACATTATTCACTTCATTCATCTGCAACTCAGCCTGTAATCAAAATCGAATTACTTTTCTTCCTGAAACTTCTGATAAAATTGTGGAAGGTGCCAAGCTTCTCATGGTGGACCGGTTACTGTTAGAGCATCAAACTGAAACTAAAATATTTGAGGTTGTTATTCTCATAAGGGGCTGCCTTTACCTGTAGTGACTTTGTAAGATGCACAACACTTCGCTTTGTTGCACCATATGCAGCAAACCTGGTGATATCAGTCAAAATTCAGGTCATCAATCTGTGAGACAAGAACCTAGAGTTCTATTGTAGTCGCATAATATCAGGCATCAAAATTCAAATTAGTGTATCATTGTTTGATATTTGTCTTTGTTCTCAACTAATTCACTTCTCCAGGCTACTGAGCCCCTCATGCATCTGTCAAGGGCAATATAGTCAATTATACTACACCCTCATATGGAGAGGGAGGAAATGGGTTTCTCTCCTACAAGCATCTAAAATAAGGAGGACGGCATGAACTATATCAATTATCAAATTCATAGCATCATGCTATTGGAGACTTCAAAGGAATATAAAATCAAATAGCAGCATGATCCTCAGTTCTGTGACCATATTACGGTACGTGAGAGAGAAATGGAAACATGTACCTTGGAGTGGGCCTTCCATCAGAACCAGCACCATCAAGGTTAAATATGTGACCACCTCGAGGTTGGTTCCGCATCATGTTTATTGCCTAAAAGGGCAAGAGTATGATGCCACTCATAGTCATCATACTGGACATAAGAAAGCTAATGTTGAGTGTGATTAATACCTCACGACAACATATCATTAATCCAAGGGTGTTAGTGGTGATAATTTCCCTAGTAAATCAGAGAAAGGGGTCAATTAATGATTGGTAAAAAATGACACAAATGTATACAGGTTCACTTGCCAAGCTTGCTCAAATAGGACAAAACTTACATGAGAGCCTCGTCAGAGGTCTCCACCAGCGGTTTGTATGTATATGCATTTGATCCAGCATTGTTGATCTGCACCAAAATAAAAAAAAATCAAGAGAGCCAGATTTGAACTGACATTCAGATTTAACCCTAACTGATTTAAAATAAAAAAACAGACCAGCCTAGGAGGAACTAGATGGCATCATAAATAAGAAGAAATAGATTCAATAGGACAGAACTCAATGAAGTTACAACAATCAATGAGGAAACCTGAAAGATGCGCGCAGGACAGAGCTAAGCCATAAACAAGCCACACCAACAATTTATATCATGCACTTGATTGCAAAACGTTTCAGATACAGTGAAAATTATGCAGTAAGCATTGGTGTCATTCCATTGCATGTGGTTGTCACGTTTGTATATCAGAAAGACCAACGATGAATATGAGTGCACATGCAGCTGTTTTGTGCGGGTAGGGTAGGTGGATGGAAGATTGGAAGTGTACCCATATATCAATATGCTTAAGCTTGTCACGTGCAAACTCTACAAGTGCCTTTACATCCTTTCCATCCCTAACATCACAGACAGTTCCCTATGACAAGAAAATTGCAACAATTCAGCATTAGGAAGCAAAATGTGCAGCTCTGTGATACATCCAAGCAGCAAACACAATACATGAATATAATTTTCAATGAAAGAAATAAGAACCAAGTAGCACAGCAGTAGGTACCCACACATGTTGCTCTCCATATTCCCTTTTCAAGTCACCAACCACAGATTCTACCTTTTCAGCTGTAGAAGATAGACTGCATGTCAAGGAAACACTAAACTGGTATCAAATGAAATCTATTGCATGCTCATTTTCATCCTACTTTTTCAAAAATAGCCCAACAACATTCGGTTATTGAGTAAAAAAGATCAGTAGTAACTTCTATGGCGGATCATTGACCCAAAAGAGCTGGAACATCAATTGAGTACCTTTTGTGAGAAAGAACCAGAGAAGTGCAGGGAATGCCAAAGGGCAAGAGACGATGACATATAAACTAAAGATAGGTCACTATATCATCAAAATGGAAAAGATTAAAAAATAAAAATACAAAGAGGTGGGCAACTGTGCAGATCAATTGCAAACTGTAATGCATGCTTGACCAAGTTAAATACGCATCTCAGTGCACAATAGCAAAGATACTTCCTTCTATACCTGATCTTGAGCAGATTATAACATTATCACCGGCCTCCAGAAACTTCCTTGCCAACGCGTATCCTATGCCTGCGTAAGAATACAGAAAACCACTGGGTAAGATCTAAGAAACGAGTTCTCCACTCCAATGCGCTCAGTTTTATTTGTTTGAAACAGATTCCAAAAGATGAAGTAAGATCTACTTCTTCTCTTTTTTTTTCCTTTTGAGGTGTATCAAGGTAAGTTCCTGAAAACAGAGGCTGCAATCAATTGCTATGAAGTTACTAGGTCAAGCTCACATTGACCATTGATTGAGTGAAAGGTCGAGGCTGCAAGCATTCATTTAGACACCTCCCTAGTCACTGGTTTCTATTCAGACTGCTATTTAGATTACACACATTGCTGCTCAGCATAAGCATGCATTCAGAAATGCAGAACCTACCCCCTTTGTTCTTGAAACTGAACCAAGGGGGCATAAGGAAAATCCGCAATTACAGAGCTACACACCTTTCGTCGAGCCGGTGATGAGGACATTGTAGGGCGGCACCATAGGCTCCCTCCGTCCCCCTCCGCCGCCGCCGCCGCCGCCGGATACAGCCTCCACCCGCACCCCGGCAAGTCCCCGCCCGCCTCTCGCCGCTAACCCGCACCGCTCCGGCCGGCCGCGGAACCGGGTCACAGCGGCGACGGGTGGCCAGGACTGCGCGGCAGCCACGCGCGCGGGGGCCCGGGGCCCGGGGTGGGCGGCGACGCTGGCGGCCATTGATGTGGCGCCCGCGAGCGAGCGAGCGCGCACACGTGGAAGCCGGAGGATTGTGAACGTGCTCGCAGAGTCGCGGGTGAGGTTTGGGGGGCTTTGTATAGATAACGAGCATGGGCCCACCGGTCAGTGACAGTGCTCGAGCATTGATTCCAGCGAAGCAAATCCTCAAGCGATGTGCTCACTGACACTACTGATGATGGTAAAACTAAGGGGGTGTTTAGATACCACATTTTGCATTCTGTTTTGCAAAACACACATTTTTTAATGTATTTTTCTCTCTGCGCGCGCTTTCAACGGGGCCTCATTCTGCATTCTGTTCTGCAGAACGCGGTATCTAAACGGGGCCTAAATGACACGAAGAATCAATCACTATGCATTAATTTTGGATGTAAAAACGTGTAAACAAAGATTGCCTTTTCTTTGTTTGGTTCAACGAGACAACGACCGACCAAAAAAAAAGGTTTACCAGGAGATAGGTTCCCACTTCCTAGTGAGCAAGTTTTGCAGGCAACAAACACTTGGGCATGGCCATGAGCAAATGGACGTAGTTTGCCGTCACGGTCAGATTGCGTGTTCCGGCGCAGAGGACATTGAACGGCTCCTTTGCGTGCAGTAGCGACACCAACACATTACACATCTCTTTCTCGGTTAGTGTTGCGTGATGGCTCAAGTCAGTTCGTTGTTTGCATGTGCTGATGTGCCGGATCCTGAATAGCTACAGATAGCCTGCAGGGTTTTTCTTGCCCAGCACAGTTGCTGGCACGGTGTGCACTGCCGTGTTGCGCGGTTCCTCCTTGTCGTGCGGCTTCACTGACTGTACGCTCCCTCCACGCCTCCACCTGGTCTTGCGACGAGCAAAATCTATCCATGGCTTGAGTTTCAGCGTGACTAGCATGCCGTCTGCATCAAGATCCAACGGTGCACACTGCTGTGCCTCCACACCCTAATTTTCGACAAACGAGGGTGCAGTGATGATCTAAATCCGACGGTCTGACACAGCCCCCATCTTTTTTTTTCTTGTTCTAAGAGTATGTGAAATGATGTAAAAGATCCATACGATTAGAGATGTTTCCTTTTCTTTTGGACCACTAGGTTCATGTAAAAGTAAAAGTCATCCAAACGAACTTATCAAGATATCAAAGTGAACCACCAGGTATAGCACCCACTTGCATTAGTTTACCACCAATCCGAAGTTTACCTTATGTGTGCTACCTGGCAAACGCATTGTTGCATCGAGATCAATACACCAAACGCGCGCGGGCAGCCGAGCCTAGACGATTGGTGGGCCTTCGTACATCAAATGGGAACACCTGAAGTCCTCAGGCTCGTCGATCTCATGCAGCCACGCCAGCCAGCCCTTCTGATCCTCCGTCAGCTCGCCGCCATCCACAACATCTGCCGTCAACAAAAGGCAGGAATGAATAGGCCGACACTCCTGAATATTCTACATCTTGCAATGCAAGTGCACAATGGCAGGCTAAATGAGTGTCCAAGCTTACTGGGTTGTAGCTCGTAGGGGAAGTCCTTGTAGTAGGTGTAGCGCTCCTCCTCCTCCTCCTTCGATTCTGGACAGTAGGGTGGGGTCATAACATCGAGGAGCGCACAGGGGCCATTCACGAAGGAATTCGGTGCAGGAGTCCTGCAAACCTATCGCCGTGCAGGACCTCGCTCGATGTACGACGCGTGGCATCCGGTGGATCGGACGCATACGACGTGAGAGGGCTCAGGAGGTCATTTTTTTTTCCGCGCGATGCTCGCTCGGCTCCACATTGGCGGGCAGCCGCGCCGCCCTCCTCCACAGATCAGCTCGGCTCGCAGCCCTCGACTCACATCTCTTCGCCTGAGATAGAAGCGGACAAGCAACTAATTGGCCAGATAAGAGAGGCTGGTATGAAACCAGCCCAGGTTTATGAGTTTATGAAGGAATTTTATGGGGGAGCTGACAAAGTGCCATTTCACGTATGGATTGCAACAATGAGATTGGTCGCCAGCGCAAGAAGTACTTAGAATCTAATGATGCGCAAACACTGTTGGAATACTTGAAAAATAAGCAGCGAGAGGATCCAACATTTTTTTGCAATCCAAATAGACGATGAAGATGGCAGGATAGCTAATTTATTTTGGGCAGATGGTCAATCTATTATGGATTATGCATGCTTTGGTGATGCCGTATCTTTTGACACCACATTTCAGACTAATAAGTTTGAGATGCCTTTTGCTCCACTCCTTGGAACCAACCATCACAAGCAAACAATAATTTTTGAAGCTGCACTGCTTTTTAATGAAACCATTGAATCATTTGTTTGGCTCTTTGAAACCTTCCTAACAGCAATGTCAGGCAAACATCCAAGCACCATTTTCACTGATCAAGACGCAGCCATGGCAGGAGCAATTGCTTATGTATTCCCAAATACAAGCCATCGTCTTTGTTTGTGGCACATTTATCTTAATGCTGCTAAACATCTTGGGCATGTAATTCAGAAGCATCCTGAGAAGTTTCTACCTGATTTTAAAAGATGTGTATACGAAGATAGATCAGAGCTTTATTTCAAGAAGAAGTGGAATGAATTGTTATGTGAATACAACCTTGAGGACAACGAATGGATGCTAAATCTGTATAATTTGAGGAAAAAGTGGGCTGCCGTCTACCGAGACTCATTTACAGCTGATATGAACTCAACTCAAAGGAGCGAAGGTATGAATAATGTATTCAAGAAAAGATTTCGCAGGAAACTTGGCCTTGCAGAACTCCTTGTAGAATGTGAGAAGGTTTATGTTAGTCTTCGTGGAAGTGAGTTAGACGAAGATTTTAAATCACGTCGAAAGAACCCAGTTACTTACATCCCAAACTATCCTTTGTTGAAGACCGCGGCTGAGTCATATACAAGAAGGATGTATTCAGAGTTTGAGTTGGAATTTAAGGAACAATTTTCATTCTCTTGCAAATTGTCAAAAACTGAGGGGTCAATCTTGACATATGTGGTTATGCATATGCACTCTGATTATGGAGCAATGGTCATTTTCAACAAAGCAGATATGACCATTACATGTGCTTGCAGAAAGTACGAATCCATAGGTATACTGTGCAAGCATGCCTTCAAAGTCTTCAATGTCAATGATGTTTTCATTTTGCCACAGCAGTATATACTAAATAGATGGACAAAATATGCAAAAAGAGGATTTTATATTGAGAAACAAGGAACTAAGGAGGAAAGTTTAAGAACACATGCCGCACGTATCTCACGAAAGGCGACATCTGTTGCGCTGAAGTGTTCACTGTCAAAAGAACTTCTTGATACTTTGGAGAAAGCCATAGATAAGTTGGACTTGGAGGCAGATAATTCTCTAAGCAAGATGGAAGAAAAAGCCAATGAGGTTCCTTTAGCTCCCACTGATTGTGCTACAGACACATTAAAGGGTAAAATATCGTTCAGGGTTCCTCGAGTGGTAAAAGGTGCAAAGAGTAAACGAGGGACCATCTCCCTCGAAAAGAAGATAGGGAAGAAAAAGAAAAATAGTAAGAAGAAAGGTATTGATCCACCTAGCACTGCATGTTTCTTTTTTCAGTCTATGTTAGTGTAATTAACTTCATATGTTTGACTATAGGACAAGATTTAAAAAATGCAGCAGAAAAGATACATGAATATGCTGATCCAGAGCAATTTATCGTAAGCCGTATTTCTTGAGTTATATTTACTTTCATATATTTTTAGCTTACATGCATTTTTTATGAACAATCTCATATTCTGTGACACAGATTCTTAATGCTGGTAGCATTGGTGCTAACAATACAATGGCAAACTTGGCAAATGACGTGTATGGGCAATCTTCGTCCATGTCTGCTCCAGTGATCCAAGAAGGATACGATAATGGCACAATGTCACATTTTAATACATATGGCATTTCTTCCACCATGGGTGCTCCTTATATCCAAGGAGGATATACAGATCTCTTACTTGGAGTTGATCAAGCTGCCACATTGCAGCGGACTGCTAAGAAATTAAGCTTTGATGGAGTGCCAAATCAAGAAGACATGTAGGCTTGCTGTGTTACACTTCATTTTATTTTGACTTTCACTTTGTCAGTTTGGACCATGAATTGGGTACCTATATATGAGATGTGAACTCAACTTTATTGTTTGAGAACATCTGCTGTTTATGAGACATTATTTGTTGAGAAAGTATATGTTCTTCTTTTTCTCATAAAAGGGGTCAGAAAATTTCTGATTTTTGCAAATCATATACTGTGTTTTGCAAATGAGAGAGTATTGCGGAACTTACATTTCAGATGTTCAAACTTGTATTTCACAAGCTCCAAATGAGAGACAAGTCAAATTTTCTGAACTTCCATATTTATTTCAGAACAATCTCGCTTTTAAACACATCCATACATTGAAGAATTTGATAACTACGCTATGCATCAGGATAAGATAACATCAGTTGTTCTACTTTAAACACATCCCTACATTGTTCAAGTTTATAACTAGTGTATAGCCTCCTTTTGAGGCAGCCTAAGAGCATCAGCTAACTTGAGCATCAGGCTCATATCAGCTCATACAACAGATAGAAAAGCTGCATTAACTGGTGCACTTGTCGGGGTGCTCAATAAGTTGGAGCCCCAAGCAGCAGGTTCCTGTAATGTTATCAGAAAACAAATACGCCCATCAATCCGGGGAGGCGCAACAAGCAGTTGCAGATGCACAAGTGCAGCGGGCCGCGGGCGTGACGGAGAGAGGCGATGAGGTGCAGGATAACCCCTGTATCCGGACGAGGTGCTAAAGATGGGCCCCTGCGCCTCCATCTTGTTGAGCAGCCCCTGATAGCCGCCGGACGCGAGGGGGGCGCTAGTGAGTGAGGCCATTGCAGTCTTGCGGAGGACTACAACAGCGGGGGAGGAGAAATACGAGAAGAGAGGTATAGGTGGAACTCAGGCGAGGTGAACCACGCATGCGGCGACGGCGGCGGCGGCGGCATACAGAGACAGTCCCTATGCAGAATAGACAGCATAAAGGGATGAGGTGCAGGAGCCGAGCTGAGAGCCTGAGAGCCTTTCGCTCGCCTGCGAGCTGAGCCGATTCGGTCGATTTTTGTGTATCTCGTCGCATGCGTTTTTTCCCAGTCACGAAACGGTGCAAGTTGCCACCGGTGTCCGGGAACAGCACCCAGGCTCCGGACGCCGCCGTGAACTCTTTGTCCAGCACCTTCTGCGCGAGCATCGCTGCTCCGGACAGGGATCTCGAGGTGGTGGTGCGGACACGGGGACGGACCCAGTCATAGGACACCACGTGTGCGGAGCCGATGAGGATCTTGCTGAACACTGTCATGCCTGGGTGGTTATGCAGGGGCATGGCCGCTCCTTGGGGCAGGAAGAACACTGTGATCTGCAATAAGATCGATCATCGGCAAATGATCGATGATGAAACTTGCATCTCGCTATTTCAGTTCAGTTCATTTCTGATTTCGTGTCGGTAGATAGATAAGGGATTACCGTGAAGTTGCCGCACTCGTGTATGGTTTTGCAGGTGATGATTGGAGGGTTCTGGCCGCCGGCGCCATTCATCTCGTCCGAGGCGCGGACGTCGTCCATTAGCGCGACGTCATCTGGTCCGATCTTGTCTGCAATGTGCAAAGGATAGATCACATCAACAGCTTCGGCTGGTGAAGTGGGCCGAACGGCCGAAACCGTAGCACATCCATACGAATGAGCCGCAGTTTTCGTCCAGCTAGTCTTTGTCTAAGCACAATGTTGCAGATGGATTACTTTTTTTTTCTCCAATCAGACTGAGGAAACAATCCTCTTTTTCTATAATTTTTTCTCAATTGAGAAAAAACTATCTCCCAATTCCCCGTTTAGATATCGGAATCTGTAAATGAATCATATACTCCTTTCATTTTCATCGTCTATCACGGCACTGGAATAGCAACTGCTTGCGACAATAACCAGTCAGAACGCGTACGTACCAACCACACCGCAGACGAAGGAGACGACGTCGGCCGTCGGCGGGGTGTCGGAGCCATCGAACGAAGACCGGCACGCGTCCACGAGCCGCTGGAGAGCCGTCGGCGGAGGCGCCACCGCCGGCTTCACGTCCATCGTGTGCTAACCCTGATCCGTCGTCGTCGCCCGCGACCCAGTCCCGTCCTCCTCCTCCCGCGGCCTCGCCTCTTGCCTGCTACCTGCCACCTGCCAACAGGGGCGGACCCAGGTCACATCCGATCGAATTCGCACAGAAGAAAAGGGGCGGGGCATACCGCGGCCGGATGCTCTCGCCGGCGAAGTGCCCGACGAAGAATTGGCCAATGGCGACGCCCCACTCGCCCAGCCGTCGCCGCCAGCAAAGGAAGGGCCGAGACGAGAGAGGGAGAGAGAGAGGAAATGGGTTTCCACGTCGTACAGGCCCACGCGGTCCACAAGTTCGATCGCAGCAGAGAGCACAGCGAAGCGGGAGCAGAAGGCCCAGTCTGGCCCAGCGCGCGAGAAAGATCGTTTAGTTTTTCTTTTTTTTTCTTCTTTTCTTATTCCTTCTTTCTTTTGGACCCAAAACGCAATACGGGGCTGGGATATGAGCCCATATATAGCCACAACAAACAACACGTGTCAAAATGCATTACATAAGTGCATGTCTACACTCTACAAGAGATGATACTCCTACATAACATGATTCTTGAACATATGAAACTATGGGGTATCTGTCAATGAATCCAAGGCATGTCTACAAGAGATGACACATAACATGGTTCATGAACATTACTGGCCAATGAGATATCTGTGAATAAATCCAAGGCCATGGGCTTAGGCCATGAATCCAATTCTAATGCCATCTTCACCGCTTACTGAAGAAATTCTTGGGAGACCCACCCTTTGCATACTCTGTCACAATGCACCAAACCAAAGGTTTCCTGCAAGCATCGAGGAACTTGACAATATTTGGATGCCTCAGCGCTGCAAGCATCATGACTTCCTGCACAAATTGCTGCTCCAGCAATTGAGCTTTCTCGCGGTCAGCCTCTGGTCGCTCCAAAAGGTCCATCCCACTGTATATGCTCCCCTACAGCTTACCAAAGGCATGCACCTTGTGCAAAGGCATCCCAAATGAAGCTTTCCCAGATCAAGACTGCACAACCCAACAAGAAAGCGATCAGAACTCGAATTCACCAAAGGCATAGTTTGAGCCCAAGGTTCAAGCTTCAAGCCCCAAGATTCAAGCCCCGGGCGCTAGCGCCTCCCGTTTGATCCCAGCGTCGCAAGAGCCGACAGGGGAGCGCGCCCTCCACCGGTCGGACGATGGGAGAGCGCGCCTCTATCGTCCATATCCCCTCTACCGCGTCTTCTGCGAGAAGGACAAGAAACTGATCTGTTTCCGGCTGCAAGCTGTATCTTTTGGCTGCATGAGTCTTTTGTTGGGACGTGCATACATCTGCCCATGGTCCATGGATGTGAAGGGTGGGTGTGGGAGGGGTTGCTTTTCTTGCTGCAATACCGGTACAATGGCTGGCAGATTGGCAATAGCTGGAGGATATAGCGACGAGGAAGAAGAACGTGGGTGGATGCGTGCAGCGTGTGCGGTGGTGCAAGGCACGACAGAGGACGTGCTGGGCAGCAGCGCACTCCGTTTGTGTGTTTCTGGTGGTACATCTGCATCTAGCGACTCTGATGTGGCTGGGAATTGTTTGTACGGTCAATTTTACTTGCAGGATGATAAACATTGGTCAGTGGCCTGGATGTGAGGTGTCATGGGTTGATTATTGTTTAAGGGGCAATAAACCAGCCACAAAAAAAAAAGATTCGATCCTAACATAAGATTTGGGAATAGCACATGTAAAAAGTAAACATTGCTAGAAGACTCATAAAACGAAATTTACCTGTGATATGGCACACATGACAGCGGCCAGGAATGAGGACGATGATATGGGAGAGCGGCGTAAACATGCCCCCACACGGTTTGGTTGGGGAGGTATCCGATCTGATGATATAATCTCGGTGGCGTATCTGCAGCAATGATAGTAGAAAAGATGCGAGTATCGGTCGATGAGGAAGGAGGGGAGCACCGGCAATGGGAAAAGGCATGGTGGCGGTGGTGGTGATTTGGAGCCTGTGACAATAGTCATGGATGGGGATGGATGTTTGAGGCTACATGGGCGCAAATATTGGAACTGAGAAGGAAAGATATGAAGGGTTGGTATTGCAAATGAAGATTGAGATTCATGAATGGAGAATTGGATACATTTCTCTTGCTATTGCGTGTATATATAGAAGTCGAGTCCCAATTAGAAGTCGCTAGAAACACGTAAAGATAAGCGATATGGTTTATGCACCGGTGTACACACGTCATCACAAGTAGACATTATCGCCAGAGAAAAGGCTTTATGGGTGTATTGATTTGGCATCGCTAGCATTATTTTTGTTTTTCCTAAGAAAAATAGAAATAGTCACATAGAAAAAACCTTTTCTAAGTAAA
The DNA here is from genome assembly GCA_004135705.1 of Alloteropsis semialata. Taxonomy (NCBI): domain Eukaryota; kingdom Viridiplantae; phylum Streptophyta; class Magnoliopsida; order Poales; family Poaceae; genus Alloteropsis; species Alloteropsis semialata. The sequence continues at coordinate 53,004,157 of CM014278.1, forward strand.
TAAACGTGAGGTTGGAAAATGGGGTTTGTTCATGAGACCCATTGTTTTATGGCAACATCTACCATGATTTTTTCCCTAAAACTTCTTTGCATGACTTAAAGCGTTAATGAGTTTTTTTAAAAAAAAATGTTAATGGGTTATACAGGGATTTGTCTTTGTTCTACTATTTTGCATTGGTATGTCCTTCATCATTCGATATAAAGATGTTGAAATAGTTACTTTAATAGCTAATATTGTTCACAGTTAATTGAAACCTCAAATGTGGAGTGCCTTTGTCGCACTATTATGAGCTGAATTCAGTCCGCTTAGTGTGGAATAAGATTTGGGATCTATAATACGGAAGTGAAAAAAATCTTAGTTAAACTGCTGTGGCTGTTAGTTGGGTTTTCAGAGGAAATTATAATATGTCTCAACGGTTATTATCGGAACCTACATGGGTCTACAATTTTGATTGACATGCAAATTTCTATGACTGGAGAGTCACTACCGGAATCCCGTCCTTTGCCGTGTGCCACACGGCAAAGGCCAAAAAACCGACAGCGAACCCTTTGCCATGCGCGGCTGACGGCAAAGCGCGCACGGCAAATAGGCCCGACGGCAAAGCCGGCTTTGCCGTGTGCCATTTGTCGGGCACATGGCAAACACCCGGCAAAGTTATTTTCCGACGTCCAGAAACAAACCGAAAATAATAGCAAAAAAAATATTCCAATGTGGGAAGACCTCCAACTATCCAAGCCATCAAGTCGCAAGTCGCGCCATTTTTGCGGAAAATTTGCGCGCTACGCGTCCGCCATGAATCGAACCCGCGACCTCCCCCACGCATGTGACCTCCTCTACCGCTGCACCACACTCTCACCTGTGATTGGATGTTATTTTGATTCCTACCATATTATACTAAACTGAGTGTAAATTGCTTGTTTGAGGCCCTAAATAATTTCAAATTAAAAAATTGTCAACTACAAACTTTCATAACTTTTTGAAATCTACAAGTTATATTTTGGTAGTTTCTCCATCCGAGGTCGTTTACGAAATTTGAATTTCAAATTTGAGAATATTCAAATTTAATTTTCGTTGACAAGATCACTTCAAATAAAAAAGTTGTCAACTACAAAGTTTCATAACTTATTGTGTTCTACAACTCTTATTTTGACTGTTTCTTCATCTGAGATCATTTGAAAAAACTCAAATTTTAAAATTTTAGAACTACAAACGTACTTTTCATTGTCAAAATTAATTCAAATTAAAAAGCGTTCTACTACAAAGTTGTATAACTTCTGAAGATCTATACTTTTATGTATGTCATTTGTTCATCCGACATTGTGTAACGACCCGAAAATTCGAAAATCCTAAATCACAGTTTAACGAGTTTTCAAATCTGTATCGATGAGTTCTAAATCTAATCTTTCAATCTTTCCGGAATTCCTAAATTCCAATCTACCGAAATCACCGTCGATCATCCGTTCCTCGATCCGCGCGTCACGTTCTGCTCACGCGCGTGCCCGACCAGCTCATCCGACCGCCGCCGCGAATCTCGCGACCGATCTCTCTCTCTTTTCTAAATCCATTTCCGAAATTTCTTTTTCCCTTTCTTTCTTCCTTTTTCCTTCCTTTTTCTTTTTCTCTTTTTTCTTTTTCTCTCCTTCCTTTCTCCTCCTTTCTTCCTCCTTCCGCCCGAACGCCACCCACTCCTCCCCTGCTCCCTCAGCCGCGCCGCCCACCTCTGCGCCCACCGGCCAGCGCCACCACCGCACCGCGCCACCACCACCCGCGCCCGCC
>CM014278.1:53006097-53028365 GCA_004135705.1 Alloteropsis semialata
CCGCCGCCATTAATCCCCGCCCAAGCTCCTTGCCGGCCCGCCGAGCTACCGCCTCCCCCTCACCGCCTATAAAAGCCGGCCATCACCCCGAGCTTCACCACTCCACTTCCCCAGCACCTCCACTCGCCTTGCCAAGCCGCGTAGCGCCGCTCCTCCGCTCCCCTTGCCGTGCGCCGCCGCTCACCACCACCGCCGCCCGCTCAGCCGCCTCCCTCCCCGTCGCCAGCTTCCCTCGCGCCGCCCCGGACCAAGGTGAGGCGGGGAATCGCTTCCCCTCACTCTCCTCTCTCTTCCCCGCCCGCTTGTGGTCGCCGCCGAGCCCCGGAGGGCCAGAATCGGCGCCGCCAGGGCCGCCGCCGGCGCCCGATCCCTCCCTGCCCTGTTCGACTGAAGAAGGAAGAAGGGTGGCCGGCCATTTTTGTCAATACCCCCCTGCCCTTTCCTGTAATTCCTAAAGAACCCCTCCTCCCTTTAGAATACTTCAAGAAAACCCCCTGGCCTTTTGGAATAATCCCAAATATGCCCCTGGTGTTTACCAAACCCCCCAAGTACTTTCTATATTTACAACCAGATCCTTCCACCATACAAAATAATTACAGAAAGGTCCCTGGCCCTTTATAAATATTATAAAGAGGTCCTAAACCCCCCAATTAAGCCCTAACCCTTCCGTTAACCCGTCATTTTATGCGCCAAACTCCGCCGAAATTCCACCAAACTCGAACATACCTTTCTTTCATCTATTCCGGCCGAGCTATAGACAAATCATTCCAAAATAATCCTTCTTCCTATTTTATTTAATCACTTTCTGTTCTGAGCTCATCGGTAAAGGTTTGATTGTTTTCTTTTTGTATGTTTTGTTGTGTGAGTCGTAGACGACGGAGTAACCGAGGAGGAGCAGTACCGCGAGCCGGAGTACGCAGGAGAGTACCGCGAGCCCGAGCCCGAAGACTTGTACCGCGAGCAGGAGCTCCCGGAAGGCTTTGAAGACGGCAAGTCCAATTCCAATCTTTGATGCATATTTATCCCAAGTTTTATAAACACAACCTATTGACCTGTTAGCAAAAATTGCATTGTTTTACTGAAACCCGGTTGGATAGCCATCCTTGATTGATAATATTATTCCTTGATCACCTAGTTTATCACTAAATATGATATGCTCTGTTTAGTTGATAGGCACTGCTAGAAATGCTTAGAACTTGGTTACTACTTAATCAATCATGACAAATACTTGGTTTATCAAAGATTAAAAGGGTGAGTGTGTTGAGTAAAGAAAATGGGTTTTGGGTTTGGAAATAAAGAAAAGTGTTGGATAAAATGGATGGGTATTTCTTTGTGAAATACTATTTGGAGGCTTGTACCTTTGTGGTTAAGCAAGTTGGGAGATATCCATTTTGTCCGATTTTAAACCGAGGTGATGTGTTCATCTTGCCTAACCCAATTTACCTCGTACAACCACTCGACTCTTGTATGGTTGCAAGGGCTTAGTCTAAATCCCACTAGCTAGCTGTTAGTTGTCTGGAGGCAGGTGTGCAACGGGAAACCAAGTGTGGACTTAGTGTCATGGTTGCAGGCCTCACTGGATGGTCATGAACCCTTGGTTGTTTCTCGTAGATGGCTAGGCAGTTTGGCTATGGTGGGTAATGGCTTCGATAGGATCCGCGCTGGCACTAAGGTGATCGTGTCGCGGTACCCTACTTGTGGTGAAAGTGTACACCTCTGCAGAGTTTACAAACTATTCGAATAGCCGTGTCCACGGTCATGGACGAGTTATGGCTTGGTCACAATACCAAAGGTTTTGGGATGGGTTGTGTGAGTTGGTTTTGGAAAGAGTCCGGCTTTGTGCTGGTAGCTACGACGGATGGGAAATCCGGTAGCATTAAAATTTGGATCCTTTGTGGATCAACCCCCACTTAATGACTTGGTTACTAAAACTGCTTTGTTTTCGCCTTTAGGATTCAAACCCTTGCATGTGTAAAACTAGCTTTATCGCAAATTAAACCTTAGCCTATTCCTTGAATTATCATGTGCATATTTCTGTGTTAAACCCCTCCGTGGTTGGGGTTGGACTTGCTGAGTACTTTTGTACTCATCCTTGCTTTCGTTGCTTCAGACGAAGACCCGGACTTTGTCGCCGAAGACGCCGAATAGGTGGTCGTGTCCGCACCTGACTTTGCCTGTGGAGTTTGGTCCCGCCCAAGATGCTTTCGCTGTCGCGCAGCTCTGATCCCTTTGTTGAACCGGTCTGGTTCATCATCTAGCTCATAGCCGTAGTTTACCTTTTGGTTATCTTAGCTTGTATCAAGTTTCCTCTCCCTCGGGGAGTGTAAGGTTCTGAACTATCTGTTGAATAAATGTGTATCAGCCTCCTGGGACTGATAATTTGTATCACATTTAGTCTCTGCTTAGGCAGGGGCGCTTCACATTGTGGTAGTCACATTGTTCACAAATCTTATATATCTCTCTTATAGTTTCAGGAAACTATACGAGACATAGATTTTGTGAACAACTTTATTATGGTTTTATCGAATGAAAAAATGACCAAACTAAAAGTTGTACATCTTGAGAAGTTAAGCAACTTTGTAGTTCAAAACTTTTTAATTGATTTACTACTTCAAAATGTGGTTTGAATTATGACTTTGCCGTGTGCCTCAAAAAAACACACGGCAAAGTCATACTTTGCCGTGTGCCAAAAAAAAGCACACGGCAAAGTATGGCTTTGCCGTGTGCCAAAAAAAAGAACATGGCTTTGCTGTGTGCCAGAAAAAAAAACATGGCAAAGCCATGCTTTGCCGTGTACTAAATCTTTACCGTGTGTCAAAAAAAGCACACGGTAAAGAGGCTCTTTGCCGTGTGCCCGAAAAAACACACGGTAAAGTTTCGGGCACACGGCAAACTACGGTTTTCCGATAGTGAGTGAAAGGATGACGTTATTTAACTTTGCATTGATGGGTTAGCGAGAGTTGCATTGGCAGTGGCGTGGCCGCCATATATAGATGCGGACATGCGGTATTGCGGTAGGAGGGTGGACAAAAAGGGGAAAAAATGCTTTGCGGGAGAAAGAAAAAGGTCCATCCATAATGATTGACATCTAATGGTAAAAAATATTCGAGTATGGGAGAAAGGAAAAAAGTGTTTGGCTGATTCTCTCTCTCATATCGACTCTATTTCCATTGTTCAACGTAGCATGCATGGATTCCGAGAGACTTTCTGATGAGTTGCCGGACACAACGTAGGACGTAGCATGCATCGACTCCGAGAAGAGGCTTTCCGCATTGGCTACGGTTTAAGTGGATTGACGTTGAGACCAAAAAAAAAAATGCCACATACGTGATACGTACTTGCAGCTGCCTCGTCCGAGCGTTAGTCATTTTTCCTGAAATGTTCCCAAAGACGGGACGGCGAATTCGAAGAAAGAGTAGATGTGAAAGCAACATTGAAATAAAAAAAAAAGTGCAGGTTGTTGCACTCTGGATGGTCGGTCGCCATGCATCTAGGCCCCGTTTGGTTTTCCAGCGCTAGATACTGTTCACAACTTTGACCACTAATTAAAGGTATTAAATAAAGGTATTTTACAAAACTAACTCCAGAACCCCTGCACTAGGAACCCTGAAGAATCTAATGAGGCCTTTGACCGCATGATTAGAGGATGATTAGAGGATGGTTACTGTAGCATCACTGTAGCCAATCATCGATTAATTAGGCTCATTAGATTCGTCTCGAAAAGTTACGCTCATCCGTGAAGAGGTTTTGCAAATAGACTTCATTTAATACTCCATGCAAGAAAGATTCTCTCCTAACAATGCTAGATGCTAGAAAACCAAACAACTATTCTACTACTAGCTCCGATCCCTGCGTGACGTGATAATCCATTTTTTTTAAAAAAAAAGCTCAAATGCATATGTATGGTATATGGGGCCTATGGGCCAAAAGAGGAGCGCATAATCATAGTCAAGTGTAGGTAGGACAAATTGCTCAAGTGGCACTAGTATACACAGATCAAGTAGCAAGGAAAGCTGATGGGAGCACGGCATGCAGCAGGCCGCACGCTGGATTGCCAATTCCGGAAACCGGGTGGAGGCTCCGCCCACTGCTCGCACCCGGACAAGAAAGCACTACTGCTCCATGCTATATATATTATATTGCCACGCTGTGTCGAGACCATGAATCCGATCGACTTGGTACCTAGCTAGTAGATTCTGAGAGAACCGGTAGAGATGTATTCGTCGTTTTTTCGAGCAAGGTATTCGTCGTTGCTTCATTACTATTATATTTTTCTTTTCCAATCAAAAAGCTCCAGCCCAGTAATTAGAACTTCCTATTCTTTTCTCATCATGTGTTTGGTTTGAGAGCTATGTGGGTTGGGTTGGGTTGGGTTGGGTTGGGTTCGTCCCACTTTTTTGGTTTGGATCCAACCTATCTCGTATTTGGTTAGAAGGTTAGATTCATTCTAGTTTTTTGTCTGGTTGGAGGGATAGAGAAGGTTGGAATAGATGACAATTTAACGCGGTTAGCCATGGGTCCCATCTGTCATCCATTGGACCCCACATATCATCCTCAGTTTCTTATTTTCTTTTTTATGGCCTTACCTTCTTTACCGATTCGTTCCTTCTCTCGCATCGTGAAAATCACCGAGCCCGCGAAGCTCGTGGCCACCGCCAACATCCACCGCGCGCAGGAGGTCGTCGAGCCCGTGAACCTCGTGGCCGCCAACAAGATCCGAAGCGCGCAGGAGGTCATCGTCTCCTCCCGTCCCTTCTCGGAGGCCTTCGTCGAGGTGCTCTACAACATGAACCAGGAGACCCAGACCATGGACATCGACCTGCGCTGTGATGTGGCTGAGCTCACTCGTCCGATGTCGCCGCGTCACTGCTACATTGTCTATGTCTTCCCAGACAAGGGTTTGTAGGCTTTCACGGTTCCCGTGGGAATCCGGTCTGACTAGTTTGCACATATGCGCCATCGTTTCGTTGTGTTGACCATAATTTGTGTCAATGCGTGCAATATGAGAAACAAGTATGTTTGGTTGGCTGATGAGTGGGTGCAGTCCATGTCGGTAGATGCAGAAATTTCAGTTTAGCCTGATGGATATGCTAAAAATGAACTTTACTAATTTACTGGCCATTCTGTATAAGTGAATGCGGTGCATCCCATGCTGCCACACGGGTTTGACCATCCTAGATAGGCGGAAGCATGCAATGCATCCCATAGCCTAATAAAACGCGGCGTTCTTATTGCAAACCTCTTCATACGCATATTGCATTATGCCATCGAAACACTCTTTATTTCAGGACATTTCATCCGCTTATCCTACTTTCACTCGTCTACGCACGGGTGTGTTAGCGAGTAAATCTTGTCAATGTAAGCAATTCAGGTTGGTTAGTTGTGGCGTTAGGCTAGTTAGTTCAGATAAGGTTGTAATTTATCTTGTTGTAATCTTCTATTGTAGATCGTCTATATCTTAACCAACCTGGATATGCCTTCGTGTAAGCCACGCAAGGGGCGCTTCTTTGCTTTAACAGAGATGCGGCCTCCTAAGAGCAACTCCAACAGCTTAGGTATAATCCTAGCTAAATTTGGAGTTTTACAAGCTCTGTAAAAAAATAGAGGACCTACTAAATAAGAGGTAAACCAACAGACTCTGCAAATCTTTGAGTATCCATCCTCAAATCACGTCCACGTCGGACTTGAGGCCCACACACAGACATCCGAGTGGCGCGGGTGGGCATTCATCGGAGACCCAGCGGCAGCGCCCCCCTCGCCAGGCGGGAAAGAGGTGCGTCGGTGGCAGTCCAGGCGGCAGCGGGCAGGCGGAGCGACTTCCATAGCGGCGGCTTCGTCATGGGGTCGGCGGCCTACTGCGTGTACTGCTTCCTCAACGACCTCGCCGCCGCCGTCTCCATTGACTACCGCCTCGGCCCGGAGCACGTGCTCCCCGCCGCGTACGAGGAGTCGAGGACTCCCTCGCGATCCTCAAGTGGACATCGCCCGCGTGTTCCTGGCCGGCGACAGCGCGGACGGCCACATCTGCCACCACCTCGCCATGCACCTGGACGTCCGTGGCGCATGACTCAAGGGCATCTGGTTCTGGGGCAAGGAGCCCCGTCGGCAGGGAGCAGGAGCACAGGAGCGCCACCAGGAAGCGCGCGGACGACGAGGGCCGAGGCAGGACACACCTACGGGAAAGAGGAGCGGCGTGGGCGGGAGGGCGCGCAGGATGCTGCGAGGACGTCGGAACTCGGAACGGCAGATAGCGAGGCGTGGGAGCTCGGCAAAGAAAGCTAGCGAAGACAGCGGGATTGCGAGGGAGATAGCGAGGAGGGGAAAATAGAGAGTCTGTTGGATGGGTATTTTACTCCTTTTTTGCCATATTTACCGAACCAAGAAGATTTACAGAGGCTCTTGGAGTTGCTCTAAGAGAGGTTCAACGCTTTCTAACAATTCTCACAGGGTGGACTCGGGTTCAACCTAGTGTGGGCACATGCCCCCACTCATAATTTGAATCGCCATGTATAAACTTCTTGAATTTAGCTATCGTTATAAGGCACACCCCCTTTTAATTTTTTCCCTAGGTTCATCCTTGCGCCCAGGATATATGATGAGACTATAAAACCTTGTTTGAGCAACCACACACATGACACATTCATGAAGGGAGACTTGTCAGAGTTGTGCGAGAGGACCGACATTGTTAGCAATAATCTTGTCATTAGTGCATATTTAGTTTCATTGTTTTGCACGTAGCACACATTTGTATAGGCTTTGCACAAGATAGTAGTGTGTGGTACCTCAGGAACTGCACGTGTGATACGTGCGTGCCGAGAGCAGTGCGATACGGCTCAATGGGAGCGAGGGACAGAATATCTACAAGGAGCAAAGGCGTATACATGGATGAAGCTGTGGTTGTTAGCTAGCTGAAAGATAGGGTCAAAGTAGTTCGAGTTGCATGCACCACACACGCAAATGACCATGCAGTGTTGCAGTCCAGATGAAGGCACGAAGTGATTTCGTGGCCAGGAGAATAGGACATGGCTTGCATGGCCGTTTGCATGTTGCATTAGTTTAGGATCATGGCATTAGTGTGGCTGGCCGGTTGTTATTCTTTTTTGATGTACGAGTCTATATATGAATGGAAAAACGATATGGCTGGTGAGGCCTATCGACCAAACCTTGTGTGTGTTCAGCTCTTGTGTTTGTTTCCACCAGAGAGAGTAGCCTCCTGTGTTTGTCTCCACCAGAGACAGTAGACGAGTGTTTGTGATAAACACTTGCCATAAAAAGTGAGCGATCCCAACAGACATCACGAATGGCAGATGACTCTAAAACACTCCACACGATACTCATCCTGCCAACACGCAACAAACGAAGACACGAGCACGCACACGGCATGAAATTTAATTTCAAGCTCTCATGCATATGCATCTGCCCTGTGTCATCTGATCGATCTCTGCAGTCTGCATGACTTCAGGCAGGGTTCTTCTACAGGATCGGAGGGCCCTTGTACGACACCTCGTACATCTGCAGCTCCTTGGGCTTGCCCGTCTCCAGCAGCCACCCCAGACGCGCCTTCTCATGCTCGCCCGCGGCGCGCACCTCGTCGCCGGCCTCGTCATCTGCTATGGTGGTACACCGTCGTTATATATCTCTTGGCACATGATTAATTGTACGGCGATGTTCTGAATTCTGATAGCGATAAGGAGCAGGAAGTATTGCATCACCTGGTAGTAGGTGATGGGAGTAGGGGAGATCCTGGTAGTACGTGCAGTCCCGGTCCCCGGAGTAGGGCGGGCCGAGCACGTCGAGGACCGCGCACGCCGTGGCGGCGGCGAACCGGTGCATGTTCCCGCCGGACTCAGGGAACAGCGCCAGCGTGCGGCACGGCGCGCGGAGGTCCTCGTCCAGCACCAGCCTCGCCAGCCGCATCAGCGCCGGAGCGCCGTGGAGGATCGAGCCGCCGCCGACGACAGCAGGAGGGTCGTCGGCGGCGGCGGCGCCGGCTCCAGCCCAGTCGTAGGACCTGACGTGCAGCGAGCCGCGGAGCAGCTTGCTGAACACCGTCATCCCAGGGTGGTTGTGCAGCGGGATCACCGCGCCCGGCGGCAGGAGGAAGATCACGATCTGCAGGGACAGATATGTCAGACCAAGAAATAAATCGAAAATCCTTGTCACGGCAAGGCATGCAGATAGATCATAGACGATGTGGTGGTTTCTTCGTACCGAGAAGTTTCTGCATTCGTAGATGGTGGTCCGCGTGATGACGATCGGGCGCCGTCGTCTTTGAACGCCGGAAGCGGCGGCGGTCTTGGTGACGGAGCTGAGGTGCACGTCTTCTGGTCCCATGTCGTCTGCAAACGACACGATTAGTAGCAGAGTGATGGTAGGCCAATTCTTATACGAGCCCGAAACCACAGCGAGAGACTACATTCGAAAAATGTATGTCTGAAATCGTAAAGCTCGTCAGGCGGTCAGGCCCTAGAGGAGAGCCGAGTACCAGCCTTCAAAACTCTGGATCAGATATTCCGAAACCTTGCTGACCAATGTCGTCAGATAAATGAGAACATGTGTGACACGAAATGGATCTTTTTGTTGAACTGGAAGGCACGAAATGAATCTAGTTGAAATATACACTTCATAGCTAGATGCAGTGCATCATGCCGTGCCCAACACCCCAAAACCCAATTCAGAGTAGACAGAAATTGGCAGATGCTGCGCCATGCATGGTGGCCATACAGCATGGCCCCCATGCATGACGGCACAGAAAAAGGGAAAAAACTTTGGTGCAGCCCGGCTGCAATCTTCCTTCGGAGCAGCCCTGCTCCCGATGGAAGACACGTGGAGGCTAAGAGGATCCGACGCCCACTTGCTTTGTCCCTCTATCACCCCCCGGCTCGTTTGTAGCTCGGCTCCCCAGCCGCCGACGTGGACGGACGCATGTGGGGCTCGGCTCCGAGAGGGAGGAAGAAGCGCTGCCTCCCTCGTGCGCTCACGGTGACGCGGATCCGAGACGATTTTGACTCCGACCACGAGATCCACGACCACCCGCTGCAAGAACTGGAGTTCGTGATCCATGCCGCATCGACGGCCGCCGGCGCTAGGCACTACGTGGCTATTTGCCTCCCGATCTAACATCTGCTACGCCCGCTGTGCGATCTCGCGGCAGCCTCACCGGCGATTGAGACGGACAGGATTGAGTTCTGGACTTCAGTCACTGCTTCATGCCTGTTCAACAGGCTAATCTCGTCGGCTTGCCGAAGTTAGATCGATGAACAGAAACTCAATACGAGGCTAGCAAGTAGATCGACGCCATGGCTGCTTCTTCCGTCTCGAGGCCAAGCCATGAGCGTCCGTGACTTCGGCGCCCGCAAGCCGAACCATGAGTGAGCCGAGCGGACGCGTGCGTGAGGGGGAGACCAGGTAGACGTCGGATCCTCTGGGCCCAGGCCAGGTCTTGCATCGAGGCCAGGTCTGCACGGAAGGAAGTTTGCAGACGGGCTGCAGCGAAGTTTTTTCCCAGAAAAAGGGCGAGAAGCTGCGACGCATGCTGCTCTAAAATTTCTAAATCTGGGGGCGGCGGATCCGATCCATGTATCGGTGGAGCAAAAACCTCTGTGACATGATGAGGAACAGGCAAACAAATATACAGGACTCGTGTTCTTTCTCAACCAGAACAAGCTGAGTCTCCTTGGAGTGTGAGACTGCAACTGAGAAGAGAAAAGAGTACAGATGGCCACGTTCAGTTACGGACGTACCGAGGATGCCTCTGATGAGGGCGACGTCGTCGGGAGCCGGCACGGTCCCGGGGCCCCCGAACGCGCGGCGGCACGCCGCGAGCAGCCGCTGGAGCGGCGTGGGTGCTGCCGCGTCCACCACCTGGACGAGCCGCCGCACGCTCACGCCGCCGCTCAGTCGCCTGCTAGCATCCCTCCGCCGCCCCTTCAGCGCCGCGGCGCCGCCGCCGACGCCGCCGTGGCTCCGGCCTTCCGCCACCTTCATCATCAACACATGTACTCTGTACGGCCAAGCAGCAGCAGCAGCTAGCCGCCGGAACCGAAGACGCTAGCTAAGCTAAGCTAGCTTCGCCTCCGATCAATCGAAGCAAGCAAATCCTCGCCCGCCCGTTCGCGATCTCCGTCGTCGCGCCGACGAACGAAACCGCAAGAACCGCGGCACGGCAGGGAACGGAGCTAGACAGATACTAAGCAGGAGCATGCGCATCGTATAAAGGGAGCTCGATCGGCGCTGGCGATCCCAGCGGTGTGGTGAGAAACCGCGGGCGATCGGTAGGGATGGGGCCAAGCCCGGAGGTCCAGGATGACTTGGCGCGGTGATACCAGTGGATTTTTCCTGGGAACCGTGGACGAGGCCTCGGGTTCCAGGGCGAGGATGGCAAGGTTTGGCTAGTCGCTCTGCTCCCGGGCGGGCGCCCGCGTTTTCGCGGGGAAACCGCTCGCGCGGCTGGCGGGCCGGGGCCGGGTGACCGGATGGACGGCCAGGATGCGCTCGGCTGGTGCGATCCGGAGTCGGACGAGCGGCCGAATTGGGGTGTTTGTCCCGTTGTGTCCGCTTGCCATGTCATCTGAACGCTAGCGACCACCGTTGCTTGTGCAGCATGTGAATGAACTACAAAGTACTCGAGCTACGAGGTCATTCTCTGCGTAAAGGACGGAGAAAACATGCTGGAAACGGTGGAATATTTATGGTTTTTCTTTTTGCTCTTATTAATTTCGCCTTACAAGATTCGCACTTTCGCCTAAGCCGCCAGTAGACTACTTTCCTCCTCCACTCCACTACATTTGACCCATTTGGTTTTTGATCAAACTATATTCATTTATTTTAGTCATAGATAACTTTGGTTGCATAATTGTTTTATGCATTGAGCACTTGAGTTTGAATACTTGGAAACTTTATGGGTGTATTTGCCTCGAAGGGTAGTTTTTATAATATTATATTGTGCCGGTTTTCTAGTTGGATGGAGTACTAGTTATTATTAGTTAATTTGCTTGTTTTATATGAGTATCATACAATTTAGCCGAAATGGTTTGGTACACCATTGAAGGTTTCTATCTTAGCAGTCCAGTTCAGTTCTTGATGAGATCTGTGCCATCTTATCCTTAGTGTATTTATTCTTGTATTTGATTATTTTTCTTGGAAACACCAGTGCTGAGTAGAGAATCTCTTCTGTTCTGACGTGACCTGCTTTTGGTGCCAGTTGGCTTGACATAAAGCTGCCTTATGGAACGGGAAAGCATGTCATGTTATACTACCCGTTTCAAACTTCAAAAAATAATTGTTGCACGTGTGTTCTCATTTCTTAATCTATGCTTTTAGTACGTAACATTTTGTTTTTGGTGAACACCATGGTAGCGCACATGATCTACCCACAAATCCAGCACTTATGTATTATTAAGAAATTACATCAGTAATATACACCATGGTATACAAATTACCTATGGTTATTATCCATGAATAACAGCGTCCAAAAAAAAATGTATTACCATGTATATCAATACCAATAACATGAACATGGAAAACACACACAATGAACGATAAAAACAAAAACCAAACACGGGTGAGCTTGCTGAGCCACCGCCAAGCTGATCCACCAGATCTGATAGTTAAATTGCCGGCCACCGTGAATGTGAAGGGAGAGTGACGGTGGAAGGAGTGAATGCTGTCCAAATACTTCTAAAACACTGGAGTGAATGGCGTGACCTTTTTATACATGTACACAGGCTCCATTGTACAAATACATGATGGATACAAATGTCCCTCTCGACATATGGTTCGTGTATCTTGATACATATATAGTACATAAAAGGATGGACATGATAACCCCTGCACTGCTCTTGAGATGTAGTGTTGTACAATCTTTGAAAACTATACAACATTAGGTAGTCAAAGGAGCCACGGGTGGTAGCCATTCGATCAGTAGGTTCAACCCAAAAGAATAAAAAACTTATTTCACCTTCAACAAATTAAACAAATCTTATCCATGAAAATTTTAGTTATTCAATTGTTGAAGAAATCTTAGATGTTCCAATCAACGCAACTTCAAACTCTTCATCGGGATTCATGGTGAAAAACTTTAAATTCGTCGCTCCAAACGAGCCTGGAGCCAGCCGCGCTAGACACAAGTGGTTAGTTACACCAGAATTTCCAGGCTTCACAGGATTCGCGTATTTTATGTCATTCTTCTGAAAGAGGACCAACGGTCATTGCGCTTTCTTATAAAAACAAAAGTTAGGCAATGCTCTTACATGAGAGTTGTAGCAATAGACTACACACATCGGTATTGGTCATATGTACTTCCACGGATGAATCCTAGTTCCAATTCGTATGCTATGAATACAATGTTTTGTACATCAAAAGACAGAGTCAAGCACAAGCATGTGTACTTGCATTCAAGTCGTGGCAATAGCCTACACAGCTGTGTGCAAGCAAATAAGGAATTTGAATATACCCACATGGCGTTGAACCTGTAAAGATGCCGTGAGAATCTGCTTTTACACTTGTGAGGCCATCAACTGGTCAAAACGGTCCATACAGAGGACCAGCGAGAGCAAAGCTTACACTGGTCCACGACCAGCACGAAACTCCGACCATCTGAGTATCTGGCCTATTTCCCTGATTTGCACATACCATATCTCAACACAGGAAGATAGCAGAGTGCAGCACTAATGCGTCAACCGCCAAAACGCAATCATCACAACCACGGTGATGATCATGCCAGCATACGCGATCCACTTGTCAACACGGTGCCGCCTCTCGATAAGCTTCAAAACAGAGTTTGATAGACCAACAGTGTTCAGGACATCCAAAGCTTTCCTTTGTGCACTCTGCAGTGTAGTGAAGATAGATATTAGCAGGCAGAAGTTAGAGCATCAAAACCAATGAGAATCGATCCTTCTTATGTTCTCCTTCAGAAGATATTTTTCCTCGGATTTTTACCTTAAGTCGATCCCTCTGGTCAGCATATTTGTGAAGGATAGCCACGCCTTGCTCATAAGCTTCATCAAGCATACGGCTGGAGCTACGAGCTGACTGCATTGCCTGGGCTTCGTCATCGAAGATTCGAAGGACATGTGAGGAATCACCATTCTGCAACAGGAATTTTCAACTCTTTAATCAGTTGAACTTATCATACAGAAAATAAAATGATTCTAGCTTTGCTTGAAGAATCTCTTACAGCTCTTTCAAACAGCTCCGCCCTTTCTTTTGCTTCCAGAATCCGCTTTTGTTGCCGCAAAGTATGCCTGTCAAGGGTTTCCTTCAGTGAATCAACCTCTTCAGACACCTGCTCCACTTTTCTGCCAAGACAACACAAAATAAGTTGTTATAAACTTGGAAAACTCAATCTAGAGAACTTACACAAACTAAACTTCCTACATGCAGAAGTGAGAAGTGAACTTGAACTCCTACTCCTATCAACTATACAAACTACATTTTCTACATACAGCGGGAGAAGTGAACTTCACAACCTAATACCTAAGCATTTCTATGATACACTGCCGGAAGTGGAAACCCACTGCAGAAGAGATCGAGATTCAAACTTAGGAATGGAAACCTAATGATTACGGTTTCTGCAAAATTCAGGGGCAGCAGTACAGATAATTTGGACAGCCCATGCAACACAGTTCTGCGGACCAAAGCATATTATTTACAAGTAATTTCTGCTAGATTTTGCCTTTCTGCCATTGCAAATTCTTGAACCAGAAATTGCTATCCTAAAAGGTAAAAGTAAGGCTTAAAGTGCATAAAAGGAAGAACAGTTTCCTGTAATACAATGTGTAAAGTTTCAAACTTTTTTTTTTTTGAATTGTAAAGTTTCAAACTTGAAACACCAAATCCTGCAAAAGACTGCAAGATCTGGTAATGGGGAAGATTATCCTCCCTACATGCAATTAAAAGGTCAAGCGGCATGGTAATGTATATTTTACTGCACAGTTGCAACATTTGAATGCATCCTGTAGGTTAATAAACATATGGACTTCCAATCAATTAGATACAAGTAGGAGATGAAGATTATGTGTATCTGCTTGTATCATTGCTTATCCCAACTCCTCTAAAATTAAGTTAAGTTTCCTAACATGAACTATAAACTTAGTACACCGCTATATTTTTTCCTGGTTAACCTTTTTAAGGTCAAGTTAAATGTCTAGTAACACTAACATTAAGTACAGATCAACTTGGTGGTGGTTATCACACTTGTATCCTAATTAGTTCAAATCGCACCATCCATTTCACATTTGACAATGAAGTTGGTTGATATGTAAGACTGCTACTTGTTACTTTACTAGTCCCAGTATTAAGAAAGACAAATGCATTAAAATTCCTGGCTCATGGAAAAAGAAAAGCATGTGCTTGGAGACACTCATCATTTACTAAGCACATTCAATTAAAATATCTGGTTCACAGGAAATTGAAATATGCTGTGAGAGGTCCAATACGAGTATCAGTATCCCATGCATAGTTCATTTATCCAGTTTTAACCATTATGTACTGCAAGACAAATCTTCAGAATTACCTTAAAATAAAAACTATTTATTGTTTTTCAGTCAAGAAAAACATTGAAGTAGAAACATTAACAACGGATTCAACATGCATATTATTTCATCACTTCCCAATGCATAACAGAAGACACTGCATGGCAAATCCAGCAGCGACAAACCTAGAAGCAGTGTGCCAGGTACAAACCAACATTCTGTATTGCGTACATAATCCACACCAATTCCTAAGGGTCATGGTAAAACAAGTTCAAATGCCCCCTCTCGACACAAACTTGTCCTACCAACTGAACAAGCAAATATTACCACAAAGCTTCGTATGATAAAACTGTGATCTGCGGCACACCTACAACAAAGCGCTGCGACCTGCGAGATCTCTATCACCGCCACGATCGGCACAAGCAACTATAATCGAGCAGCCAAGAGGAATCAGAGATCCAGGAAGAACCTCACCTCTTCCAGAGGTCCCGCTGGCCCTTGGCGGGGATGGACCGCCAGAGCCGATCCATCTGGGCGCACAGCCCCTGGATCTGTGCCACCTCCCGCCGCACCCCTTCGGCGGCTGTAGGGTCGGCGCCGCCCCCAACGAGTGGCGCCGATGAGTAGGATGACGAGGTGGGCGCCGAGGCGAGGCGCTCGACGCGGGCCACGCCGTCGCGCGCCGAGAGCAGCAGCCGCCGCGCGCTCTGGTACATCTCCGACAGCGTCGCGCCGCCGCCGCCGCCTCCTCCGCCGGAGTATTCCATCGCCGCGTCGGTCGGTGTCGTCGGGATCGAGGAAAGGGGTGAGGTTCCTTCCTTTCTTTTTCTCTTTCTCGTTTCCCCCTATCTTGTTTTGTTATTTTGAATTAACGCCCTGTTTAGTTCGCACCAATTCGATCGAATTCGACCAAAACAGCAACTTTGAACTACGTGCCCTCTCTCTATTTTTTAATTTTTAAGAGAATCTGCTACAGTCAATTCGATCGTGAATTCGCACGAACTAAACAAGCCCTAAATCAATTTTGAAGGGACAAGGAAGTAGAGACCGGGAGGTGGGCCTGCAGTGGCGCAGTGAGGTGGGGGTGACTGGTGGCAGGTTACGATTGGACGGCCGTTTGATTGCTGTCTGGGGATGGGACGGTGATTAACGGCGGTGCCTTCCACTCAAAGGCACGGCCGCACGGGGGTATGTTTGGTTTGTGTCCAGTGTAGCCCTATCAAATTTTGGTAATGATCAAATCATGGGTGTTGTCAATCGTTGGCAAAAGTACGTTTGGATTGTAACTCAACCAAATCTTGCCAAAACCAATTCAACTTTTTAGTATGACATGTGTGTCCCACATGTTATTATTTTTTTCTTGTCGAAATATAGTCAAATGACATCTTATTTTGTAGATTTAATTGTCAACAACATTAATATGCGATTAGATTTGAAATTGATAAGTAAATTAGGATATATTAGCACAAAAATATTGCTAATCTAACATTTTCGATTTCCATGCACCCTCTCTCCCTTTGCCACGTTGCTCCAAACTGCTGCAGTAGCTGCCAATTTGAGGGCGAGCAAAACGCTCGCCCAGAATTGGCCCGCCGTCGTAGTGCTTTTTGCTTTGGCGCAGGTTGGCAAGCCAATTACGGGCGTTAAAGCAAACAAAGACCAAATGCTACGGGTGAGCCAAAATTTTGGTTTGGCCACCGTAGGCACCAAACCAAGCGTGCCCATGCTTCGAAGGCGTAGTTCGTAGCGGCCTTTTTGGGCAAACCAAAACCGCTATCTCGATACGAAGACGTATTTTTAATCCCGGGTAAAGGCGGGATAGAAGGAATGGCAGAGGCGGGTGCAAAAATAAGAATTCTCTCGAAGGGTAGGGGCAGTCCCGGGTTTTCACTCTGGAAAATAAAGCTGCGACAGCAGGCGAAGAGCAAACAGCAGTACAGCACCGCGTGCCGCCGCTGCGCTTCATCGTCGTCTCCTCTCTCTCCACTGCTGTGCACCCTCGCTTTCCCCACCACCAATCCGCGAACCCTACTCCGCCGCCATGAGGTATCCATCCCCTTCTTCCGTGCTTTCTCCTCTCCGGTTTTTGCCCACTTGGGTTGTTTCATGGCTTCGTGCCCTCCGGATGGCGATCCTTTGGGTTTTTGGAACGGAATAGCCGTCGAGCTGGTTCTTCTTTCTTAGGAGTTGGGGAATGGTTGAATGGGATCTGAGTACTTATCTGTATTAGTAGTACTGGAAAGGTGGGGTGCTCTGGTTCGTGGCATTGGGATTCAGTGGCGGACGCAGGATTATACAAATGGGTGTACATACATTCTTAATTTTATTCCTAAAGATATGTTATTCTATTACATGATTTTTAATTAAGTTTAACAACTTGTTGATACTAACCATACTAAATATACAGAAGAATATAATCTTTTTTCAATAAATTTTAAATTTTTGACTAAAATATATGTTACACTGTTCATCTCATATTTTGGGAGATATCATGGTAACTCCTAAACTTTGTTGATAAGTAAGTCGCTGGTTAGTTGTCTTCGTCGAAAATCTAATGGATCACAATTTAGTTGGGATAGCTAAATACAAAATTAACTAGTACTTTTATAATACACTAGTGGAGAGGCACGTGCCACAGGCACGTATTAAAAAAACGTATAATTATAAGAGTTCTATATTTATAGAAAATCTAGTACGAATAATTTACTACTTATAGAAAACATGATATGCAGATTTATTTTCAAAAAGAAAACTAATATATTAGAATTTTTTATTTAGTAACCCAAAATCACATCGAAATTATTGTGCGCACATATGTGTTTAAAATAAATCAAGTTTTTTTAATGAAAAAGCATTAACCATCAAATCAAAAATATAGTAAATAATAACTTTATATTTATAGCAAAAAGGTTACACATGACAATTACGTATTTTCAATATTCTAATAAAAAAAGAATTTGATGGTTAACGATTTCAGGTCAAGCATTGCGCATACTATAAATATTCAGCAGAGTAAATATTCCTAGGTGTGTTTAAAACAAATTAAATATTTTTAAAAAATTGTTACCATTAAAATAGGTTTCAATAGATATAGAGTCCACAAAGGAGGACTGCAATTTTAGTGCAATTTCAATCCCAAATTTTTCTTAACATAATAGAGTGCACACACACATGTTTAAAAGAAATCATGTTTGGTAATTAGTAAAACAAGTTATCAAATATTTATTATTTTTCCAACTGTATAATCTATTTACTCACGGTCTCATGTTTTGTCATGAATCATATAATCAATTGGGAGCCGGTTAACCTGTGACCCCGACCGCCCCCGCCGTAGCCACACTAATCCTGTCGGCCCTTGACTCCGCATCCTTCTCCTTTGCCCGGCCATCCTCCCTCCTCCGCTCGTCTCCACCACCGCCGGCCGCTGACGGCGCCTCGCTGGCGGATGCTCTACCCACCTCAAGCCTCCACCCTTCCTAATTACTCTCGCTCATCTCCCCGCTGCCGGCTTCGCCCACCGGTTGTCCCTGAACGCCTGGCTCCAACGACGCCCTGCCGCATCCGCTCCCCCGCCTGGTGATCTTCACCACTATCGGCTAGCCACCACCCCCACCACCCCTCTCTACAGTCGCAGGGACAAATTCCCCCCATGGCCCACCAAACTGCGAACCCTAACGGTCGTCGATCGCCTACGGTGCGCGCTCCTGCTACCGCAGGACCAGACACACTTTAGACTTAACGAATCAATTGACTCATACGAAAACGAACCCCCGATCTAATCAATTGTTCATATGGTAACCATAATCTATTGGTTTATAAAAAGTTACTTAGACAATTATTAATTATATTTTGTTTATTTCCTATAGTATAAAACCAATTAGTCACGAGCTTTTTTAAAAACTCTTAATCGATACCCTATCAATTTTCTGACGTCATGTATTTTATTTCTTTGCCTAAACAGAAAGAGTGACAAGCTTGTTCATATCACACTATAATTCATTAGGGTATATCATCCATTTTTATCCAACATTCCAAGCAACAACCAAATAACCAACTAACAAACAAATAACCGCAATCCACATAAAAACTTTGTCTCCACATCGCGATGCTACCACAGGTCATGTATAAATAGAAAAAAAAATTCTCCTCTTTGAATCACGATGATCCCATAGTTAGCGTTCGACCACACCATGATGAAAACGATCGGGAAAACACCTGAAGTCGTGTGATTCGTGTTTAGCTTCGGCAGACACGTACCCTGATCATCATCATAAAATTTGCAAAGCAAAGATGAAAGGGTGATCCATGCATATTATACGAACCAGTGAGGGTGAAATTTCATAGCAATAACCTTCCATAGCTGCAGCAAAGGACCTAGTCCTCTCATCTTCCCTACCCTTTATTTTTCTTTAGGGTATCGATCAACATATAACAATTAACAAAACCAAAATTTAAAAATGAAATAAAAATAAAAAATGGGCACAAAGGGAAGGTGCATGATGCAGCAGGCCTTGTAGT
The DNA here is from genome assembly GCA_004135705.1 of Alloteropsis semialata. Taxonomy (NCBI): domain Eukaryota; kingdom Viridiplantae; phylum Streptophyta; class Magnoliopsida; order Poales; family Poaceae; genus Alloteropsis; species Alloteropsis semialata. The sequence goes on from CM014278.1 coordinate 53,025,093, forward strand.
AGCAGATAACAATCAAATAACCTATATCAAATCAACTGTCGAATTGTATAATACACTTCATGGAAGAAAGTGCCAGACCTGAGTAATCGGCACTCCTCAGATAACAACCAACCTAACCCCACAGAACATGATGAGTGGAACAGCTAATTCCCTGCAAGGACTGCAAATTAGCATTGAGAACATTCCAATTTATGGTTGTCTTTATGCAAAGTGATATTTAACATGTGACTCCAGCTAAATTATTTCAGTAAGCTCTCCCAGAGCTACTTTTTACCGGTTATGCTGACAATGTAGTTTTCACGACCTCATATAATTTATAGATATAGTGGCACAACTTAAAAAATACCAACCACTTGAAAAGTTGGAATATTGCTAACAAAAAACATTAAGGTCAGGAATCAACCTGATGTATTGCTTATTGGATTGCTCAATGAGAAGACCAAATAAAGATGAATGCAACATTTTGAAATTCTGAGCACATGTTGATCCTTTAATCAAGGATTTAAAATTTTGAGCACTTATTGATATTCCAATCTAGGGATATCTTACTTACAAGCAAGACGCCAGCACATCACACCACCAACTTGATTCGTGCTTCCGCCATCCTCAGCCTGATGTTCATGCACAGGAGGACATCACCGTAGAGCTTGAGGAACTTCAAAACCTGAGCTGTTAATTTGCCATCCAACCGTTCTTATATAACATTAGGTGCAAAAGCATTTTTTAGAAAAAAATTTGGTGCAGTAACCTTTTTCAAAAAAAGTGAACTCCTGACAAAGTCACTTGTTGCAAAAGCAATCGTTTGAACAATGGTCAATTGAGAAAATCATTTTTTTACTTGAAGAATGGCGCTGCCAAAGAAAATAAAACCTGTTTTTGTGAGTCAAAATTGCAGAACATCTGTTCAATTCTTGTGTGGCAGCTTTGGTGCCATTTCGATGTAACAAATGGGCTCTAGTAATTTAGTTCTAACATATACTCTCTAGGCTCTAGTGATACTTGGGTAAGACCATTCTCTGTTCCTTAGTTGCTAGCAAAAAACAAAATGTAAACCCTGTCAAGAAATGAAAAAACTATAGGAGGAACTAACTTTCAGTACTACTGACCAAACCATCCAACTGCACAAACCATGTACTAACTGAAAATTTCATAGCAGTTTCTTGTGTGCAAAAGGGGCAGCTACATTTCTTTCAATCCACAGGCACAAAAATCAAGCCACAAATACCATGAATTTCAGAAGAATATGGGTGTTAGAACATCAACATGGACAAAAAGAATGAAGAAGATATCTCAAATTAAGAAGATCTTCAAGAAAAGATTCACTTTCAATAAGTATCACATCTCTGCATAAAACTTGGTAATAAAAATCATACATTCATTAAAAAACTCTAGTATAAATAGTTTAATATTTATGGAAAAGATGACATGATGCAAAGATTTATTTTTTAAAAAACTAATAGACAAGAATTTCAGCTTTAGTAACCAACAATTTAGCATAACAGTCGTGCCCATATTTGTTTCAAATAATTAATTATTTTTCCTATATAAAAAAATCATTAACCAATTTTATCTTAACGATCATTGCCATATATTGGAAACATCGCAGAGAAATACTCAAGCGTAGCTCTCGGATCTAGATCACTGATCGCAGTCAAATTATGCATTCTTGTTGTTTGTTTGATACTTGGCCAGAAGACACTAACAGCTGGTCCTACCTATTGTGAAAACTCGAGATTGATCATGTGCCATACTTGCCAGAAGACTAATAGCTGGTCCTAACTATTGTGAAAACCCGAGATTAATCGTGTGTCAGTATACGTGCAGTTTATTGTGTTTCTGGTCAGATATTGTACCCAATTTTCCCGCATTAAATATCTGTATGTCGGATTGCATCAGTTGGTTGTCACGCTTTCGAAGAGAACACCGCCGAAGTGAAATCCTGGCATCCGGCAATACCAAAACAACATAACGTAAAAACTCTGAAGAACCAATCCGACAGTAAAATACTAAAATATCATTCAGATACATCAGTGGTTGGGTACATTGCTAATATAGTGACAGGTATGACAACTTTCTTGGGGGAGGCAATAAACCAGGCATACATGTATGCTTCACTTATGCAGGAAAGCAACGGTCGTGATGCAAGAACTATCCACAGAAGGGTAACTTCGAACATGGTCAAGGTAGCTGAACACCGCAGTCATTGGCTGGCAGTACTTCGGAGCCCATAGCACCGAAGCTTTCTTTGGTTGAAGTTCTCCACTTCCTGTACCAACTCATCCTTGGTTCTGCTGCATGATGTGATGACCTAAAAAAATGTCCAAGTGCAGAGGATGGTGCTCTCTTTTAAATAGCCATATTTATCTTAGAGGGATATGCTAGACTATTCTGCCACATAAGTTACTAACATATGGTTACTGTAGAGGGTAAAAGCATATAGCAAAAGGAGGAGCATGCAATTTCTAGTAGATAACTGTCGGATATCAATATCCGACCCTCTCACCGACGGGTGGGACCACGCAGTTTCGGGAATAAGATGGGCATAGGAAAACCCGCAAACAAGGAGAATATCAGGTCAGGGGAGGATCGATTTTCCCCTGACTCGACTGACCTGGTTCTGTCCCGGCCGACCTATGTCCGCCTCAGCCGACTCCCGTCCGCCTCGGCCGACCCTCGTCCGTCTCGGCCGACCCTCGTCCGTCTCGGCCGACCCCCGTCCGCCTCGGCCGACCCTCGTCCGCCTCGGCCGACCCTCGTCCGTCTCGGCCGACCCCCGTCCGTCTCGGCCGACCCACTTCTGTCCTGATCAACCCTACGCTATCTCGCCCGACCTCTCTTCGCCTCGCCCGAATCGGTGTGGGCCCGGGCCGGAGTGGAGTGTCAGGAAGACCCGGCATAAGGACGTGTCGCCACACGGCTATGCCGCGCCCCATCAGCATTAATTGGCCTTACCGAGCACTGTCCGCCTTACCGAGCACTGTCCGCCTTACCGAGCACTGTCCGGTATGGCTAAGGGATGTGACTCCCACTGTTTTGCCCGTACGCAGGCGCCGCGAGGAGAAGCACGACCCCAACAGCGTCCACAGCGTCCTGAACAGCATCCACAGTGTCCCGTAGGCGGCGGGGCTTCTCCAGCAAGTTTTCCATTATTTGTTATTTGTTGAACACGTCTTGTACAGCGTCACCTCCCCTGAGTATAAATAGAAAAATCAAGCCTCAGGAGAGGGGACGGACGCACGCACAAAAAACACAACCCACGAAACACACACGCTC
>CM014278.1:53029675-53041535 GCA_004135705.1 Alloteropsis semialata
TCCTTGGCATAATTTAAATTTGTTTATTACCTTCTATATGCCTTGACCAAGATTGTGAATAAACTCCTCAATATTCATAATTGAATAAAGTGCAACTCAAAAGAAATTCAAAATTCTTATGCACTATCTAAGGGGAGCTTATTCCAATACTTGTGTCACTTGTGGTACTAACAATTTCTTCTAGTGAATTTGTAGTCACATGTGCTAGTGTATCCTGTGCTAACTCAATACTTGAATAAGAAAAATAATTATGAGAGTTAGCACCATGCTAAATTGAAATATGCACAAATTGAATGGGCATAAGGCAAAGGTATGTTTTCATGAACCTTCTATTATTATCTTTTGCATCTAGGCCTCATAATCCATGCTAGTGTGTGCATTCTTGCATGTAACTCTCTCAAGTCACTTTCTTTGTACCTATTAGATGTTTAGTAAATTCCTTCTTTAAAATTGACTAGGTGTCAAATGTTCCATAAAAACGGTGAAAGGAATATGCTAAACATTCTAATATGGTTCTTGACTTGACTTGGTTGCATGCTTGTGTGACATAGGATAGAGTTTGAAAAATCCAACTAGCATGATAGGACTTGTGTGTTTTTGAAAAATATTTGGTTCTTGGTCTTTGTGACCTAATCAATCTGTTTGTGACTATTGTTGCCCTTGATTGATTGATGGCTAGTCACAAATGGTGAGATTTTCCTCAAGTCCATAAAATTCTTTATCTTTCCCAACTCCCTTGGAAGAATCAAGGAGGTTTGTTGAATATTGGAAAATCTCAATCTTTCAATGCTAAATCTAGTTCCTGATTCAATCCCAAGGCTTTATATCTCATCAAATCAGGATTCAAGTGTTAAAGAGATCAAAATCAACTTTTTGGGTTTCCCAGCCAAAACCGGTTTTACCGGTTTGTCAAACCGGTTTTACCGCTTTTGGCCGGGCCCACATCCTTACCTCTTTATCACGGGAAAAACTGCTCCTCCTCTCCTCATTCATTCCACTTCAGACCCAGCCCGACCATTCTCTCTCTCAGACCACCTCTTGGCGACCGAACCTCACCCCCATGGCGATTTGAAGGTCCCAAGCAAGAGAAGGTCGGTCCCCATTGATTCTTGTGAAGACATTGGTGGTAGAGGTCGGTTTCACCGGATTGGAAACCGCTTTGGATTCAAAGCTCATGCGGCCTAGGTATTCCGAGGTATAAAATCTTCCCATCACCCGATCTATCTCCTCGGTGAATATCTGTGAAAACCCTTTGAGGAATCTTGTCCTAGTATGCTCAGGAAGCTTTCCCTTGACTGGTTTTGGATTTGGTGGGCTACATTTTGAGGATGAGCATTTTTAAGTATCATATGTTCCCATAGCCCGATCTATTTCCTCGTTGCATATCTATCAAAACCCTTCAAGGAATCATCTCCTAGTATGCCCAGGAAGCCTCCCTGTGAATGGATTTGGATTTGGTGGGCTGCATTTTGAGGATGGGCGATTTAGGGTTCCACTGCCCAGGAACCGGTTTCACCGGTTTATGAAACCGGTTTCACCGGTTTGTGCTGGTCAGCCCCAAATAATCCATCTTGAACGTGTAGTTTTCACTATTAAGCTTGTAGGATTTTATTTATGGATATATTCTGTTGTTCCTACACTTTTAGCCATTCACTTTGCTCAGCTAGAATTTTCTGTGAACTACCCATGCTTGGACTGTTAGTCATGAAATATATCACTTTGACATGGATTCAAGTTCTCTTGATAATATCTTTCAATTCCATCATTTATCCATGACCAAGAACCTGATCTTGTGCTCTGGGCAAAACCGGTTTCACCGGTTTGGGAAACCGGTTTCACCGGTTCTGCACAGAGCTGCTGCCAACTGATCTAAATTTTCCATCTTGTGATCTTTTTATCTTCAAATAAGTCCTGTGTCCTGATCTTAGTGTTCACATCCTTTTTGACCAGGAAATTCTCACTTACGAGCGGAGAAAGAAGGAGATGGCCGATGAACAAGGTGGTTCTGGTTTTGGGGGGTTCGTTGATGATGATCCTCCTAGGCGCAATCTGAGGCCTAGGAAGAAGAGAGCAGCCTCAAGAGACATTGAGGATGTTCATGAGGAGGCTCTTGATACTTCAAGTGATGATGATGAGGCTAGTGATGAGAACTATCGAGTTGAGCCTCGACATGGCAAAGGAGTGGCTGTTGAGAGCAGCGAAGAAGAAGAAGAGGGTGGTGGAGGTGCTGGTGTTGATGAAGAAGAAGAAGGTGCTGCTGGTGAGGAAGAAGAAGAGGAAGAGGAAGATGATGATGTGACAATGCCTGAAATCAGAAAGCCTGTTGCTCCAAGAAGAGGAGAAAATTATCTTCTAGGTGGTATGACTGATGTGGCTAGGCAAAAGAGGAGAGAAAATTATATTGGCACTCCTAAGACAGCCACGGACTACAGGTTTCACACTTTATTCCATCAGGATTACTATTCTAGTGCTATCATTGGAAAGAAAGGTCACATTGAAGCCGAGTCAAAGTGGATTGACTGGGATTACATGGCAAGGTACAATGATCCTATATTCAATGAGATCTTAGAGGTGGTTGCCAACACTAGAATAAAAAGAATTATGAGCTTCAAGTGCTCTTGGAATAAAGAAATCATTGCTCAGTTCTATGCCACTTTGTATGTTGAGGAGGGAGTTAGTGTAAGGAGGATGCACTGGATGACAGAAGGAAGGCCTTATAGTATATCATTTACTTCCTTCTCTAGAAGGTTTGGACTTGGAGAAGAAGATGCATCCTTTCCCAAGTTACATAGAGCCGATGGTCCAATGCCCGCTAAGAACATGAAGTTTATGTATCCAAGGACCGAGCAAGGTAACTTTGGGAAGGTAAAGGGTCTCTACACCTATTATCTCATCTTGAACAATTTGTTTAGGGTAACCCTTACACCTAGAGGAGGTAATCAAACTGATGTGTCCAACTATGCTCGTGACTTGCTTGCTGCCATGAGACCTCCTGGAGTCAACTTTAGCATTGGGGAGTATCTATGGGAGGAGATCAGGATTATTTCAGAAAGTCCCCAAAGGCTTTGTGGTTTTGCTCCATATGTAATGTATTTGATTGAAAAAACCACCAAAAGGCAATTTTTGAAGGACACAAAGCATGAAGCATTGAGGTTAAAGCCATCTAAGAAGATCAGGGTTCCATCTCCAAATAGATATGGGGAAGGAGAGGCCGATCCGCAGCAGCAGCAGGAGCAGCCTGCTGGACAGCCAGAAACCGGTTTTACCGGTTCTGGAAACCGGTTTAACCGGTTTGAGGCTGACCAGCAGCAATCAACTTCATATCGGCCAAGTGAGAAGCCTTCATCTCCCATTCGTCGAATCTTGAGCTTTCTCACTGGTATATGCAAAAGTCAGAGGGACATAATGGTTGAACAGCAGAGGCAAAGGGTGGCAAACAAGAGAATAAATGATTCAATCAAGTTGATGCACAATTCTATGAACTTGCAGCCACCAAGATCTCCACCCTCTCCAGCACCTGTTGAAGAAGAAATTCCTTCTGTTGAGGACTTAGTGGCCAACTATCAGTCACAGACATACTTTGAGCCACTCCAGCACCACTTTGGATATGGTGCATATCAGCCCCCTCCACCTCCACCTGCACCTGGCATGACCGGAATGGACTTCCCTGGAGCCTCATCTTCTGCAGCACCACCTCCTCCTCCCACTCATGGTGAAGATTTTGCCTCAAGGGCAACAGCAGCTCTCTTTGGTCCTCCTACAGGTCCTCCTACTGGTCCTTCTCCTTATGGTATGTCTTGATCTACAACTTTCAAATCTTAAAGTCTGTCCTTCCATCTATTCTCTGAATGACTCAATAATTTAGGTCCTTCTTTTTGGCAAGAAGACTCTCCAAGCCACAATGGTGATGGACAATGATGGATGAACAGATCTGGTCAGCACTACTCTTCTTCAGGCCCTTATTGGATGCTTGATGACAAAGGGGGAGAAGAGCAAGGGATTAAAGCTTAGCTTTTGATTTTAGTGTGCTGTCTCTGGGAGATCCGGTTTTACCGGTTTGCCAAACCGGTGAAACCGGTTTCTGCTGTGTTGCAGAAACTTGTTGTAATAATTCAAATCTATCGAATCTTTATCTCTTGTGGATTTGAGGAACTTGATTGTGTGCTACTGTGTGTAATAAACCTGTATTTCAATTAAGTTATACTTTGCTAGTGTGATATGCTTGTTTGAGTGATGAATGTTTTTGTTTGTGTGTTGACTGGGTAGAACCGGTTACACCGGTTTGGAAAACCGGTGAAACCGGTTTTGGTCTGGACAACACACATGCACCTTCTTTGAGTTTTTGTGATTTGCATGTCATATTTTATTCCTATATGTTGTTGTTGTTTATCTCAGTATCTTGTTGTATCCATGATGCTTAGATTTAGGGGGAGCTCCCATGCTTTTCTCTTAAAGATGTGCATTTGGCATTTGAGGCCAAATTTTTGAAATTCCATTCAAAGCACATATTAAGGGGGAGCTCATAACTGATCTGAGAATTCATTAATGTTTATTCATATTATTTGTAAGCTTTAATCAGGTTGCCATCAATCACCAAAAAGGGGAAGATTGAAAGTGCATCTAGGCCCTCAAGTGGATTTTGGTGAATTGAATGACAAAGCGATTAAAGGACTAATGTGTTTGTTAAAGTTATGAGCAGGGATTAAAATGAATATTTTATGATACACTATTGTTCATGGGTTGAATGCAATGTGTATGGCTCATAATGTTGCATACCAACGAGTGTGTGGTCCCATTATGCAAGGATATGATAAATGGCAAGCTATGGTGAAATAAGAAAGGAGACATGTTGACATATGTGATATATTGGTCTCTAAAATAATGAAGGCTTGTTGAACATATACATATGGGATATCTTGGATCATGGTTGATAAAGATTGCTAGATATTGCAAGACTAGTTGTCACTATTGAAATCTAAATGCAATACAAACCGATATGGAGCTACATGAGAAGCAATGATGAAGCAATAATTCGGGATATGTCATGTTGGTCTCCAATATTATGAGATGATCCAATTGTCAAAGAAGAATGATAGTGCAAGACTTCATGTATGAATGATAAAAATGACATGAGCATATGTGTTACATATTGGTCTTCAATTGGAAGCTTGCATTATGTGGGATATTCTTTGTCAATCAAAAACAAGCATTTGAAGATTCTTTCAAGTGAAATTCATTCAAAGGCAAAGCAAAGTCAACTTGATGATACAAGGGTAAGTGATGAAGAAGCAAATCGAGATGACTAGAGCGAGGGACTAAGCAAGCTAAGGTGCAAATTGCTAGGGTGAAGCATCTAGTATCCGGGGTGTGTTCGAAGTATCATATCCAAGTCTCATCAAAAAAAGCAATGCAATGCATATATATTTTATGATTGATAAAGAGGGTGACCTAAGGATTAAAGTGAACTCAAATATAAGTTATGGAAAATCCTAAGTCACTAGCTCAAGGTGGATATACTCAGTTGAAGATACAATGTTGAAAAGCCCTCAAAGAAGTGATTGATCAAGTATTGGCATGATCATTGACATATAAGCTCAAGTAATTCATCTATCTTACGTCTTGAGTATAGGTATGCCGTACTATCAAGAGGGATGCAACATTGGTTGAATGACAATCTCCAAAAGTGCTCAAGTGAACCCTTGTGAGTTTAACCATGAGAGATTCTAACTTAGTGGGGGTTCCCTGGGTAAACCGGTTTTACCGGTTTTGGGAACCGGTTAAACCGGTTTATGTGGCCTGAGCGTCTAACGGCTAGTTTGTTTGAAATCCGGTGAAACCGGTTTTGGTAACCGGTGAAACCAGTTTTCTCTGACAGAAAAACGGCTAGTTTTTGGTGGGATGGGTATTTATACCCATGAGCTCCTCATTGAAGGGCTGCTGGTTCTTTGGCGTCCCTTGCACATTCCTGAGGCCAGCTGAGCTCTCCCCAACCTCTCTTTGTGAGATTTGAGCTATCCTTGTGAGATTCTTGAGTTGGGTTGAGAGAGTGACTTGTGTGTGAGCATTGGAGAGCAATCCATTCCTTGAGCACTTGTGGTTTCGTCGATCAGCTGTTGAAGCATTTTTTACTCTTGGAGGTTCTTCCTCCTAGACGGCTAGGCGTCGCCCGGTGAGCTACCAAGTTGTGTGGTGAGCCACGGGATCGTTTGTGAAGGTTTCACCTCGCCTCCGCAAGGGAAGAGGTCACTTAGTGGAAGGAGGAGATAGCTTGACCTTGTGTGGTCGTATAAGCTTCCTCAACGGAGAGTAGGATTCACCGTGCCTTGGTGGCTGCTTGGTGCGAGCGGTGAATCCGAACTTCGGGAGAAAAATCTCTTGTCTCTTGGTTTGAGCTCTTTCCTCAATTTGTCTTTTCTAGCATATTACTTGTGCTTCCGCTTCGATCTACTTTGGTGTGCTTGAGCTGTGTGCAGGAGCTTCATTGGAACACTTGGAAACATTCCTGGAAGCTTCACACCATTTGTGGTTTGTGCTAGAATTCGTAGAGGGGCAATTTACATTTGTTAGTGCAATCTGTGTAGAACCGGTTTTACCGGTTTGCCAAACCGGTAATACCGGTTTTGGTGCTGACAGTTGGAATTAGTTTTCGTAATTTGCAGATTCGCCTATTCACCCCCCCTCTAGTCGACATCAAGGTCCTTTCACGCCCACCGGCCGCCACCGTCCCCCTTGCCTATATAAGGCCCCTCCGCGCTCGCTCTCCACCACCTTCACCGCCCGCTCGCAGCACCACCGCTGCCCTTGCTCACCCCCCAGCAGCGCAGCGCCGCTCTCCTTCCTTTGCTGCCGCCGTGGAGCCGCCTCCCCGCGCCGCACAAGCTCGAGGTGAGGAGGGGAATCAACTCCCCTCACTCCCCTCTCTCTCCCCCGCCCGTTCCCCGGCCTCCACCACGGCCTGACGGCCGGAATCGGCAATGCCGCCGCCGTCGGCCGCCCCCCTCCTCTATCCGATCTGAGGAAGAGGAAGGGGAGAGAGTGGCAGTTTTCTGGATAACCCCGTTCCTTTTTACCTAATCCCATATGAGTCCGTCCCCCTTTAGAAATAACCCAAGAAAACCCCCTGGTGTTTTAGAAAAATTCCAAATAGGTCCCTGGCTATTACCAAACCCCCCAACTACTTTCCCAATTTACAAATCAGCCCTCCCACTATACAAAGATATTTACAGAAAGGTCCTTAGCCCTTTAATCTTTACAATTAGGCCCTAAACCCCCCCCAAATGATCCCTAATACTCCCTTAACCTCGCCATTTTATGCGCCAAATTTCTCCAGAATTCCACCAAACTCGAACATACCTTTCTTTCATCTATTCCGGCCGAGCTATACAGGAATCCCTCAAAAATATGACTCCTTCCTATTTTACTCAGTCATTTTCTGTTTTGAGCTCATCGGTAAAGACTTGTTTGTTTTCTTATTATGTGTTTTGTTGTGTGCCGTAGACGACGGAGTGATCGAGGAGGAGCAGTACCGCGAGCCGGAGTACGCAGGAGAGTACCACGAGCCCGAGCCTGAGGACTTGTACTGCGAGCAGGAACTCCCGGAAGCTTTTGGAGACGGCAAGTCCAATCCCATCCTTTGATGCATGTTTATCCCAGTTTTATAAACACAACCTGTTGGCCTTTTATAAATTGCATGTGTTCTATTATTGAAAACTCGGTTGGATAGCCATTCCTTGATTGATATGATCATGCCTTGATAACCTAGTTATCTCTAAATATGATGTGCTCTGTTTGGATGATAACGCTGTTAGAATGCTTAGGACTTGTTACTCCTCACTTAAACAATCATGACTACACTTGGTTTATCAAAGAATAAAAGTGTGAGTGTGTTGAGTAAGAAAATGGGTTTTGGGTTTTGAAAATAAAGAAAGTGTTGGATAAGATGGATGGGTGTTTCTTTGTGAAATACCATTTGGAGGCTTGTACCTTTGTGGTTAAGCAAGTTGGGAGATATCCATTTTGTCCGGTTTTAAACCGAGGTGATGTGTCATCTTGCCTAACCCAACGTATTTCGTACAACCACTCGACTCTTGTATGGTGCAAGGGTTTAGTCTAAATCCCACTAGCCAGGCTGTTAGTTGTCTGGTGGCAGGTGTGCAGCGGGAAAACCAAGTGTCGACTTAGTGTCATGGTTGCCGACTTGGTGTCATAAACCCTCTTGGTTATTTTCTCGTGATGGCTAGACAGTTTTGGCTATGGTGGGTAATGGCTTCGATAGGATCCGCGCTGGCACTAAGGTGACTGTGTTGCGGTACCCTACTTGTGGTGAAAGTGTACACCTCTGCAGAGTTTCCAAACTATTTGAATAGCCGTGCCCACGGTCATGGGCGAGTTATGGCTTGGTCACAACACCAAAGGTTTTGGGGAATGGGTTGGAGTGTGTTGGTTTTGGAAATGTCCGGCTTTGTGCTGGAGAGCTACGGCGGATGGGAAATCCAGTAGCATTAAAACTTGGATCCTTTGTGGATCAACCCCCACTTATTGTTTTGTTACTAGAACCTGCTTTTGCTAAAATATTCCTTGACGATCCATTGCATGTGTAAAACTTGGCTTTACTGCAAATGAACCTTAGCCTTATTCCTTGATATACCATGTGCATAATTCTGTGTTAACCCCTCCGAGGGTGTGGTTGGGCTTGCTGAGTACTTTTGTACTCACCCTTGCTTTTGTTGCTTCAGAAGAAGACCCGGACTTTGTCGTTGAGGACGCTGAATAGGTGGTCGTTTCCGCACCCGACTTTGCCTGTGGAGTTTGGACCCGCCCAAGATGTCTTCACTGTCGCGTAGCTCTGATCCCTTTGTTGAGCCCGAGTGGTTCCTAGTTTGGCTCGTCGCCATGGTTTACCTTTTGGTAATCTTGGCTTGTATCAAGTGCCCGCTCCCTCGGGGGCTGTAAGCTCTGAACTATCTGTTGAATAAATGTGTATTAGCCTCCTGGGACTGATAATTGTATCACATTTAGTCTCTGCTTAGGCAGGGGCGCTTCAGGTGGTATCAGAGCTGTAGTTGGCTGTAGGACGTGACCCCTAGGACCGTTAAGCCCTTTTGACCAAAACTTAGTTTTTATAAAACTTCTTTCCTTCTATGCTCCTTTGCAAAATAGACTTACCCGCCCGTTTCCTTACAGATGGCCGAAGAAGGTTGGGTCAACAGCAACTGTTTGGAGGAGCCCGGTTTTCCCAGGTTGCTTTTTACCTGCATGGATAGGGTAGGCATTTATGAGCGTTCGGAGTACACCAGCAGGGAGTACGAGGACCATGGGACATTCCGGTGTGAGATGATCATCTACATCGGGAGGAGCAGCCGTTACCCCGAGATAAACCCATGGAATGAGACTGCCACCGGCTTTTGCCATAAGGACACGTACCAAATTGCAGCTCGGAAAGCCTTGCGCCACTTGTGCCAGATTTATGAGAGGCACCTTGCTCCCACCCCGTTGAGGTACTTCCCGCCGATCAACCGAAACCGCCCAGTTTGGTTGACTCGGATAAGGGCTCTTCAAGGACATAGGCTGCGAGAGGATGACCCCACTGTACTCCACGCCACTGCATACCTCCACACCCTTGATGAGCTCTACGACAAGCAGGCAAAGCATTTGAGGCAGCAGATTCGTCGGGCCGAGGATGCAGAGATGATGGTGAGGAGCCTTCAGGTGAAGCTGGCCGCTGCTGAAGCACGAGCTGCGGCCACCGAGAGCAATGAAGCCCAGGCCATTGAGGCACTCAAGGAGGCCGAGGACAGGCACTCCAAGGAACTGAAGGAGGCTCATCTCTTGGGTCAAGCCCATAGAAGAATGCGGGCTTTGGAAGATGAAGAGGCCCCGATCCTAGATGGGATTCTCGTGGCCAAAGGGCCTAGCAAGAGAAAGAGCCCCGATGCCCCGCCAGCACCTCCACCCACGGAAGCTACCGAAGGAACCTCCGAGGTTGTTGGTCCGTCCGCGGAGGAGGATGAGCTGCTGCAATCCTCATGTCTTCGATGGAAGATGACGCAGCACAGGAGGTGGACTCGCCTCGCGAGTAAGATGGAGCCCTTGAATCCGCCTAAGTGCTAGTGATCATTTGGAGATGAGGTCGTATGGTTCGAAGCTTAGAGTCGTACCCTTAGTCTCAAGATGTGCCAGTTTGGAGTTGCTTCCCTTCCTAGTGTCGCGTTGTACCCAGTCGAGTAGTGCGTGTGTTAGTCCTACCCAAGTGTTGTACCCCCTTTTTGGAATAAATAAAATCGTTGTGCTTGTTAGTCTGTGTGCTCTCTTGAAAATACGCTTTAATCAACTTCAATATCACTTTAAACCCAAGTCTCATGAAACCCCGCTCAATCTGCAAATGCCTCCCAAGCGCACCAGAACCTCCCCAAGTCAGGCCAATGCCACTCCCAGTGCGGAAAGGCAGCTAAGGCAAGCGCCACCCGCTACAGCGCCTCCAGTTGTGCATGAAGTGGAGCAGCTTGAAGGAGGTGGAGAAAGCCATGTGGGAGGAGAGCATCCGCCCCCACCACCTCAGATAGACTTGGTCCAAGTGATGAACAACCAGACCCTTCTGTTGGAAGCTATAGCCAATGCCATCGCTCAGCCGAGGCCCCACAGGCATGGCTTGAATGAGAAGTTGACACACTTCCTCCGCACCTAGCCACCCACCTTTGGAGGATCCATTAACCCCTTAGATGCAGATGATTGGCTGCGAGTTATCCAAAGGAAGCTTGAGCCATTTGGTTGTGAGGACCACGACAAGGTTCTCTTGGCCGCTCACTAGCTCACCGGGACTGCTTTAGCCTGGTGGGAGAACTACTGTGCAGCTGCCCAGGATGCCACCACTATCACCTGGGATGAGTTTGTTACAGAGTTTCGCCGCTATCACATCCCAGTAGCCACCATGAAGCGCAAGGCAGATGAGTTCCATGAACTGCGCCAGGGCAGCAAGTCGGTTGAAGAGTACACTTACCAGTTCATGGAATTGGCCTGGTATGCACCGGAAGAAGTGAACAAAGATGAGAAGAAGCAGGAGATGTTCAAGAAGGGCTTGAATGCAGAACTCAAAACCCGGCTCACCCCTTAGATCTACCCAGACTTCAACACCTTGATGAGCATGGCCATCCTCACAGAAAGGGCCAAGACAGATGAGAAGAGGGATAACAAGCGCCGGTTCCTAGAGAACAAGGCCCATCAGCAGGACCGTTTTCAGAAGCCAAGAAGCTTTGGCCAATCAGCACCCAGGTCCCAGCCCCCTATGCAGTACCGGACCCAGTCTCAGGCTCCGAGTACCCATCCCTCCAATGCACCATTCAGAAGCCAAGTCGACAAGACCCCGTAGAACAGCGCCAGTCAGGTCACCAGCAACACCAGAGCATGCTATAACTACCGTGAGACAGGGCACTTCATAGCCAACTGTCCCTATAGCAACAACAAGCCAGCAGCTCCAGCCTTCTCCAACTCTGTGAATGGACCAAGGCCAACACTATCAGGAGCCAACCGTGTTCCAGTCCGCAGCAACAACCCCAACAACAACAACAGCAACAGCCAGCAGATGAGGCCGCCCCAGCAATCATTTGGACGAGCCCGCGTCAACCACATCAGCGCGCAAGAGGCTCGAGAAGCTCAGGGCGTGGTACTCGGTGAGTTTTTAGTCAGCTCAGTCTTGGCAACAGTACTTTTTGATTCTAGAGCATCACATTCTTTCATATCATCAAGCTTTGTGGAGAAGCACAATATACCTACGGTACTACTAAAGTTTCCCCTAGTAACCTGAACGCCTGGAGCTGACATCCACTGTCAACTAGGTTGTTCCTGGGTAAGAATCAATTTAAGT
>CM014278.1:53065463-53100588 GCA_004135705.1 Alloteropsis semialata
CGTTTCAATAAAACCATGGCAAAGATTAAGGTCAAGGCGACCAAATTGTACATAAACTCGAGTCAAGAATACTAACCCTGAAACGCGGGCAACGAAAGAAACGCCGACCAGCATCAGGAATGAGCTCGTAAACTTGAACAACAGCGTCATCTCCATGGTGGCATTTAGGCCAGAACTCGCATGGTAAGGCATTATGGTCACCATAGAAATCTCGGGTTCTAACATCTACAGTTGGGTGTGGATGGTGCGGGTCCGATGGACCATACATCCATGACATGGTGTGGACTGGTGGCTAGCATTTGGCAAGGCCCCTAATTTTATAGGCTATTCATGGTTCAGTGCACTTAGTCTATGTAACTTTTTCCATCAAAAGGCAACATTGGATTCCCTGCAAAGTCTACAACTAAATCGATGATTCCCTGCAAAAGCGGAGCATTGATTACCTGAAAAGTCTAGAACTGAATAACTGAAAAGGCTAGTCATGGCACAGTAAAAGTACCAGGTACGTCTGGGTAGGTCAGTTCGGTAGATACTAGTCGCGTCTGGACAAAAAACAATGGAAATGCAAGGGGGGATCATGAGTCGCGCCATGTGACTTGGCGCGACTGAAGTCTTAGTCGCGCCACCTAACCTGGCGCGACTAATTGGGCCCCAAATGAGTACCCTAGGTCCTGAGTCGAGGGCTGGGGCGGCGCGACTCATGATTCAGTCGCGCCAGGTTAGGTGGCGCGACTAAGACTTCAGTCGCGCCAAGTCACATGGCGCGACTCAGACTGCAGTCGCGCCAGGCGACGCGGCCTCTCAGGACCGAGGGTAGTCATTTGTACCCCAACGAGTCGCGCCAGGAGTCATGGCGCGACTTGGCTGTAACTTCAATTCGCCATTGTTTTTCCTATTTTTTGTTTCTGAAATTTGGCAGCAACATTTAGCGCTGAAATTTGCCGCGACTTGGTTGTAACTGAGACCAAATTTTCTGATTATAAAATAAGGTGAAATAATGATTTCAATCTTGACAAAGAATCAATCCTATGCATCAATTAACCTCCTCTTGCCAGAATCTAAACTTGAAAGAATAATAATATGGTTCTTTCCGGTGGTGCTTACAAAATCAGCAACATTTTTTGCAAACGAAACCATCATTCCCTATATTGGCAACAGAAAATTAACATAGTCATGAAATAGCAACCAATATCACACAACAATATACCAACACGGTCCATTACCACAACCACATAGCACAAGGACATGTCCAACACACAAATAGTCCGACACAAAGGCCCATTACCAATTCAAATAGTCCGACACAAACAGTCCTTCACCTAACAAGTCCATTTGACATATCACATTACAAGTCTACCTACGAACAGTAGGGTTGGGTGTGAAAGGCTTCTTCTTACGACGCGGGCGGCCTGGATTGGTGGGCAAAATATTGGGGGTCCCAACATCTGTGTGGTCACGTGGTGCCCGCCTCTTAGGCCTTTGACTCCCTTGTGATGGAGACTCTGGCGCATCAAGCAACTGCGAGGGACCAATCTCATATTGCCCATAGGTAGGATTATCCTCTTCCGAGTTGGAGCTATTTTCCTCCTCGCCGCCATCCTCGCTCTCGTCCTCCTCCTCATCATCGCCCCTCCTAAGAGGGCTGCCAATGGTGAGAGCCCCTGCGCGGCGCAAGAAAACATTATTAGTTATAATCACTAAGTAACAAAAATGCATCAACAAACTTATCAAATGTGCCACAACAACCCTCTCCCCTCCCCCCACCTGTACTCCTCGAGGCGGCCCTAGTGGATGGAGCAGAACGTGTAGCAGAACTTGAGGGTGCACGAGAACTTGAGGGTGCACGAGAACCTGAGGGTGCAGCAGCCGCTTGTGGCTCTCGTGATGCCATGCAATTCAATTTTCGCGCCATTTTCCGACAGCCACGATGAAATCTCTACAAGCACAAACATATGTAAGAGCACACAAAAAATCAGACACTGAAGCACATTAGCACCTAACCTGTATGAAGGACCGTAACTTGCTCGCCTCATCCGGATCACCAATGGGCACACCCAACGCAACAAGAGACTCATTAGCGAACCGACCAAGTTGTTGTCCCTGTGATTGACAAGTCAAAGTGCATCCAATGCATAGTTCATAAAAGGGACAAATACATTTATCAAATAAACCCAACAAATGAACCAAACTTACAATGTAGTCTTCCACTGGTCCCCGCTGTGTCTGCGTGCCCTGCCTTGTCATATCATCGTACTGGTCGAAAACATCTTCTGGATCAGAAGGTAGATCCTTGACAGGACCGGCATCCATAGCTACCTTCAGCTTCAGCCTTGTGTTCGCTCTCAACCATTGCAAATAATTTTCATAAGGCGAGTCACGGTGAATTGCACCTCCTATCACAATGTTGGCTCCCCTACTATCCCAAGCGTTAATGTACCCTTGGTGCTTCAGCCCCCAATCCTTTTTGCCCCTCTGGCGTCGACGGTCGA
This sequence comes from Alloteropsis semialata, assembly GCA_004135705.1. Taxonomy (NCBI): domain Eukaryota; kingdom Viridiplantae; phylum Streptophyta; class Magnoliopsida; order Poales; family Poaceae; genus Alloteropsis; species Alloteropsis semialata. The sequence goes on from CM014278.1 coordinate 53,067,953, forward strand.
TACTACAATCAACGATATCAAATAACAAATAAATGTACAACATGGCATGAGTTCACAAATATAAACTAAAAAATTACACAACATACCTATGAAGTGTTGGATTAGTATTGAGGTACTCTGGAGGAAAAGTTTGAAGTGCCCCAAATTGCCTCATAACTCTACTTGGAATGTGGTACTCGACAATGTAGAAGCAAATGAGCGGACAAACCGAACGCCAATAATCTTGGTCCATCTTGCAATATGGACTAAGTTCCATCACTTGAATCTCATCTCGATCATATGGTCGCCAATTAATCTAGTTATCATGAATCAAATGAATTTTGAACCGTGCACACAACAAAAAACAACAAGATCAAAGTGTACATAACTTACATGTGCAGCAGTGAGGCAATCAAGTGCGTTGCTGTAGTCAATATAACGCCTCACCGGGTTTCCATGGACATTCAGGATGTTGTGCCATAGATAACCAACAGTAGACATTGGTTCTTCGCCATAGGTTGGTAATTGCTATAAAACAACAAATGACATGTCAAATGAAATCATAATTGAAAACATGGAAAACACATTAATATTAAACTTAATCTAAATATAGCAAAAGTTAGTATCTTACCCCAATTGTATACCGCTCTGGCCGACCAACGGGAAGGCGCTCCCACATCCATAATTGCAAAAGATAGGCACAACCCCCCATGTTAGCACTGCCACCCGTGCGCCTACAAGCATCACACATCTGCCGATACAACCAACCAAGAACTGCACTGGCCCAACTATAAGTCGCTATATTCTCCCAAGATTGACCAATAATGTCTATCCACATCCAAGAAAAGGTATTCCCGCTCGAATCTGGAAATAGAAACCCAGCAACCAAATGCCACAACCACGCCCTAGCATACCGAGCAACAACACCATCCTCAGCATCAGGATGAGGGGGCGCACCAAAGTGCTGGACCAACCACGCCGAGCTGACTCCGGTAGTCTTTCTATCCTTGGCATCGTCGGGTGGATCCGTAGGACGAACTCCAAACAAGAGCTCCACTCGATCTCTCCACCCAGCCGGGTCAATAGTTCCAGTAACCGCTCTTCCATCAATACGAAGCCCAAAGAGCATGGCAACATCTTGTAGAGTGACTGTCATCTCACCACAGGGGAGGTGGAAGGTATGTGTCTCGGGCCTCCACCGGTCAACAAGGGCTGTAAGAGCCGCATTGTCCATCTTCGGCAAACCATCCTTCACTAACATGGCCAGTGGGAGAAATCCGGCTGCACGAAGGTATGGGGCGTAACGATTGTCCCACGGGAGAGCATGGTGAGTGCGGATACGTAGAGGATTCAAAACCTGCAAATAAACCATATAACACTGTGTTGGACAACATCAAACCACCAAATTCATTTGCTCCATATGAAGTCACAACTCATAAATATCTAACCTCAATACGCTCCTCAAGTATCCGCCCGCGGTGTCTCTCGTCATAGCCCATCTCAAGCAAAGGATATTGTGGGTGCTGCGCCATTTTATCCTATAGTCAACAAAGGAAAATAAGTTTTATTTATGTAGCTCTATACATCTACTATAAACGAGTCATAAAACAATACACAAAAAAATTGCAATTCATTCTTGTGTCTATACCATGAAAACCTATCTTCAAAACAATACCTTAAACATTGCATATTTTCAATACAAACCATGAACTTCAATATATACACCAAAAAGTTATGAACTCCTATATTTAATTTTAAAAGATTACACAACATACCTATCAAACTACATTACCTAATAGCAAGAACAACTCAAAATATTTAAGTTTAACTCACTTAGTTCATTATTCATATCAAAATAAAATCATCATAATATACGTATGGATATGTCAACGAAATCATTACATGCAAAAAAAACTATACGATAGACAGGCGTTAACAAGGACCAAATCCACCACATAGTACAACTAACAATCTCAAATCCGTGCTCCATCAACCATACATAAGTCAAACCCTACATAAACCTAATCTCATCCAAATCCAAGGAAATAAACCAAATCCGCAAAATGTACATGGTCCAAGTGGAGGAGTTACCTTCCCGGAGTTTTTTTCCCACCGATTCCCCTTCGATTCCGTGGTGGGATGGCCCGATCTAGTGGGGGGCGGCGCGGGGCGCCATGGTTGAGCTCGGCTTAGGGTTTGGGGAGAAAGAAAGAAAGGGAGGAGGAAGAAGAAAGGGCTCGGGCTGTATACAGGCGAGTCGCGCCACGACCTTTGGCGCGACTGAGTCGCGCCAAGGCATGTGGCGCGACTGGCCCTGCCATGTCAGCCGCCGCGCTGGCCGCCCGCGGCCGGGCCGGCCGACGTGGCAGGCCAGTCGCGCCACATGCTATGGCGCGACTGCCTCTTCAGTCGCGCCACGGCGTGTGGCGCGACCAAAAGGGTTATTTGTTGGAAATACAGTTCGGGTGGGGTTTTTTTTAAAATTTCAGTTTAAAAAGGATTAAAAAATAAAAAAAAGTCTGGGCGGCTTCGCTTCCCGGAGCCCCGTACGCTCGTCTGCCGCCGCTGCTGCCGACAACGCTGTCGGAGACCACGCGGCGCACGTCGCCGGCCGCGGTTAGGACGGTGGATGCCTTGTCCACGCGTGGTTACGGAACGGGCGGTCCTGGCACTCCCACTTGTCGTCCGCCGACCTGACCGAGGGTCCTCTCTGTCTCACACGTTGATGGAGATTAGAAAACGATGTTAGCGCTAACGAGTAGTTACTCGGATCTAGTAGGGAGGAAAACACTATGCACCCCCACGGCGAAGTTGCATCTGTGTTTACTCGTGACACCGTTCAAGAAACGTTGCATCTTGCACCTAACCACACACCGTCAAAATAGTATATTAACTTTGTTGCTGCCATTCATTTTTTTTCCCTAGCCGTTCGATGTATCTACAGCCTGTTCCCGAGTACTCCCCAACTTTTGTCCATGCCATAGAGGGTTTGATTTGCTGCAACTATGAATGTGCACAGGCACAACCTCCCTCGTTATGCCGCCAAGGCGCAACTAATAAGCTTCCGAAAGCCTCAAGTTTGCATCATCCTAGAGTAGAATTGTGGGAAGAAGCATTGCTCACCAACTTGCCTGTATCGGTAGCAAATGAATCGCCGTTGAGTCCTCTCTTCTTGACTTGTTAAAATTGGACAAGACGTTGAACTTTATAAATGGTCCTTCTAATTATAGACCAACATCATGCATGCATCAGTGGGTGACTAGGCCCAAGTTAAATGATTGTGGCTAACCAAAAAATCTAAGAAATGGATAATTTCTTACTCCCTCCGTGAAAAAAAATGTAATTCTAGCATAATATCATGTTTTAGTATTTCAAGTTTGACCAATCATAGATAAAAAAAACCATATTAATGGTATCAAATAAATATCATTAGATTAATTATAAAATATATTTTCATAATAAATTTTGTTTAGAGCCATAAATATGAATACAACTCACAAGAAACTTAGTTAAACCTGAACCATTTTACCAACACGCAACCCGTAGTTGCATTTTTTTGCGACAGAGGGAGTATGTCAGTAGGATTCCCACATCGATTATTTTGATTCTCATGATATTTGATCAGACTTTTGTTGCTAGCTCTTTTGTACGAAAATCAAAATATTCAGCAAAACGGTTGGTGCATATAGTTGGTACCCAAAGCAATTGCTGCCTTCAATTTATTTTTCTCCTTTATTTAGTGCCATCACGTCCTCCTTATCCGATTGGCCTTCCATTTCTTCACACACCCCACCGCAAGTCACGGACCACGCCCACGACGCGCTATAAATACCGGCGCCGAAGAGGCAAAGCAGATCACCACAGCATCTCATTCCAATCCCGTTTCCCTTTGAGCAAAGAAGCAGCAAGAAGCATCGCCATGTCGGGCATCATCCACAAGATCGAGGAGACCCTCCACATGGGGGGCGACCACAAGAAGGAGGAGGAGCACAAGAAGGCGGAGGCGCACAAGAAGGCCGAGGAGCACCACAAGAAGGACGGGGAGCACAAGGAGGGCATCGTGGAGAAGATCAAGGACAAGATCGCCGGCGAGCACGGCGACGAGCACAAGGACGGCAAGGACCACAAGGAGAAGAAGGACAAGAAGAAGAAGAAGGAGAAGAAGCACGGCGAGGGCCACCACGACGGCCACAGCAGCAGCAGCAGCGACAGCGACTGATCGCCTCGCCGCGCGCCGTGCTAGCTTGCACATGCTCGCGGGTAAGTATCGATCCCAATCCCAAGTATTTTTGTTTGCCTTCATTTGTTTCCCTAATTTTGCCTGATGGATCATCTGATATATAGTTTGTTAATTTTCTTTTTGTGATATTTTTGCGCCTGAATGCAGGTGAAGCATGATGCTTGGAAGGACTGTCTACCAAAAGCTGCGATGTGATGCTTCATGGGTGTGTCATGCGTGTGTGTGTGCTAATCAAGGGAGAAATGGAAAAGGAAATAATAGAGACGCTTTGTCCGTTGAGTGATGTAAATCTCCTAATGATGGCTGCACGGTGCTAGCTTGTAATAAAATGTTAATGCAGAAATTGATGTGCTTGCTTGTGTCTCTGCCATGTATTCACGGGCATCTTTGATATTTCTGTGCTATTGTTCATGTGCTCGCTCTCAAGTATCAAGGGGATCAGGGTGGGGAAGATGGATTAAGGGGATCCACTTTTCATTTTTGGTTAGCTGCCATGCATGTGAGTCCACTACTAGATCTAGCAAGCTGTTGCACATTGGATAGCTTAGTTGAGGAGAATATTTTGGCGAGAAATGGAAGGCAAAGTCAACAAGGACGCGCGCTCCCAGCAAAAGAAGATGTAGAACTGAGATTTTTTTTAGCGCAGTACAAATTGGAGTGTTTTAGATCGGACCAATTTATAAATGAAATGAACTGAACAGTAATGACAAAATAGAACATTTATAACTTTTTATGAAGTAACGTACTCCAATGTTTTTATTTACATACTCCCTCCGTTTTTTTACATGTCATATTAGCTTTGTCCTAAGTCAAAGTTGTTCAACTTTGACCAGATATCTAGAACAATATAACAACATCTACAATATCAAATTTGTTTCTTTGAATCCACCATAGAACATATTTCAATAGTACATACAATTGGTATCACAAATATTGTTATATTTTTCTATAAATTTGGTCAAAGTTATATATTTTGACTTAGAATAAATCTAATATGACATCTATTAAAAACCGAAGGGAGTATTGGTTAGGTTTGTCCTAAGTCAAACTTGGCCAATTTGACCAAATTTATAGAAAAAATAAAAATATTTATAATACCAAATTTGTGTTTTATTGAAATCCACCGTAGAATATACTTTGACAATGCATATGTTAGCTATTATAGTTGTTGTTATATTTTTTATAAATTTGATCAAAGTTGGCTAAGTTTGACTTAAGACAAACCTAATACGACATGTAAATAAAAACAGATGGAGTACTAGATAACTTCCTGCCTCTTTTTCTTTTCTTTTCTTTTTTGCAGAAGAGCAATGGCATTTTTCTAGTAATTAAATTTGATAGAAGTTGCAGAAGATAGTTTTATAAGGGAAATTTTGTCTCCAGGTAGCTCGTCACACCCATGAGAGTATGAGACCATCCCGATGAGGATTGCTTATGTGCCTTGTTCACGATGGTCGATGTGCCAAAGCTACCTCACTTGGTACAAAGTGCTCAGGGTTTGAGTGTTTTTTTTCCTTCTTACTTAAGAAGATACTGTAGTCATCATAGGCAAATTTAGCCTACTGATTGGCAGGGACGGAGCGGGGTGGCCAAGAGACAAGAGAAAAACACAAATCTAGTAAAACCACTTAGCTCAGAGTGTAGTTGTCATGAAATTGTTCCTTAATACTACCTACAAAATTAGTATATAGATGTGTGTCTAAGCTTAATGATGTTTAGTTTGTGTTTATTCAACTTTGCATGCACACATACTGTGTACTTACAGCAAACATAGGGGGGCCATGGCCCCTGCTAGCCCCCCCACTGTCTCCGTCCCTGCTGATTGGTTTATAGGTACAAAAGTAGTTAAAGAAAGCACTATAGTATATAGTATAAGTCCTTATGAGTAAGGGGTAGTTTAGTAATTTTACTTGGATGGAAATGAAATTAGAGATTGAAAATGTAAGAATATATATCAAAGGATCAAAGCAATTTTTCAAAATATAAATATTTCATTCACACTACTTATTTTCCCCAAAAAACCCATATACTACTGTACTACTCACTGTATACTAGCATACTATAGTTAAAGTCCCTAGTAGTATACAATTGATCTCAGCCATACGATTTTTTTATACTAATCATTTTTAGACACCAGTACAGAGTAGCATGGAGTACCGTAAAAGAACACTCATCATTGGCATGTTAAGTCTTAAACTCTTGTAGTAGCAATTGCCATTCGGCCCATTATCTCTAGAAAACATTCGGCCCGTCACGATTTGCCATACTTTTGCCAAAGAAAAATTTATTGAATTCTACAACTATGGAACAATATAGGTTGTATTTGTGATAACTTGAGTGAAAAAGAATATTTTTGCTGATCTCTATCCGTACATATTTATTTTGAGATTCGTGATGCACCTTTGGCTACTACATTTTAAAATTTTACAAATTACAACGATATTTTTCGGTATCTATGAACAAACTTTTGAAAGTGTGAGCACGAATTCCACAACGACAAAAAAAAAGAACACAAGGATTGAAGAGGTACAATACAAGTGAACAGGAAGAAATCTGTGCCACAGTAGCATTTCCAATCAACAAACAATTCAGCACAGGGACGGAGCCAGGAATTTTGAACCGGGGGGGCCAATTAAACTGTTGTACATCTTGAGCATTAGTTTCGGGAATTAGCTCATCGTCTTGTGTTTCATCAACAACTTGTTCTTTCTTCTTGTAATAAGAATAAATTGTATTATTCTTAGTTGTAATAATGATTATCCTAGAAAAATAAGTAAAAGAAAATATGCTTATCTGGTAGTGCTACAAAATGACCCTGTAAAGATGTAATACTAGTTTAACTAGCAAACAAAACTTTAGAATTTATGCTACATATGATTTTTCTATTTGAGAATAAGCTCTGAAATTTAGCAATACAACTTGTATCTTGAATCTGTTTGGTGCGAACTCCAAATGGATTGGATCTTGAAGAACTGAGGCATCTCTAAGCAGATCACATCTCAATATTGCTGGAACCTTGAAGCTTCCTTTAGACCTTGACCTTGGACGCCTTGGAGAATAGAATTGCAGAAGAAAGGGGCAAGAGAGGAGGGGGGAAGAAGGCCAGGAGTATATAAGAGAGAGAGAGAGGAGTGCAGCCGTAGCAGCTGTGAAGGAAGGCGAACAAAGTTAAAAAGCGTGTTTTCTTGGGAGGACAAGTATAGGATCTTCTATGCACATGATTTTATCTAGTACAGATGAAATAGTGAATCATAGAGCCATTTATATGGTCACATGATTAATCATCACATTAGATATAGAGGTGGTTCAAAAAAAAATTACGCATGGGGGGTTGGGGGGGCCATGGCCCCTGCTGGCCCCTGGCTGTCTCCGTCCCTGATTCAGCATGCATGGCACTATGCCACTATGCATACAGTGTCAGTGATACAGTGATCTCATTTGCAGTGGGCCATTGTTTGTCTCAGTCGACAAAGTCTTCTTACTGTACCAAAAGTGACATTTGGAGCTGATCGTGTGCATTATACAGGACTCCAAGCTTTGGGCTACAGCTGCGGGGCAGATCAGAACCCGGTCAGCATGATCGCTCTCTCACCCAGTGCCTGTCTCCAAATGTAAAGGCAGACATGCATGAGGCATCAGCATCCTTGCATCTGAACGTCTGAACTGAACTGAGATCCTCACCAATGATTGATCGCTCTTCGATGCACCTGCGCTACAGCCATCTGCAAGCAACAATGAGCGTATGATCCGTTCTGTTTGGGCATGGCATAACTGTCTCCGTCTCTGATGCGTTTCTGAATTATTTGCCTGGACGTGACATGACTGTCTCGACGCTCTTGATGGCGGACTGTGTCGTGTTCAGAAAAAGAAACAGAGGAGTTCGCGTTCGTTAGCGATTTAACACCTCAAACCCGAATGAACTAGCTCCATTTGGCAGATTTCGTTAGCCTTCTATCAAGTGATGAATACAGCTCTGAAGATGTAGATTAAACTGACCGTATACGCAATGATTAGGAGCAACAGAGCAACAGCGTAAATCAAAATGTACTCTATTTTTGAAATGTTATTTTCTTTGCAATTAGCTGTGTAGTGCTCAGTCTAGTACTCCTTCCTGTACGGTCAATGCAAGCTGCAAGGCTGCAACTGATCAGGGAGCAAGGTGTAATACCAATGGCTAACAGCTGAACTGAAGCCATAGCAATGCCAGCATTCAGCAAGTACATATACGGAACTCCCCTCCAGTTCAGGATGCTCGTACTCCGAACATGACGTGGTAGTGATGTGAAAGATGCGTGGAAACGAAACTGTGCTGCTGACTGACTCACTGCGAGTGCCAGGGCAGTTTGATGATCTCAGTTTGCACTGTGTGCTGGAGATCAGTTCTTTATTTCAACGGCCTACTTAATTTCATATTGGTTGAGGTCACGCTGGGCCAGTATCTTAGTGGTGCCATAAGATGATATCCTAATTTTCATGGACCTATGCTTCTGTTCATTCTTTTAGGATTTTATAAAGATTAGGTACTTGTCACTTTTCATCCTCTAGAAAAAGTTTGTTTTTTTATATGGTCAACTCGGAGAAATATCATGTATAAATAGACAATCAGGCAGGCTGCTCTCTGTGCATTTTTACCCCGTTCTGAATGAGACAATGACAGGCCGGGTATACAGATAAATTTAAGAATTTTAAGCATACTTGTGGTAAATCTGTATAAGCATTTTTTAATTGAAGTACTACATGACAAATGGCTGAATAGTCTATGAATTTAAGCTTCTCTATATACATGCATGTGGAGCAGTCCAACATTCAACTCACCAGCAAATAGATGAGCCACAAACTGTTGTAAGAACATGTAATCTGTGCAGCCAATTCATCAGTAGAGCTTACTTGTTACCTAATTTATGTTTCATAAGATATCCGAGATAATACAGTTAACAGTGACAAGAAAATATTGTACATATACATGGCAACAGAGGCTAGAGGTCTGCAGAATGGATAACCATGGAGTGAAATACGATTCAATAACTTTGCCTTGTAAATGCACCAATGAAAGAATAACAAAAGAGCTATTTTACGGTACTCCATAACAAAATAGTATTCACCATTCCAAATCCTCGTTGAGCTGATATCAAACATTGGTGACACTATCAATGTCTTAGCGCTTTCATTATGCACTAAACAATTATCTATGAAGAAACAATAGAGACAAGCAACCACTGATCACCTGTCTATATGGTGGTTAGTATGACAAACGCGATTTATTTGATTAAAATGGGTTGTGTTGTCTTATGCGGAAACTTTCATAGGGAGGAAGAGCATCTTTTGTAATTTTCTTGTCATTTGCCGAGCAAAAGCCAAGATCGAATTGTCCAGCACCTCCACTCTACATTTTACAATCCTGCGTCCGTTGGAACTGCCGCCGTCTTCCTTTCCATCCCTCTAAAGGTTGAGATCAGTCCTGGTGCTCGGGAGCCCCACCCAATTTCTCCCAAGTTTTTGGTGATTCAGATTAAAAATAGCCTGGTTATGGTATCAAAATGCCTTAAGTTCGAGCAAGATTACACGTCATCTTACACGTCCATTAAGTTTAGTCCTTTTATATGGAGTAATCAGCGCAGTTTAATCAAAGCTCCAAAGGCCAGGGTGCGAACATCGGCAGGTGATCTGAGCACAAGAAACCCGGTCAGCATGATCGTTCTCTCACCCTGTTTTGAACTCCAAATGTCCATACATGCATCAGCAGATCAGCATCATACTTGCAGACTTGCAGTTGCAACGACTGAGATTCTTAACAATATAATAATTGCTTATTACCGATGCATGCACTACAGCTAGAAAATGAAACGACCATATGATTTTGCTTGGATATGAAATGACTGTCTGCTTATGCATTTCCCCATCATTTGCTTGGGCATAACATGACTGCGTCAATGTCTGCATTGGGAAAAGGCTATGAAAAAGAAACGAATGAAGTGTAAGGAAAAAAAAATATGAATTCTAGTATAGTAGTGTATCAACAATTAACTCGCATCCATTTACTTCTTGTCAGGATGAGCGAGATTGCTCCGGGATTTTTTTTTATGAGATTTGGTCAAACTTTGAAGTAAATTATAAGGGTTTGGACTTTGGACTCTATCCAAATATAGTAGTTGGTAAGCCAGAGTAGTAGCTGCATCATATCTGAAATTATAAGGGTTTGGACTTTGGACTCTATCCAAATATAGTAGTTGGTAAGCCAGAGTAGTAGCTGCATCATATCTGAGCCCAGCTGGTAAAGGTACTTCTCACCTCCTCTTCTTATTAATAATTGGAAATGCTACTAACGATGGCTCACATAACATATATTCCACTATTAAAAGATGCAGCTGTTTCATATAGTAGATAGAGAGCCAATCTAGCTAGCTGTTCCACTATCACAACTTTTCACCAATTAACAAAAGTAAAAGGGGAGAAAGGTTAATGAGTGGAGTGTTAGCTGGACAATGATTAAGCTGTAACACAATGATTAGGAGTAAACATTACACACGACGTGAACAACAACGTACAATCGACTTTTTCCCTACGTCTGGTGCCGAACTGCACTTGATCAATGAATGGCAAGATGTAATACTCAATGGTGCCGAACTGCACTTGATCAATGAATGGCAAGATGTAATACTCAATGGTGGTTTAACAGCTGAACTGCATGTTAATACTCGGCAAGTACAGATATGAGGAATGTTCATCTAGTGCAGTTCATGATGCTCCTTTCCCAGTTGCATAGAAAAATGTGATAGCGAGATGAATAGAAATGAAGCAACTCCATGTGTTTGAATGCAAGGCCGTTTTGATCTCAACGTCAGAGTTGATGGCGTGCAGCTTCACAACTTTTTCTATTGTTGATGTCATACTGAGGTGCCATTAGCATATCTTAGTGTCGTAGGATTATATAGTATGTCTTATGCGCTAATGCTTCTGTCATGTGAATAAATCATTTAGAATTGGTATGCAAAGCTTATGGATTTGCTAGCCTGACAAATGTGTGTCTGAAAAAGCAAGCAGACTGCTTATTCACATACTCCCTCCATACTCATAAAACAAGTCGTTTAGGACAGCGACTCGGTCTCCAAAGCATAACTTTGACTTCTTATTTTTTATAAAAATACTTATTAAAAACTAACATATGTATACTTTTATGAAAGTATTTTGCAAGACAAATCTATTCATGTAGTTCTCACATTTTCAAACTCAACAACTTAAAAGTTATTCATGTTTTATATTCCCAATGTTTGACTGAAATCTTGTCCAAAACGACTTGTTTTATGGGTATGGAGGGAGTATGTAATAAGAAACAAACTAGGCTCTATTTTTGCTATTTTTTCTTATCGATGAGATAATGATATTGTTTGTTTTGATGATTCATGTATTGTTGGTCAATACCATTCTAGGATGCTCATGTGAAACGGTTGAATGCTCAGTATATAGTTCTAGTTTGGCCAGTACACGGTTTATGGAAGAAGCCAAATGTGAAACCTGAAGACTATTACTAAGTCATCAGGAAACGGTTAAAGCATATGGGTGACCAGTTCATCAAGACTTTGCCACCTATATACTAATATGATAGAGAAAGAAGCACTTCTTTGCAGAGAGTATGTTATCACTGGAGACTGGGTAATGCATTTTTTTTTAGTAACCGGAGAACACCACACTTAACTGGTAACGAAGATTAGAGAGGCAAGCAGATGGATAAACATGAAATGGCACAAATCCAACAACTTCACCTTGTAAATGCAACAATTGGACTGCACACAGCAAAAATTATTTCTCACAAAATCTATCATCCACACTGAAAATCAACTGATGGCGTCAGCAATGGCTTTGCAGATCCACCAAATAGTACTGGTGAATCAATGTGTGCCGAACACAAACAAAAGCAATCGCATTCACCCGTCTGTATTGACAGAGAGCGGTTAATATGACAAAAGGCAGAGTTTTGATTAAGAACCCTTCTGGTGTCCGATACGGAAGATTTCATGAAGACGAAGGACATTTTGTCAATTTTGATGTCACATTCAGTGTAGAAAACAAGATCTAGTAGTCCAGCAAATGTGTTAGATGTAAGGCCATGTATGGCTCACGGGGAAACCAAGTATCTCCAAGAAAATGCGTATACAATTACATGGGTCTGTTGTCATCACATAAGCTAATTAAAGGCACTCAGAAACTCCGAATGCTACTTTGTTTGTCCGTATGAAAATTAACAAATAGTAGAAATGTTGTTCTAGATTCATTGTAATGGCGTATTTGAATCTGCTTGCAACATATCGCAGCCCATGAGAGAGCAAAGTACAATGAGCTAATTTGTTTGTTTCACATGAAGTGATCTACAGATCTAGCNGAACTTCTTCAGCTCCCACTTCTGGAACTCCTAGGTGATTTATTGACTCGCCCCCCATGCTCCCTCGCAATTTCCTAACTTCCTCTGGTCCCTCAGTGCCATGCAATCTTCCTCTTGCAATTCCTGTGCGTGACTTTGTGTCCATCTTTTGTTCCTCTACATGTCAAATTGCTCATGCTTGCCGACGTTCCCAAGGGGCTACCGGGTGTTCAGGACTACCGTGCTGGACATTGACTGTCAGATTGAATCGCTTGCCCATTTGTTTGTCAGTACGCTTCTCTTGTTTCGTTACTGACGATGCTTAATTTCTGCATGGTGTTGCCACGTACTGCCCCCTCAAGTTTATCAAGCAGCCTAACTTTGAGCCACTTCCCATGTTTTTTATCTTAATTTTAAATTAACTTATGAGTAACTCTTACCTTATATAATTAACTTTGAGCTTTCCTTTGTTGCCACTGCAGGTTAGTTTTCTTCCTTAATTTGCCTCATAATCAACCTATCTATGAACTTGTAGTTTCTTGCGCATATATATTAGGTGGAAGGAGATATGATCTTAATTGCAGCATATTTTTGTCGAATAGCATTATTTTGTGCCATTTTCCTACATAAGTGCTTTTACTGAATCTTGGCCACTTTGTACTTATTTTTGTCGCAAAATGTGATTTAAGGCTTCACAATAATTACTACATCAAATATATATATGCAGTCTTCTGCAAAGTGCAAACATATTCAATTGCACTTTTTTTTTAGGGCATATCCATTTGTGCTGATCATCACCTTATTCTCTTTCAGCTTTGTGGGCAATAATTAAATGAGTCAATTGGGATATGCGGTGATCATGTTCAGTTAAGAGCAAAGAATGGCAACTTCAAGTCTTCACATATACCTGTGACCATAACTTAAATGAGGAACTCTGAAGCTTACAAATATGCCTCATCTTTATAATGCAACACTGCAGGCTGTCCAGTAGCTGCTGATTGCAATCACAAGTGGTTAACAGAACATATACCAACCCTGGCATCCACAAGGCAGGTTCCTGTATTGTGCCTCAAGGACAAGAAAGGAGGCTTAGTGAGGTTAGGTCGTGTGGTGAATCTCAGAGCAGCACTCGCCATTGGAGTAAAGGTTAGTGTATTTTCTCTTTTACATGGATTCCGATACTCTCTACTATCTAGAAAGTATCCATGAGATCTGTGTACCTATGCATGTTACAGAGACAACATAGTCAACAAGACTATATATGAGCTCCTGGAGGGTAGTAAGTTGTTTGCCAATGGTTTTTAGGAGTGATTTAAAAGCCCAGACACATCCAGTTATAGCATGGGAGATCTCTCGACATGCATTTTTTCTCTTGAAATTAATTGATCATGTGATGTCATGTTGTTTTTAATAATATTACAATGTGATGTCATGTTGTTTTTAATAATATTACAATGTAAGTACAGTATTGAAATCCTGCTTTAGTACGGTAACATATATTTTTTCTTGTGGCATCACACAGGAACTTTTTGGTGTTGTAACTGATAGATAATCTTTGGCATTATGAAAGTAAAATATATTTTTTTGCAGTGGTTGGCTTGGCAATATACTTTTTTTATTATTTCTATTGCCTTAGTTCTTATATTAAGTGAGAACCAATGCATGAAGGTCCAATACACCCATTATAACAGTTCTACTAACTATTTAACTTGAGAGTCGATTCAAATTTTGGAAATGTCACTCGCGTTTGGTTGTTGTACTGATCGTTGCTTGAGTTCGAATTTTCTCATCCTGATTCAAATTCAATCTAGAAAACAATGCTTTCTAAAATTTCTATCTGACTATATGTGCTTGCTTTTGATATAAAACGGAGATTCTTATAAATCTTTTATGCTCCACAACTGCGCAGATCTAAGTAGTATATATTGAGGCATGGTTGTGTGCGACACATGACAAAAAATTGCATGTGTGGAATTTACGTAGCATATACTTATTTTTATTTTCATGTGTTCCTTTTTCCTCACTTTGTATTATCCTTAAAACAGAACAATAAGAGAAGGAACTCGCCTTCAAATGTAAGCTAACTCTAAAATCTCTTATTGTCGGTGGCAGTTAGCCTTAAAACATTCTACTTATAGTTGCTATTTTGCAATCAGTCCCTGTTTTCCCCTGCTCGCTGTGTTTTTATTTTTGACAATTTATTGATGTTCTTATATAGAAACAAACATGGAAGCAGCTTACATGTAACTGTTTTCTGTCAAATGTGTTTTTATCCAGGGTAACTTATCCTTGATGTGCTGTTTTTTTGGTGATTGCAGACTTCACACTTCTTGAACAAGTCATCAAACTTTAGTTTCCACATATTCAGCAAAGGATAAAAATTTAGGACTCAAGAACTGAAAAGGTGAAGTACACTGTTTCTTTGTAATAAAGTTTTGTTTACTGTTCTTGTAACCTGCTGCCTTTCATTGGAAATTAACAATTATCCATGGAATGAGTAACCATCTATCATTAGAATATGATACTACTTTTGCTGTTTTATATTAACGCATGATGTAGCTTATTTCGATCTGTTGTGGCAGCATCCTGCGCTTGCCTCTTGGTTTACTTATGATTGGGATTTGGAGATGGTGCAAGGTGGAATCTTGGGCAGAGTTTATGACTTTCTAGGGGCTGATGCTAACGAGTACAACAGCTATGATTTTAAAGCCTTTGCAAGTTTAAATTTCAGGGGGGGATATGCTCTGCTGTGATGCGTGATAGGAAAAAAAATGAACTTGCAACCATAGTTAATAAATTAGCTTGTTCTTGAACCAATAGTTCTGGTGGCAGCTGGGTCTAGGAAGGTGCAAATTTGGCAGGTAGAACAATCATCATTTTTTAACATATCAAACTTTCTTGGAAGAGAGTTCACCGTCTGTGAGTTTACTTGTGAATAGTGGTTATTAATTTTTCTTCCAGTTTATTTCTGTACCTATAATTGGATGAGGGCAATATTTTAGGGGTAGGAGCTATGGCATTGCAATTATTTCTGGGTAAGTTAAAATTCTAGGACACCAGATTTTACCCACATTCTCTATTCAACCTATAGCTATATGATTTCTTCTGTATTTATTTTTAGCTATTCAACAATCAGAATTCTACGACTACAAACCTAATCCAGTTGTTAGCTTTTCTTCCTTTGGTTATAATTATGCTACTTAGAAGAAATTGTTCATATGAGGAAATGACAATTGAGCATAAATTATGTTCCCCGAAAAAAACAACAATCGTTCTCCCTTGACTCATGTTCTAGATAAATTCATGAGGCAGAATTAAAAATACAAGTGGGCTGGGTTTTCTACAAGTTGCTTACTTTTCCATGTTACCATGTTAGGAATAACTACATGTTTCATCTTCTTTTTTTTTCAGATTATTAAAGGGTACAAAGAAGCCACTTTCAAGGCTTCTGTTTTAGTCTGTTGGAACAACTAGCAGTAGGAGGGCAAGGATGTACCAGCATTTGCATCTCAGAAAGGTTACCCATTTTCCCTATAGTTATGTCCATATCTTTGAAGAATCAGGTTCGTATTTAAATTGAGATGGACAATTTTCTGGCTCAGCAGCCCGATGGCATTAAGAATGAGTGGGGATGGTGCAAGCAAAAGGTATTCTGATAACATGATGATTTATACCATTGTATATGAAAGCATTGTGATATTTGGTATGCAAATTTGTACCTAATTTATTTATTTATTTTGATTTAATGTCTGTTCAGCTTGGTGCAAAACCTTTTGTGCTTAACACAACTCTTTGATTGATCCTACCTATTTTGGTCTCACAAATTGATTTGGTATGATCTGTGCTTAGCAAGTAAAACAATTGCCACTGCTGATTCCATTCTTCATGAATTTATCGTGATTCTTCACCACTAATTGATCTGTCACTAACAAAGAAGATTTTGACATAAAGATTGTGCTTGTCTATTGTAATATCCGGTAGGCAGGGTAACAATAAATACCTTTGAAACTGAAAATTTGTTTTCTTATCTATGTTACTACACAAATCCATAATGGGCAATTTCATTTGTGTTGCTGCTTGCAGGAGCCAAGCATATATTTGGAGAACAATATCCTGGGTTTGTAATGTAGTTATGACACATTTTCTAGGTAACATTTTTGTTCTTTTCTTCTTATTATTTTCCTGAAAAACATGCAGGAGAATAATAATAAAAGAGTAGATGGTCAAATAAACACATATATTTATTATTGTTTCCCATGCGGAATATATGTTACTATCTAAACCTTGCATGGTGTAAGAACATTGTTGTATATATATGAAGATATTGCTCAGTTCTATGGTCTCCTCACTTGAGCCCCTTCCTCATAACCTGACTCACTCCGTTCCTATTAGGATTAATATTATTGTTGGATAATCTTAGTTGTACTCAATACTTGTACTGCACATTTAAATTTTTTACAATTTTTTTAAAACACGTGCGTGCCGCACGTGTACCTTACTAGTTAACAAAAGTAAAAGGGGAGAAAGGTTAATGAGTGGAGTGTTAGCTGGACAATGATTAAGCTGTAACACAATGATTAGGAGTAAACATTACACACGACGTGAACAACAACGTACAATCGACTTTTTCCCTACGTCTGGTGCCGAACTGCACTTGATCAATGAATGGCAAGATGTAATACTCAATGGTGGTTTAACTGCTGAACTGCATGTTAATACTCGGCAAGTACAGATATGAGGAATGTTCATCTAGTGCAGTTCATGATGCTCCTTTCCCAGTTGCATAGAAAAATGTGATAGCGAGATGAATAGAAATGAAGCAACTCCATGTGTTTGAATGCAAGGCCGTTTTGATCTCAACGTCAGAGTTGATGGCGTGCAGCTTCACAACTTTTTCTATTGTTGATGTCATACTGAGGTGCCATTAGCATATCTTAGTGTCGTATTATATAGTATGTCTTATGCGCTAATGCTTCTGTCATGTGAATAAATCATTCAGAATTGGTATGCAAAGCTTATGGATTTGCTAGCCTGACAAATGTGTGTCTGAAAAAGCAAGCAGACTGCTTATTCATACTCCCTCCATACTCATAAAACAAGTCGTTTAGGACAGCGACTCGGTCTCCAAAACATAACTTTGACTTCTTATTTTTTATAAAAATACTTACTAAAAACTAACATATGTATACTTTTATGAAAGTATTTTGCAAGACAAATCTATTCATGTAGTTCTCACATTTTCAAACTCAACAACTTAAAAGTTATTCATGTTTTATATTCCCAATGTTTGACTGAAATCTTGTCCAAAACGACTTGTTTTATGGGTATGGAGGGAGTATGTAATAAGAAACAAACTAGGCTCTATTTTTGCTATTTTTTCTTATCGATGAGATAATGATATTGTTTGTTTTGATGATTCATGTATTGTTGGTCAATACCATTCTAGGATGCTCATGTGAAACGGTTGAATGCTCAGTATATAGTTCTAGTTTGGCCAGTACACGGTTTATGGAAGAAGCCAAATGTGAAACCTGAAGACTATTACTAAGTCATCAGGAAACGGTTAAAGCATATGGGTGACCAGTTCATCAAGACTTTGCCACCTATATACTAATATGATAGAGAAAGAAGCACTTCTTTGCAGAGAGTATGTTATCACTGGAGACTGGGTAATGCATTTTTTTTTAGTAACCGGAGAACACCACACTTAACTGGTAACGAAGATTAGAGAGGCAAGCAGATGGATAAACATGAAATGGCACAAATCCAACAACTTCACCTTGTAAATGCAACAATTGGACTGCACACAGCAAAAATTATTTCTCACAAAATCTATCATCCACACTGAAAATCAACTGATGGCGTCAGCAATGGCTTTGCAGATCCACCAAATAGTACTGGTGAATCAATGTGTGCCGAACACAAACAAAAGCAATCGCATTCACCCGTCTGTATTGACAGAGAGCGGTTAATATGACAAAAGGCAGAGTTTTGATTAAGAACCCTTCTGGTGTCCGATACGGAAGATTTCATGAAGACGAAGGACATTTTGTCAATTTTGATGTCACATTCAGTGTAGAAAACAAGATCTAGTAGTCCAGCAAATGTGTTAGATGTAAGGCCATGTATGGCTCACGGGGAAACCAAGTATCTCCAAGAAAATGCGTATACAATTACATGGGTCTGTTGTCATCACATAAGCTAATTAAAGGCACTCAGAAACTCCGAATGCTACTTTGTTTGTCCGTATGAAAATTAACAAATAGTAGAAATGTTGTTCTAGATTCATTGTAATGGCGTATTTGAATCTGCTTGCAACATATCGCAGCCCATGAGAGAGCAAAGTACAATGAGCTAATTTGTTTGTTTCACATGAAGTGATCTACAGATCTAGCCTCTAAAAACTGAAGTTTTTGCATTGTAGAGTTGCTTGTCGCAGTCACACTCCTGAGAAAATAAACTTCTGAAACTAACCATTACCATCTTGTCTCTTTTCCTCGAATGAAAGAGTCAATGGAAGAGTGAATTCACGGTCGCTGGAAGTCTGGGACGTATTGCCTGGAACAGAAATCAGTCACTTTGCAGCAAAAAAAAAATTTTAGAAAAAGGAATATCATAGAGGTCCTTTTGAAGCATTCAGTCTGAGAAACTGAGCTCCAGATGTTTGTCAAGTCCACTCAAGCATGCTGGAGGATAGCTGACTGGCAGGCGCGAGCAGAACATTCTTAAGGGACGAAATATGCCATAGCTCAATCTCGACTGACAGAATGTCAGAATCGAAATTTCGAAACTGTTATTGCTGTCGAATTGCTTCCAACTGCCAGGTACTAACTAATACCGTACCCAAAACGAAGTGATAACACAATCGAATCGTCCATCCAATCACCTCTGCCTTGTTCATGTCACTAATTTCATTTGTTTATCGCCTACAATGACGAGCGATAGAGATGGGCTATGCAACCAGGAAGTTGCCGCCGCTAGGCGCCACCGCGGTCGATCTCCATTGCCCTCCGGAATAAACCCCACCAGCAGACGCCAAAGCCGCCATTAAAAATAGCCCAGAGCTGCCACCACATAGAACAAGTCCTTCTTGTTCTTCACACCCAACATGTGGCACGCCTCCACGCCGCGCCGGCCAAACCGTACGCGTTGCCGGTACATAAGACCCCGTCCCTCCTCCCACTCCTCTTGATGGCTGCTTCTTCCACCTCTGGATCGACCAAGAACTCATAGGAGGTGCGGTAGTTGCTCTAGGACGGCAAGAAGAGGACTGCAGCTTTGGTGAGAGGAGGGGAACAAAGGAGGAGGACATGGATCGGTTGGTGATAGCGGAGCCGTCGAACGAGGTGATGGTTCGAGTGGAGCCAGGGAGGCAGGCGAGGGGGGAGCTCACGCTGCGGAACGCGATGCACACCATGCCGGTGGCGTTCAGGCTGCAGCCGGCTGTGCGGGGGCGCTTCGCCGTGCGCCCGCACACGGGGATCCTGGCGCCGCTCGCCGCGGTCACCGTGGAGGTGCTGTACCTGGCGTCGGCGGCGCCAGAGGGGCCCAGTGGCAGTGGGTCAGTAGGAGGGAGCCGCGGCGAGGACGCGTTCCTGCTGCACAGCGTGGTGGCGCCCGGCACCGCGGTGAAGGAGCCCGTGACGGCGCTGGACTCAGTCAACCCGGAGTGGTTCTCGGCGAGGAGGAAGCAGGTGTTCGTGGACAGCGGCATCAGGGCGGCCTTCGTGGGCGCGTCCGTAGCCGCGAGACTGGTCGAGGCCGGCGCGGTGGAGGCGCTCAGGGAGGTGCTCGACCGCAGCGAGCCCGAGTGGCGCTCCGCGGACGCCGCCGACGAGTCCGGGCGCACGCTTCTCGACCTCGCCGTCAGCCTCGGCCGCGCCGACATCGTCCAGGTCCTGCTCGAGTACGGCGCGGACGCCGACAAGCCGAGCCGCGGCCGGACGCCCCTCGAGACGGCCGCCGCCTCCGGCGAGTGCCTCATCGCCGAGCTCCTCCTTGCCAACGGCGCCACTCCCGCTGGCTCCGACGCGCTCCACGTGGCCGCCGCGGCCGGCCACAACGACGTCTTGAAGCTGCTCCTTGCCAAGCCCGCCTCTGCTTCTCCCGCCTCGTCCTCGTCCGCGTCCTTCTCATGTTCGTTTACATCCATCGACGCGGCGGGGAGGGACGGCAAGACTCCTCTTCGCTTGGCGGCGGAGGCCGGGCGGCGGGACGCGGTGAAGGCGCTCCTCGCGGCGGGTGCGAGGGCCGACGCGAGGTGCGGCGCAGACGGGGCCACCGCGCTGCATGCCGCGGCGAGGCGCGGGGATGAGGCGGTCGCGCGCCTCCTGCTGTCGCACGGCGTGGCGGGCACGGCCGCCGTGCGCGACGTGGCCGGGAAGACGGCCTTCGAGATCGCCGCCGAGGAGGGGCACGGCGGCCGGATCATGGACTTCCTTGGCCTCGGCGAGGCGATCCTGGCGGCCGCGCGGAAGGGCGAGGTGAGGTCCGTCCGGCGCGCGGCCGACGGCGGCGCGTCCGTCGAGGGGCGGGACGCGCACGGGTGGACGCCGCTCATGCGCGCCGCCTTCAAAGGCCGCGCCGACACGGTGCGCGACCTCATCGACCGCGGCGCGGACGTCGACGCGGCCGATGCCGAGGGGTACACCGCGCTGCACTGCGCGGCCGAGGCCGGTCGCGCCGACGTGGTGGACCTCCTCCTAAAGAACGGCGCGAACGCCAAGGCCACGACGGTGAAGGGAAGAACTGCCGCGGAGGCCGCGGCCGCCGCGGGGAAGTCCAAGGTGGTGCGGCTTCTTGAGAAGGCCGGCGGTATGGGGAGGAAGGATGTCAGCGAGAAGGCGGCGCCGCCGGCGGTGGCGAAGGCCGGTAGCATGGACAGGAGACGGCGAGTGCGGAAGGGGAGCATGGGTGGCGCCATACGGTTTGGTGGCGGGAAGGAGGGGTTCGAAGCCGCCGCGGTTACCGTGGGATGGTCGCACTAGCGCGTGCTCAATTTGAGAAGAAGAGCCTCTTGGATTTTGTTTCAAAAATGCCTAAGAAGGATTTGCTCCGATTTGTGATTAGTTTTGGAGGAGTCATTCAAATTTGTTTTGAAGGAACAGGAAAGTAATACGAGTGTTATACATGTGACTGAGGATGTGTAGTATACTTGTAAAAATAGATTCCTCAAGAGTAGGTGTCAATTTCTTTTCCCTTTTTGACTTCGGTGTGCCACGCTATAAAGATGGCATGGTCTGTACTTTGTAGTTGATGACTTGAGGATAATAGGCGGGAATGCGCTGCTGTAAATTGTACAATGATAATTTGATTTCAATAAACGAGTTCGCTGTCCGATAAAATCTTTAAGCGCCTATCCTTCTTAACCTTCCATGTGACATGACACACCAACAGCCTCGAATAGCGCGATCAAGGAGGCGAGGAGATGGAGGGAGGTCTGAGGAACATAACACTAAAAAATATTCAGCAAATCCATAAAGAAATAGTCATCCTAGTCCTAGAATGTATGATGTATAACTAACTAGCAAGATAGCCCGCGCAAATAGCGCGGAAGCTAGTGTTTGTTTTTTAACAAACGGATTTGAGTTCAAATTAATAGATAAAAATAATTTTATTTAGTCGTGTCATTGTAACTATTTTGTCCTATAAACCCAGAGTAATATATCATAGTTTTTTTGAACATGAGTTCAAGTGAGAAGGAAATACTTATACAGATTTTTTTATTTTTAATATAAATATTATGTATTTTTAACATGATTATATTTTTAAAATCTCTAACTGGCTATGCACATTTTTGGTTGAAAGTTGTAGTAATGTTGATAAATTATATTTTCATGTTTACATGGCGATATAGGTTTTTGGCTCAATGCATACCATTATCGGTAATAGTTAGACTTTAACTTTGAGATTGAATTCGAAATCTTAATGGGTAATAGATGCATCGCTTTTTGTTTTTGTCCTATGCATACCATTGCCATTTAAGTTTTAGTTTAATTTAATTTTGAATTTGAGTTTGAGATCTAGGTTATTGGCTCAATGCGTACTATTACCGTATCTTTTTATTTTGCTCCTCCAATATCCAGTTGTTATAGCCCCATGCATACTTGTTTAGTCTTCGGTCCTCATTATGTGTGGTCTCTTCATTTGGTTGTGTCTCTGTCTCCATCACGTCTTTTTTCTCATCTTCCTTCTACTATATTAGTTACTCAAAACACTTATATTTGAAGGATCTAAGTCATCATCTCTCACGTTTATCTTCCATCAGAAGTTAAACATTTGTTCAAATTTTAAAAAAATACATATAGTTTTGTTTTTAATGGTGTCATTTATTTATTTTTCTAGATGGATCCAACTAAGGTACCATCTATGTTTTTCTCATCATTTTTATTCTATGCATGCTTTCATAATGAATTTTTTATACATTCATTATTGCAATTAGCATAGTATAGCCTTCTTCTTCGAACTCATCTCCTCTCACCTGCTTCTACTCCCAATGGGTTTTACCCGCTATGCCGCGATCATTAAAGATGTATTCCTGACGCTTAACACTTTACCGTGCACCTTCTTTCCTCTTTTTGAACACAACCTTCAGCTTGCTATGGATGGATGTACATGTCAAGTCTCGATTTCCATGTTACTTTGTTCTGAATCTTGTTAGAATTCTGCATATAATTGCATCATCTATCATTCATTTTGTCTTAAATTTTTCAGATCTTATTGGTCCATTAATCACAATACTACATAGCAAGACATCATATATTTCTACTTCTCATTGTTGCTAGTAGTTTATCACCATGCATTGGTTGCCACGTTACGATGATACTCAGCCTTGACTGTCTAATTATAATGGGATCATGTTTTGGCTATGACATGACTCTATAGCCGTGCTATAACTGTTGTGCTTCTATTATTTGTGTAAATAATATTTTTTAAAAATAAATAAAATGAAATACCATTTTTCATTTTTGTATTATATTTATTCGTGTTTTGCATATAATTTTTATTTTTCTATCTTCTTTTGAATTCATATATAATACTACTAATTATCTCTTATTAATCGAATTAAACAATCTCATTGGAATAATCTGAATGATTAATATTATCTTATAAAATCAATATTTTATATTATTTTCTATTAGCATGGTAATTTTAGGTCCAATGTCAAAATTAAGATTTATTTGTATCCATTTAATTCTTTAGTAGTTGTATTTAATTCATGCTAATACAACTATATATAATATTTTTTAATTACTATACTAATAAAAAGATATATAATATTTTGCTTATTTAGTTTGTATCCATTTAGTTCTTTGTTAATTGTATTTGGCACATACTTTTTATTTACCTATATATTGCTTCCAAATTCATACACAAAACAACTATTAATTTCCTTATTTTCATTCTAAATCTAGCTATGTATTTATTGTGTTTGATATAGACTCTTTAGTAAATTGCTAATTTATATTTTTAAAAATTTTAATTTATAAATTTACTAATCGTATCCAATATGTACTCTTTGGTCAAGTGTTATTTTTTATTTTTTATTTCAAATTTAACTATTTAGTAATTGTATTTGACGTGGATACTTTGGTGCTAATTTACTGATTTTTATTCTAAAATTAGCTACTATTAATCATTTTCAATAAGAATTTTTTAGGATAACATATACCCATAAATCATCATAACCGTGGCTGGCCAAATTTCTTTGTCAACAAATTTGATGGGATACTATTTGTAAATTTAGACATGAAAATTGGTGTATCCTCTGTTTCTCTGAGATGTTCCCGCAAAAAGGTTGTGAATGAGTCATGAAAAGTCGCCAACTTCTACCAACGTTTTGGCTCCATCGACAACTATATATGCTGCTCCGTCGCACGGACGGCACGGTCTTTACATGGCACATAGGAACCCTTCAGCGGTCACATCATCCGCACCACCTGTGATACTTTTTCATTGATCTTGGAGGATTGCTAATTGGATCCACCGGAAGTGGAAAATAAATAAAAATCAGGTCGATGTTTTATTCAACGTGGACACTTGTTGCTAATTTGCTTTTTTATTCCATAATTAGCTATTACTAATCATTTTTATGAGAATTTTTAGAGGTAAGATAGACTGTTAGATATACACTAAATTCAAGGGTGCATTTTTTTTGATTAACGTGAGAATTTCTAGGCCCTCTCGGTGAACATGATGGCTTCCACTTTTGGGGTTAAGGTAGACCGTTAGATATACATTAGATCCAACGGTATATATTATTTTCTTTTTTGGATTAACATGGGAATTTTCTATATTTTTCTTTTTTGATTAACAAGGGAATTTCTAGGGGTAAGGTGGACCGTTAGATATACATTAAATCCAACAATACATATTCTTTTCTTTTTTGATTAACATGAAAATTTCTAGAAGTAAAGTAGACCGTTAGATATATATTAAATCCAACTATGCAGGCGTGGCAACAGGGTCCAAGTCCGGGCGTGACGAGGTTGTTGTCGGGGCTTCAGGACGGCGGTGTTGTCTTGAGCTTGGCGTAGTCGAAGAAGACAGCAACGGCTTGGTGTACTCGTCACCGTGGATCGGCACTGCTCCTCTCCTGCTTCTTCTCTTCCCTATTCAGGAAACGCGCCGGCTTGGTGGGGCTTTTCATCGAGCACGTTGAGGGCGAGATGGATTTGCTTCTCTGTTCGAGAGACGAACATCAGCAGCGGTGAGCAGTTGTGCTCCTGGTAGAGCTGCACGGGTTGGAGAGCCAAAGGTGCTCTCGTTCTTCGTAGACCGTTAGATATATATTAAATCTAACGGTGCATATTTTTTTCTTTTTTAATTAACATGGGAATTTCTAGGGGTAAAGTAGACCGTTAAATATACATTAAATCCAACGGTGCATATTTTTTTCTTTTTTGATTAACATGAAAATTTCTAGAGGTAAGGTAGATCGTTAGATATATATTAAATCCAATGGCGTATATTTTTTCTTTTTAGGATTAACATGGGAATTTCTAGGGGTAAGGTAGACCGTTAGATATACATTAAATCCAACGGTGTACATTCTTTTCTTTTTTAGATTAACGTGGGAATTTCTAGGCCCTCTCGGCGAGCGTGGTGGCTTCTTTTAACACAATTGTATTAAGATAACTAGCAAGGTGGCCCGCGCAAATAGCGCGGGAAGCTAGTGTTTGTTTTCTTAACAAATGGGCTTTTAGTTCAAATTAGTAGATGAAAGTAGTTTTTTTAGTCGTGTCATTGTAATTATTTTGTCGTATAAACCCAGAGTAATATATCATAGTTTATTTGGAATATAAGTTCAAATGAGAAGGAAATAGCTCATATAGATTTTTTTAGTTTTAATATAATTAATATAAATATTTTGTATTTTTATATGACTATTTTTAAAATATCTAACTGGCGATGCATATTTTTTGTTGAAAGTTGTAGTGATGTTGATAAATTATATTTCATGTTTACAGGGAGATATAGGTTATTGGCTCATTGCATACCATTTTCATTTTCGGTAATAGTTAGAATTTAACTTTGAGTTTGAATTTGAATCCTTAATGGGCAATAGATGTATCATTTTTGGTTTTTGTCCCATGCATACCATTACCATTTAATTTTCAGTTTAATTTAATTTTGAGTTTGAGTTTAAGATCTTGGTTATTGGCTCAATGCGTACCATTAACATTTCTTTTTATTTTTCTCCCCCAATATCCAATTGCTATAGCCCCATGCGTGCTTGTTGAGTCAACGGCCCTCGCTATATGTGATCTCTTCATTTGGTTGTGTCCCTGTCTCCATCATGTCTTTTTTCTCATTTTTCTTCTACTCTATTAGTTACTCAAAACACTTATGTTTGAGGGATGTAAATCCTCGTCTCTCACGTTTGTCTTCCATAAGATCTTAAACAGTTGTTCAAATTTTAAAAACAAATGCATATATTTTTGTTTGTAATGGTGTCATTTATTTTTTCTAGAAGGATTAAACTAAAGCACCATCTATGTTTTTTCCACCATTTTTACTCTATGCATGCTTCCATAATAATTTTTTTATACGTTCATTATTGCAATTGGCATGGTATAGCCCTCTTCTCTGAACTCATCCTCTCTGTCATGCTTCTGCTCCCAAGGGGTTTTACCCGCTATGCTGCGATCATTGAAGATGTATTCCTGATGCTTAACACTTTACCAAGCATGTTTTTTCCTCTTTTTAACACAACCTTTAGCTTGCTATGGATGGATGTGCATGTCGAGTCTCGATTTCTTTGTTGCTTTGTTCCGGATTTGTTAGAACCCTGCACGTAATTGCATCATCTATCATTCATTTTGTCCTAAATTTTTCAGATCTCATTGGTCCACTAATCACGATACTACATAGCAAGACATCACCATATTTCTACTTATCATTATGTTGCTAGTAGTTTATCACCATGCCTTGGTTGCCACGTTAGGATGATACTCGACCTTGGCTGCCTAACTCTAATAGGATCATGCAGTGGCTACGACATGACTCTATAGTCATGCTATAATTGTTGTGCTTCTATTATTTGTATAAGTAAAATTATTCAAAAATGAATGAAATAAGATACTATATTTTATTTTTTCTTGTATTATATTTATTTGTGTTTTACATTTAATTTTTATTATTATATCTTCTTCCAAATTCATATATAATACTACTGATTATCTCTTGTTAATCGAATTTAACAAACTCATTGGAATAATCTAAATGATTAATATTATCATATAAAATCAATATTTATATTATTTTTTATTAGCATGGTAATTTCAGGTCCTATGTCAAAACTAAGCTTTATTTTTATCCATTTAATTCTTTAGTAATTGTATTTAATTCATGCTACTAAAAATGTATATAATATTTTTTAATTACCCATACCAATAAAAAGATATACAATATTATGTTTAGTTAGTTTGTATCCATTTAGTTCTTTGTTAATTGTATTTGGCATATATTTTTTATTTAGCTATATATTGCTTCCAAATTCATATACAAAATAACTATAGACTCTTGAGTTAATTGCTAATTTAGCTATGTATTTATTGTGTTTGATATAGACTCTTGAGTTAATTGCTAATTTATATTTTTTTAGTTTTTAATTTATCTATTTACTAATCGTATTCAATATGTACTCTTTGGTCAAGTGTTATTTTTTATTTTTTATTTCAAATTTAACTATTTAGTAATCATATTTGATGTGGATACTTTGGTGCTAACTTACTGATTTTTTATTCTAAAATTAGCTACTATTAATCATTTTCAATAGGGACTTATTTTAGGATAACATAGACCTATAGATCATCATAATGGTGTATATTTTTTCTTTTTGATTCATAAATCTAAGATTATCTATGTATGCAACAAACCATGGCTGGCCAAATTTCTTTGTCAACAAATTTGGTGGGATACTATTTGCACTAAAAAATCTTTATACCGTGAATTAAGCGTAGCTTAGTTAGGTTCCTTGTGATGGAATCTGTCCACCGGGTTCGAGTTCATAACTTGGCACAGGTGTTGAATAGCGAGGTGTCTGTGATGACATCGCCAATCTCAAGATCGGAACAGCAGGCCAAATCTTTCGGAGATGTTCATAATGGTAGGTTTTACATGCGTGTATTTATAGGGGTGAGTGTGCATATGTGCTTAAGCGTCCGTGTCTGTACTGGTGTTTCAAAAAAATCTTCATAACCCGACTCTAATGAATTGGGCATCCTGTCTTTTTCTCCTTGTATGAATCTGCATGGAGATTATCCCATCTATTTAGTGACAATATGGGATTATCCAATAAAAGATCTAGAGATTGGATACATCAACATGCATGTTCAAGGGTGTAAAAACACATCAATTTCATAAATTATTTTCCTTTGCAGCACCATCTGGCTAAAGGTAGCATTTTCTGAGTTCATCTATTTATCCATATGGCAGAGCACCTTACCTGCTGAATCACATAGTTCCAAAATAATGCAACTCATACGTGCACATAGCTTTTGTGGCCTCCTTGATCTTGTTCACAAGTGATCTACACGTTGTCATCATCATCGATCGTTTCTGTATTTTAGCCAGTCATATGCGCATAGCGTGGCCAGTATATATGCAGCACTTCACTGTCATCAGCCGCAATCATGCAATTTATCATACCCCTGAATGGACACAACATGCGGACACGGCTTCAGCCTCAGCTATATCATTGCTCAATTTTCACAACTGGTATGCTGTCTGCCGCTGCCAGCTAGAGTCTCACACACATGATGGCTTGAATAGCTGCAAATTCAGACACGAAACTCGGTGTATCCTCTGTTTCTCTGAAATGCTCCCACAAAATGTTGTACGTGAGTCATGAAAAGTTGCCAACTTCTACTAATGTTTTGACTTCGTTGGCAACTATATATGTTGCTCCTTCGCACGGGCGGCACGACCTTTACATGGCACATAGGAACCCTTCGATGGTGACATCGTTCGCGCCACCTGTGATACTTTTGCGTTGATCTTGCAGGACTGCTAATTGGATCCACCGAAAGTCAAAAATAAATAAAAATCAGATCGATGTTTTATTTGCATCTTGATTTAGAGTTATAACAGTATTTGACATGGACACTTATTGCTAATTTGCTTTTTTATTCCAAAATTAGCTATTACTAATATTTTTATGAGAACTTTTAGGGTTAAGGTAGACTGTTAGATATACATTAAATCCAACGGTGTATATTCTTTTTTTTTATTAACGTGGGAACTTCTAGGCTCTTTCAGTGAATGTGGTGGCTTTTAACTTTTAGGGGTAAGATAGACAGTTAGATATATATTAAATCCAATGGTGTATATTCTTTTCTTTTTTGGATTAACGTGAGAATTTCCAGGCCTCTTTTAGGGGTAAGGTAGACCATTAGATATACATTAAATCCAACGGTGCATATTTTTCTTTTTGGATTAACGTGAAAATTTCTAGACCCTATCGGTAACGTGGTGGTTTTTTGACACTATTGTATTAATATAATAGATAGATAGATATGTATTATTATAGTACGCATTAAGAAAGGAGCTGAAATCCTAGTACGACAGCAAATATAATATTATAGTATGCATTTAAAAAATGAAGGTGGAGTCCGATCATAATAGGACATATGAATCAAATATTTTCAATCGATCATAGGAGTCAATTTTATCTGTTGGTACGTAAATACATAAAGTAAACAAATGAAGTTGGAGTTCACGTATGATAGGAAATATTAATCAATTATTTTCTGTCCAAGTCAGATGGGAATCAATCTTTCGTGTCCAAGCAAATAAAAGTGATTTTTCTCTTTTTCAAAATAATATAGGAATTTGTAGACCTACATATAATAAATAAATGGAGTTGAAGTCCGAATATGATAGGAGATATTAAAACTCTTTTATGTCTGAATCAAATAGACTCTTTTGCGACCAATCAAATAGAAGTAAAATATTTCTCTTTTTCAAACTAATATGGGAATTTTGTAGACCCTTAGATTTACATAAAATCTGACGGTGCATATTCTTCTCTTTTTTGGATTAACGTGGAAATTTCTAGGCCCTCTCGGTAATTTGTAGACCCTTAGATTTACATAAAATCTGACGGTGCATATTCTTCTCTTTTTTGGATTAATGTGGGAATTTGTAGACCCTTAGATTTACATAAAATCCGACGGTGCATATTCTTTTCTTTTTTGGATTAACGTGAGAATTTCTAGACCCTCTCAATGAACGTGGTGGCTTCTTTTAACACTGTTGTATTAAGATAATAGATAGATTAGCTGGCCCTAAACGTCGCATTTAAAGAAATGAAGTGAGTATAGTTTCTCACTTAGCAAACCAAAGGGAACAGTTGGTGCACTGATTCTCTAGAGCTGCTAATCAAAAGTAAGCCCCTTTCAAACTTGTAACTGCCTCTTACCCCCCACACAACTTTGATATGAAGCTTTTTGAGCTCTATCCGCATTGTACAGCATGCATGCATGAGGCATCTGCCTTGTGCCCTTGTGTGAGATGCCTACACACACCACATCTGACATGACACACCAACTACTCTTCAAAGTTTGAATTGCTAAAGCTCGTTAACTTGTATTGCTATTTGTCCATTGAAATCAGCAGCATAAACATAGCATTGCGAGGAATACGAATTCGAATCAAGTGGCATAGCATGATCGATCAGCCCACCAGCAGGCACACCCCTCGCACTGCTGCCCCGGATAACCAACATGAACGAAACGCGTGTCCTCTGGTCCAGGACACGCGCCGCGGCAGGGCGCACCTGCCACGGCGACCGCGCGCGCCTCCCCCCTCTTCCCCATCGTCCAGAGTTCTCCGTGTGTAGCTGGCGAGGCGAGAGATCCCTCGTCCCACGCAAGCAACCATGGAGCGCCCACGCCACCTCGTGTGCGGCCTGGTGACGCTGCTGCTCGGCGTCGTGGTCGGAGTAGCGGGCCCCGCCGGCGCAAGCTATCCCAGCGGCGAGCCAGGGGACGCCGCAGCTCCTTCGGCGGCCCCGCAGCCGAGCGCGAAGCCGCCCGTGGTGGCGCCCCCTCGGAGCCCCGCGAGGGCGCCGCCGCCGTGCGATATTGACAGCCTCGGCCACCGGATCTGTGAGACTTGCCTTCGCGACTTCGGCGCCGTCCCGCCGCCGCCTCCATGCTGCCGGGCCCTGCTCGCGGCGGCCAGGGGCGGGCCGTACCTTGACACCGGACTGGAGTGCTTCTGCGCCACGCTGATGGGGTCGAACGACTTCCAGTCGGTGGCGATCGCCACGGGGGAAGCCATCGACATGTACTACCAGTGCGGCGGGAGGCACAACGTCACGGTCTGCCTTGACTAGGAGTTGGAGATAGCTGCTGCATATATATGCATGTGGAAGTGATCACGTGTCAACTGATTATTAGCATGCAGTACCTCATCGGGCCATTTCTTTTTGCTAGATTAGTGTTGATCTATTTGAAGGTTTGAACCTCCATTTTGTCCCAACTCCCAAATTTAGTTGGAACTCATCTGCTCTCTTGTCTTACTAAAATGAAACTCTTGTGCACTCTTACATTGGTACAGCAAGAGTACAATCAGAGGCGAAGCCAGGAATGCTAAATTTTTATTGTTAGGTGTAAGCTGCCAACAATTTTCGGTTTTTCATAGAATTTGAATTTTTACAATGGAGATTTCCATGGCTTTGGGGGACCTTAGGGCTTCTCCAGCGAGCGATGCATGAGCCGACGTGGACAGGGTGAACCGATGCATGACTGCTGAAGAGGAACGATGCATGCGAAGAGAGAGAATGATCCGATGCAAACTTGGGCAGTACATGCGTACGGCGCGGGAGCCTTGCCTGGCATCTCACGGCGACCGGATTTTTTTTTTGTTTATGCGGGCCCCAGATACCTTTTGCCGCAGAAGTCGATTCCTGCTTTTCGCGAACGTGGCACTCTCTTTCCTCGACGATTCGCATCGCCGGTGGAGCTGCCTTAGGCTGTGCGCAGTGGATACTAGAACGCATCTGCAAGCGCTACTGCAGTAGCAGTTTACCGGAAAAAACGCTGCAGCGGCGTCCGCTATCGGTTACGGGACGGTCGCGGACGACCGCGTCTCCGCCAAATCAAGGGGAGGTAGCGGCCGTCCGGGGAGTCCGACGTGGCGCGGGGCCCGCGTGCGGGCCGTTGCTCCGCGCCGGCAGCAGGAAGGGGAAGAGAGGGGGGCTGGGCTCCGCGCGCGCCGCCGGAGAGGGTCGCCGCCGCCGCGTGGGGAGAAAGAGAGGAGGGGCCCGAGCCGCCACTGGAGAGGGAGGCAGGGGCGCTCCTCCCTCCGTCGGCCGGAGTTGGGGGAGGAGAGCCGGAGTTGGGCGAGGAGGGAGGTGGCAGAGGGGGCGGAGAGCCACCGCCATGCCGGCCGCCATGCAGGAGCTCGGCCGCGCCCCTCCCCGCCTCCTCCACCGCATCCGAACCACCAGCCCACCGCCGGCCGTCGAGGAGGGCACAGGGCCGCACGGGGCCGAGCGCCACCCGATGCCCCGCAGATCCAGCGCTGGAGGGAGGAGACCGACGAGCGCGGCCT
>CM014278.1:53137830-53148970 GCA_004135705.1 Alloteropsis semialata
CGATGTTCCGGCCGGCGAGACCGAATCGATCCGCAGCAGGAAGATCTTTCCTCATTTTTTCCATTTTTATCTTACCTTAATTTAATTAGCAATTGCCGCACCGGTCCTTATCTTTGATTGCTAATGTCACCTTCCGCTTCGTGCTATTGGAGGGATCCGAGTGCATGTTCTTTTTTACAGGGTCACGTACAAGCGAAAGTGGTCAGCACGGCCACTAGCGGCTACGTACGTTGCCACAACTCGGTGTCAACCTCGACCACTCGACCGTCCCATGACTGCGACCATGGCGTCGCGGACTGCTGCTTCAGCACGCTGCATCATCAACCAACATCGACGGCGCCGACACCGGTGGCGGTGTCAACAACGGCGGCACCTGACCCGCCACGACGACGGCGGCGGCACCTGACCCGCGACGACGGCGGCGGCGGCGGCACCGACGGCGGCACGACGAGTACGACGAGAAGGCCCTGACCAGCGGCTCGGCCACGCCCCGAGCGGCGGCACGACGAGAAGGCCCTACCAACAACGACCGAGGCTGGGTCTACTCGGACGAATCGGAAAAACAGTCGGGACAAGCGAAGTACTACTCGGGCGTCCAAACTACTCGGGCGAACGACCGTTCGGGCGCCAAACGAAAAAAAACCACTCGGACGACTACTGCTCCGCTTCATTTCCATATCCTGTCCCACCTCTTTATTCCAAATCGTGCACTCTCTGCCTTTCTCTCTCTCTTGCTTATCCTATTGCCCTGTGCTCTCCAGGCATAGGTACAAGTCTGCGTGGTTTTAACTCCAAAGGAGTGCGCCGCCGCTCGACCTCGACTCCGAACGACTCGGCCGCGCCTCCAAAGGAGTGCGCCGCCGCTCGACCTCGACTCCGACTGGCTCGGCCGCGCCTCCAAAGGAGTGCGCCGCCGCTCGACCTCGACTCCGACTGGCTCGGCCGCGCCTCCAAAGGAGTGCGCCGCCGCTCGACCTCGACTCCGAACGACTCGGCCGCGCCTCCAAAGGAGTGCGCCGCCCCGACCTCGACTCCGAACGACTCGGCCGCGCCTCCAAAGGAGTGCGCGCGCCCCGGCCTCGACTCCAACCGACTCGGTCGCGCCACCCGTGGAGTGTGCTGCCTCGACTCGGATGGCTCGCTCGACTCAGCTTCAACGACGAAACGCTCGAACAGCTAAATTTTACTACGATCCTTCGTATTTCCATGCATTTCCTTTTACAGTCCCGCATGCCTCTTTTGGGTGTCGCTAAAGTACTCGGGTAGCATAGGCCTCATCCGTGAAACCTCGTCCCGCGTGCCGCCTACACCTAAGCCTCCCCCGATGAGCAGTGTAGTCTGCGGTAAGCCGTCCTCTCTGCGAGCAGTGGTCAGTGGGACTAGGAGCTCAAACGTGATATGCTAACTACCCAAGGAAATACGTAGCCTAATAAAGGCGGGGCGTGCGCGACTTTTCGTTGGTAACGAATAAATCCCGACTTCTCACTTCACGCAACGTTTTTGCATTACACTGTTTTTTGCAGCTCGGCATGGCAAGTTCCGGTAAGCTTGCCGCAACCCCTACATGCAGGGAACGGCACCCTTCGCCTCGCCCGATCTTGGCGCGCAGGGTCAAGCATACGCATGTGATCGATTTCCGAAACGCGCTCTTCGAACTCTCTAAACTAAGCGGCTCCCACCGGCCCTAGCGGCCCCTCGCAGCCCTGCACTCGGGGGCTGGGCACCGGGATGGACGACTTCGACAGTTGACCTGACAGGTGACTACGACGGGGGTTCGAAGGCTGGCCCATCGAAGGGTTCAACAGCCGCCCCCGGGCACCTTGTCGAGCGAGGGGCAGTGAAGGATGGGCCCCAGCGGCCAGTACTCGGGCGCACGAACGCCACGAGCATCCTGAACCGCGTTCGAGTTCTAGTGGAAAGAAAGATCATGGCTTTTCCTCTGACGGAAAGGCAACGAGCCGCCGGGTCCGGCCGAACGGACTTGGTAACTAGATGATCTCACCACTAGGAATTTTGAGGTCGATCACAAGCTGATCCATCGACTCCCCGCCGAAGGGGCGTTGGGCCTCACTCGAACCTACCCGTTTGTAGCTCAACGAGAGTCGTACTTCGGCCTGCGTGGCAAAGTGCGATGCATCTCTTACCCTCCTTCCTACCGCATGGGAAGCATGAGGGGAAAAAACGCGAAAAGACGAAACGAATCCCCGTCCGGACCCAGGTCTCGGGATGCACACGGGGTCGGAATCGCAAACAGAGACCAACGGCGTGGTCGCATAATTTGCAACGAATCACTACACAAACGCCATAAGCCTGCGAGCGAGTATACCACTCGCCCACAGGCTCGGGGGCTACACCCGGCGGGTGCGCTCGCGCGCCCCCACCCGCAACTCCACCGCATTCTCGGCATAACGATAATCAAGCCTGCAAGCGAGTCCACGACTCGCTCCCAGTCTCGGGGGCTACTGTCGGATACCAATATTAGGGGTATCCAATTGCGACGGGTTAAGGATAAAAGCCCCGACCCTGTGAGGAGGCCGACGCGTACGATCCTCGCGCAGGGCAGTCATCCTTTTCCCCATGATTTTACTCCACCCGAACAAAATAGCGACACGGTTGTTTTTCTCTCCACACTCCCATGTGTACGTACTTGCATGGGTAGGCACAGGTGCTTACGTGCGTGTATGAATGTGCATGCATGGTACCCTTTGTAATCAATGCTTGCATGCTCTTTTCAAGTAAATGCATGTCTCAAAACAGCACAGCACAACCCGGCAGATAGCAGCAGGCAACAGCACCATCGCCCAAGGAGTTGCTCCCCTGCCCGACGGGTTGCACCATCAGCTGCGCAAGCTGCAGGCAGCAGCGGCCGCGCTGCATGCTCGCCTGAGGAGCTGCATGCCCGCCCGACAGGCTGCATGCTCGCCCGACAGGCAGCAGCATCGCCCCCGAGTACTCTTCGACTCGCCCGGCAAGATGCTGCTCCCTCACCCGACAAGCTGCACCTCTGCCCGACGACTTCACGTCTCGCCCGACGAGCTGCGCGTCCCGCCCGACTACTTGGCCGGAGCAGCGGCGTCCGCCTCGCCCGACAGGTCCTCGTCTCGCCCGAGGAGTCTCCAATTCGCCCGGGAAGTCTCAGTCTCCGAGGAGTCTCCGATTCGCCCGACTAGTCTCCGTCTCCGACTGGTTCGACTCTTCGCAACCAAGCAACCACCGGGAAGACCGAAGCACCCGGAGTCAAGCCGCTACACTGTGCCAACCACTCCCTGCACCAAGACCGAAGCACCCGGAGTCAAGCCGCTACACTGTGCCAACCACTCCCTGACGCAACTGACACCAGCAGAACATGGCTACAGTGTTCGGAAGGACGACGGGCCCCACAGCATGGGCAGGCACTCCTCTTTTTTTCCCGTCTTACCCTTTGACTGTACTCTTTCTCTCATTTTTTACAGCTTTCCCTTGAGATATAAAAGGGAAGTCTGGGCCTCCTGCGAGGGGCATCGACTCTTTTCCTCCTCTCTCCTGGGCCTCTTGCGGGAAGCAGGGAGTATCTTTTCTCTCCAGAGGAGCGTTCTCTCCGGAGCTCCTTCTTCCTCCAGCCAGTCACCAGACTAGGCTTGTACACTCACCAGAGACTTGGGATCTCGTCCCTCTCTCGCCCTGTTTGTACGCCCCACTACAAACCAGCGCAGATAACACGAGCAGCACGAACTGGACGTAGGGTGTTACTCCCCGGAGGCCCGAACCAGTATAAATCCTTGTGTCCCCCTTTTGCGCAACCGCCCGAGGCCCGACGCGCTCTCCACGATTTTATTACTTGCCGGCGGTAAAGAACCCCGACACCGTTGAAGGACGAGAAGGGAGGGAGGCGGAGGCAGAGGTGGGAGGAAAGGAGGAGGAGAACGTACCAGGGAGAGGAGAAGGTTCTGCCGCCAGAGGCGACAACGGTAACGGCATCCACGGCGGGTCCGCTTGACCCGTCGAGGGATATCCCGGTCCAACCCTTTAGGCCGCTGTAGTTCCCCTGTCTGCGTTGTTTGTAGACATCCCGTAGGGTCACCATGGTGCTGATGACGAGATGCACAGCTGAGGCTACAAGCACTGAAGCGAAGGGAGGCTGGCATATCGACCACAGCTGTTCTGATGGAGTAGACGGAGCTAATGCTTCCAGTAGCTTCAGTACTGTCTAATAGCCTCAATGATTGCACAGTCCAGTATGTAAGACATGATTGTAACAAAACCTGCCCATAATTTGGCTCAAATAGTTCTTAGTTTAGACTTTAGAATCGAACGGCCAGTTGCTGGGACGTTGAACTACCAGCCAGTGTTGCTGGAATGGAATTGCAATGGCTGAAATGGCCCTTTCCATTTGAGTAATGAAGTCCCAGTTTGATCTAAAAAATGTCTGCAATGTTCTTTACAAAACTAAAAAGTCTAGCATAATGAGCATACTCTCTTAAAGTGCTCAAATTGGAAATTCCCGAGCACCTTGCCCATGGTATCTTGAGATAATCCCATGCACGGTTACAATCAGCAGCGCCATTGCCACCAAGGAAGTTCGAAAACGAATCCACCCAGATTTGAACCCTCTGTTGAGCTTTTAATCTCGTGTTGCAAAAACTGTGAGCTGTCAGTATCCTCATCCAAATTCATTTTGAACTTCTGCACGTAGAAGCTCCCCTCAGCATCTTCTTTACAATCTTGACATGATACATTCCCATTCAATTGTACATGCAAACTTTGCCCATTCAAGTTGATGTGATATGTAACAATACCGTTTAAAAAAAATGGATCAAGAATTGTGTGGACAGTCTCAGCAGAAAGAGAAAGTCCGTCCTTTTGATTTGTGCACCAAGAAGGCAAGAACTGAGGTTTCGCATATGCAAATGCAATTCAGGGCAAGCTCACCTCAGCAAACCGTTAAACGGACTATGACCAGTTGACCACTGTGGCAATGTGCTATAGTGAAACTGTTCAAAGTTTCGTATGTTCGATTAAGATTTACCCAGATATACTACAACATAATGGTTAAGCATTCATGAGCTTACAACTGTAAGAGCTCTACTTCCACCAGAAATTAAAGAAAAAATGTCATGCAATTCATCTGCTGTCTGGTAACAAAAATATTAAAAAAATGTAGAGGTAGAAGCACATAGCATAGAGAATGAACATGAGAATCTGCAGTATCCAAGCAACTGAAGACAGCGAATGTGCATGTGCAGAATCCAATAGATCAAGACGCCAAAGTGTCATGCAGACAACCAAGTAAATTTCTTAGCTTTCCAGTTTCCACTAAGCGGTTCTTTCTCTGACCTACTGATGTGCATGTGCAAGCAATTCAAATTGGTCCTGTTATCGACATTTCTCCATATATATTTGATGACAGAAGCAAGCAAGGAGCTCCAGTGGTCAAAGAAGCACTTATCTTGAAATAAGGAGAGGAATAAATCAATCTTTGAGTTACTGGCACTACCGTGCTACACTTTCCATTTAAGTACAATGGTGGAAAGTCATCATTAAGCACCACCAGAGAAGCCTTCTTTAATCATCTTTTGGGATTAGAATTATTGATGGGCACAAATATTTCAAGCAAAACTGAAAGAAGTTAGAAAAAGAACTTGGAGTGTCCTGAGTCAATTGGTTTTATATAATTAACTTCAATGGCTGACTAAATTGCATGCCTGCACAGTATAGCATAAACTCAGAATATTGGTTATTTGTATCAATCTGTATATGTTGAATGATCTAATAAATTGGAAATAGCGTATTTAGTAAAAAAAAAAAAGTGGCACATTTCTGTTTTCAAACTGTGAAGGATATTCCTCCAAAAAGCAAGGATAGAAGATTAGCGGGTCTAGAAGATACCAGAAAAAATAATCCCCTATATCACTAAATAGAGACCCACATTTCTATCATCAAAATATTGCCCATGTCTCATTTGCAATAGTTTGTTAGGTTTATTTCCCTTACGCCATTTCATTTCAGTCAATGGCCCTTGACAGGGCTCCCATGATTTTTTTTTCTGAAAGAAATGAAAAGCAACCAATATCACATAACCTCTGCCTTTCATATATAATCCACATATAATTTAATCCTGCAACTACGAAAATAACAATGGAATGCATGCTATCATTTCAACTTGACGCATGAACAGGAATAAAGAATGCCCTCATAACTGCGATTAACATTACCTTGGTTTATATACATTGTGCTATAATCTAGAAATCATAGCTGTGTGGTTCATGCCCTGTTCACCATGTGCCAAAAAAGTTTTCCTTCTAGCTTACTTTGGCATTTGCTTTGATTTGACTTCCTGCTTTCAAATTCCTTGGATCGGATCTTGTCTCATTTCTCAGTTTCACGTTGTGAGGCAAGCAATAGAGATGGCTTTTCATGAGGAATAGCTGAGCTAATATGCCATGTTAGGACATGAGTTCTGTCACATAATGTCCTCAGAACCAATAGCTTATGAAATGCTCTTCTGTTTGCTGGTTGTGCTGTCACCAGAAATCTCCACAGCTGCATTGCCCATTCTTGAAATGATGAAATCTGTTAGCATCTCTGACAATGATAGTCCTGTTCCTAACTAAGGTCATGTATTTTATGGCAGTATGGCAGTCTCCGCATACACGGAGATTCTTTGTAACAAAAATGGTCTTATCCTCACCAAGACTGAGGATACCAAAAGCTATTGCTAGCTTTTCGCTATGGTAAAGGAGTGCCTTTTCCTTTTCCTCTTCCTCCAGATCTTGCAAAACAAAACTGGTGTCAGCCTGGTAACCCAGTTTCTTAATGTCTATCAGGATATTATCAAGTTCTTGGTATATGTCAGGTGAACGTGGATGAGACTGGTCCCCACCAACAAATGCATGTAAGGAGCCATTTATCTCAATCCAACTGCAGCCAGGGCTCTTCTTAAATCCCTTGACCTTCTGTATTACTCGAACTTGTGCTGCCTCATCGAATCGCCCAGCAGCACTGAATATGTTGGACAGCAGAACAAAGTTGCCAGTCCCCTCAGGTCCTAGTTTCTGGATCATCCTTGACACTTGCTTTCCTAAGTCAATGTTCTTGTGAATCCGGCAAGCTCCAAGCAAGGCTCCCCATACACGGACATCGGCTTTCAGTGGCATACTCTGGATAAACTGATAGGATTCATCAAGGAAACCACCTCTTGCCAAAAGATCAACCACACAGATATAGTGTTCCATCCTTGGAAGTATACCATACTTTTGTGTCATCAGGTTAAACCAGTGCTTCCCTTCAGTCACAAGTCCAGAATGACTACATGCAGATATTAGACAGATGAATGTGACATCATCTGGTGAAAAACTTTGATTCTTCATGCCTAAGAACAATGTAGTAGCTTCCTTCCCAAGTCCATGAATTCCATATCCTGCAATCATCGTATTCCACGATACAATATCCCTAGCAGCCATCTTATCAAAAACCTGCCTGGAGAGATCAATCCTTCCACATTTTGCATACATGTCTATCAAAGCATTACATATAGAGGTTTCTGATGCAAGCCCACGGGTTATGACAGAGCCATGACTGCACCTCCCATGTTGCAAAGCGGCCAGGTGTGAACAAGCTGGGATCAGAGATACCATTGTCGCGACATCTGGTTCCACATTGCAGGCTTGCATCTTCTTGAAGACAAGAAATGCTTCCTCTGCCTTGCCATTCTGCACATATCCTGACAAAAGCGCACCATAAGAGACTGTGTCCTTGATGGTCATTTCATCAAAGAGTGCCATTGTTTCATCGATCAAGCCAGCCTTGGCATACATCGAGAGAAGTGAGTTCCCTGCAGTGAGATCAGTGTGGATACCGGATTTAGCAAGCAAAGCATGCAGCTGTGTACCCATATGGACATCGGCGATGCTGGCGCAGACCCTAAGAGCACTCGCAACAGAGGTTGGAGAGAGAAAGCACAGTCCTTGAGCCAGCATGTCCTTGAACAGACTAAAAGCTTGTACCATTCTGTCGCACAGCACAAAGCCTCCAATAAGCGCGCTCCAAGTGACCTCATTCCTGACAGGCATGCCATGAAACACCCTGCAAGCATAAACCAAGTGTTTGCATTTTGCATACATATCCAACAGCGCAGTGCCCACAAGCACTTGTTCCTCCTTTTGATCAAGACAGGCACGAAGGCAGTAGGCATGGACACTTGTG
Organism: Alloteropsis semialata; assembly: GCA_004135705.1. Classification (NCBI taxonomy): domain Eukaryota; kingdom Viridiplantae; phylum Streptophyta; class Magnoliopsida; order Poales; family Poaceae; genus Alloteropsis; species Alloteropsis semialata. The sequence continues at coordinate 53,146,012 of CM014278.1, forward strand.
CCTTGCGAGAGCGCCTCATGCTGGGCAAGAAGTGGAAGGAGGGAGACGAGGGTGGAGGCGTTGGGCCTGAGACGGTCATGGGCCTGCATGTCGAGGAGGTGGGCAATGGCATGTTGGTACATGCCGTGCTGCGCATAGCCAGCAAGCATGGCGTTCCATGCCACGACGTCCCTCGTGGGCATTTTGGCGAAGACGTTGGCTGCGGGACCAAAGCGGGCGCACCTGATGTACAGGTCGATCAAGGCGGTGGAGACAAACAGGTCGGTGTGGAGACCCGCAGCTGCGGCGTGAGCATGGACGGCACGGCCGGCGCTGAGGTCGGCGAGCGCGGAGCAGGCCTTGAGGACGAAGGGGAAGGAGTACTTGTTGGGGGCCACGCGGCGATGAAGCATAGAGCGGTAGACGTCGATGGCGGCGTGGAAGGGACCGCGCCAGGAGTAGGCGCGGATGAGCGCGTTGTAGGAGCGCGCGTCCGGCGCGGGGATTCTGTCGAGCACCTGGCGAGCAGAGGCAAGCTGCCCACGGTCGATTTGCTGCTCCAGCTCCAGCTGCCATTCCTTCTTGTCCTTGACCTCTTTAGAGATGGCGCCGGACGGAGATGGGTTGACGCGGGCGGCGGCGTTGGAGAAGAAACTGAGATGAACTCGCGGCAGGCGCATGGCGCGAGCGCAAGGCTGGCGCCGCGCCGGGAGGGTGTTGGCCTTGATGATGCAGCAACGAGACGGCGACCGGTGAGGAGGGCAGTGGCGGCGGACGCGTGAATTCCTCGCCGCGGACACAGCATTGCGCAAGGCGGCTACATTTGCGAGAAGAACGTCGACCACGCCTCCCCGCCCAGGCACGCCGCCGGCCACGCCTGCCCCTCCTCCTCTGCCGCCAAGCTGCTCTCCGCCACAGCTGGAGGTGACCCCGCGGTCACCGCCTTCGAATCCCCTGAAGCGGGGGATGGGCACCGGAGCCGCGACAGCGTACTGGCAGAGGCGGCGGCGTGGCGGCCGGCGGCTGTGCAGGGGGTAGCTGCACACAGGCCCAGTGGACGGGGAGGCGATGTTGTTTGATTTGGGTGGCCCCTGAAGCCAAAGTTCAACCATGCTCCTGAGTTTTGGCTCTCATTTGATTTTATGACGAAATTTGGCTCTTATATTCAATGACGAAATTCGAATGTATTATGAATAAGCCAATTTAGATCGGTAATTTTTTTATTGCTACAGTAAATTTGAATATTTGGATACTAATTAGGAGTATTAAATGTGGAAAACTGACAAAACTCATTTCATAACCCCGGTGAAATTGTGAGACGAATCTATTAAGCCTAATTAGGCCATGATTATACAATGTTGTGCTACAGTAAACAATATGTAATGACAGATTAATTAGACTTAATAGATTTGTCTCGCGATTTCCCATCCATCCGTGTAATTAGTTTTATAATTAGATCATGTTTAAAATTGCTACAGTAAATTTCACAAAGTTTCTCACCGATCTAATCAGACCCTATATATACAAACTTCAGCTAAACTGGAGGCTACTTTAGAACGAGGATTATGTTTTGGCAAAGGATTTCTGATTTAAGTATAGTAAAACTGATGTTTATGAGAGCCGTTTTAACACTTTAATACCATCAGTGATTTTAGTGCCACGAGATATTGAAAACGAAATGTGTGCAGAGGTTGCTCCCACACGGTCACACCATGCTGGAGCCGTTTAAACACTTAATACCATCAGTGCTTTTACCACAGCCAGGTTTCTTAATTAACATTTTGTTATGGGTGATTAACCTAGTTATTGGACTAATACTCCCTCCGTCTCAGGATATAAGGCACGCAGGTAATTCAAAATTCAAACTTTAAAAACTTTGACTTACGATTAATCTTGTATAATAAAAATTTTGTCTTACAACAATGATATCATTGTATTCATATTTAAAAGTAGTTTCATACGACTATAATTTTATTGTTGCAAACATTATATTATAAAAGATATTAAGAGTCAAATGTTATTATTGAAGACCGCGCCAAATTTGACCGCTCCAAATTTGACCGCGCCTTATATCCTGAGACGGAGGGAATAGTTTGACTAACTACGTTAGCCACAAAATGTGAGCGTATGAAACAATATTTTATTATCATAGGGTGATCTCCATGGATTGGATTAATGCTTTTACTGTTTCAAGATCATAATGGCATTCTTTTGTGGGAGGAAACCTAAAAATACTAATTTATGTTACACATCAGCCAAAGTTGAGAGATGCTTTGACCACTCAAAATTCCAAGTGCCCCATATATTGCTGAATAGGGACCAGGTGAGTAATAAATATAACAAAAAGCATATGGACCTACGACCACTTCTCAGCACCTCTTTTTGGTAAAAAAGAATTTCCGTGTTCACTTGCTAGTTGAAAAAATTTTGTAAAAAAGAATCTTTCTTGCATGGAGTACTAAATGAAGTCTATTTGCAAAACCTCTTCACGGATGAGCGTAACTTTTTGAGACGAATCTAATGAGCCTAATTAATCCATGATTTGCTACAGTAATGCTACAGTAATCATCCTCTAATCGTGCGGTCAAAGGCCTCATTAGATTCGTCTCGCGAATTTACCAGAGGTTGTGGAGGTAGTTTTGTAAACTGACTTTATTTAATACCTCTAATTAGTGGTCAAAGGAGGGTGAAAAAAATTTCACCCTCCATCTAAACACGGGCGCTCCGAACCCCTATTTTTGGGCCTTTTTGACCACCATCCGAGACGATCCATTCCACGCAGTTGCACGTCAAAGTACAGGCAATCGCGGTGGGCCACGGAACAAACCCAGGCGCCGGGCAGCCCCACCACCCCCACCCGGTCCCGGCGCAATGCAAACAAACCCTAGCGAGCCGGACCCGGACCCTCTGATCCGGTGCGCCCGGTCAAACCCCCCTTCAGCCGGTCACGCTCCGCTCCCCCAACCCCTCCTCGCCACTC
>CM014278.1:53149970-53188369 GCA_004135705.1 Alloteropsis semialata
TTCGGCTACTATCCCAACAACTGGCGCCCACCGTTTGTGCAGTGCACGAACAAAACCCACGATAACCACCATGCCACCAAAAAAGCCAACCAAACCAACCAAACCAACCACCACCGTGTCAAATGCAACCCTCAGCATCGAAGCTGCCCCCCGACCCACAATTCCACCAACAAACCCACCACCAATAACCGAAGCCATTCTCGACGATCAAGAGACCGATGAAGAAACCCTTACCACCGAGGAGAGAATGCACTGACTCGAAGAAAGGCTTCGTCTTCGACGCCTCAAGCAGCAGAGAGAGCTGGATGCAGCACAGCTCGAACTAGAGCAACAAATGCAAGAGGAGGAAGAGGAGCAGCAGCATCAATTGCTGCAAGTCAAAAAGCAGCTTGAGGAGCTGAGGCAAGCGAAGCACAGGACGCTAAACAACACAAGCTCCAGAGCTAAAAAGCTGCGTCAAGAACTCGAGAAAGCCAAAAAGCAAGTCGCTGAGCTCCAAGCAGAGCTTAATGAGCCAAACATCACCATCAACCCACCAAACCACAACTCTTCATCCCAAACTGGCTTCCAAACACTCCATACTCATCCCATCGATCATATGTGCCCACTTTCAGAAAGCCTCCAACTGGCAAGATGGCCACCTTCCTACAAACCCATTTCTCTACCAAGATATAACGGCCTTACCTACCCAAAGCAATTCCTAATGAGCTATGAAGCTGCAATAGCTTCGGCAGGGGGAGACGATGTTGTTCTAGCAAAATCCTTCATCATTGTCTGCGATGGCACAGCAATGAATTGGTACACGAAGCTGCCTGGCCTATCAATCAACAGCTGGTATGATCTGAAGAGGGAGCTTATAAAAAATTTTAGCATCATGGGAGACCAATCACTCTCATATGCCGAACTCACACTACACCAGCAGTCGAAGGAGCCCCTAGAGGACTACTTCCGCAGATTCGTCACTCTACGTGCTCAAGCTCCACATATCCCTAATGAAGCAGCAAAATTTGCAGCAATACAAGGGCTTCTCCCAGGATTGTTTGCACAGCATATCGCAAGAGAGACACCAGCTACTCTGGCAGACCTGTATGAGGAGTTCAAAAAATACTGTCGCTCTGACAATGACAACAGAATGAGATTGGCTAGAGAAGCCATCATGAGAAACCAATATGAGTTACAAGCCAAAACCCATCACCACAGCCACAATTACCAAAACTATTCCCACCAAACAATCATGAAGGTAGACAATCCGCCTCCTTCGTACGAAACCAAACCACCGTACCCAGAAAGCCAATACACCAACCAGAGAAATGAATCCACTCAAAGGGGTGGAAAAGCCGGCAGAGGCCGAGGAAGAGGAAGAGGTCCAGCGGGACCTGAGCTGTTTTGCCAATACCACGGCAGAAATCACACCCATGGCACAGAGCAGTGCCGAGACATCAAGAAAACAATAGAAAAGCTAAGAGCAGAGAAGATTCAAGCAACACAAACGAAGCCAATATCGGCTTCGCAGCCAAATACCCAAAACCCTTCCCAAGCTATCCAACCATACTGCCCAGTATACCCTTCGCTAAATTCAAACACTGTGCATCCATCAACAGCGATGGCAACCCAATATTTGCCTTCGCCGCAAACATTTCAGCATTACTACCCACAAGCCATATATCCTCACCTATACCCTCAAACATCCCAACAAGTGGCTTCGCAAAACATAAAGGTTGAGGAGCTGCCACCACCACCACCACTTTCACAACAAAAAGCCAATCAGAAAGAAGCTCCAAGCCCACTCCCAAGCTATGGACACATCATGCCCATTTCTGGAGGATCATCGCTTGCTTTTGAGAACAAAAAGCAAAGGAAAAGCTACTTCCGCCAAGTCAATAACATCTCTGTTGATGGCCCGTACAAAAAGTCGGAATGGTCTCATATGCCCATCACCTTCACTGAGGAAGATCTCAAGCTCCACAACTACCCACACAACGATGCTATGTCGATCGAAGCCAATATTGCTGGCTGGACGATTGGAAAGGTGCTAGTGGACACAGGAAGCTCTGCTGACATCATCCTAGCAAAAACACTGAGAAACATGACCAATATCAACCCAGATAACCTGGAGCCATCAGACACTCCGTTGGTCGGCTTCGGGGGGAAGTGAACTCAAACACTCGGGAAAATTTCACTGCGAGTATCCTTCGGTGACACATCCAATGCAAGAACAGAATACATCACCTTTGATGTAGTGGACATGGTCTTTGATTACAATGTCATCTTCGGAAGAGGAGTCATAAATGCCTTTGACATCATCATAAGGCAGTCATTCTTATGCATGAAAATGCCAGCTCTCAAAGGAGTTATAACTGTATATGGCGACCAGAGGGAAGCCAGAAACATCGAAAAAGCCAGAGCACCTGGTCAGCGAAATGTGCATTTGCTTGAAGAGAAAGATCCATATTACCTAGAAGAAAAGCCAAAAGTTGAGAAAGATAGCAGAAAAATGCAGAAAACTGCAGAGACGAAGCAGGTGCAGCTGCAGCCGGATGTCTTTGACAGAGAAGTGATCATTGGCTCAGATCTAGAGCCGGACGAAGAAGATAGGCTCATCGAATTCCTCAGAAATAACAAGGATGTGTTTGCTTGGTCAAGCAAAGATCTACCAGGTGTAGACAGAAGCATAGTTGAGCATAAGCTGGCAATCAGTCCTGATATGAAGCCAAAAAGCAAAAGTTGAGAAAGATGTCAGAAGAAAAAGCTGATGCAGTAAAAGCCGAAGTGCAAAGGCTACTGGACGCCAATGTCATACGCGAAGTCAAATATCCAACATGGCTAGCAAACACTGTACCAGTACAGAAGAAGAATGGAAAATGGCGAATGTGTATTGATTTCACAGACCTCAATAAAGCTTGCCTAAAAGATGATTTCCCACTACCAAGAATTGACAAGATTGTTGATCAAGCAGCAGCAAGTGAAATGATGTCCCTCTTAGATTGCTTTTCTAGCTATCACCAAATCTGGATGAAAAAGGAGGATGAGGAGAAAACCAGCTTTATCACACCAGTTGGCACCTTTTGCTTCGTCAGGATGCCTGAGGGGCTTCGGAATGCAGGAAGCAGTTTCTGCCGAATGTCAAGCACAGTGTTCAAGGACGAATTGTTCAAAACTATATTGGCATATGTTGATGACATCTTGGTCAAAAGTGCCAAAAGACAAGATCATGTATCAGATCTAGAAACCGCCTTCGCTCGCATGAGACAGGCCGGTCTCAAGCTAAATCCAGAAAAGTGTGTATTTGGAGTGACAAAAGGCAAAATACTTGGTTGTCTGGTTTCAGCTCACGAGATAGAAGCTAATCCAGACAAGATAAATGCAATCCTTGACATGGAAGAGCCAAAGTGCATGAGAGACGTGCAGAAGCTGTCGGGCAGAATAGCCGCACTCAACAGATTCATCGCAAAAGCAGCAGAGCGAAGCTTGCCATTCTTTGCAACACTCAGAAATGCAGCTAAGTTCCAATGGGGGCCAGAGCAGTCAAAAGCATTCCATGAGCTAAGGCAATACTTGATGCAACTCACAAAGCTAACAGTACCAAACCCAAAAGCACCACTCCTACTGTACATTGCAGCATCACAATCAGCAATTAGTGCAGCACTCATCACAGAAAAGCTGGTAGATGGCAGAAATATTCAGCAGCCAGTTTACTATGTATCCGAAGCTTTGAATGCGTCGAAGCTGTTTTACACAGAGATTGAGAAGATGATTTATGCAGTGATAATGGCTTCCAGAAAGCTCAGACACTATTTCGAGGGCCACAACATCAAAGTCCTCATGGATCAGCCACTCAAGGAGCTTTTGAACAACAAAGAAGCTTCGGTGAGAATTCGCAAGTGGGCAGCGGAGATTTCAGAGTACGTCGTGGATTTTGAAAGGAGAACATCAATTAAATCGCAAGTCCTAGCTGACTTCATCGCAGAGTGGACATCGCCTTCGCCACAAAATGCTATCAGAGAGGAAAATTGGCTGATACACTGTGATGGTGCTTGGGGGGACAAAGGAGCTGGCATCGCGGCAATTGTGCAATCGCCTTCGGGCGTGAAAATGAGATATGCAGCAAATTTAGAGTTTTGCAAATGCAGCGACAGAAGCACAAACAACGTTGCTGAGTACGAAGCTGTATTGCTTGGGCTCAGAAAAGCCAGGGCTTTGGGAGCTCAGAGATTCACTGTCAAAACAGATTCTAAGGTGGTAGCAGATCACATTGAAAAAGAAAGCATAGCGAAGCAACCAGAACTCATCAAATACTTGTCCACTGTACGCTCAATGGAGAAAAAGTTCAAAGGTTTCACTGTGGAGTACATCCCAAGAGCAAAAAATGAAGAGGCAGACGCTTTGGCGAAGGCAGCTGCAAAGGGGGATAAGCTACCACCTGATGTATTCTTTCAAACATTAACATCACCATCGATAAAAGATTCAAATGACCCACCGAAGCTGATCAATGCAATAAGCTCAGAGGACTGGCGATCACCAATAATAGCTTTTCTTCGGGGATACTATGAGCCAATTGACGAAGATGATCTAAAAGCTATGCAACAAAGAGCACGATGCTATCAGTTGATAGATGATGTCCTTTACAAGAAAGGAGTTGTAGCTCCTTGGCTTCGTTGCATCTCTCACAACAAAGGAAAAGAACTGATTCAAGAGATACACAGTGGCTTATGTGGGGCACACTTTGGGGCAAGAGCTTTAGTGGTGAAGGCAATGAGGCAAGGATTTTACTAGCCTGCAATCATCATGGATGCAACAAACACGGTCAAGACATGTGATCAGTGTCAAAAGTGTGCAGCAAACAGAAAATCTCCTTCGGAGCAATCACAGCTGATAACTCCAACTTGGCCTCTGCAAAGATGGGGCATAGATCTGGTCGGCCCGCTTCCAACAGCTCAAGGAAATCTCAAATACGCCATAGTAGCAGTTGAGTATTTCACCAAGTGGATCGAAGCCAGACCTTTGGCTAACATCACAGCAAAAACAGTAATCAAATTCTTCTGGCAGCGAATCGTGTGCCGATTTGGAGTACCAAGGGAAATAACAGTGGACAATGGGAAGCAGTTTGACTGTGACGAATTCAGGCAGTATTGCATGTCAATTGGAACGAAAGCGAAATTCGCTTCGGTCTATCACCCTCAAACAAATGGAGCAGTTGAAAGAGCGAATGGCTTAATCTTTACAGCCATCCGAAAGTGCCTCGCAAATTGTAAGAAAAAAGGCAAGTGGGTAGAAGAGATGCCAAAGGTGATCTGGGCTCACAACACCACCACATCAAGGGCAACACAGTTTACTTCATTCAAACTGCTTTATGGTGAAGAAGCAGTATGCCCAGAGGAAATACTGCACAAAGGGCTTCGCACCCAAGAAGGATCTCGTTGAGATATACAGGCTCCAGGCAGCAAAAAATATTTCCAAGTATCAAGCTGAGACAAGAAAGTGGCGAGACAAAAAGGTAGTCAGAAAAGATATCAAGGCAGGGGACTGGGTCCTAAGGAAAAATCCAAGCATGCCCGCTGGAAAGCTGCAACAGAAATGGGAAGGCCCATTTCTGGTCATCAAAAGCAATAGGCCTGGCTCATTTCGCTTAGGCGATGACGAAGGCAATGAGCTGCCACATTCATGGAATGCAGACAGCTTACGCAAATATTACTTATGAAAAAGATGTAAAATGGCTTCGTACTCTATAAACGAAGTCATTGAGTAGAATAGCATTTTTACTTTCTTTCAAAAAAGCCCGTACTCTTCTCCTCACAAGGGGACCCTGACCAAGGGGTGAGGTTTTTAACGAGGCGGCGCTTACTGTAACTCGTCAAATTATATATGAACGAGGTATTCCCCAAAAAAAGCAGCATCGAAAGCGATTGGCTTCGACCAAGTCGCTGATATTCGACAATCCACATAGAACTGAATTGACCCTACCAAGAATAAGGCCAATTCAGATCTAAGCAAAAGCTTACTCCAAAAAGGAGTAAAAGGGGCTTCGGTCCAGAAACGCTTTCTCTAAAACAGAGTAAAAGGGGCTTTGACCCAAACAATTATTATAAAACGAAAACAGCTTCGGCTAGAAGTACTCTAAAAGCTTATAGGGGCTTCAGCAGCTTCATCTAAGCCTATAGGGGCTTCGGCACCTTGTTAGAACCAACAAAAGCAACATCGAAAGCGATTGGCCTCAACCAAGTCGCTGATATTCGATAACTCAAATAGAACTGAATTAGCCCTACCGAGAGTAAGGCCAATTCAGATCTAAGGAAAAGCCCACTCTAAAACAGAGTGAAAAGGGGCTTCGGCTCAAAAATATATTTTAAATTAAAATCAGCCTCGGTTATCAGTATTTTAAAACAATTTAAATCAGATGGGCTTCGGCAAATCACGCAAAACTCATCCCCATACAAAGCTCAAAAGAGTTAAGGCGGCCCCAAACCACAAGTGCAAAACACTTGAACGAATAAAACCCCGCTTTGGGGGGGAGGAGGTGTTTCTTTCGCAACGAAGCCAAATCGAGCTTACATTCATTCAAGTGTTTCGAATCAAAACAATGACCAAGCAAATTACAGTGTGTTTTACAGAGAGATGACTTAGAACATCTCAAAAACATAGCCGTCAAAAAGCTGGCCAGATCTCCTAAATCTGGGAGCATTAAATACATAAGCAAAATCCCTATCATTATCTAAATCTTCTGGCTCCACCTTAACCGGAAGCAGACGAGCAGCTTCGGCATTTCTTGCACGAGCGAGTTCGATACGAGGAGAACATCGAACGGTGAAGGAGTTAAAAAACTCAAACACATCGAATTCGCAATGACTAAAGAACTCGTGGCAAAATTCCCAGAAATCGTCGATTCTTTGACTTGGATATAACTTCCGATATTGTTCCCATGCGAAGCCAGACACACACAAGGGGCCATCGCGCATAGTGATTGGCATGATTTCAAGAACACCTCCCTCATCAGGGATCTGAGTATATACAAATTTACAAAGTTTTAACATCCCTCAACAAAAGAATCAAAGTCATCAGCTCTATTGAAGCTAAACCTTCGGATCAGCATCAGAGGCTCCGGCTTCAGCACCATCATGACCAGCTTCGGCACCAGCTCTTGAAGTTGAGGCCCCAGCAGCGGCGGCGGCGGCAGCAGCTTCGGATTCGGCTTTCTGCCGCTGCTCGATGGCGAGCTCCTCGTTGTACTGAAATTAAACAGAACGCTCAATACCAAAAGCAAACCTAACAGGATACGCCTGAAGCCAAAATAAATAGCCGAAATGATAAAAGAAGCCAACCTTAACCAGACGATCATATGCAGTGCGCCGAGCACACTCCCTCCCTGTTACAGACCAAAACTTCCTAAGAAAGAGGCCGCGAGTCGCCAAAACAGCCTCGTTGAAAAGCTCCTTTTTGTTAGGATTCAAAGCCGAAGGAAACTGAAATTCCCTTCTTAAAAAGCCTTTGTAATGAGAGCACCCGTCATCAGCCAGCATCTTAAAGACATTAGTGATGCACGTCCGGGCAGCGTAATCACCCACTCTGGACAAGACGTCTGGCAAGGACTTGAACTCATCATCAAGCCAGTCGAAAAGCTTCCCAACGCTAAAGTTATCAAAAGGAAAGGGCAGCGGCTCGGCTCCATATTGTTTTAGAGCAGCTTCGTATTCGGCATAGACACTGGAGCTACGGTTGAGTATCTCAGAATCCAAGCTCTCCTTGTCGGCCTTAAGCTGATGCACTTGAGTCTTAAGCTGACTGGCTTCGGAAATAAGAGAGTTCTTTAAGTCAACAGCAACAAGAAGCTCCCTCTTGTATTTTTCAGCATCCAAAGTAGCCTTTTCCTTCTCAGCCTCGAGAGACTTGACTTGATTCTTCAAGTCATGCTCTAAAGTGGCAGCATCGATTACCTTGTCCCGAAGCCCCTCAATTGTCTGAGCGTTAAGTGCACGCGTAGACTCCAGCGAAGCGACCTGGCTTTTGAGCGAAGCAACTTCTGATGAGGCAGATTCACGCTCAAGACGAAGCTGTTCTTTCTCACTGTCCAAAGATCTTTTAAGTTGAAGGAAGCCCTCGCGCTCCTTCCTTAAAGCATCGAGCTCAGCCCGCTCATTCTCAACATCGTTGAGACGAAGCAGAAGGCAAGCGAAAAGCTCCTGCATAGACATTATACACTAAAACAAGAAAAGCATAAGTATCAAAAAGCCGGACAACAAAATCAAAAACGAAGGAAAAGGAACAAACCTGGATGCCGCCACTAAGGCTAGAGATAGAAAGCGTGTCCAAATCCAAGGATTTGACACGAGACTCAAGCTCTGAAAAAGTGAAGCCAATGTTTAGACAAAAAGCTAAAATCAATCAGCTTCGTATAAGTAGTCAAAAATTACCAACCATTTGGAATGATAATCGGAATGTCATTTGGAGGACAAAAGCCACCCTGTCGAAGCCGATCTGCAAGGGGGCCATACCCAGCATAACTTGTTTCTGAACCAAAAAAATCAATATATCAAAAAAGCCATTATTAGAGTTAAAAATGTAAGTATAACTGCTTTGCGAAACAATACCTTTCGATTTAGGAGCTGGCTTCTTAGGAGCTGGCTTCTCAGGAGCTGGTTCAACGTCCTTGGCAGGGGCAGATTGCTCGGCGATAGCCGAAGGAACCAACTTAACTGTCTCAGTGGTGCGTGGAACCAAATCGCCAGAGCCTTGCCCAATCTCAAGAGTAAGAGCCATCTGCACAGGCCCTTCAATGTTAGCAGAAGCCAACTGCATTGGCTGCTCACTGTTATCTGCAACTGTCCGCGGCAGCTCTTCAACATTAGTCGAAGCCGACTGCGCAAGTCCCTCAGAAATCTGAAGGGACTGGGCCGCGGCACCAGCCAATAAATCCAACGACGATGGCTGGAAAGGGACAGACGACACTTCATGATCAGCCAAAGGACAATCTTTTGTCTCATCCTCCCTCAAAAGCCGACTGAAGCTCACTTCATCTTCGTCGTCGATACATTCAAGTAGACGCTCACAACGAAGAGGTCGAATAGCAGCTTTAACTGTAATAAGATGACAGAAACAAATGAGCAAACCGAAGCTAAATGCAAACTGAAGCTAAAAATAAAAAGACAAGTTATACAAGAAACAAACCTCCAGAAGAGGGCACATCAATTGCAGCGGAAGCTACAGGAACAACTTGCTTAGGGGCGATGGTGGTAGGCGCTTCCGCAGCCGAAGCAATGGGACGAGGAGGTGCGCTGGCAAGCGGAACGATGGGAAGAGCTTTCCCAAGCTTTTGGCGCTTGGAGAATTCCAAGGCAGAAGTACGCTTGGAAGTCTCCAAGGAAGAGGCAACCCGCTTTTTAGAGGCAGCTACCCTCGAGCGGCTCGAAGGGGCTCCGGCTTCGTCACCGCCCTCGTCCGACTGGCCGCTACCACGGCCTCCAGCACGCCCTTTCCTCCCACGGCCACGACCTGGCTTCGGGGCTGGTAGCACGCTAGGGTGATCCTGATCGACGAACTTCTTCGATGGCTTGGATGGGGCCGAACGCTGAGGATAGCTAACGCCCATCTCATCAAACACCCTGTTAAGCCAGACCCCATCCACATAAGCCAAACAACTCTCATGCTCCTTGGTAGTGTACTTCCCACAAATAATTTCAGCCATTAACTCAATGGACTGAACGAAGGCAAAGTCAGACATGTTCTCTGGCTTTTTCACCCCAAACCCGGGAAAGCAAACATGAGGAATACCTCTGTAAAGCCTAGTCTCAACAGCAAATGGCTTCCACGAAGCAGATAAAATATTGACTCCAACAGCAAGTCCTTCCTCAATCAAGTCCCGGCTGCTCGAGACCCGACTGGCTTTGAAAAAAGCACTTTCACAGCGATCAAAGCCGGGGGCATTTCTGTCGAAGGAAGGGCAAGCGACAAAATCACAAGGACCAATAGAACTACGCAGAGGAAAAGCTATCAGCTTCGTTCCATCATCCAGCACATTCTCCAGCGCGGGCACCTTGACATAAAGCCAATAGTTTTTCCAACTCTTGTCCCACGTGTTTCTCTGACAAAAGGTAAGTTCTACTTTCTGCTTGTCAGTCTGCCTCCACCGCGCGCAAAAAGTAACACTACCATAATCCGGCTCGTAATCAAAGCCGTCAACCTTAACACTCTTTGTCTGCCGATGCCCTTCAAAGTAACGGATGAAGCAGTCCGCATTAACATCTGATGCGTTGGTCTTCACGGCCCAAAAGAAGCGAAGTAAATGAGTAATAGCATTGGGGGTAAGATGATGGAGCTGCAAGCCAAACCTCCCAAGGATATCAGCAATGACATTATCTATGGGCATCCGAAGCCCGGCAGTGAAGAATTCCTTGAATACCACAGCTTCGTCTGGCTCAGGCGTCGGGGTAGTTTCTGTGCCAGGGGCTCATCCTTGACCGGCCTCAAAATACCCCTTTTCCTCATAGAAGCGAATCAACGAAGGGGTAACACTAGACCTACCAAAGACAGTGGTCTTTGGCTTTTTCCGATAATCCACAAGATCTGAGGCATCGGCTTCTACGTCTTCAAGGCCATCTTTGGCCGTAGATCCAGCATCCTCTGCGTCGTCGTCACCTGCAGTTGCATCTTCCTCGGCAGGTCCCTTGCCTCGATCATCAATAACCATAGCAGCTCCAGCTTCGGGGGCCACGGCCACGTTGCCCTCAATCTCCTGAGCAAAAGCCGCAGCTTCGGTAGAATCCATGTTAACAGCGTCCGAATTGTCCCCCTCGGAGTCGGAGCCAATTAGGCGAGCGGTTTGCTTCGTGCGAGCCGCTGCAACGATCAAAAAAACAAAAAGCAAAAGAAAAACCAAAAAAGTCATAAAAGCAAAAGCGAAGTAAAGCACACAGTATAAAAAGCAAAGAGCTTACTTGCGACGAGAAGAAAAGCCAAAGCTTGAGTTTAACAGCTTCCAAAGAAGGCGAAAGCTTCAAATACAAGCTAGGTGAAAAACTCGCAAAGCGAAGCAAGTGATTTTCACCCCCCCTTCGGTCCTATTTATAGGGCAGTAAAATCTGACCGTTAAAAACCTCGGAAAACGAGCCAGCGTTTCAAATTCAAAAACACCGAAGCAAAAGTTACGTCAATGGCACGAAAATTCAACCGTTGAGAAAAACGAAAAAGCCAATAAACAATGGAAGCACTAAGAGGCTTTCTCCAACAAGGAGGAGGCGTTTCTCAGGCTGGCAAGCAATCCTAATTTCGTGGAGCTCGGCCTGTTGAAGAAAGCCCTCGTCCTCGAGGGGCTACTGTTGGGGATTTGGCCCGCCGATAAACGCCTTCTGCTTGTTTCGCTCTATCTCACGCGTAAGGGCAGCAATGAACAAAGGAGATGAAGCCAATTTAACTTCATTTACTCTGCAGATCTCTAATTCGGCTTCGGTCATCACATTTCGCTGTATGCTAAAGCTAATCGGCTTCGGAGATCAAGTCTCATTATATACTAAAGCCAATCGGCTTCGGTCATCATGTTTCACTGTATGCTAAAGCTAATCGGCTTCGGAGATCAAGTCTCGTTATATACTAAAGCCAATCGGCTTGGGTCATCATGTTTCGCTGTATGCTAAAGCCAATCGGCTTCGGTCATCGCTTTGCAGTATGTCAAAGTGACATTGTCGGAACCAAGTTAGAAGCCAATTTGGTGAAGTATTGATGTTATTGAATGCCAAAAGCTATGATTGAGTCACGGGCTAGCTTCGGTTTGCTCTGTATTGCAGGTTCTTGTTGGAGCCATCGGCTTTTGGATGCAGAGGGACGGTTTCTGGTCATCTCAACTCGGAAGAAGCCGAATTCAGGAGCTGCGAAGCTTTCTGCAGCCGCCGAAGCAGGCGTGGACCAAGTCCAACAAGACCAGGTCCAAGCCAAGTCAAACACGGAATCACAAGTCTACGCATTCACACTGGAGAGGAGTAAATGTACTAAAGTGTCCATAGGCTATTTGTATTGTATAGTCTAAAGGATGATGCCTGATCTCAGGGGTACAAAGGGAATGAAAAGACCCTTGGTCTCCCTATAAAAGAGGACCCCTCCCCTTCACGTAAAGGTTGTTGATTCCAAGAATACTGTTGATAGGTAATTTATTGTTGCTTGTCTCAGTTGTTCCGTTTCAACTGTTGTTTGGGTTCATTAGCTTCGGCTTCTATCCCAACAGGAACAACCCAGGCCGGCCGGCTCGGCCCAGGGCTTTTCTGTAGCCCCTCGGTCCCATCTTTCGCGTGCAAGCTTCTAGATCCTCCAGGAGTTGTTTTGCCAATACATGTGGGTATTTGACGTCGGTTGCTTCGGGATAAAATTGGATCTTGATGTCTTTCCATATGTCTGTCTGATTCGCCTTGATCCCGAAGTCATCCGACCTTATCTTCAGGTCCTTGCCCTTCCATATTCTTGGAGGTTGGTGCACCATAGATGAGAGCGAACGAAATCCGAGTCACATGGCCTTCATTCCTCCGCTCTTACGCATGATCTCGGCCTTTGTCCAAAAATGCTCATTTATAGCTCAAAAACCTGTGTAAACCAAAATCCTCCAAAAATACATGCATATGCGAAAACGGGGTTATTTCAAGTGCCAAGTGGCGAGTTAGTATATAAATTGGTCCCAAAACACTACTTAAATAGCACTAAAAGTGTGTCTCTAACGAGCGTCAACAATCCCCCCATGCTTAAACCTTGCTCGTCCTCGAGTAAGTCCAAGATCTTTGCTTAACAAGAAAATCAGCGTTGCCCTTCAATGTTTTTCCTACACTTAGTTATACACAACAAGACACATTGCTCTCAAGTGTTTAGCATTTAAAGTTCAAGTTGTAACCGGCTATTTTTCATTATGGAAAATAGACTAGCAATAAAGAACAAGCCACAATAATAATAAATGCAATGCTCTTGAACTTAAGCGAATTTTAGACCTTTACCTTGTTCCATCATGAAGAGTTTTCAAAAAGATGCATATCCAACAAAAGTGAGATTCTCTTGCAAAAGCTCATGGGAACACTCATCTCATCAAGTCGCTCAAGCCTATACTAGATTATTTTCAACCTATTCTACTCATATATGAAAGTGAAAGGCTTATGTGGAGCTTGGTAGGGAAAAACAATTCTAGCAAAACATTATATTTCAAGTATTATCAAACTAAGAGAGAGATCTATTGGAATTACCGAGACTAGTCAAAAAGGCCATGGAGAATAAATGTTGGAAAGAGAGGGATGGAACACGCACATTTAGATAGGTGGACATGTGCAAATGACAAGTGGATGATCCCAAGGCACAAATGAAGTCCTCGTTATCGGATTGCACATGGTTGGAATATTTGAGTATGGAATAATCTTTAAGGCACTATGAAATTTAATGAAGCAAAAAGAACTAAGGAGCATTTATTTTCATATCTCTTTTTTTCCTTTCCTTTCTTCCTTTTTCAACAAATATTTTTTTTCTTTTTTTCTTTTCTTTTTTATGCTCCTTAGAACTTCTAGCAATCATTAGTACTTACTCAGCACCTCCCTCATGCTTAAATGATTGCTCATCCTCGAAGTGGTGGCTAATGCTTAGAGTAAGTATCCATCTCAATCTTTTGAAAAATGGTTTGAATTTTCAGGGAGTATCTTCTCGTCGAATATTGAAGCCATTGGAGGAGGATAGGGGTAGGTCGGTCGGCTCATGGTGTTGAAACCGGCCGGCCCACTTGTTGTGGACCTCCATTTCTTCTAATCTTTCTTCTATGCACTCTTTGATGCCTCTCAAATATATGTTCCTTGTGTCAAGCTCTTGATTCTCCAGATTTTCCTCGAGATGATAATCCATACTCAAATTGGGTTGTGGTCAAGGAGGTAATCACAAAAAAATATTTGGGTTTAGGGTGGATATCCAGCGAAGTTTGCGAAGTTTCCGGTGTAGAAACTCACAATGCATGGATAGAAAGGCTAGCAAAAGGAAGGTACGCAAAATAGAATGGCCAGCTTCTTAGTCTCGAACCATAGAAATCAATCTTAATCCAACTTATCAAAATATAAGTTTGCAATTCTAAGGGGTTCAAGATCATGTATATGTAAAGGGAACATATCAGGTGCAAACCAACCCTTCCGTGCAAACTATGGAAACTTCAATCTGGACCATACGATATTGATCCAAGGGTGCACTCAGGGGAGGTGGGAGGGGTGATTTGCAATATGACTTTGCAAATCACCCCTCCCACCTTCCCTGAGTTTTGCAAATCACCCCTCCCACCTCCCATGAGTGCACCCTTGGATCAATATCATGTGGTCCAGATTGAAGTTTCCATAGTTTGCATGGAAGGGTTGGTTTGCACCTGATATGTTCCCATATGTAAAGGCTTTGGTAGGTAGAACTTTGTAAGAGATTCACGAATGTAGATAGCATAAGAATCAAGTTTTAATTAAAACAATACAAGGTGTAAGGTCATCGGTAAACTTAAATCAAAGAGCAACATAAGGAATATGTGGGTCTAGAATTTAGTCATTTAACCTCCACAAATAAAAGAGCCGGTATTTAATCAATTTAAGATCATTTAATAGAGAGCAAATGGTCAAGTCATATACAACATCGTGTAGGTAGAACAAAGCGGCAACTTTCATCACTTTTCCATAAGCAAAGCATTCAAAATATGTCATCGTGGTGAGCACAAAGTGGTGGTGATCATTATTTATTGAAAACAAAAATAAAACTAGGTTGTCCTCCTAGTAGCCATGTTATTAACAAGAGAGATATACAAAGGTTTCTAACCTAACTGGCGCAGCGGCGACGTGCGCACGTCGCTTCGCCTGACCTCCTCAAAAGGCGCATCCACCTCTCACGCGGCGGAGGAACGGGCCGACGCTTCCGTACCCGGCCCGTCAACGGTTGGGCACCTGCCCGGCCCATCAAAGAAGCGTCCCCGACAAGTTTTTCGATCCCGACAACATCCAAGGCAAACCACCCGGGCACAAAACCTTAACAAGAGCACCAGCTCTTCTCAAGGCTCGGGGGCTACACCCGGCGGGTGCGCTCGCGCGCCCCCACCGGAAGAATCGTGACTTACCATATCTACGCTGCCACTCAGCCTGGGCGCGAGCCTCCATCTCCCACAGGTGGGAGAGATCCACAGTTCATATAATTTCCAGTTATGTGTTCCAGAAATTTTTTCCCATTATGCATTAGTAACGGATCTGAAGTAAATTCATTTTGATTTACAATGCTGCCATTTTCACAAAGTTACTTTGAATGGTTCATTAATAGGGAAGGGTGTTGATAAACACCTACGCTTGAGGTTGTCTTGCTATGGGGCATAGCTGTTAGTAAATGGTTAAAATATCTGTGGACACAGGGTTGTTGTGACAAATCCAGATTTAAGTGAAAACTGGGATAGGTTTGTTAGTTTATATCAGGATATCGATGCTTAGATATGTCTTGGATATCAGGATATGGAATGTTTACCTGGTAAATGGTATTCTTACCAATATTTTAATTCCACAATTGACATGTCAGAAATGTTGCATCTCATATTTTGCAGTTGTAGCATGTCTCTTTCTCTTGTTTTCTGTAGGGTAAATTATTAGCTTATGTGACTCCTAATCTTTTCATGGGGAAAAATAAACCTTTTGTCTTCAGTTGAGCCAAATTGTTATTAGCTGCAATCCTGTTTTCTTGAGTTCTGATATCTGATTGGGTATTTTATGGGTGCTATTTCAGTTGCATCATTCAAACATACATTTTTTTTTTCTTTAGTCCTCTCTGAGAAGGTGATTTACTTTTGTATAGAACTTAGCACAGCAGTTTAGTTCGATTATTACCAGTAGAGACTATATCAACATCCCTTATACACCTCAACATACGGTACAGCTTTTCGTTTTGCTGCCATAGCTTCTTTTCCACTTCTAGTCATGAATAGCTTGTATTTCCTTATTACATGTACAGAGTTATTGCAGTTTAAATCAGAATATGCTCACTAGCATCAGTGGTCTAACATCAAGTCTATGGAATCTGCAGAGCAATGAATTATCCCAAGCTAATGGTAACAGGGGATGCAGTGTAAATACATTAAACTCCAGTGCTGCGCCGCACCTTGTGACTGTTCCCATCGGATTGTGCCTTCCATCCATGGACGGCTCCAAGATATCTGCAGGTATGTGTTGCCATGAACCATGATTTTACTCAATAGTTTGTGCCAATTTGTGCCTGAACCTTTTCTTTAAGCTGTAGCTGTGATATGTATGAGGTAATTTTGTTTATTAGAAGTTACTGCATATATCATAATCCATTTTACTAACAAGGTTACTTTTAATGCAGCTGGTTTGAACTCTGTAAATTCTGGAGATATTAATAGCAATGGCAATTTGTCACTTGGTCTACATCAACCCTCGTCGTCTGCACAACAGCCGGCTACACCTTCACTGACAAAAACGCTTGAAAGTATTGATTCTCGTGCAAATCCTGAGGGTTCTTCAATAAGGGCCACGGCCATTGCAGCTGGTGCGCGCATCGCTTCTCCATCTGATGCAGCGTCAATCATAAAAGCAGCGCAATCAAAAGGCGCCATCCGAATCAGGCCTGGGGAAAAGCTCCCAAATTACCTGAAACCACTAGCACCAAAACCTCTCTCCTCGCTACCACCGGTGAACACACCCAACTCGGCACATGCATCCCCTGGCCAGCGCAGCTTTGGTGATTCCGCGGCCGCCAAGGACGCAATTTTTGGTTCCTCAGATGGCAGTGATGATGAGTACGACGACGACGATGACACTGATGATGAAGATGAGGGGCTGACTGGCGACGATGCGGAACATGAATGATCTTCTCTCCCTGCACTAACCTCCCCTAATGGCGTGTGAGGTGCTGATCTTTAACAACCTCTTCACCAATGGAACTCTTAGAGCATAGCTGTATACATGTTTATAGCCTGTATTTAAGGTCCCAACTGTCCACCTCCATGAGCCTAGAATTCTTCTTTAATTTCTCACTTAGCATGCCTAGAAACCCCACTTGTTTAACCTAATCACAGACATTGAGCTCTCTGAATCTTTTTTTGTTGGCTCCTGGTGAGGTTGGTCAGTCTGTCTGATGGTCAGTTCACATGCGCAGCTTGTTAGCTATGTTATGTACAGCATGAGTTGTATGCTGGTGAACTGCTTTCGACAAGCAAAATTTTGTACCCCTATTTTTCTCTTCTTCGAAAGAGACTTGCTGGACTTGAGCTCACAAAACCCCATTGGTCCATTGACTTGTCTTCGAAGAGTGGTTGGTTCGTTGGTGGTAAAGCCAAAGTTGGTTCTTGGATCGTGACATGCTCATGAGACCTGTGAAGTTGACGAAATTACTTGTGCAGAGCGACGTGCAAGCCGAATACATATTTGTCTCGTTTCGTCGGTAGGTTGTTGCTGATGCCTTGTTCTGACGGTGCTGCGCGTCATCCAGATCCATAGGTTTTTCAGGATCATGGCATGCCTGGGCTGGGACGCGAACGCTACTTTTGTCCCGTAAAGGCTAAACATGCTGGTACGAGCATGCAGTTTGGACTACTGGCTGATGCATTTGCCAGTCTTGCCAGCACAAGCAAACTTTTGAAGCATGAGCTAATGAACTGGTTCCTTCCGGTTAAAGAAACTCAGGGTTTTGACACTATCATGGCAATGGTCCTTTAAACGTGACTTTGACAAACAATTGAATAAATAGCACACACTTCAACATCGTGAAGTTTGAATTTGTTTAGCTGCACGAAGCACACGATCAGAACGATATCGCGCTTACCCTGACGAGCGTCAGGAATCTTGGACTGAAACTCGCATGTTTTTTCCCCCTCTCAACGTTACGAGAGGGCGGACACGATGCGTATGCGGGCGTGTCATCACTCGACCACCAAGTCACCAACCCCCGGAGGTAGGAGCACCTACCATGGCCCCATTTTCTCCTCTCTGGTGGGCCCAAGACTCAGCAGCAAGTGGGGTGCATCATGTCTTGCTTCGGAGGATGATAGTTTAGTCCATGATCAAACAACCCCTTTGTTCAACCAGAAAGGAAAAAAAAGAAGAAGATGCAGACACTCCTCATGCAGTGTGTGTCTTGAGTGTGATGTAAGCCATATTCAAGAAAAGTAGCTGGATGGAGCTTTCACGGTTGGTGGTGGTGGAGCAGGCAGGAACTCAAGAGCTGCCCCCCCTGCTCCACTGGGGATGGTTGGAATGTTGGGCAGTGCACATCTATTAAGAATAGATTTACAAATGTGTCATTATCGTCTAATCAGATCCCATATGAACACTGCTATTTTAGTGGCGTCACTCTTGCAGCACGGCTCCGCATTGTTTGGATGGAATTCGGGTTGTTTTGCAATGGTAAAAGCTTGGCTACCGGACCATTTCTGAGGAATTGGGGTTGTTTCTGTTGTTAATAATGGCTTCACAACTTTTCATTGTTTATGTTTGAGAAAAGAAAATGCAAGATGAAAAATAGCTGACCTTTTGTCCCAACCCTGGTATAGTATTCATCTAAGAACAACAACGCGCTGGAAAAGTGAACGCAAACTAATGGAGCTAGTGAGAGATGGCTGGGTTCAGTTAAAAAAACGAAAAAAAAAACATGGAGAGTAAGGAGGCGAAGAACAGTCAACAAGCAGCATATTCTAGTGAACTTTGTACGTAGTTTCTTATCATCTTACTGACTAGTGTTGCATCTCCTCTTGCGTGAGTGTTTTTTATAAAGGAGGGAGTGAAGTGTATGACCACAATTCACAGGAGTGAATAGTCAACACAACCAACACGGTCTGCCCATGCATAAGTCCGTTTCCTTTTTCGCAGGAAAAAAAGGGAAAAAAAAAGCGAGAGAGGCAGTTCATTGAGCTTGGACTTTGTCACATCACCAACAACCCCCATCTGTGGTCCTGTGCAAGCACGTCTCACCCGCATCTCCCTACGAGTTTCTTTCCCTCACCTTCGCCAACCCCCGTTAGTAGTTTTTTCTTTTTTTTTTCCTAAAGTCTTGTTTAAATCGACAAGTTTTTGGCAAGTTTCCACTATTTATCCGTTATATCGAATGTTTGGATATTAATTAGAAGTATTAAGTATGAATTAATGACAAAACATATTCCATAACCCCGGATAAATTCGCGAGACGAATCTATTGAGCCTAATTAGGCCATGCAGCTACAGTAAACAATCTCTAATGATGAACTAATTAGACTTAATAGATTCAATATTCAATTTTCAGGCGAGTTGTGTAATTAGTTTTTTTATTATTATCCGAATATCCATTCCGATATCCCATTTTTACGATTCGGTAAGTTTTCACTTTTCGAACTAAACAAGGCCTAATTCCATTTAGCTTTCTACTTGCCAGTTGGGCCTTGCCCATTTTTCCCTGCAAAATTAAATTTTCTATTTGCGAATCATTAGTTGGCATTCGCTGTGTAGAGCGGAAAAGTCAGCCTGCTGGAGCTGTCATTTTCTTTACTTGCATAAATTAGGACGTCACAGTAAACAATGAACTCGCAATGTTTAGAGTAAAAAACTTGTATGAATGCTCAAACATTACGAATTTTTCTAAGCAAACAGTTCATGGGTGGATGATGCGAAGATTACCCGTTGCATCTCTGTGTCGATGTCAAGTGATTTCTGGATTTTTTTTTTCGGAAGAAGCTCGGCACTTCAATGGCACATTGTTCCTTTTGTGTTTCGGGGTGCATGCTAAGGCTTCCGCAAAGCTCAAATTTCAAAGAGAAGCAACTCCTTCGCCAAAGAGGTCTGGATGAAAATATGAGATGTAAAATCACATTGAGAATTTACGTTGCGGAGTAGCAAAACTGGCACACTTGACTCAGTTCCCATTCCCAATCCACATGTCCCTCTAACTGAGACATAATATTTTTCATACAACGGTAAAAAATTTGAATTGCTTCATATGAAATTTCTCGTAAAATTTTGAACACGTATACAAGCTTAAACCCTCTACCAAATTTGAGAGATATTTCGTCCAGGTACAGTACAGCCGGCACCAACGGATTTGCCAGATGGGATCTCATCTCACCAAATCCCGCGCCACCTAACACAGAAGAAGAGGGAGAGGGGGTGGATCCTTTATAAATGAAAGCCCCAAACCCCTCGGATTTCCCGTGCTCATCATCACCACCCACCTCTCGTCCTCCTCTCCAGTCCTCCGCCGCGGGCCGACCCCTCCTCATCCCCCGGCGCTACTCCCCCGCTCCACGGTCCAAGGGTAAGCGCGCCTCCCCACCGCTCCCTCCCTCTATATAGCCTCTCCACCACGCCCGCTCCTCCATTCTCTCGCCTTCGCCACCTCCCGCGCCTCTCGGATCGCCTCGGTGCGCGGTGAGTGGTGGCTTCTCGTGTGGTGTTTTTTGCCAGCCGCCGCCGCCTAGATCCGTAGCCATTATCTCCTTCTGTCTCTGTACGGCTGGGTGTGAGAGACTGGGGTTTGTGGTTTTGGTTGGTTGAATTATTGGGTGGCTTGTTGTATGTTGTTGAGATCACTGGGTTGCCACGGGATTAGAGCCAATTCCTTCTGTTTGGGTGTTCGAAATGATGCTTTCGTGTCGTAATCGTAAGGACTGGCTGGAATTACCCAGGTGTGTTTGGATGCGATTAGAGTGGATTGGCGTCTCGGATCCCAGAATTTTGGTAACGGGTTCGTAATCATAACTTCTTTTGTTGGATCTGGTTATACCTTTAGAATTTCTCGTGTCTATGTATATGCGATCCGAGATTACACTGGTTGGGTCTCTGAACGGGTAGCGGTAATTTTATACTGTTGAACTTGTTCCACCTGACATGCTTCCTGTAGAAGTGCACACCCGTTTTTTTTTATCCTACTTGATAGTCGAAAATTCCCGAGTTATAGTTTCTTACGGCTGTTATTTGTAGCATGATACCTTCATGTCTGAGAGGGACAGTGCTTGCCTTCCGGCCGATTTTAGCTCTCCTGTACCCGCATCCCGGGAAGGCTAGGTTGCAATCAAAATGGAGAAGTTTAGTGCATATATCATCCCTCCATGGTATGGTTAACCCTGCCCAATTTAGAGAAATGGCCCTGACTAACCAAAGGTATTTCTGTGCGCTGAACCATTCGAATCTCATTGGAGAAAACACATGCAGTAGGGGAAGAACCAAGTTTCAGTTTATGATCTGCTGGAACATACAGGAATATGTTTTGGCTTATTTTGCTGCTAGTTGAGACAAGTGCTTTAGCTATCTTTCCTGTTGCTGTGAATCAAGCTGATTTTTGTTTTTTACTGGTATAGAAAGATGGCGTCCCATATTGTTGGGTACCCTCGCATGGGCCCCAAGAGGGAGCTCAAGTTTGCCTTGGAGTCTTTCTGGGATGGGAAGAGCAGCGCCGAGGATTTGGAGAAAGTTGCCACTGACCTCAGGTCTAGCATCTGGAAGCAAATGTCTGAAGCTGGGATCAAGTACATTCCCAGCAACACCTTCTCATACTATGACCAGGTCCTTGATACGACGGCCATGCTTGGCGCTGTCCCAGAGCGCTACTCTTGGACCGGAGGTGAGATTGGGTTGAGCACCTACTTCTCCATGGCCAGGGGAAATGCCACTGTTCCTGCTATGGAGATGACCAAGTGGTTTGACACAAACTAGTAAGTCAATTCCCTCTTGAATGCTTACAAACATGTGAACTTATGTGGTATTTATCTAACATTTTTTTATCACCTCTCTCTGTGCAGCCACTTTATTGTCCCTGAACTCGGCCCAAGCACCAAGTTCTCATACGCTTCACACAAGGCTGTCTCTGAGTACAAGGAGGCTAAGGCGGTATGTCATTGAAGTAAATTGTATATGACATTCCACAGCATTGAAGTAAATTGTAACTTAACTAATTGGATTTTGCAAGCCTTACTGGAAGTGCAAAAATGGATCATCTTGGAACAAACAAATTTTGCCATAGTGAAGACAGTAGTTCTACATTATAGTCCATAACTAACACATAAAACTAGTCATTTTAAATTGCATAATAGATAGTACACTAAGACCCTCAGAGTACTCTTTTTTCATTGGCGTTTTATACCCTGTAAATGGTGTGGCATGCTATTTTCTATGAAAATAATGCCTACTCACTTGCATGTTTTTGCTCTTTATGCAGCTCGGCATTGATACTGTCCCAGTACTTGTTGGACCAGTCTCCTACTTGTTGCTCTCTAAGCCTGCCAAGGGTGTGGAGAAGTCATTCTCTCTTCTTTCACTTCTTGGTAGCATCCTTCCCATCTACAAGTAAGCATCTACATAAAACAGCCAATGTTTTTTTTTTCAGCGCGAACCTCTTTAGTTGGTAATGTGGTATTTTCTGAAATTCAGGGAGGTTGTTACTGAGCTGAAGGCAGCTGGTGCTTCATGGGTTCAGTTTGATGAGCCTACCCTTGTTAAGGACCTTGATGCCCACGAATTGGCTGCATTCTCTTCAGCTTATGCTGAACTGGAGTCAGCACTCTCTGGATTGAATGTCCTTGTTGAGACATACTTTGCTGATATTCCTGCTGAATCCTACAAGTATGTTTTCCATTATTATACATCGTCTTCTTCAACATGATGGTCCTTTCAAAGTATTTTTCTTGAGAAACAAAAATAAAACTCATTCTCTTGCAAATGCAGGACCCTCACATCTTTGAGTGGTGTGACCGCTTATGGTTTCGATCTCATCCGCGGAGCCAAAACACTTGATCTTATTAGGAGCAGCTTCCCCTCTGGAAAATACCTTTTTGCTGGAGTTGTAGATGGGCGGAACATTTGGGCTGATGATCTTGCTGCATCTCTCAGCACTCTTCAGTCTCTTGAGGCTGTTGCTGGCAAGGGTAAGCAGTGAAGGATATATTGCTATTATCTGTCTTCCTCACTGCATAAGTTTCAATAGAATAACCATGTACATGATGTTCAGACAAGCTTGTGGTGTCAACCTCCTGCTCGCTGATGCACACCGCTGTTGATCTTGTAAACGAGACTAAGCTCGATGATGAGATCAAGTCATGGCTCTCATTTGCTGCCCAAAAGGTGCTTGAGGTCAATGCCCTTGCCAAGGCTTTGGCAGGTCAAAAGGACGAGGTTCGACACTTTTCTTTACCCTTAGTTCTTCTGAGGTCTATGACTTTAGCAGAGTACTTATCCCAGTCTGTACCTAATTGAATTTTTGATTTGTAATATTTGACATGTTGGTGTACAGGCTTACTTTGCAGCCAATGCTGCTGCTCTGGCCTCAAGGAAGTCATCACCCAGAGTGACAAACGAGGAGGTTCAGAAGGCGGTAAGTGGCAGCTTTACTCAAATAAATGCTTGTTTTGATGTTAGTACAGATCAATTCTAAACCAGAAATACATTTTGTACAGGCAGCTGCTTTGAAGGGCTCTGACCACCGCCGTGCTACCAATGTTTCTGCTAGATTGGATGCTCAGCAGAAAAAGCTCAACCTTCCTGTCCTCCCCACAACTACAATTGGTTCATTCCCTCAGACTGTGGAACTCAGGAGGGTCCGCCGCGAGTATAAGGCAAAGAAGTAAGTGTCTCCAGAGATATTATTACCGTCCTATTGTTATCAGTTTTTCTTATTGAAATGTGTCATTGCAGGATCTCTGAGGAGGAATACATCAGTGCCATCAAGGAAGAAATCAGCAAGGTTGTCAAGATCCAAGAAGAGCTTGACATTGATGTGCTTGTGCATGGAGAGCCTGAGGTGAGCATTCTTGAGTACTTAGTTCATTGTAGGTTATCTGTATTAGCTTTTTGTTTTCCTATGGATCATTAAAAACTAGTCCCTGTCACATTTTGATATATTGTTTTCTGCAGCTGGAATATTTACTTATTTATCTAACTTAATGTATATGTGTATTTACAGAGAAATGACATGGTTGAGTACTTCGGTGAGCAATTGTCTGGTTTTGCATTCACTGCCAACGGATGGGTGCAATCTTATGGATCACGGTGTGTCAAGCCACCCATTATCTATGGTGATGTCAGCCGCCCCAACCCCATGACTGTTTTCTGGTCCAAGACTGCACAGAGCATGACCTCTCGCCCAATGAAGGGAATGTTGACTGGCCCAGTCACAATCCTCAACTGGTCATTTGTCAGGAATGACCAGCCCAGGTTTGTTACTGCTTACATTCTGCTTAGAAAGTTCAATTAGGTTTTGCTTTTTTGCTCCTTCGTGATGAAGTGAATCATTATGTTTTCTTGGTGTAACAGGTTTGAGACGTGCTACCAAATAGCTCTTGCAATCAAAAAGGAAGTTGAGGATCTTGAGGCTGCTGGTATTCAGGTTTGTATCTTATACTTCTATATGTTTGTTTTTTCTAGTTCTTATTTCATCAATAGGTCCATGTGCTACAACACATTTTTTGCTCTTTGCAGGTGATCCAGATCGATGAGGCGGCTCTAAGGGAGGGCCTGCCCCTGCGCAAGTCAGAGCATGCATTCTACCTGGACTGGGCTGTCCACTCTTTCAGAATCACCAACTGCGGAGTCCAGGACACTACCCAGGTAACCATCTTGCAATGTTGTGATATATCTGGAAACCTTTGTTAGCTGACTCCTATCTGTCCTTATTCTTGGATAGATCCACACCCACATGTGCTACTCCAACTTCAACGATATCATCCACTCCATCATTGACATGGATGCTGATGTGATCACCATTGAGAACTCCCGGTCTGATGAGAAGCTCCTATCCGTCTTCCGTGAGGGTGTGAAGTATGGTGCTGGCATCGGCCCTGGCGTCTATGACATCCACTCTCCCAGAATCCCCTCCACCGAGGAGATTGCTGACCGCGTCAACAAGATGCTTGCCGTGCTTGACACCAACATCCTCTGGGTGAACCCTGACTGCGGTCTCAAGACCCGGAAGTACACAGAGGTGAAGCCCGCCCTGACCAACATGGTTTCAGCCACCAAGCTTATCCGCACCCAGCTTGCCAGCGCGAAATAAGTCGTCTGTATCTTTTAGCACCGCGGTTTGTTGAAAACAGAGCCAACAGGGCCAATTGTTTTGAATAATTTGAGCCTCATCCCTGTTCCATGGTTAGTTTAGTCTCGTTGGTATGATGTGCCGTTGTACGTTGTATTTTAAGTTTGGCGTGTCTTTCGTTTAGGCTGTTTTCGGGCATGTGTGTTTGGGTATAAACAGGAAAGAAATATGCAGTCTTCAAGTTGCATCACCAAATGCACTGTCATCGTTCAGTTTTCCTTCATAAGAGGATTGCAATGCTATTGCATTTGCACATGCCATGATACATCTGAACATTCAACTGTTTCCCACTCTTCACAGCAGCACTATATACAGGATAGTGGCACCAACACCCACCAGCGCAAGGACGAGAACGAAGCCAAGAACATGGAGGACTCTGATCTTCTTCCACCATCTCTTGTCCTCGCCCTTGCCATCACCACCATCATTGTTCTTGGCGGCATTTCCGTTTGCGCCACCGTTGCTTCTTGGTAAATCTTGTATGGCCATCGCCTGATCCTGTCTCGGTTCCTCCACAGCCTGATCTCCTCTAGTATGTTCCTTCTTGTCTTCAACCTTGCCCTTCCCTGGATCCTCTTGGGCGCTCCACATGCTGCCACTGCTGGTACCTGATGAGCCACCCCCATTGCTCGGCCTCATCAGCTCTCCGAGAGACTGGGACCTCCCGGGCTGATGTTCTTTGTGCTTGTCCTTGGACGCCGCCGGCGCCGATGATCCCTTGGGGAGGATGACGAAGAGCCGGGCGCTCTCTATGTTCATCTTCGCCTGGATGGTGCTGGCGTCGCAGCTCCTTGGGACTGGGAACACCTTGAGGAAGCGTGCCCATTGGGCGCCGTCGACCTGGCGCTCCCCGGTGACCTTCAGCTTCCGGCGGGTGCTGTACAGGACCTTCAGCTCCTCCTTCCTGAACCCTGAACAACTGTTCTGTTTAGAAGATGCAACAGGCTGGGCTTGGTGCAATGCTGAATGGCGGGCGAGCTGTTACACGGAGCCGATGGGCGTTACCTGACACGTCGACGGCGAGCGTGTCGGCTTCCTCCGTGCTTGTCCACTCGCACAGAGGGTCCACGGCCGTGTACACGCGCCGGCGCGGCGGCGGGGGCGGCGGTGCGGGCGCCGCGGCGGCAGCGGCCCGCATGATGATGGCTTATGGAGCCTGGGCTGACGAATCCTTTCTCTGAAGCGAAAGGGCTGACAATGCTTGGACCTTTTGAGCAGAAAAGTGTGGATGTGACAGGGGATTAGGGGTAGTAAGGTGAGCACTACAGTAGATTGCAATATATTCTCTGGTAAACAACAGGATGGTGTTGCCTCCGAGATGGGTTATACGGCAATGGTTGTTGCTAGGCAACTCCTTGCTTTGCTTCAGCCAGTTGCAGATGCCTTGCTTTAGCTGCAATGTGTACACCTATGCTTCAATTACGTAACAGTGGCAAAGCAGACATCGTTCGTGGGCATATTTCAGACCAGGGAAGCCCATTCTGTGTCGCTGTTTTTATAGCCAGCGGAGGAATCTCCACCAAACATGAGTAATGAAATAATTCGGTTCATCATTATCGATCACAGTCGAGCGTAACTTTCAGGGGATCTTTGGAGAAACCTCATCTGTTGCTCAGTCACAGCCTCATCCATTTTCTTTTCTGAGAGACATTAACGGGTTTACATGCTGGTTCAATGTTTTATCGCGCTGACAATACTTAGATAATCAAACCAAATGATCTGTTCAATGTCTTGGTATACAGCTCAGTTCCAGGCACAAACAAGTTCCTTGTTGCTCCAGGACTGCTATTGTGCTTTTGTAACTGGATTTGGCAATCATGCATGCACATTGTCATTCACCAATTTTCAGGACCATGGAACCCAAAGCCACCAAACAAAGATAAGCCAAAATTTTCTTGCACCAGCTTAATTGCTGACCCAAACATGGTTACATAAAAAAAATCAATCCAATCAAAAATGGTATTACAAGCAACATAGGTCACATACTGCTAGCTACTGGGTGGGAGTGGTCAGGGCAGTGGAATCACCAAGGACCTTGCGAGCACGCCAGTACACAGCATTGGCGCTTTCTGATGTTCCCACCTGGTTGTAATGTGAATCTGATGTCAGTGCACAAGACGAAGGGCAAGCATTTTAGAACACAAATACTGATGGAAACGCATAATCTCACCTTCAATTCCAGGTTGTAGTAGTTTCTCCACACTTCTCTCTCATGGGGATAGTGGTTGATTGCTGAATCATAAAGCTTACGAGCATTTGCAAGGGCACCATGGTCTCCTAGCGATGCAAGGTTAGATTCCAGCTCTATACAGTACTGGAACAACTTAAGGCTTGGACGTGGTAGCTCCAGAAATCTGCATCATCATGCAACACCACATAATTCAGAATCCGCAATGAAATTCAAAATGCACATCACAATAGCAAGTAAACGCACAACACAAAGGCATTTACACAATAATTGCATAAAGGACAAAGCGTAACATCATGCACAAGCAATCAATTCAGATATGTAATGTGGCAACTGCACGGTTGGTTTGCATACCTTTTGTACATCTTCCTAGCTTGTTTCATACCATCTCTTTGCAAATACCATCCAACTATTGCACAAGAAACCGATGCACCAGAATCATTGCCACCAGCCAAACTCAATGATAGCATTGCACACTTCACCAACTTCTCGAAATAGGTTTTCTCATTAGAAAACAACTTCATGGCCTGAAATGCATTGCGAACAATTAAAAATAGCACGGCAAAACACAACTGTGGACACTAGCCTAGGATAGTGAAAGGGAATATAACATGAAACTATCACCATTGGGATGACTGAAGCAATCTAAAGGGCTTACCATATGCCATAATCCCTCGGCATCAGTGATAGATAACTTAGAAAGCACAGCTTTAAAGAGATCAAATAGACAACTCCAGTTCTCCTTGCTGAACGAAGAACTGCCAGTAGCAGTAGCAAGCGAATTTATCTCCATAGAAGCTCTCAGGCTCCACAAATTTGCGGCATCTGAAAGAGGACCGTTGCAAAGTTTTTCTGCAAGCTTCTTAGCTTCGTCCAGTCTTTCGAGTTTCAAGCAAAGTGATACATATTGGCAAGCAAGATCGTCAGTAAGACACCCACATGATTCAGCACTTTCATAAACTTTCAGTATAGATGAAGTGAACTCTGAAGCATCAAATTCAGAATTTTGGAATGATGCAAACGAATCTTCTCTATCAGGATATAGAACATCCATCCAAAATTTTGCATAAAGGGAATACATTTGGGAAGTTGGCAGCCTTCTGACAGCTTCATCGTATACCTATAAATACATAGACAATAAAAATTACAATTGTTCAGAAAGTTGTATCAAACAAAGCCCATGCTCGGTGTAATTAACATACTTGGTGGAGAAATTGGTATATGTTAACTTTAAAGCTAGCATGCTGGTCTTAAATGATACTAAAGTGCATACATACGAAGCTAGAAAAAAATGGAATGTAAAGGGTAAACAGTTTACTGTATGGATTTGTCAAGCTCTAACATTATTGCTAAGAATGGCATTGGCAAAACTTCCAACAGCATCAGTTTGGAAATAACCTAGTCATAAACAGTTGTTGTTCATCATAGAAACATATACAAGGCGTGTCACCAATTCAAACACCACTATCATAGCAAGGCATCGTCAGGTGCATTCGTCTACATGTGCTTTTTCACATATGGAACATCAAGCAAGGTTCGGCTACCAATGACAATCCATGACAGAGATTATGACTTATGAGTAATAAGAAAGTGAACATAATGCATTTACCTGAATTGATTTGTTCAGCTTATTAGATAGAGCATCCTTTCCATTCAAACTATTGGAATTATTTAAGTCAGTAAGCTGAAGCCTAGCAAACCAATCCCAATAGTCCTCGCAATGGGAGAAATCTTTCTTCAGATCATCCAGGACCTCTATCTTCAATTCTTCAGAATATGCCAATTCCACACTGTTTAATATCTCCAAGAATTTCTTCCGCAAGGTTAAGCTTGATGGAAGAGCTTCCACCGCACCATGATATATGGTTTGAATGATTAACAATCCATGCCGCCAAAACATGTCTTCCTTCTCCTCCAAAGCATCTCCAGCTGTCCTGGACTCCTCGGCTGCTTCATCTTGTTCATTCAGTGGCATGAACAGTTCTTTGTTCTCCTCTTTCCAGTGACCTGCACCATTGTCACTCTTTTGCAGCGTCTTCACATCCTCGCCAAGAGCTACCTTTCGAGCCTTAAGCTTGTTAAGGTAGGTAAGTTCCATGCGAAGATACTCGATCCACATATCCTCTGATTCTGGGCAGGACCTGAGGCCACTCTGCATCAGAGCACGTGCTGCGGCAACATTCAGGTTCTGGTCAAATTCCCATGCTGCGGCATAGATCCAAAGCCCAGGAACCTTGGGATGGAAGCGGATAGCTTGTGCCAGAACCTGCAAATAACGAGACAAGCACAGGGATAAACAACATATAAGCTTCACAGAATATGTAATAATGTAAATGAAGGCCTTCCTTTTGAGAAAGGCTCAAATAATTCAACTTTCCCACAATAAGAAATACACGAACAATGCACGTTGCAATTCATAGATGGCTAGCTTGCTACCCGAATTACAGGTAACTGAACTTGTACACTAAGAACACAGAAACGTTTGAACTTTCCAAATTTCTTATGTGCATCAATGTCCAATCCACAACAAATGTTGAAATCGAGCACGATAGCAAGTAACAGAGGTGTAACTTTGAGATTTAAACAACTCAACTCACTAACATGTCTACTCTTGTTGCATTAGCAATAGCAAGGGAATAATAAAGGAATTGATGTGGCGGGGCTACCTGCTTCATCCTGCCGTGTCGCTTGTCCCTGCAGAACTCAAGGTATCGGAACCAGAGGTCGAGGTCTCCCTTGAACCTAACGGTAGGCCATCCGGTAGATGTCGAGGACGCGGAGGACCCCCGCGACGTCGGAGATGGACTTCTTCCACTTCTTGCCCCTTTTGTTCTTCCTCTTCCTTTTGCCTCCCTCGTCGGCAGCGCCGTCCTCCTCGCTGTCATCGGATTCAGAGGGGGCGGCGCGTATGATGGCGCGCTTGCGGAGGTTCCGGAGGGAGTCGAGGCGGAGCTCGTAGGCGATGTAGTCGAGGAAGTCCTGGCGGAGCGGTGAGTACCGGCGGATGCGGAACTCGAAGTCGCGGCGGCGGCGGACGACGTCGGCGATCTCGGCGCGGGTGAAGAGGCCCCGGCGCTCGAGGTCGTCGAGCTCGTCGGTCATCCGCTCGAGGCGGTACTGGACGGTGTCCGCCATGTATTTGCCGGCGGTAGAGGCCGGGAGCCGGGAGAGGGGAGGTGGGACTGGCCTGCTAGGGTTTAGGGTTTTCGTTGTGGCGGCGCGGAGGAGGGGAGCAGCAAGGGGAAGGCAGCGACGCTGGCGCCGCCGCGGTGGTGCGGTGGACTGCTGGTGGTGGCTGCTGCCGAGTTGGGGGCGAGGGCGATGCGCGATGATGTGAGAAGGGAGGGCACGGAGGTGTAAGCGGGCCGGGTTCGAGGAGCGCGCGAGGCCCAAACTTACTTCGGCTGGCCAGCCAGGCCGTGATACAAGATGGGCTTTGGTCGGGCCAGGCCCACCAACATGGACGCACCTTTTAGCTTTTTTTTTTTATAGAATCAGTCTCGGCGCAAGTTTCATTGCATAGTTATCTAGACTCAAAAACTAGGTAATCATGCTGATTAAGTTTTATGTGGATGAAACTCTTCTCATAGCTAATTAAACCTCCTCCTTCTTTCTCGTCGCCACGTCAGCAAAACTGATGATTTGGCATAGAATTTAATGTCATTAAACTTTTTATGAAACCCTTTGAGACTGGCATAACAAATCTTTGATGGTCTAAAAAAACTCAACCTTTGATTGAGGTTAGGAGGCCTAGTAACCAGACAGCCAATAGGAGGCCTAGTGGCAATAAAATGTAAGGAGAAGCCTGTGAAGCTGGTTTTGGAGGACTTGATGGATGAAACCGTTTTATTTTTACCTGTTTGATAAAACTTCACCCAACAAAAAACAGTGGAGAAGCCCTACCAAGTATGCACTTCAAAACATTGGGTCAAGAGTTTGACTAAAAAATCCACCTTACCTAATAGTGCGTGAGACTTCTTTTCCCTGAAAAAAGAAAGTTTATGATCTCCAATCATCCTTATATGATATAAAATGACCTCGAACGACTAAATCTTGCTTGACTTCATTTTATATGGTTTATGTCGTTTGGACTTCGAGGCTGTCATTTAGTATCAACCTCTCTTTGTATTGTGCATGCTTGCATATCGGCATAAGTGCTTGCATAAATATTCGAGCAATTTGCCCATTGACGTAAAGGAGCTCACTTCATGAGTTCATGTAGAAAATGATTACCTTACATGTTAGGTAGATAGTTGCCCATGTGCACCAAAACATCCACACATCATCATACAATCAGTATTCCATCTTTTTTTGTTGTTCTAAAATAGTATTCCACTTCCTTTTGTTACCTGAATAAAGTGTGTATGGAACCAAAAGCAAAAGAGAATTTAGGATAGGTCCTGTGTGGAGGTGGGAACAAGACTACTGAGGTACAGTAGGCTTGATCGCCTTTCCGTTTTGTACTTCAAAATCCACTGTCACGTATACTTTTGGTTTCCAGGAGTTGAGTGGTTGTGCCCTTTTTACTATTCAATTTTGCGTTTTTGCCGAGAATCATGACTCTGTTTCTCGCCTCTTTCCATAATCATTTTTTTCTTTTTTTTTTATATGTATATCTGTCACTGATGAATCGACGTCTCACGCGCGTGGAGGGAATGATGCATGGCAAATAAAGGTGGCCGATTGCTTAAATAAAAGTAGCTCATATAGAGGATTGAGGATAGACGATGACCATGGTTCACCACTTCGGTGCAGTCATATTTTATTGCAAAAGTCTGTGCCTCGTGCTTCGAATTGTTTAGTTTTCTGGATTTCTTACGCGTTAAGATTACTTAAAAAATCACTTAAAATGTTTACATACACGCGTATGAATCTTGCAGCTATATGATAGAGGGATCACTTATACGTATCGTGTGCTCTTGCACAGTGGTGTTTATGTGGGTATGTGTTTGCATGTAATTAAAAAAGGGGCGATGCTTATGGCATGTTTGGCAGAGTTCCATCTACTCTATGGAAGTTGATTCTCCGATATAAGTGATTATGTGGCTGAAAGTGATTCTCTTCAATTTTTTAACAAAAACTCTCAAAATCAGGATGAAGAATCACTCCACAGAATCAGGAGAAGCTATTTTTTCAGCTCACAGCCCTTTAGTTCAGAGAATCACTTCACAGAATCAGCCGAGAATCACTTCTCTCTGAAAAACTATTCAGTAGAACTCATGTTGGATTCAGCCGATAATCAACTCTGGGAGCTCTGCCAAACAGGGCCAGTACTGTTACTATGTTCACTTCTTGAAAAAAATTACAAAGAGATAAATATGATCTTTAGGTCTTTTTTTAAAGAGTTTATACACTTTGGTCTTCAATGCATGCTAATTATATACAGATTACAGAGTAACTCCCAACGCTACCTTGGCTGCTGAAAAAAAGCATGTGCTCTTGAACACATCGAAAAAGGAAACTCGTCAAACTAACTTGTTTGGTGACTCATTTCAAAGTTTCAACAATTAAACGTGTTTTTATTTTTATAATTAAATTAGATGTTTTTGAATGAAAGTCGACTTCATCAGTCTAGCTCGGCTCATTGGTCTCAGTTCCAAGTTCAAGTTGGGTCTCAAGTGATAGAGGATAGCATGATAAATACAGTAAGCCAATTTTCAACAAAATTTTTGACGAAATATAGAGTGGGTTCGCCAGGCATCCCATGACATATATTGATATATCCCATTTTTATAATGCTGGGATTTTGTGGAATTACTTGTTTTGTGATTATTGGCACTAGTCCATCAACCCATCCTCCCGCACGGGCTAATATTTTTAAAAGCTGTTATATTTAAAATTATTCAAAAATTAAACTCCTACCTAATAATTAAAATTGTTTACATACTACTATTTTATTTTTGTTAATACTTCAATATAATGCTCATAAAGATATGTACTTATCATTTTTAATTTGAAATTGATTTTTATTTAGTAATTACTTTAAACACTTTTTCATCCACATTCACAATTCTTACACTTTGTACCGCGCCTCCAAACATTATATTTAACATAAAAAACAATATTTTTTATTACTTTCTCACATATCTTTACCTATTTCTAAAGAGATGATTGTTTCTTCCTTTTTTTTGTCTGTCCTGACAGGTGGGTCTGTTGACGCTCGTTATACGTACACTTTTAGTGCTATTTAAGTGGTGTTTTGGGACCAATTCATATACTAACCCGCCACTTGGCACTTGAAATAACCCCTTTTTGCATATGCATGTATTTTTGGAGGATTTTGGTTTACGCAGGTTTTTGAGCTATAAATGAGCACTTTTGGACGAAGACCAAGGTCATGCGTAGCGTGGAGGAACATGAAGGCAAAGGACCTAATACAACTCGGATTTCGTTCGCTCTCATCTATGGTGAACCAACCTCCAAGAATGTAGAAGGGCAAAGACTTGAAGATAAGGTCGGATGACTTCGGGGTCAAGGCGAATCAGGCAGACATATGGAAGGTTATCAAGACCCAATCTTATCCCGAAGCAACCGACATCAAATATCCACATGCATTGGCAAATCAATTCCTGGAGGATCAAGGAGCTTGCACGCAAAAGATGGGGCCGAGGCAGGCCAAAAAGGGCCTAGGCCGGCCGGCCCAGGACCTATGGGGCCGGCCGGCCTACCCCTTTCCTGCGCCGTCTCGATCTCCCCTTCGAGCTAGGGTTTCCTCGGACTATTTATAGTCCCGATGCCAGGAGCCACGCACATCCAACCACCAGAAGTCGGCAAAAACTAGGGCATACACCAAAGGGAGACGAGGGTCGCTGCAAGTCTTCGAAGGTACCTAGGGCATGGCCTAGGCCAACCCTAGCCGCCATGGTCTTCCTGCGCGGTTGTGCCACGGCGGAGCTCAAGAGTCAAGCCCCAAGATTCATCGGGTATGTACACACACGATGGTGATATCAATCTAATCTCTATTCTAGTTGTCTCAACCTTAGTCTACTTCATTGCAAGCTTTATACTCATATGTGCGGCCGCCGTATGTTCTTAGTAAGATTAGATCTAATCGTGGTGATTAGTCCATATCTTGCGGATACATTGAAGTAGCGCGTTCTAGCTAGTCCGTCGATTACCCCGGTGTGGTGACAGCATGACGGAGGGAAAGGTTCTAGCAACGACGTGATGTTGAGTTGGATCAATGGCGAGAACGATGGGAATTGTCGCAAGCCACTACAAGAGGAAGCTTGTTGAGCGCTTGCTAGTCGGTTGGGTAAAGCTTTGAGAAACCTTAGGCATTGGCACGCACCCCACGGCGGTGACCATTGGAAAGTAAGCCACTTGCGAGCCGCCGTTCGGAGAGAAGATTCGGGTACCTTTGGTAGAGATTCAATCTTTGGTTTTGATCACCTTTTGACTAAGAGCTGTACCTAGAGACGAATAGGCCTTCGTTAACCTTGGTTATGCTATCTTTGCCTATGCTTTCGGATGCGATCAATCTTTATACTCATATCATAAAGATTTACCTCTATATGCAATCAACGCTTAATGATAGGAATAGATCCGTTAGATTAGATGGAAAACCCTAGGTAGTTCATTGTCGATCCACGGATTGATAAACCTTGGATGGAATACTCTAAGGGAAGAGCTACGATGATCCGTGCGCTTGCGGTTCACAATTGGCGCGTCTATGGACCGTCAACAAGCTTTTCTGGCGCCGTTGCCGGGATCGGCAACTCGAACCCTAGGGAGATCTATCTAATTTTTTGGACTAACCCTAATTTTATTATTGCATATATCCTGTGTTTCTTATTTGTGTCCATGAATGCAGGTAAAACTCTAGACACAAAGCTGTCGAGAAGTTTTCAACATCCGGACTTTGACAAGTCCAAATCTTGCTCAAACAAATTGATGGCTACATCAAGATCCGCTCTTTAGTGGTAGGTGCTAACTTTTGTTAGTGGCCCATCATCCGCTATCGAGCCCGCACCCAAAACAAATGAAGATGAATAAGGTATGCCACCGTGTCAATTAATTTTTAAGACTAATGTTTCTTGGAGATTTGTTTGTCCAAGCTATAGGAGATGAATCATGCCTCGACGAAGTCGTGAGACCCGATCATCAACATCTCTGAAAGGTTGCTGTTAAGACCAGTTTTTCGCCCTTGATCAGAGAAGTACCATGGAAGAAAATTATAAAATATGAAGCTCCATCAAGTCTTCTTTCCAACACCTCAAGAATCATAATTTTTGGAGATCGATGCAAGGAGTTATGGTAAAATCTTTCAACACTACTTGTTCTGAAATCTGTTCGGGACAGAACGTAGTGCTAGAGTAAAACAAGCATAACTCTTTCATCTGGAGTCCGTTTGAAGTGAATGAGCACTCATTGGAAAGAAAATTTGGCACACATTGCAATAGAGTAGAAGTTTGATACATGTTCTACACTGGGTGAAGAGGAATTCAAAGAAGAGGCAGCAGCAAACAACCGAGAAAGTGATGATGATGTCAAGGGAAGATTGGAGGGCCTTGAGCATAAAAGATGATGATTTGAAGTTGATCAAGACTGGAGGCAACAAGATCAAAAGCACCATGACGCTACCAATCTTCTCCAGTAGGATGCTCAATAAGCTTCTAGTTGAGTGATGCTACCAACGAAGGAAACCGCTCAGATCATCGACACAAAGCACAAGAGCCACCCATGATCCCGGCACCTTGGGTAAAGCAAGAACTATGGAGAAGACACATCATTGAAACCATGCCACTCTCTGGTGAATCAATGGTGATAACCTTGAATCCTAAGGATGTACAAGACGACGCTCCAAAGACCACAAGACTAAGATCATCGACATCTCAGGATCAATTCGCAAGAAGGTACTGTTCACATCAAAATTCTATACAACCTCTGAAGAAAACAATAGAATACCTTTAGATATTTAAAAGTCCCATGAAATTCCGGTTCCAACGAATCAAGAATCAAGTCAATCGGAGATTTCTACAAGCGGTTATGATCAAAACATTGAAGGTCGTACATTCTGCAAAATTTTCTGGACAGCACGCAGTGCTGAAGTAAAATTGGCATAACTCTCTTATTTGAACTCCGTTTAAGATGAATGACCACTCGTTGGAAAGGTAATTTCACAAAATTTTCAACAGATCTATACTTTGGTATATGTTCTGTTCTGTACATAGGGGAAAATCCATGAAGAAGAGGTAGGAGCGACTTGAAGAGAACAAGGTAGAGGAGATAACGATGACAACAATGAAGAGGAGCTTGGGCAATGCTTTCATCAAGCGTACATGATCAAATTCAGAAGTTTAGAACAAAATAAAGATCCCTGAGAACATTGGCATATGAAGACACAAGCCGCTACATCTAATTCATGAAGATGTTAGAAGTAAATCACGATGGATTACAAAAGGGCAACATCAAGCTGCATGGATACTTCGGATTCTCGCGCGAAGGACCATGGCTTCACAACAATGACAAGGTACGTGAGAAGTCTAGCTCTATGACTTTAAATGAAGCGTTTTGCAGGAGGCAACCCAATCTTTTGTTTATTATCTATATAATATGACGGTCTATATTGTGCTCTTTAATCGAATCATCAAGTAACATTGTACCATTGTTCTAATAAATGCCGCAACTTTATGTTGTATGATCTAAATGTTATTGAGGGAGCACTTTATTATTTGATCTTGGAAAACTTGTAGACCCTTTTGTGTGCCTATTAGTGTTTAGAGTCTTTTTCTTTGTGTCTTTTTAGAGAGAAATATGAGGTATGACACCACCCTTTGATTCTAAACTTGTGGCTAGTTGACTTAGGCTAACTTTTGTTTTGTTTTTAGACCACCACATCATGTCATGTCATTGTGTTCATCCACCTCATGTTCCACTTCACGCCATGTTGTTCTCGCCATTGCATTGCATTGTATGTTTTGTTTTGACCTAACTTTTTGTTAAACCCACCTAAGCCTTCCTATCACCCCCGCCATAAACCGAAACCAACAAGGATAGGATCGACTTGTGTTGATTTGCTTGTCTCGCCATTCGGATTAGCCAAGTCTATCTCTATTCCTTGTTCTAACTGAAAACTTTGACTAGCCTACCTATGAGATCCTAAACCCTTAGAAAATCTCTCATACCTATAGCCATCCTAAAACCATAGGTTTTGTTTTCCACCAAATGAAACAACCTTTGTTTTTCTTTTTGTTTTCAACCACCTTAGGTAGATTTTCTAAACTTGACTTCTCTCTTCAAAATTCTTGTTTTAAGCAAAAAATATAGGATACCCATGAACCTTCCCCTAAACCTCGTTAGCTAGGTTGTTTGGTTCTTTTTGATGATAACATTGAAAGACCTTTCAAACCTTGCTAATCCTTGTTTTTGCTAACTCTTTGCATTTGCATTTTGCATCCATTCTATTGTTCCATCATGCATTTGTTAGCTTGGCTCTTTCACAAAACTTCATGATGAATGCTTTCATATCCATGTTAATGCTTGTATACGGCATTCCCCTTTGCAATCTTGTTTAAGCGTGGTGCTTAGACATGATCGCGGACCATCATCATGTAGTTTTGTAAGCCTTGTTAGCATTTACATTGCATTGGTCGGTTTATAAGCTTTGCAATGCGCCTTATTTTTCTTGTGCTATGAGGAATTATTGACCTTGGGGTAGACATATGTTTTAACCTTGGTTAATAGATCTTTGTGACTATGGAGAGATTCGGCAACCCAGTGTAAACATGGTGTTTAGAACTAGGTGTAAACATTATCTTTGTTTATATGCTTTCCTCTCATTTGCACACCCACTTTGCATCCACTCAACACCCACACTTTCGTTGGCATGATTAGGTTTTCTAAACTTTTTCGAGCGCTTGAATTCTTTGGCTTTAACATGGTGTTTAATCCAAGAGTTTCGGCAACATAGTAGTAAACATGGTGTTTAAAACTTTGTTTGATCTCTATCAAGTTTGGTCCCTGCCTTTGATGTTACTAACTTCATGCATTCACTTTGCACACACGCACACCCTTAGGATTTTAGTTTTCTCTTTTACTAGGTTAATTATGCCACAAGTTAAGGTCTTAGGGATGTCATTGGTTGTTGGCATTTGCTTATACTCCCAACCGTCACCCCGGGGGTAGTGTGTGCGTTTCAATTGTTTTACAGGCATGACGAAGGAATCCCATGAATTCATGATCAAAGTTACAACCAAGACCG
>CM014278.1:53189369-53210875 GCA_004135705.1 Alloteropsis semialata
TTTTGGTGGATGCAAACCTCTTCATCCTGTCATATTCAAATGCCATTGGTTTGATCCCTCAGCTGTGAGACGGACCCCTAACGTTGGGCTAGTTGAAATTCAACCATCATCCGTCTGTGCCGGAGAAGATGTATATATTGTGGCTCAACAGGCCACATAGGTTTATTACCTCTCGTATCCGTGCACAACCGACAAGCGTCTTCAGGGTTGGGATGTTGTGTACAAGGTATCACCACACGGAAAACTACCAGTCCCAAACAATGACGATTACAACTTCGATCCAAACACGTATGCCGGAGAGTTCTTCCAAGAAGATGGGCTAGAAGGGAGTTTTGTGATAGACTTAACCGAAGTGGACGAAATGGAAGTAGAGCAAATGAATGAACAAGTGGACGATGGAGATGTGGTTCTTAACTTGAAGGACGTGCAGTTACTTGAAAACATACTTTTAGGCGTTGGGAGTGATGATGAGATGGAAGAACCTGAGGAGCACGGGCATGAGGATCTCGAAATGCGTGATAGTGATGATGAGAACCAAGAAGAAAATCTCGATCACGATGATTATTTCTAATACAAGTATGATCCTAGCTATTTTTTTATTTGTAATACCATGCATGTTAATTACTTTATATATTTTGCTCAGTTTGCTTCTATTTCTCATTATATTTTGCATATCTTTCTAATTATGTTTATTTTGCCTTTTTCAATGCAGATGGTGGGCGGAGTTAGGAACGTGAAGTCCCTTTACCGGAGGGGGTCACGTGAGGAGGAGGCACCTTCAGGGTCTGGGAGCGGTGGAGCCAGGGGGCGAGGGAAGGGTGGACACAGGGGTCGACGGAAGGGCACGGTACCGACCCCTGTACCTTCGTCCTCGTCTTCGTCTGAGGAGGAGGTTCCTCCCGCGGTGGTGGAGGGCGAGGTGGAGTCGTCGGAGGAGGAGGGGGGATGCGGGGGAGGGGTCCGGGGAGGGTTCCGCTTCTAACGCCCGATTATGGGCGCGCGGTCCCTCCCAACTCCCGAGGCGGCCGATACCCCCAGCACACCGTCCGATGATCCGACCTAGCGGTG
This sequence comes from Alloteropsis semialata, assembly GCA_004135705.1. Taxonomy (NCBI): domain Eukaryota; kingdom Viridiplantae; phylum Streptophyta; class Magnoliopsida; order Poales; family Poaceae; genus Alloteropsis; species Alloteropsis semialata. Next base: position 53,190,438 of record CM014278.1, read on the forward strand.
CAAGGTAATAAACTTTATATGTTATCATTCTATTTTTATTTAATATGTTGAATATCACTATAGAAACTAACAATCTATCTTGATCACTTTGCAGGGGTTGGGACGTGGTAGAGCGGGGTGCTTCTCACAGCCGGAAGGTCAACGGCATCCTGGGTCTTCTGTGCAGGGCAAACTTCCCTGGCATAGTTACGCACCAAGGAGTCCAGGAGCCGGCGGAGTCGTTCGCCCACTACTACGACGCCACGGACGACCAAGAGGACCGGGAGGGCAGGAGCTTCCCCAACAAGGCCCTGCGGGTGCTTGCCGAGCTGTGGGTAAGTGTTTCCCGCAATACATATTTCAACACACATATATATATATGCATGCTTTCTACATTTGTCACCACTATATCGCATATATATGTAGGATTTTTACAGATGCGCCCCGGGCCACGAGGTGGAGGCGGGTGAGCAGGCAAAGAGGGCGGCTCACAAACTGGTCAAGGACATGTACTACGAGGCGCGGATCCAGGCCGTCATTGACTACTGGAAGGACAAAGGCACAAAGTACTCCAAAGAGCAAGCCAGAACCATTTACCTGACCCACGATCAATACATCTCGGTAAATATAAAACTTTAATTACGATTCCTTATATGATTAAGCACGTATAATCTAATCTTCTTCTACATCATCCTGCGTAGGTGATTCCCTGGTGGTGTGCCTCGCATCCCCAGGCTTGGGAGAAGTGGGTGGCCTACTGGTGCTCCCCTGAGTGGATGGAGACACACCTGGCTGCCTGGGAGCGCCGTTTGCAGATGCCAGATCCAGCACACCACCAGGGCAGCCTTACCCTCCCCGAGTACAAACAAAGATGGGTATGACATCTCATTTTATAATTGAAACGCTCAATTCTGCAATATTTGTAATCATATTGTTTTTTTGTGTTTTGTAGTCGGCGGCACATGGAGGCGAGGAGCTGACTGACTTCCAGGCTATTGCCGTGTCCCACATGGGCAGGGCCACGTCCGAAGTCCGCTACAACCCCGAAGCCGGGCCGGAGGCGTACAGCAATCCCATGGTCCACGCCCGCCTCACCGCCTACTCGGATATGGGAAGGCAAAAGCATGGGCCTGAGTGGGATCCGGCCGCCGCGCCGCTTGATGGAGAAGTCATCATGAGGATGGCAGGAGGCAAGAGGCATGGGAGGTACGCCGTCGGCGACAGCACGATCGACACGGCCAGTGTAACACCCTAAAAATTCCCTTTCTAAATTAGTAATTAATTTGCTAGGTTTTGTGTGAGCATTCATAAAACTTAGGAAAATAAAAACCTTTTTCGGAAATTAAAATCAACTAGGTTTAGAAACTTGTTTTGTGCATTTCATGCCGATGCATCGTTTTCTTGTATGAGTGTTTTGTGTGTGCTTAGTCCAAAACCCAGAGCCTGGAAAGCAAACCCTAAAGACCCAAAATCCGAGAACCCAGTGCCAAAACCCGAAGCTCGGAAACCATATCCAAAACCCAAGTCCAACCTAGACCTAAAAACCTACCCGACCCAAAAGCCCGGGCCTGTTCCTTTCTTTCCAAGGCCCAAACCCCGTCAACCAAATCCGGCCCGACCTCCTATTCTTTTTGCCCTGTAACCCAAAAGCCGTCGGGCCCAACCCAACCTACAAGCCCATCCTCTCTTTCTCACTTGGGCCCAAACAAACCCAAACCAGGTCCAACCCATCCCTCTCCCAACGCACGCAGAAACCTCATCCCGTCGCCCCTTCCCTTCCCCATCGCGCCCTGTCTCTCGTCAGAACAGAAGGCCGTCGCCGCTTGGAGAAGAAGAACCGGCCATCCCCCTTGAAAGCACTCGGCGCCCCCTCTTCTCCCCTTCCCCCTCAGGTCACCCCTCCACCTTGCAAGAACAGAAGGTCGGCGCCCCTTCCTTTTCCTTTCCTCCACTCACCTAATCTCTTAAATTCATCTCAGTGGCAGTAATGGAGGAACTGAAATTCGCCCCCTCCCCTTCAAATCCTGGCCACCAGTGCCCCTTCTCCCTTCTACAAAAGCTTGGACGAGTCCTTCCCCAACCTCCTTTACCTCCATTGCTCTCCAATTCCACCACCGGCACCTGTATTTGCTGGTTTTCGTCGTGAACAGAGAAGGTAAAAGACTACTGTTGCTGCTCCCTTCCTTCTCCATGGGCGCCCTCATGATCATTCCCTCCCCTGATCGATTCTCTGGTACGCAGGAAGGACCCTAATCCCGACGCCCAGAAGCATCAACCGAGGCCGAAATCACAGTCCCGCCGAGCATCGAACTGCAGGTCCGCCCCCCCTCGTGGTGCAGCATCTTTACTGTCTTTCTCCCCAAATTGATTATCAAGATGGTTTCGCATCGCTGCACTCGTTCGATTTTGCTGCTCGGCACCCATTTCCGTGAACCGTAGCCCTGGGGCCCCTCAACGCCGGCGACCAGAGCGCCGTTCTGGGCGGCGCTACCTTTCTGTTCGTGAGAACGGCGTCGCCCTCCCCTGCACAGGTCCGAGAAGAAGCCCCTGAACCAATCAGAATGAGCAGAGAACCCCCACCATCAGATCTCCAACCAACGTCCAAGATCAGATCAAACATACCTCTTCGTTTTATGTTAAAGAACCCCTGGAAAACCAGCATATCAACCCGCCATCCACCTATCAGTTCAGAAAAACATCCTTGCTACCCCCTGCAATCTATAGATAAATACGTTTAGGTCCTCGGTTTTCGCAGATTAGACCTTCGTCTTGTTTTTAGTATAGTTTAATCACCGTAGATCCGATTAGAGTGATTTTCGCGTTGTTGTGATCGTAGAAATGCGTAGATTAGTTTTCTATCCTTTTTGTTTCTGTTTTTATTGTATGATGTACTGTTCTAATAGATATACTTTTCTACGCATGTAATGGTATGTGTGGATGTATGTGTGGTGATGGAATGCGTGTTTAGAGTGCGAGCAGTACGAGGCCGGATTTGATCAAGACTTTGAAGACCCGGATCAGCAACAATATTTTGAGGAAGGCAAGTGTAACATGATTCATCCTTGATACCTATTCACCTATTAATCATGTTATTCATTCATGCATGTGTCTAAATTTGAGAAACCATAGGGATGACTAGTATCTTTTACCTTATACCTTGACTACCTTGGGTTTATGCATGTGGGTAGACAGGTTAGCTTTGCTTAGTTGCTCAAACGCTAATGATCGATGTTAATTGTTAATCTTGATTAATGGTTATATGGAATTGATATAAAATATGCTTTTTAGCAACATGGTTTAGGGAGCTAGAGCATGTGCGGATTGCTCTAAGCGTCTCTTCTTAAGGTTCCGTTCTTAAAGCGCCCACCCAGGAAAACCGTACAACCACAGGAATCACATGGTTGTGGTCTTGACTAAGTAAATTATACGGCTCTAGCTTGTCTAAGTGGCTATCTGGCTTGACTCGGAGGAGAGGGCCAGGAGCGGTGGCCTCGGTCTGTCTCGGATGGGCTGACATTTATTTTGGTGGGAGCAAGGAGGGCCTTTGGGTCCCTCACTTGTCTCGGATGGGCTGATATTTACTTTTGGTGGGAGCAGAAGAGGTTCACACTGCCACTAGCTGCTAGGGTGTCTTTTGAAAGGTCTCGTAGTGAAACCCCGTACCTGTTATTGGAGGTACACTTGTCTATGACAAAGGGGAATCACGACTTGTGGGTAAAGTTGTACAACCTCTGCAGAGTGTTATGATCTGATATATCAGCCGTGCTCACGGTCAAGAGCGGCCTGGATCCTTTTCGAGCGGTTCCTTGTTTTCTGGTTAAATGGTTAAATATGATGTTGTTTTATAATACTTCACATGTTTCATAATGTGGGTTCAACTGGGGTTGTCATATAATTGTAGTAATTCAGGTTAATTCTAAAAGTAATCAACTAAAAATGCTAACCGCAGTTTAAACCTTGCATAGCCTTTTGAGCCTCATTTAATCATGTTATGCTTGCTAAGTAAGATGGATTACTTACACTTGCTTCATATCAACAAAATCCCGGATGGGTACTCAGATGAGCCGCCAGTGGATGCGTTTCCCGAGGAGTTTCTGGACTTCTAGGCAGTGCAGTCCCCCAGTCAGAGTCCCTGTGGAGGCTCAGTGGATTTAGATGCTTACTCTTCCGCACTTTGATGAGTTAATAATAAATGTAATGCCTGTGATGTAATGACTTTATTCCTGTTTATGTTATCGAGCACTGTTCTTTCTCTTTTGATAATCATTTCTGGAGCTATATGTGTGTAAAGACTTCCTGGGTACACATATGTGTGACAGAGCCGAGCCGGTAGCGCTAACCCCGACATACGCCAGCCGCAGACCGCTAGCCACTTCAACATGCAACTAATCCAGGTTATTTCTGCTTTATTACACTTTAGTTCATTTTTCCTTACCGTTGAATTCTAACGCTTTGATGGAATATTGCAGGCCCAGCTAGAGGAGGAGAGGAGGAGAACCACCATGCTGGAGGCCCGGCTGGATGAAGAGCGGCAGTGGCGGGAGGAAGAGCGAAGGCGGCGGGACGAGGAGCAAAGGCAGCGGGACGAGGCCGAGCGGCTCCGCATGCAGCAGATGAACGAGTGGTACAACTGGTTCAACGGCATGGCAAGGGACATGGGCTGATCTCCGCCTCCGCCTCCGATGACTTTCGCCCCGCCAGTGATGCCACCTCCGACATATTCTCCTGTGAGTCACCGCTGAAACTTTATAATTTCATTTCGATCAATGACAACCTTAGAAAACTTAGATTCACAACCGTAGCTTAGAAAACTTAGCTCTACTTTGTTTCTGTCCTAAAACTTGTGCAGAACTTTGCTGGATCGGCGGCGTCGAACGAGGCTCCTGCGGCGGAAGAAGACATGCCGACACGCCTCAGCCGCAGTCTGTTCGGCCCACCGCCTGGGCCTACTCAGTGATGCTTTGTGCTTATGAACTTTGTGATTATGAACTTAGTGTGTTTGTGAACGAATAAACTTTACTGTGCTTGTTAGTTGTGAACTTATAGATACGATACTATTTGTGGATGAGATACTATTTGCTATGGTTATTGTGGATTTATGGTTGTGGATTTTATCTATATCAACTGCCTGTAATATGTATATATATCTATATGAACTGCCTGTGATGTATTTTCAGTGGGGGCACGTTATACCTGAGCAAACAAATGAAACAGGGGCAGTTTGGCACCTTTGCCGAGTGTACACTCGGCAAAGAGGGCCTTTGCCGAGTGTTTTTGACCATACACTCGGCAAAGGTGCTATTTCTGTTACATTATGGTCGCCCTTTGCCGAGTGCCGAGCCTTTGCCGAGTGTTTTATTTCGGGCACTCGGCAAAGGTGCACCATAATGCGACCTTATGGTCAAGCTTTGCCGAGTGTGTTACCCGGGACACTCGGCAACGGTTGGAGCTTTGCCGAGTGCCACGTGGCAACACTCGGCAAAGCCTGGCTCTTTGCCGAGTGTTGCCAGGTGGCACTCGGCGAAGGCCCGCCGTCAGCCGTCCGCCGCCGTCGCCGCCACGTCGGCGTGACGTCAGCAAACGATGGCGCGCCGTCCGCCGGGCCGTTATGTGCTTTTTTTGCCGAGTGTGGGCCCAGGCACTCGGCGAAGCCTTTACCGAGTGCCCGAAATAATACACTCGGCAAAGAGCCCCTTTGCCGACCCGAGCGGTGCCGAGTGCTCTTTGCCGAGTGTAACACTCGGCAAAGGCTTCGCCGAGTGTATTTGGCCCTTTGCCGAGTGTTTCAGACACTCGGCAAATCTGAGGTTTCCCGTAGTGTGGCGTAGATGCTGCTGTTGGCCTAAATGGCTTTTGTCCTCCCTGATGTTTGTCCAGTTTCGCTAGGCGCTTAGTAGTAGTGTTTTGTGCGTCTGCTAGCTTGTTACTCAATTGGTAGACGTTTTGAGGTCTATACTATATACCACTTATTTATAGGGGTCTATACTATATACCACTCGTTGGTAGTATGGAGTACCGTAAAGAGCTCAAACTCTGTTGGTTGGGTTAGCCTTTGGTGTTGCAGCTTCAGCTGCCGTTCTGCTGTTAGTCGTAAACTCCCTGAACTTTAATTTCTTTGCTTTCAGTGATGAAATTTCAGGCCTAGCCCGTGGTGAAAAAAAAAACATTCAAATTGGCATAACAAAATTTATAGCATAGCATTAACAAAGATCCACGTAAAAAGACAACATCAACAAGATCGAGGTCCCGTACAGAGAACAAGCAACAACTTTGGCTTTGCCGATCTCACCAAATGGATCAACCAAACATGCACACAGTTTAGTTTACCGTGTACTCACACACACAACGGTCGAGTACTCGAAACAGACAACGGTTCAGCTTGCTCACATCTCGTTGATGTAGCTTCCTGCTCCGACCAGATCCCCATGGCCGTGGTCGCCGGCGTCGGCGGCACCACAGCCGCTCCTCAGCTTGCGCCAGACCACGTAGGCTGTGATACCAACAAACAACACCGCCGCCGCCGTCGCCAGTAGCCCGAGGATCGGCCGCCTCCCGTCCTTCTTCCTCTCCGTTCCCTCCTGGCCCTCCTCCTCTTCCTCGTCGTCCTCCTCCTCCATCGCTGCCGAGCCGTCAGGAGGTGAGGGAAGAATCTTCTTCGGGAGCGTGACGGTGAGCGTCTCGTCCACGAACACGGAACGGATGCTCTCGATGTCGCAGTTTTCCGGGAGCCTAAATTCCTTCTCGAATCGGATCCAGCTGCTGCTCCCCGCTGCGACCGGGCGCTCGCCGCGCGCCCGCACGCAGCCGTTGCTGTACACCTGCGTCCGGAGCTCCTCCTTCTTGAACCCTGGTCGTCGGCAGGCACATCCGTTCATCATTCATGGAGCAGCAATGCACATATGAGTATATGATATGACATGGCGATTGACGAATCGAAGTTCATCATATGTTCAAAACGGAAATAATTTGTGAAGCAGGCCTGCTGCTCGCCTGGGAGTGAGATCATGACGGTGTCAGCGTCGGTGGCGTGGCTCCACTCGACGGCGGGGTCGTAGTCCTCGAAGATGCGGTCGCCGTCGAGGCCACCAGTGCTCCACTCCATGGATGTTGTGGTCTCTTGCTCAGTTGCTCTTGCTGAACTTGCGATCCTCAAGCAAGATGTGCTGCGCTGCTGTGCCAGTTCTTTCCTTCTGCGTGTGGTTGTTGGGGGGCGTTGGTGATGCTGTTGGTTTGATGTCAAACAATAGTTAGGAATGGGAATGGGTCGGCCCGGCGCTGGCCTTGGACCTGGCCCTCATGGCCTCAAGGCCAATTTTAAGGGCCACAGGTCGACCCAATTTTGATGTTTACTATGGCCTCGATGGTCCAATGGGCCGCATGGGTCGGCCCAATATATTTTTAGATTATACTTATACAAGCACTTTTAGATATATAAGAAATACAAATAATATTAATAGTATATTAAAACACAAATATAAGGTTTTGGGTTGGCCCTACTTGACCCATTGGGTCGGTACGTTCCGGCTCTTATGACCCCTTTCCTATTTGAGGCCGACCCATATGGCCTATTGACCTTGCTTTTTTGGGTCGGGCCAACTACCCAATAGGTCGACCCGGCCCATTCCCATCCCTAACAATAGTCATCCGTGGCTGCGCGGTACTGCGGTGGAGTGGATGTACATATATATATATATATATATATATATATATATATATATATATATATATACATATATATATATATATATATACACACACACAACAAACTTAAACAATCAAAGGGCAGGTTTATTAGAGGACAAAAGAATATGTTCTTTCCTACTCTTGAAAGATTGGACAGGGTTTTAATGAGCAAGGATTGGGAGGTAACTTTCCCTCTTACAAGTTTAAGAAAAATTCCAAGATATATGTCTGATCACAACCCTTTGCTGTTGTGTACAGACCAGGAAACCAAGAGAAAAAATAGACCTTTCTGCTTTGAAACAAGCTGGTGTGATCACCCAGAGTTCATAACCAAAGTGGCTGAGATTTGGGGTGAAGAGATAAGAGCAAAAACTGTTGAGGATGTTTGGTGTATTAAAATTAAAAGAGTTAAGAAGTTTCTCAAAGGCTGGGGAGCAAGCTTAAAAGGACATACTGCAAAGTACAAAAGAATCCTGAAAGAAGAATTGAAAAAATTGGAGGTACTGGAAGAAGAGAGGTGTCTTTCTTCAAAGCTTTTGGAAAGGAACAATGTTGGGGTGAGGAGGAAAGGGTGACCTGTGAGGAAAATGAAATTTTAACAAGACCATTCTCGGAAAAAGAGATTAAAGAGATAATTTTTGATATGGAAAAAAACACGGCTCCAGGCCCTGATCATTTACCGATTGAGTTTTATCAAAAGTGTTGGGATATTGTAAAAGGAGACCTGCTTAGTATGTTTGATAAATTCCACAAGAATAAGTTGGACATTGGAAGGTTGAATTATGGGTCTATAACGTTGCTGCCCAAAACAAAAGAGGCTAACAAAATTCAGCAATACAGACCGATATGCCTCCTAAATGTGGTTTACAAAATTTTCACAAAAGCTTTGATGATGAGGATGGAGAATGTTTTGAGTAGAATCATTAATAGGGCTCAGAATGCTTTCTTAAAAGGGAGGAATATAATGGATGGCATAATGAGCTTGCATGAAATCTTACATGACACCAAGCAGAAGGGGAAGGATGGTATCATTTTAAAACTGGATTTTGAGAAAGCTTACGATAAAATAAGCTGAAATTTCTTGATGGAATGCTTAAAACAACGAGGGTTTAATGCAACATGGTGTAGCTGGATCTGGGAAGTGATATCCAGTGGAACTTTATCGGTGAAAGTGAATGATGCATTTGGGAACTACTTTAAGTGTGGGAAAGGGGTTCGCCAAGGGGACCCTCTGTCGCCCCTTCTTTTCAATCTGGCAGCGGATGCCCTGGCTAAAATGGTAAACATGAGCCAAAAAAATAAGTTGATCACTGGCCTGATACCAGAATACATTCCAACGGGTGTGGCAATAATGCAGTATGCGGATGACACTATATTGTGTTTGCAAGATGATATGGAGACAGCAAGAAATATGAAGTTCCTCCTATACATGTTTGAGGCGCTGTCTGGTTTAAAAATAAATTTTAACAAAAGTGAAGTTCTGATGGTCAGTCAAAATGAGGAAAAAACCGAGTTATACTCTGAACTTTTCAACTGTGCTAGTGGCTTGTGGCCCATTAAATACCTGGGAGTCCCTGTTTCTGGATCCAGGTTACATGTGATGGACTGGTTGACTTGGATGAAAAACTGCTCAAAAGGCTTGATGGATGGAAAGGGGGGACAATGTCTGTTGGAGGGAGGTTAACATTGATAAATGCTTGCCTTAGTAGCATTCCAATTTATTGTATGTCCATGTATTTGCTGCCAAAAACTATCATTAAAAGAATGGACAGAACACGGAAAAGGTTTTTCTGGCAAGGAGGTGGAACAAAAAGAAAATATCATCTAGTTAAGTGGTGTAAGCTATGTTTACCAAAAAATAAAGGTGGATTAGGAATTCATGATCTCAGGAAGTTAAACATGAGCTTGTTGAGTAAATGGTGGTGGAAAATTGAGAATGGCGAAGGAATGTGGCAGGAAATTGTCAGGAAAAAGTATGTGAAAGGAAATAGGTTACAAGATTTGAAATATAAGCAGTCTAACTCCCTTGTGTGGAATGACTTGCTGAAAATCAAAGACATATATTTGAAAGGAAGAATAATGTTGATTGGTAACGGAAAAAACACTGATTTTTGGAAGGATGCTTGGTGTGGGCTTCATCCCCTGAAGGATGTATTCCCTGAAATATTCAACATCTGTAATGAACAAAGTTGTTCGGTGAACTATATGGCATCTAAAAACTGGAGATTGTCTCTTAGGAGATGGCTGGACGAGGAAGGGCAAAATAGCATGAGGAAGCTTAATGACAGTTTAAGGGCTTTTGCAAGGACCAACCAAAATGGTCCTGGGATAGTAAGGGGCAGTTCTCTATTAGATCTGTTTACAGGCATCTGTGCAACAATGAGCTGGAGGAACCACATAAGAGAATTTGGGAAGCTAAGCTTCCTTTGAAAATCAAAATTTTTATGTGGTTGATCAGCAGAAATGCTATCTTGACAAAGGACAACTTGATTAAAAGGAGGTGGAAAGGTTGTAGTAAATGCATGTTTTGTTCTGAGAATGAGAGTGTCGAGCACCTGCTGTTTGACTGCTCCATGGCAAAATATGTGTGGAGTTTAGTGGCTTATACGGTTCGAGCTGACTGTAGACCCGGGTCTATGGAGCAGTTTTGGGTCTGGGCTAAGAGGTTCTTGCCCAAGGGCGATAAACTGGTAATGATTGGGCTTGCCAGCATTTGCTGGGCATTGTGGAGAGCTAGAAATAGAGTGTGTTTTGAGATGAAAAAAGTAAGATCTCCTACTGAGATCATCTGTCAAGCTTCATCTTTTATCTTATATTGGGCAGGACTCCAAAAGGAAGACGACAGGAAGACTTTGGAGACTGGTGCAGAAGCCCTGCGGGAGGCGGCCATAACTCTACACCCGGCGGGACCGACGGAGGAGGACATTGGCACGGTTCTGGTGCAGTAATCCAGTTTTTCTGTATCAGGCTGCTTGGGTAGACTCTTCGGATTTTGTGCTTCGGTAGACTCTTGGTGGTGCTCCAGTTTAGCTTGTGTTTAGCGTGCTGTTGTTCTAAGCGTTTGTGTTCTGTTTTGGAGTTTGGCCACCCTAGGATGTGGTCTGTTAGTGTCAGGAGGCTTTTAGGCGTACTCAGACTGAATGCTTGAACTTCTGTGGTTTCGTTATCGCTGATAATGAAATTCGGGCGCAGCCCTTGTGGAAAAACTATACATTAGTCCAGCATCCACTGGTCGACGGATGGGGCCCACGTGGCTGTCTCTGTCGACAATAGTGTTTATTTATTTTCACAATCCATCGAGCCCATGTCATTAAGGACCACTTTCTTCCATGTAGCTGAAACTTCACTTGTCAGTCGACGGTGACTCGGTGAGTGCAAGGTTAGCAGGTGAGGGGATTGTTCTATATCTGTTCGGTTGCCCGGCTTCCACCGGCCATCAGCAATATATTTTTTTTTTTACGCTCGTGCTACTGTAGGGTGTTTGGTTTCTAACCACACTTTATCACACCAACTCTTAGGCGACAGGGTATCCTCAATTAGATGGCGGAGGCGGAGGGGGGAGGGAGGGCTAGCAGAGCTGAGTTTGCGCGCAAGAGGGAGATCTGGCGGTGGCCACGGTGTGGGAGAACAACAAGTGAGGAGGAGGACATCACGGAATTGGCAGGTCCAGTGGGGAAAGCCGCTGGAGCCGAAAGAGAAGGGTGGAGCAGGGGCCAGGGCGAAGGATGAAGATGAAAACCTACTTGGGCCTACACAAGTGATGGACAGATGCCCCCAACTTCGGGTGCTGTTTGAGTCGCTCTGCGCGCGGCCGGTGATCGACCACGGCCACGACCAGATCAGCCTCGCCGAATGGCCCGTCACGTGGCAGCGGGAGGGGCGGGTCAAGGGACGGCCGTCGGCCCGTCGCCGACGCGGGCTTCGCCAGCAGCAAGGTGTTCTCCCAGCTGCGGCGAGGGACGATGAGAATCAAGGCGGACACAGGAATGACCATCATTGATACGACAGAGAAATAATTACATTGATACAATATTAGCTTTATCATCTCATTTTTCGTCATCAACCAAGCAAATGGCCCAACATTAAGCCCAGTAAACCGTTTACACCAGATGATAAACAAACAGCACACATGTATGTACACCCCACGTCCCCACCTTCCCATGTACCGATGTACGTAGTATGTGTGTATGTATATACTTGCATTGGCTCCTTGCCTCCTTGCCAGTTCAGCGTGTACTCGTTACTCACACGCCACGCGCTCACGCCTCGAATCAGCTCGATCGCTCACATCTCGTCGCCGTAGCTGCCGGTTCCCAGGTGACCGTGACCTCCGGCGCCGCCGGCTGCGTTCCGCAGGTTGTGCCACACGTAGACGGTGATCCCGAGGAGAACCACCACCGCGACCGCCACGTTCACCAGCAGCCCGCGGCTCGCGGAGGCCGGCCTGGGCTGGCGCGCCAACGCCAACTCTCCCAACGCCGCTGCCTCATCCCGCTGCTCCTGGGCGGCCTTCTTCTCCTTCGCCGCCTTCGCGTCCTCCTCCATCTTCCCCATCGTCTCCCTCTCCATCTGCTTCTCCTCCTCCGACCTCGGGGCGGCGCCCAGCGACGGCTCGGGCTTGGTGATCCAAGCAGGTGTCGGGACGGAGGGCAGGCGCGCGGGCACCTCTGGCACCGGCGGCTCGACGGCCGACGGCTTCCTCGGCAGCGACGGCCGGCGCTCGGCGGGCAGCCTCTGGGAGGCAGCAGGGGCCAGAGGGGCCGCTGGCACCGTGGGCGGCGCGGCGGGCCTCGCCGCCGGCTCCGGGAGCGCCGGTGGCGGGATCCTCTGGGACGGCGCCGCCACGGGCACGGGCGGCGTCACGGGGGACGCGGCCGCCGGAGAGGGGGTCTTCTTGGGGAGCGTGATGGTGAGCGTCTCGCTCTCGAACTTGGCGCGGATGCCGTCGACGTTGCAGTTCTCCGGGAGCTGGAAGTCCTTCTGGAACCGGCTCCACCTGGTGCCGGCGATGGGCCGCTCGCCGCGCGTCCGGAGGTGGCCGTGGTTGTCCACCAGCACGCGGATGTCCTCCCTCTTGAACCCTGCAGCAACACACCGATCCATCGTTAATTTCTCAGGAGATCAAGAAACAACAATGGAGCTGTATCATCGTCAATCTCTTGCTTGCCTGGGAGTATGATCTTGACGCTGTCGAGCTCGGTGCCGCGGCTCCACTCGACGGTGGGGTCGTACTCCTCGTAGGCGCGGTTGTTGGCTCTGGCCGCGTCCATGGCTGCGGTTTCTTGGTTTTCCTGAGCTAGCTTACAGCTGATGGTGGCGATCGACGGTGTTGGTCAGTTGATGTGAATGGCCATCGCGGTGGATGTATATATACTGGCCGTGCAAGGAGGTTTAGCAGAGGACAAGAATAGATTCTGGCATGGACTTTGGCTTGGTGCTCAAGTGACCCTCTGGATTTTTCCACCTCACCTTGCTGGGGGCAAAGCTTTGGCCAAACCACCAAGTATTCCTTGCTTTGTTTGCTGGGATGGAAAATCCATGTGAAATTTTGCAGGGGATGTTGTGCTTGGACCCATGGCTCAAGAGAAGCATATTAATTGGGGTGGGATAGGTATTACAATTCAGGACATTGGTCCAGCAAAAGGGTCCATCAGAATTAGGAAATGACCGAATGGGCATCGTCCATCCACTAGTGTTCAGCTACTTGCGCGGCTTTTTACTCACTTTATTTATCGGCTGAGGCTCTGCAGTGTAGCAAACCATTTAAGGTTACCAAGATTACTGGTTCTGGTTATGCTTAGATCTCGTGCAGATGAAGAAAATGTGGTGGATAAATCTGTGATTTATTCCACCACAATTGCATCTCTGCACTGCCTGTTCTGCTAGAATATTGAACGTATGGTGAAACGGCAGAATCACTTGATAAAGTTGATAAGCATCACTGCATCAGAAAAACTGCAACCATGGGCATAGCCATGATTAGAGTTCAACATCGTTTCATCTCGCATAGACATCATGTCTTTACCGCACAGCAACAAACCAAAATGCTTCAATGCATCACGCTTTCAGATGTCAAGGTACAAAAGAAAAGAAAACGAAAAGGGGTTCAACAGCTAAGGCATGTATACAAGTAGATATTCTCAAGTTACAGCAGCTGATTCAGAACATGCTTAACAGAAAGAAATTGCTCGTAGAGACATATGTGAATAACTCTTTTGCATGTCACCATATGCAGAAACAGAATTATATTTTCTTGACCAGACAATCTAGCATTCATGTGTGCCCACGGCCTCCACATTTGGAGCACATAATGTTTCCAGTTCCTCCACAACCTACAGCAATTTGGATATTAGCACATATAGATCATGTATCATCTGTATAGCAGGAAAACTGTAACCGCACAAAATGACTGCCAAAGCTTGTTTACCTAGACATCTGACTTTTACGATGACCCCTTGGCTCTCTAGTATTGAGTCAACATACAAGCCTGAACCAGCACAAGTAGCACACAACACTGCACCTTTAGCCTCACAGCTTGAGCAGGGAGGATTGTCCCCAGTGTTCTTCTTTTCCAAATCTAGACCGGTTGGTTTCCCGATATCCTCCTCAGGAATAGATTTGTCGTAGCAGAATAATGATTCAAGGTTACTTTTACTTCTTTGGAGGTCATAAATTGCACTTGCTCTAACCTGTGGCAAGAAAAACGTATTAGTCCCTTGAAACAAATGTCCACTAAGCAAAAGCCAACCCACATGATCGACGTGCTGCATCCATATGCATATTATCAATAAGCAATTGCTCTCCCACTATTCTCAACAGCATGAGGGCGTCTGATTGAATGCTGAACACTGGATATTGGTCTGTACTTTCTATCATTGATTGTGATGGGAGTGAGATATATGCCTATATTAGCCTGGCAACTCTTTGGACTGCAAAAAGGGATATACTACAAGAGTACAGATTCAGACTTGCGCCCAAAAAATGCAGTTACCACTGAACGGTAAGCACATAACAGCCCTTCTCATATGCAAAGGCACACACTTTTTGCGCATTGACACTTACAGAGTAACCAGAGAAACATGCCTGAGGGAGCTTTTCTGTGACCAACTTGACCAACAGCAACATCCCAGTAACAGGAGATCAACTGTATAAAGATCAAGCACGCACATAAACTACAGCTGTATTCACAATCACATGGTCAAATCCACAACAGTTCTGCTGCTAATCAATCTACAAGGTCATGTTTCTCTGTTACAGTTGCAGCTTATGATTTCTTACCAAAGACAGCAATGCACTGGAGATATGCTGCCTTACTTATTTTCTCAAAATGTTTTGAAAATTTGTTCACTTGCACTGATCGATCCCTCAGCGAATATTTTCTAGTACAAACTCAGTTACTAGCTGTATACTCAACTGAAAGCACCTTTGTTGACCAGTTCACTATTTCCTTGAAGTTTCCACCAATGCTACTATCCGTTGTCAAGCATCCAAGGTACTAAAATGCACCGCTGGTATGATGACGAACATAGCAAATGTTCACCCCGTACAATGACAGTTGATTGTGATAACAGTGATGTAGCCTAGCGACACTTTGAACTGCAAACAAGCACATACTACAAGACCACAGATTCAGGCTTGCACAAAAAAAAATGCCAAGGCGCACACTTGTGCATGACACTAACAAGAGACATTCCTGAGGGAGACACAGTTACCAAATTAGCGAACAACAACATCCCTGTAACAGGAGACCAACTGTACAAAAATCAATCGCGCATACATACTTGAGCTACATTCACAATCACATGGTTAAATCCACGCCATTTATTCTGCTAATCAATCTATAAGGTCACATTTGGCAGTTACTACTCACAATTTCTTATCACAGCCAGCAACATTTGGAGACATGTTGTCCTACTTAATTTGTTCACTTGCACTGATCAATTCCTCAGTGAAGATATTCTAGCATGCACGGTGCTAAAAAAAAAATCTAGTATGCAAGCTGTTACTAAATGTATCCTCAACTGAAAGCGCCTCTGTTGATCAGTTCATTATTTCCTTCGAAACTTCACCAATGCCATTCCTTATCAATCACCCAGGGAGCTAAAAAATGGACTGTTGATATGATCTCACACAGAACAGTTCATCCCTCAAACACGTTAAATGACAGTTTCACTAGGGCATTTGACAGTACCAACAAAAAAAATGGAGATGGACAGTTTGGACAAATTTTTGGTTTAAACATATTCTTGGCCCATTTGGTGAAGTAGGAACAAGTGGAACTGCAATAGTTCCAGAGCCCAAAGGAATGGGAGCCTTTCCTGTTCACAAGGTATTATCTAGTTGCTATTTGCTAATGTTCCGTTCAAAATGCTGCTTTTTGCATTTTATTGAATCCCAACAAGAAGGCACTGTCTGGAGGCAAAACAGGACGAAAATGACGCACCAAAGAGCAACAAATTTCGTCCCCAAAACACAATGAGACGGAAACTCCACCCTAAACATCTGCAAGCAGCAGTCTCGAACAGGACGACCAGGTCTGCCTATTTCCACGTCTCCTACACCCCTCGTAGACCTTAAAGACACGAACAATCCATCCCTCTCGAGGGAGGCGGAACAGGAGGAGAATCGAGAAGAAGGCCACCTTAACCGCGCGGTAGGCGGACCGCGTCGAAGGCGAAGCCGCGCGCGGCGGCAGCTGCACGTATCGACGGCCTCGGAGAGACGCCGCCGCGGCGACGGGCGGCTGCCGGAGCCCAGCGGAGACCTCCATGCTATGCAAGAGGAATTTTTTCTCGGCCTCGCCGTCGCAGCGGAGAGGAAAAGGGGAGAGCTCCCCGAGCTTCTTGTTGCGCTTCTCAGATTTCCAAGCCCCACCAGCTTCGGGTTCATCGCCCCCGGCGGGCGAGGGCCCACTTGCAGAGAGGGTCGGTCGAGGGCCGGGAAAGTGACTAGTGCTGCGTGCTGGACCGGTCTCTGGTTGTCTTTCTGGCCCGTCAACGAAGTGCGCGGACATGGCGGGCCGGGCTGTTTCGTAATGGGCTTAAAATTGCAGCGGCTACTTCTTATGTGGGCTTGTCAATCTTTAACTGAAGCATAAATTGTTTTAGGGCCTGTTTAGTTTGGAAATTTGCCCAAAAAAAGTTGTCATTGGGAAGCGTGTTTGTGAGAGGGGGCACAATAAACATGGTGAAAAAAATGGCAACGTATCAGGCGCAAACCGTGCAAACTCTAATCTGGGCCACATGATGTTGATCCAAAGGGCGCAAAGGGGAGGTAGGAGGGGTGATTTGTAAAAGCGCCTCTAGTCACACTTTTGCAAATCACCCCTCCCACCTCCTCTGCGCCCCCCTTGGATCAACATCGTGTGGCCCAGATTAGAAGTTTGCACAGTTTGCACGAAAATATTAGTTTGCACATGATATGTTGCCGAAAAAAATTGCCATTGTGAGTGGAAAGTTTCTCAACTAAACAGACCTTATATGAATGATTGTGTTAAAATGGGAAGAGCATACCCCGTGCTAGTATATCCCCGAGTCCACCACACACTGTCCCTTCGTACATCCGGGAACAAGATTTCGCAGGACGGGGCCAGTTGGTGTCAACTGTCGAGCGACACACAAGGGGTAGGGCCGTAGGGGCGTAGGGCGGCAAGCCGCGGAGCGAGCGCCCCCCCACGGACGATGGACCACACGGAAATCGTACATCCCTGACCATCAGAACGACCGTGAGTATCCTCGCTCGCGCTCGCCTCCATGTGCCCACCCAAATCGATCCCAACCTGCCTTCTCATCAGCGCGCAATAGCAGTGTGGGGCCCAGTGCCCTCCGCAGTCCGCACGGCATGTCGGCGCCTGCTGCCGATTCTTCCCTTTTCCATTCCAAAAAAACACACACACGGCGACACGGCGTCGCCCGCAGGCCGCAGCTGCGCCTGCCCGGCGACCGGCGCTGTGCATTCCCTAAAAACACCTGATCGTGTGGAGCTAGGCCACCGTTTCCGGGCCGGCTTGGCGGCTTGCCTTTTAGAGGCGGACCGATTCGAAATGGTGCGCCGCGTACGGGCCCTGCCCCCAAAACGACGGAAATATTGGATCAGAACTTTCAGCTGGAAAGCCCGTGTCACGTACGTGTAACACACGGCTGCGCGCGTGTCCAACCGAAAGCTCCGCGCCGGCGCGAACCCGTCTCGTCCGTGCACGCCACGGCTTACGGTAATACCCATAGTATGGCACATGCCCGTCGCCGTCGCGCCCGAGCTGACGACGCCGACCGCTGGCGGGGCAGCGGCGCCGCCGTGTTTTCCGCCCGACGCTCCCTCTCTCCTGGGGCTCGTATCTGCTGGCCACGTTAGGCCGTGGATCTGGATGAACATATCCGGCAAGGCGGCAGGCCTTCCCCTCGGCGGACGAACGCGGATATCGGAGCCATGAGCCGACGATCGCGTTTGTGCGCAGTCAGCGTCGTCCCGGCTTGGCGGCCCAGCAGCTCACGCCCAGGATAAAGGTTTGCGGTTTCGCGTAGGTCCCAAGTCGGTTTCGTGGACCGTACGAGTATTGACGATTGGTTGCCAATTGGGTAGCGCGAATAATTTAGGGCTCAGGAATCATTCAGGATACCTTGATTTATCGGCTCTACTATGTGCTAATTGTAATATAGTGAGCCCTGTCGCAACTCGCAACGCCATTTCGGCAAGGAGCGAGCAAACGGTGCTGGCCTTCGACCTGACACAGACTAGCGTTGGTGTGAGTGCGTGACAAATCTCAAACGTTTTCCTTCCTTTTTTCCGAACAAAAACTTCAGGGCAAATTCTACTGAACTCTAGCGCACGGTCCCGTCGCACTCGTTCAGCAGAAAACAACAAACGTTTTGCAGGCCCGGCCAAAGCCCACTAGCCCAGCACTGTCGGCACCTCGCGCTACGGCCCTACCAATCACAGTTCCGCACAACTGCAAGCCAAGCCGATCTGGCGATGCCGCAGAAATGTTCGTGACGGCGATCGACACGAGGCCGGGCCACGGACACGGAGCCCCTCGCACCACACGGCGCCCGGCAGCGAAGCGAACCTAAGCCAACCGCCGGCCGCTCCCTAGCCTCCACGTACCGGCCCAAGCCGCGCGATTGGATCCAAACGCTCAGCTGGAAAGCTCGCGCCACGTAGAGTACATGTAAACGGCTGCGGCGCTGCGCGTGTCCAACCGAAAGGCCCGCCCCCGTGGTGTCGTCCCTGCACGCCCCGGCTACGCCTACGCTGAATCTCTGATACCTGGTCCTGGTCCATGCCCGTCGCGGTCGCGCCCAAGCTGACGACGTCGACCGCAGGCGGGGCAGCGGCGCCGCCGTTTCTTCCGCCCGCCGCTCCCTGTCTCCTGGGATTCGTATCTTCTCCGATTTTGCTGGCCACGAGCCCGAGTTAAGCCGTGGATTGATTAACATATCCGCCAGTGATTACCCGTTCGGAGGACGAACGCGGATATCGGAGCCGAGAGCCGACGCTCGCGTTCGTGCGCCGTCAGCGTCATCGCGGTTCGGCGGCCCAGGATCAGGGTTTGCCGTTTCACGTGTACTCCGTAGGTCCAAGTCGGTGTCATGGACCGCCCGAGAATTGACGATTCATGGCCAATTTTAGGATCCCGGCGAGTAATTTAGATCTCAGGAAGAGTTCAGGATACCTTAATCGCCTCTACTGTGCTAATTATA
Source organism: Alloteropsis semialata (assembly GCA_004135705.1). Taxonomy (NCBI): domain Eukaryota; kingdom Viridiplantae; phylum Streptophyta; class Magnoliopsida; order Poales; family Poaceae; genus Alloteropsis; species Alloteropsis semialata. The sequence continues at coordinate 53,209,796 of CM014278.1, forward strand.
GAGAAGTTGTCATACGCAGGACCTCTTTGGTACAAATTCGGCCAGCCTCAGTTTCGCCACTATAGCACCACTGTTCTGTGTCAGAGAAAGCTGCGGAGAGCGAGTGTTTAACAGCTTTGTGTGTGTCAGTGAGAGGGAGGGAGATCAGAGAGAAGAATAGATTCTACAAACAGTGCTGCTACAGCGTGCATGCCAGGCTATGTCACATGGAGTTGGAGCTGAAAAAATCCATACCAAACAGGGCTGCAGTAGTGGGTCGGGCTGGATTCATCAAATCTGAGACATCGCAACCCAATCCCCGCAAAGAGCAAATGGTGCTAGCCTTCATTCAGCCTGACACAGACGGGCGTTGGCGGACAAATTCCCAACGTTTTCCTCCCTTCTTTTCGAACAAAATTTCTGTGCAAATTCTACTGAACTCTACTACACACGCTCCAGTCGCAAACGTTCCGCAGAAGACAACAAAACGTTTTGCAGGCTCGGCCAAAGCCCAGCGCTGTCGGCACCTGCCGCCCACTCGCCCCACGGGCACGGCCCTACCAATCACAACTGAAAGCCAAGCCTATCTGGCGTATGCCGCGGAAATTTTCGTGACACCGAGCGACACGAGGCCGGGCCACGGAGCTCTCGGACCACACGGCGCCCGGCAGCGAACCCAAGCCAACCGTCGGGCGCTCCCTTGCCTCCACGTACCCGCCCAATCCGCGCTCCCGCCCACCTCCATCATCCGCACCGCACCGCCACCCCCGGCGCGGCCGCCGCTTCCTCCCCTTCCGGCGGCTCACGGCATCGCCACCGACCGACCCCGCACCCGCCCCGCATCCCAAGGAGGACGCCCCCAGAACCCTTTCCCCCGCCCGTCCCGTCCTCCACGCGGACACACCACCTCACCGTCGGCCACTCGGCCTCGCACGTACTCATCCTCTCCCCTGTTCCCGGCCATTACTTAACGCCGACGGAAGCGCCCGCCCAACCCCAGTTGCCTCCTCTCCACTCTCCTTGCCTCTGAGCTCCGAGCCGAGCAGAGCCGCCCACGAGTCCCCCGCCACCGCACATCTCGTCACGAGCCCCACGACCGCC
>CM014278.1:53213833-53264949 GCA_004135705.1 Alloteropsis semialata
GCCCACCCGCGGGTGCGCCGCGGCGGCTCGCCTGCCGGACCGCCGGCCTCCGGCCTTCCCTCGATCTGCAGAAGAACAAGAGAAAGGGGATAAGAACGAGAGAGAGACAGGAAGGTAAAAACTTAGAAAAATCTAGAGACAGGCAGCCTCGCCAGGTAGTAATAAAGGAGCAGGTGAGACTTAGAAAAATCTAGAGGAATCGACTGTTTCTTTTAGTCACGGGTGAATTTGAGACCCGGGACTAAAAGCGACCCTTTGCTCCCGGGTGGAGGCTCCACCCGGGACTAATAATCCCGGAAACAAAGGGTCATTTTGATCCGGGATTAAAGTCCTCCTGTCCTCTAGTTTTTTTGACCCGGGACTAAAACCCACATTAGTCCCGGGTTCAAATTTGGCCGGGACTAATGTCTCGAACCGAAGGTGGTTTTTGTAGCAGTGCCGTTTGCAGCAGCAATTGACGTAGCAGCGAGCGAGCGTGTTTTACCTCTGAATTGCGCTGCTGTACTGTACTCATTGACTAGGGACTACAGTACGTACGTACTGCTACTCGGTTAGTGGTCGCTTTTGCAAGTTTACGCGCTTACTGACGGCAGGTAACTTGGGTCGGACACTCAGGTCTTCACGCGCAAACGGGCCCGGGGAGACCTCGGGCTCGCCGTCGTCAACACAGCTAGAGTGATATACTGATATCATATCAAAACATCATATACGACCACGACACCCAATCCTTTCTCCTCGCCTTTTTTCGCGTCATAATTTATCAACAAAGTGATCGTCCTCCGATATTGGCTCCGTTTGGTGTGTAGTGTAGCATCTAGCACGGAGAGAATCTTTTGCATGGAGTACTAAATGAAGTCTATTTGCAAAACCTCTTCACGGATGAGCGTAACTTTTCGAGACGAATCTAATGAGCCTAATTAATCGATGATTGGCTACAGTGATGCTACAGTAACTATCCTCTAATCATGCGGTCAAAGGCCTCATTAGATTCTTCAGGGTTCCTAGTGCAGGGGTTCTAAAGTTAGTTTTGTAAAATACCTTTATTTAATACCTTTAATTAGTGGTCAAAGTTGTGAACAGTTTCTAGCATTGAAAACCAAACGGGGCCATTCTTTCCCTCCCCGTTTGTGGGGTTCGCTAGGCGGATCGATTGGGTTTGGTATCACCGGACACCAGGTGCGTTGCTTCGAGCCGCAGGCCCGCAGCCGCTGTCGCTGTTGCTTCCGGCACCGGAACTCGCCTGCCTGGCTGCCTAGCCGTCTAGGACGACATTGCTGGCTTGCTGTCGCGCCTCTTCCCTCCCTGCCCCGCTGATATCCGAGCTCTCAACCAAACTGTTGCCCCCGCTCGTCACACCAGACTTGATCGCTCGCACAAGCTGCGACAGGAACACCAGAGGTCCAGAGCCTAGGCAGGAACACCACAGGTTGCCGCGCGTGCTCTGGGACAGTCTTTTCTGTTTCCTTCTCCTGATCCCATGCACTGCACTGTACCGACCAGGTCCCCTGTACTGCACAAGTGCACTGGATGAAGGACAAGGAATGAGGAGCGAGATAGGACAGGGTCGTATGATTGCCCGTGTCTTTGTCTTAGCACGATGCTAGTGTAGCCCCAGGTCCCGAAGCGTCCGGTAAGACATCGTGTCATGAGCACGACTTCGTTACATCGGCTGCGTGGAGCGGAGAAGGGACTACGGGAACACCAAAGTTGAGGATTCTCCCTCCGAATGCCATCGTCGGAGGACCAGCACACGGTGTTCTTATTCCTGGCCTTCCTCTTGACTCCCGTGAGCATGCGCGTCGTTGACGACGGGCCTTTCTGGGCCACACGGGTCATATGTGCCTTTGCCGCGCTCGACAATGCAAATCCGTGCGGTGTGTGGGAGTCGGTGCATGTCTAGTCGACGAGGCTGGCGGTGGCGGACGGATGGAACAGCAAAAAGGAGAACACGAACACGAGTGGTGATGCCCTACTGTCACCTCTGCCATGAGTGGGATCGCGGAGCCCCCTCTTTTTTTCCACGGTTGGGCGGCCACCGGTGAGCTTTGGTGTTACATCACCAGTCACCATTCACCAACCCCCACTGAGGCCCTGTTTAGTTCACACACTATGTATAACGTTTTGTATAATACGCGCTTCTCAATATATTTTTTCTTTCTATAAACACTATACATAACACAAAAATACTATACATAACGCGGCAACTAAACACCCCCCGAAGGTGTAGCCGCGGTCGGCTGGCTGCTGCAACTGGACCTGGGCGGTATCCGGTAAGTAGGCGCCGCGAGTGGATGGACCGGTGCGGCGCGTACGCTCAACTGGTGACCTTTATACTCCGTATGTTCTGGAGTTTGGACGGCCTGCCAAGGTGGCTACTGGTCAAGAGTTAAAAGACTTGATGTCGCTAGCCTCGTACCATATAACCGTATTAGTGTGTTATTACTCCTCCTCTCTTACACGTCGCACGACAAAGTGAATGAGGAAATGGAACGGAGTCAACGGACTGAGTATCCTGTCCATCAGCTCAAGGGAATGAATGGAAACGCCATAAGAGCGGGTACAATAATCCAACTCAGCTTGGCTTATAGCCAAGCCCGGTCAGCAAAGTCTGATATGGCGGAGAGAGAAAAGAGGAGAGAGAATGAGTTAGTCGACTCGTTCGTCGACCGGCTCATCACAGTTTCCAATGGACGTACCGCTCTTTTGCACACCGATCAAAGTAGAGAGCTGCTCCTATCCGTTATGAGTAATAAAAAGAGTGGGCCCAGCATAATTAAGTAATACGTTTATATGCACATAGAAGAGTCAAGTTGTTGTACGCATGGTCTCTAGAGTTTGTCTGCAAATTACATGGTTTGGCTATAAGCTAAGCTTATTAACCGTGCTCTAATATCGAAAGCACCAGTGGTCTAGTGGTAGAATAGTACCCTGCCACGGTACAGACCCGGGTTCGATTCCCGGCTGGTGCATTCTTTTATTTTTTTTCTTTTAAGTTTGATTCGTCAGCCGATTTTGTCGTGTACTTGACGACGTCTGCGGACTGCGGCTACACGCCCGGTTAACCTGACGACGGACGAGCATTAATGAACTAATGATCGCCGGCTCTGTCCCTACCAGGCTACCACAATGATCTGCCGCGCCGCGCGGGCGTGGCTGCTCGGCTCTGTTCAGCGGAGCGCCGCCGCCCCAGCGAGGCAGCAGCTCATTTCGCCCTCAGCGCCGCGTGTGTCCACACTCGACACGTCGCCTACCCAGCAGCGTGTCCGGCCCACTCCAACGACGTTTGATCGATTCACCACCACCCGGACCATGACGGATGATGGATGGAGCGACGCACTATCCGGCTATCCGCGAATGGGCCGCAAACGGCAGCCGAAGATCGGGCGACGCCTTGATGGAATGATGGGTCACGGGCACGGATAAGGCCATTCCCAACCCTAGTATTAATTACATTGCCACTTAGAACTATTAACTTAACATGGCACTATATTAAATAAGAAAGAGAGTGGAGAGAGGAAGAAACCGGGTCTCATGCAAGACCCAGTTTCTTCACGAGAACCTATGCACTGGACACCACCAAGTCATGCATTGGAAGATGGTAGTGTCCTCATGATAATTAAACAACAAATATGATTGGTAGAGATGAGAGAGAATGATGGATTGAGTATTAATTATGGATCTACATAAAGAAACTATGCATTGAGAGATATAGTTTCTAAACATAGTGTCTTGCTTAGTTGGCAACATAAACACTATCTATGGACACCATGGTCCAGGATGGCCTAAATGCGCCGCCGCCTCGTCGTGTCGTGCTCGTGTCGCGTGATTATTGGACACCGTGGGGCTCGTATGAGACGAGGCGGCAGCGGCGGGTCGCGGGCACCTGCACTGCCGCGGCGAGTACACCGTAGGAGTACTGGGGTACGTGGCGAGGGGCGGAGGGAGCACGCGATTCGCTGCTCGCTGCAGGCTGCAGCCCACGGCGGCACGTGCTCTGGTGGCCTGCGGGCGCCGGACACGCGTTCGTCGTGTGCCTTTTCTAAATCGTGGAACTGTAGCGCACAGGAGGAGACGCTCGCGCCTTTTCAAGAGCGTACAAGGAGGCCATTGTAAATGACACGTTGCTGATCTCAAGCTTAGTAAGGCTCTGTTTGGAATGCGAGATTTTTTTTCTATTTTTATATTTTTTCTATAGAATAGAACTGTTTCCTATTTTTTATAATTCCTGTAAAATTCCTACATTCTAAATAGGGCCTAAGTTAGTTCAGCTTTTGCCAAACCTTAGCTCTGCTGCATGCTTCAGCAACCACTCTCTGCACTGGGTCTCGGTCTCTCACCGTCTCAGCCTCTCTCGGGCACGTACTGAGGGCGAAGACATCCGAAGGCCTGTTTAATTGGGGTGAAAAGTAGTGAAAAGTTTATGTATTGTGTCGCGTGCACAGAGAGAAGAAATGAACTGACACGGTTCTCGAGGTGGAAAAAGAATGAAAAGTTGGGAAAATTAAACAGGACCGAAGTACTCGAAGTCGGAAGCAAAGCTATTTCTGGGGACTGGAGTTTTCCAAGAGCAGAGGAGGAATATCTTTGCCTCTTTCCCGAGCCCTTGCGTTTTTCGGACGGCACTGCGACTCCCGCTACTGTACTAATAATACTGCTGTGGCTTTTGTTTGATGCGATCAAGTCATACGTGGCCCGGCATGTATACGTGAACTTTAGAATCTTGCCACTTTCAGTACGCCATTTGCGTACACCGGTAGACGTGACGTGACGGCTTCCTCGCGACCGTGACACATCGCTACTTGTAATTTGTGGTCTCTTTCTTTCTCCAAAAGAGAAACATGGCATGCATATCTTCCCGGCCGGTACTTGCCGCACCTCACTTGTTCTTGTTCCTTACCTTATCGGGTAGTACGTATGCTAGGGTGTAGCGGCAGTACGTCAGCGGTTGACCAGACGGCAGGTACTAAGGTTCGATCCCGCCACATTCAAGGTTCTCGCTGCCCGGCGCAACTTCTTTCTGTCTCCTTTGTGCTTCTTGAGTTCTTGTTATACTTTCTTGCTTACTTTCTTTTCGAGGGCAGATCGCGTGTCCTCGTTGCACCACTTGTACACAGTACACAGGGAATTTTTGAAAAAGGAAAGTCTCAATGGAACTCTGAAATACGGACCAAAGGCCCAGGGTCCATGGCAGACCAGCCTGCAACCTCTAGATGGGCCGAAAATAATGGGCTTACCCTAATCGGACGTGTGCAAAAAATACTGCTAGGTTAGCCCACCCACGGTGGTACGGCCCATCTCTTCTTTGCAGAGGCCCATGCTTGTGGGCTAACGTTCAGATTAGCACCTGATTGATGTACAGTACCAAACTACCAATCTACGGGAGTTTTCAGATTTTGGTACCAGCTCAAATGTCATTTGGCGGTACAAGAAGTAATAAGTAGAAAAACAAAGAAGTAAAATTGTACAAATTCTACATGGGAGGCCTGAGAGTCTGCGACCGCTGGACGTGAGCGATGTGCAACAGTATGAGCACCTCGCTTAGGCAGAGGAATTTAGTAGCCAGTAGCCAACATCGTCTGGTGTTTGTATCTGAATTTCCTTACTCATCAATCGAAGCGTGTAATGCCGTCCCAAGCCGAAAACGAGCTGCCAGATCGCCTCGCCGACGCAAATCAGTCACTGATCAAACGGAACGGCGCCCCGGAAACGTCGAGACTGCGCCTGGCCACTGATGAAAGGCTCTCCCTCTCCTCTGACGAAGCAACGGGACGTTGCCGTCTTCTGGAACTCCGCCGTCCGCCGACAGCGACAGCCCCGCCACTTGCCCCGTCCGGCCATCGCGTGGGCAGAGGGATCAATCGCAACTCGCAAGCAACCATGAGCCCACAGGAAGGAGGAGCAGCTCGCTAGGGTGGCGGTGGCCGTCGAAAGCGAACCGAGAGGCCAGAGCCGTCCGATCGATCGAGCTCCAGCTCCCCTCCCTCTGGCTCTCTCGTCGTCCTCGTCCCTGTCGCGCCGGCGCCGAGAAAGAAAGCGCCGCGGATATGATGCCGCGGCCCGTTTTCATGTGATTCCCGTGCGTCGCGATCGACCCTGCCGGCTCTGGCGCTTTGTTCGCCCCTGCCATTTCGCATCGCATCGTCTGGCTAGCGGGGGCAAAAGAGACTTGTTCTCGGTTCGGTTCTTCTCTGACGAGCGCACTGGGCAGGTTTACTTGGCCATAGCGACGTGCGTGAAAAGAAGGTTATTAGTGGTACTAAACCCACAGGTACAGAGACTACAGTTACGGCAAGACGAAAGGAGCTTTATTTCTTGACGTTTCTCCTGGACAACGGTAGCACCGGAATCGGCAAAAACTTGTTCTCTCGTCAGCTGTTCTGGAACGATTATTCCATTTGCGCCTGTAAAAAAAAAAGAGAAGCCTTTATTGGAGGGCTTGAGCTGCTTTAACTAACGCTCAATGATTGGGCACTAGGCCTTCACGTCAAGTGCTTATGAATGGTGTTGACAATCGAAATTGACAGACTTTAAGTGCTGCTCTCTCTGTTTTTTAATAGATGTCGTATTAGATTTGTCCTAAGTCAAAATTGTATAACTTTGACCAAATTTAGAGCAAAATATAACAATATTTATCTTACCAATAATATGTATTATTGAATGATGGGTTCAAAAAACAAACTTCGTATTTTAGATGTTATATTTTTCAGAAAACTTGGTCAAAATTGAACGGCTTTGATTTAAGATAAAGCTAATACGATATGTAAAAAAAACGAAGAGATTATATTAGGAGAATAGGAGGCGAGGCGTGGTGCCGATGCAATTCTGGCAGCAAGTGTAACGTGCTTCCCAAACCCTCTCCCCTGTCGGTCAGCCGCATGCTAAGCACGACTACCCTGGACAACCGCTTTAACCTCCTCCCTAAAACAATGGCGACATGCTTAATTAGGCATTTCAATCAACACTTGTACTCCTAGTCATCTAATACTCCTCAAGAAATTCAAATCAATAGCCTAGCTAGCTCATGCGCTTTTCCAAATCCAGTTTTGGTCGAAAGGAGCGAGCTCACAAAGGGACTTCAGGAAAGTGCAGGAATCGTGGACGTCCCTTTTAAACACGCAACCCTCCAAACAGCCCTCGCTTTCGATTACCGTCACTCGCATTACCGCATTGGCCAGTAGCCACTAAACCTGTCCCAGCTTTACCATCACCTCAAGAACAGAAAAAATCATACCGCCTCACTCATTTTCTCCACCTTTACGCCGAGAAAAATCTGAACCCACCAGCTACTGAACCTGAACCGTTGCGTCACATTTTGACTTGAGCCTTAAGGGCTTGAGGCTTTTCTCCTACTACCTGACGAAGGACTATCACGAACAGTTGAACCCATCCTTCTGATCTGTCTTTCACTTCGTCCCTCTCCTCTGCCTGGCCTCGTCACAGATTGACAACAGCCTCGTGTACGCTTGTACAGTATTAATTGGGGACGTTGTTTTACGATAGCGAAAGCTCGGTACAAGCTGTTCTTGGACAGTAAAAGTTTAAAGCTTTGTTGTTCATTTGCCCCTGAGCTACACTACACTGCCTTTCTCCTTGCTCCTATGTGGTTCTTCGTCATCACACGTTCTCCTTCAGTTCTATCCAAAATCCCCTGTCCTTGTCCCCCTCGAATAACAAAAGCGAGCACGCCGGCCACTAGGAAGAACAATCCCCGTTGTCCACTCCCTCCAATCTCTCCATCATCCAATTTCGCGCCGGCTTCTTCCTCCTGCCGCCCAAGAGATAAGCCGAGCGTGTCCTGAATCCATACGTGCTCGCGCGCGACGTGCACGTGCCCAAGCTGACAGCGACAGGTAGTATAGCGGCGGCGTGTTCCATCTTCCATGGCGGCGAGCTATCGGCGGCTGGCCGTCGCGGCCGCTCTGGTGGCGGCGGCGGTCGCCGGGCTGCCGGTGGCGGGCGCGCTCGGGGTGAACTGGGGCACGATGGCGACGCACCAGCTGCCGGCGGGCACCGTGGTGCGGATGCTGGAGGACAACGGCATCAGGAAGGTGAAGCTGTTCGACGCCGACCCCGGGCCGATGGACGCGCTCGCCGGCAGCGGCATCGAGGTCATGGTGGCCATCCCCAACAACATGCTGGACATGATGACGGACTACGGCACGGCCAGGGACTGGGTGCACCAGAACGTCAGCCGCTACAACTTCGACGGCGGCGTGAACATCAAGTGAGTCCTAGCGCTCGGAGCTCCATCTCTCCTTTTAGTTTTGGAATGATCCTACTCCCTGGTTCTTCATGATTAGACGGTCAATTGGTCATGGTACAATCCTTTTCAACTATGCTGTTGATGCTTCAGGCGTCGTGCTATGATTGTAGGCTGAGTCTGCTGTTGCTTTTTTCTAAAAACATTTATTTTTTTCCTTAAGTGAAAACATTATATTTGGCATCCAAAAAGAAAGCTCATACTTTTTTTATATTGGTCAGAACAAATATTACCTGAAACTGCAAATATACACTCTAACAAACTGAATTCTATAAGAAAGCAAAAAAAAGGCACTTAATTTCACTGATTGGATTGGGATGCTGATTTTTTTTTAATGAACATAAAGGCATTTTTAAGTTTGATTATGACATGCTAGACATTCTTGGGTCCAGTTAACACTGCATGGAAGGAGACTTTTTTGAGCTGGTTCTTGGAGGTTAATTCAGTACTGTTCATGCTTCTTCAGCAACATAGTTGACTCCAAATTTCAAGAGTGTACGGCAGAAGTCTTTGTAGAAGCCCTTATTCTTGGTTAATACTGGCATATGAGCTAGTATTTGGTAGCTGCTTAAAGTACTTACCGTGGGGTGACGTGATTTTTCTGCTGATTAGACAAATCCTTTTTAGTCAGTAAAGTGTCAAACTTGACATCAACAAGTTGCAACATAAAGATGGATATCCATTGCATTTGCGCTGTCCAGTTGATGTCTGAAGAATCTAACCTTGGGTGTTATCTGCTAGGCCTTTGTGGGGGCTGAGATGTCTGAAGATAAGTTACATACTTCTGAATGCACAAGAATAATCCCCCCTAAGTTCTTGGGGATTAGGTCTCTTAAAGTAGGACACTTATCTAATTGCAGTGGCCACTGGGCGCCTACAGGACATGCACTAGTCTACAGGACATGAGATCTCTTTAAAGATTTCAGATAGTTGCTTTAGTTTGCGCGTAAAGTTCATCGCTTGGAAGATCTTCAGATGAGCAGCTTTTACAACACCTCATGGCACTGTAGCTTGTCTGAAAAACAACCTGATGGCAGATGACGTAGACTAGTCAAGGCAGATTATTTTGATTTCAGTTACAACCACACAAGCATTCTCACTGAATCACTGTCAAATTTTACCTGCAGATACGTAGCCGTTGGGAATGAGCCCTTCCTGTCGTCTTTCAACGGCACGTTCCTGAACGTCACCCTGCCCGCTTTGCAGAACATCCAGCGCGCGCTCAACGACGCCGGCCTCGGCGAATCCATCAAGGCCACCGTGCCGCTGAACGCCGACGTGTACAACTCCCCGCAGGGCAGCCCCTTCCCGTCCGCCGGCCGGTTCCGCTCTGACATCGGCGACCTCATGACGGAGATCGTGCAGTTCCTCAACCAGAGCGGCGCGCCCTTCACCGTCAACATCTACCCGTTCCTGAGCCTCTATGACAACGACAACTTCCCGCTGGACTACGCCTTCTTCGACGGCACGAGCAGCCCCGTCGTGGACACCGGCAGCGGCATCACGTACACCAACGTGTTCGACGCCAACTTCGACACGCTCGTGTCGGCGCTCGCCGCCGCGGGCGCCGGCGGCCTCCCCATCGTGGTCGGCGAGGTCGGGTGGCCGACTGACGGCGACAAGCACGCCACCGCGGCGCTCGCGCAGAAGTTCTACGCGGGCCTGATGAGGAAGCTGGCGGCCAAGGCCGGCACGCCGCTGCGGCCGAACCAGTACATCGAGGTGTACCTGTTCAGCCTCATCGACGAGGACGCCAAGAGCGTGGCGCCGGGCAACTTCGAGCGCCACTGGGGCATCATGCGGTACGACGGCCAGCCCAAGTACCCCATGGACCTGTCCGGGCAGGGCGGGAACACGGCGATGGTGGCGGCGCGCGGGGTCCAGTACCTGCCCCGCCAGTGGTGCGTGGTGAACCCCAACGCGACGGACCTGAGCAGCAGGATCGGCGACAGCGTCAACTACGCGTGCACCTTCGCCGACTGCACCTCGCTCGGCTACGGCTCGTCGTGCAACGGCTTGGACGCCGCCGGCAACGCGTCGTACGCGTTCAACATGTACTTCCAGGTGCAGAACCAGGTGGACGGCAGCTGCGACTTCCAGGGGCTCGCCGTGCCGACGGCGCAGAACCCGTCCACAGAGGCCTGCACCTTCATCATACAGATCACGCCGTCGGCCGCGGGGAGACGGCGGCGCCCGCCCGTGGCGACGACTCTGCTCCTCTTGGTGCTTCGTGCTGTCCTGCAGGTTGCTCTGTGATTGGCGTGATGCTGACAGTTAGAGAAAGGAGATCTCGCCTGTAAAGATTTTTGTTTGATTTCTGTAGATAATCTTGTGTTGTCACATCATTCTGAGGTGTATAATGTAACCCCTTTCCATTCAAGGGACGTATATACTAATATACGTATGAAAGATTGAGAGAAAAATGGATGGGTCAACAGGCCTTTATAGTGACTACTGGCTACGCATCTGCACGGGTACTCAATTGTTCACGAACAATGTGTGGACCAAAAAGTTATAGACTTTCGTACCTTGGAAGAAGACATATACATTATTTGTGTTTTCTAAGCAACGCTCCAACATAAATTCTTTTTTTTAAGGGAATATGATTCCATTAACTGAAAGGCGCAGTGATATCACTGGCCACGAGATCCTCAACGCCCGGCGGCGTGCTGTCCCAGTTTAGGATAGATGATTGAGGACACTTACAACCAAACGATGCAATGGCATGTGCCACCCTATTACATTCTCTAGGGCAAAACACCACCGACACACATTCAAAAAAATAACTCATCTGGTTCTTTATCTCAAAAACAATGCCGCCTGTGGGTGCAAGGGCGAAAGAGCTCGTCACCAGCGCCTGCTTGAGGATGATAGAATCTGTTTCGATGATCGCCCGGCTGATACCCCGTTCTCCTGCTTCTCTGACACCTTCCAGACAGGCCACCATTTCAGCATGCAGTGCATCCATCAGGTTCTCACATTGGCCAGCTCCTGCTCCCACAACACTGCCTGTATCATCTCTGATCACAAAACCCCAACCTCCCTTGCCTGTGCTTGGTATATATGCTCCATCAGTATTAATTTTAACGAAGTCAGGGTCAGGCTTTTGCCATTTCACTTTTTGCTTTGGATTCTTGCACTGCTCATTCCCTTCTATTATCGTAAATTCGTCAGCCAACTTACTGATGGAAACTGCAAGCCCTGCTGCTTCCCTCGGCTTTTCCCCTTCCCTAACTCGATTTCTCTCCTGCCACCATTGCCAAAGCAGAACCACTGCCCGCATTTGGTCCCCTTCTTTCAGTTCTAGCGCACCTCTGGTGACCTCCCCAGCCGATTGTTTCAGAGATAGCTTTCTTCGGACTTCATCCATGCCTAATTCTTGCCACACCTTTCTGACCATCTTGCAATTGAAAAAGCAGTGTCCTCCATCCTCATTCATTCTATTGCACATGATGCATTTTGTTTCCAGCTCCATTCCTCTTCTCTGAAGCTCCATCCTCAGAGCTAGGGAGTTATGGGTGAACCGCCACAAAAAGTGCCTGACCTTCCCTGGGCATTTCAAGTTCCATATTCCTTTCCAGTGTGCCTCCTCAGATAGCGTTCCATTTGAGGTGGATTGCATACCCTTTTTACTGGTGCGAAGTTCGTGATTTCTCTGAACTTTGTAAGCTGATCGGACAGAGAAGATGCCCTTACTGTCATAGTGCCAGGCTACAATGTCCTCCAGCTCCGGGTGTGTGGGTATTGATAAAATCAGTTTCGTGTCCTCTTCCCAAAATATTTGCCGAACTAGATCAACATCCCACTGTCCAGTGTATGGGTCTATTAGCTCCTCCACCCGACTCACCAAAGTGTTTCCCCTTGGGGTTATTGGCCTCCTCGTCCATTCTCTCGGCAACCAAGGATCCGACCAAATCTTAATGCTCCTTCCATTCCCAACTCGCCATATCATTCCTCTTTGTAACACCTGGAGCCCCTTCAGTATACTTCTCCATGTGTATGACATCCCTTGCCTGGACCTCATATTGAGTACATCCCCATTGGGAAAATACTTAGCACTCAGAACACGGGAACACAGGGACTCTGGGTTATGCATGAGTCTCCATCCTTGCTTTGCTAGCATTGCCAGATTGAAAGCATGGATATCCCGGAAGCCTAAGCCCCCGCTGCTCTTGGGTTTTGTCAGTGTTTCCGATCGGAGCCAGTGCATCTTATTCTCCTTATCTTGGTTACTCCACCAGTATCTTGCTATCAGACAGCTTATCTGGTCGCACATCTCCTTTGTGATTTCAAAGCACCCCATAACAAAGGTTGGAATAGCCTGAGCTACAGCTTTGATGAGCACCTCTTTCCCTGCTCTAGACAACATCTTCTCTTTCCATCCTTGTATACGCTGCCAGATCCTCTCCTTCAGATAGGCGAAAATTTTTGTTTTGGACTTCCCCACAAAGACAGGCATCCCCAAATACCTTTCATTCATTGTTTCCTTCCCAATACTCAGGGCTTGCATTACTTCCTTCTTCTTTGTATCACTCGTATTGCCGCTAAACATCACTGCTGACTTGTCTTTATTGATCATCTGCCCTGAACACTCCTCATATATTTGCAAAATACTTTGTAGCTGCTGTGCATCCCCCCTATCTACACAAAACAGAATTAGAGAGTCATCGGCAAATAGCAAATGGGATACACTCGGAGCACCCGGACATATCTTTATTCCCCTCAACTTTCCTTCTTCCTCTGCCTTCCTCAATAGGGATGACCTTCCGCACATAAGAGAAACAGATATGGGGATAGAGGATCCCCCTGTCTCAAACCCCTCTCTGGCCTGAGCGATTCAGAAAGGGCGCCGTTAACTTTGATCCTGTATGAGACGACTGAGGAAACACACTTCATTATATTTTCCACCCATCGGCTATGAAAACCCAGTGTGATCATCATATCATGTAAGAATCCCCATTCCACCATATCATAAGCTTTGCTCATATCTAATTTAACCGCTGCATATCCCTTCTTCCCCTTCACCTTTCTTCTCATGTAGTGTGTCATTTCATATGCCACCAATATGTTATCTGATATTAGCCTCCCAGGCACGAAAGCACTTTGTGCTGGAGAAATTACCGCTGATAGAATTTTCTTCAATCTGTTTGCCAAGACTTTCGAGACCAATTTATACAGAACATTACACAGGCTTATTGGTCTTAAGTCCTTTACCTTTTCTGGATTTTTAACCTTGGGGATCAGCACGACGGTTGTCTCATTCCACTCCTCCGGGATCTGGCCACCATTTAGTACATGGAGTACTTCACTGGTTACTTTCCCCCCCACAGCATCCCAGAATTTTTTGTAGAACAGAGATGGCATACCATCAGGGCCAGGCGCTTTCAGGTCCCCAATCGAGTCCAGAGCTGTTTTAACTTCCCCCTCAGTAAATTCTTCTAGTAGCCGTTCATTCATTTCATTAGTAACCTTCTTCTCAACAGACTGGATGAGCTGTGAGGGGTCAGTTACTCCCTTCGACCTGAAAAGATTGCAAAAAAAATTAGTAATAAACCTCCTTTTCTCGACTTCTTCCTCCACCCAGCTTCCATCATCTTTTTGTATTTTCCCTATCCTATTACTCCTTCTCCTCTCCGAGCACGCCGCATGGAAGAAAGAGGTGTTACGATCACCCTTCTCCAACCACCTTACATGAGCTCGCTGCTTCCAGTATAAGTCTATCTGCTCCTCTAACTTCTCTAGCCTAAATCTCAAGATCTCCTCCCTGACCACTTGCTCTCGTCCTAATCTCCCCTTACGACACCTTTCTAATTCTCCCTTTAGCCTTTTCACCCGCTTCTCAAGATCCCCCAACACATTCTGACTCCAATCTGTTAAACCCCCAGCCACTTCCTTCAAAGCATGATATACTGGAGTAGAATTATCCTCCATCGCCTTATTCCATGCGTCCGACACCACCTCGCTGCACTTCTCTTCGCCCAACCAGCTAGCTTCAAACTGAAAAAGCTTTTGGGGTCGAGCACCTCTACCTCGACCCTCTTGCTCCTCCGTCATTATGATCACCGGCCTATGGTTAGAATGGCGAGGGTCCCCATTGATCACACGTGCTGCAGGGAAGTGCATTCGCCACAGATCATTCGCCACCGCCCGATCTAGGCGTTCACGTATGTATCCTTCTACGGTGTGGCTGTGGTTCCTCCATGTGTATATGTCCCCCTCAAAGCCTAGGTCGTGGAGCTCGCACTCCTCCAAAACCTCCTTGAAACGATCCATGTACACCTGTTTCGAGGTTTCCCCCTTCCTTCTCATGGGACATCAAAATTTCATTAAAATCACCCGCACATAGCCACAGATTCACAGGCGTTGTTATCAGGTCCCGTAGGTCCTGCCAAGTCTTGTGCTTCTGATCAGTATGGGCTTCTCCGTACATCCCCGTAAATCGCCACACATAGCCATCCTCCTCCTTTACCTTCATGTCGATGTGGTACTTTGAGATACTCTCCAGTGACACATCAACTCCTCTCCGCCAAAACACAACAATTCCCACCCCCCTTTCCCCATCGCATCTTTGACCACCATATTTGTTAACCCAAGCATCCATTTGAACTTTTCCATTCTCCTCCTATCAAGCTTCGTCTCTGACAAGAAAAGAATGTCCGCCTTTTCAAGCTTCTGGAGTTCCAGAAGCCCTCGAACTGCCAGGCGGTTGCCCAGATCCCGGCAGTTCCACGCCACGATCTTCATTGATTACTGCAGGGCTAGTCCGCCAGCCCCGCCTTCCTTTGCTTCTTCTTCATTCCCACCTCATTGTCATAGACACCTTCTCCTACCGCCACAGCTCCACATCTGCTGTCTCTCCCCCACTTCTCTTCTTGCCCGTCAGCCTCCCTTCCTCCTTCCCCACTATACCCTCCTCCTTTTCCTTTTGCATCCGGATAACCTTCTTGTATGTAACTTGTTTATTATCCAAAGGTTTGCCTCCCTCCTTCACCATCACCTGCTTCTGTTTATTTTCCAGGTTGTTGTCTACCTGCATATTAGCATTACCCGTGTCATTCTTTTCCCCCGCTTCTCCTTTTTCTCCCACCTCCCCATTCTTTTCCACCCCTAACCCTGCAGAGTTTGCTACAATCAAAGTGTGTTTCGCCAACACATCCTTGCTATGAACCTCCTTTTGCTCCTCTAATCCGTCTCTATTTACACTTACTTTCCCATTGTTTTCCATATTCTTCTCTCCCTCATTTGCATCCTTTTGCTCCATCAAAGGATCCTCTAGTATATTCAGTTCATCCCTTTCTAAATACGATTCCTTACTCTCCTTATCCGTTACTTTTATCTGATTATTTTCAACAACTCTTGGGGAACTAAGTTGCCAAAATCGAGCTTCGCTATATCGACTCGTGGAGCCTTTTTTGTAATCATTACCATAACCCTTCTTACCACCCTCTGTTCCTTTTTTCCTTGCTGGCAATATACGGAGTTCACAGTTATAAAGTCGTTCCTTACTCCTCCAGTTCCCAGTAGGACATGCTCTGTCAATGTGGCCAACAATACCACATATGTGACAATATTCTGGCAGATATTCGTACTCGATTGGACACCATCGCTTATGTCCACCTTCATCGACTTCCATCACCACACCCCTTAATAGAGGCTTTCGGATATCAAGACGCACTTTGATTCGAAGATAAGGACCTCTAGCTAGAACATCTACTTCCAAGCACTTTCCAACCTTATCTCCAACTTCAATACCAATGTCATGATCAATAAGTCCCATTGGAATATTTGTAACACGAATCCAGATAGGTATATATTGGAATACGACTTCTTCAATTATTTTCCTCCCATCATACTCCGCAACAACTAGTAGGTCATGGCTATGCCCAACAAACCAGGGACCATTTTCCATCGCGCGCTCCTTTCCTTCTGGATCATTAAAATGAAAAAGAAAAATATTTCTCCCCATCTCTTTACAGATCAGACCCTTCTCTGGGCACCATATACATCCAAGAGGTTGAGTGATTGCATCAGAATGAGTATACTTTTCCGTAAACACCTTGCCCACAGCATGCCAAGTATTCGCCCCCTCGCTACGCTGTGTCTTACCTCTGAACTTGATACTAGTTCGCTCCTCCTCTGACAACTTGAGGCTTTCCATCAGTACATCCAAATCAGAAACCCAATTAGCCATATCTATCTTCCCCTTTCTTTCTTCGCTCACAACCACTCCCTTTTCCGATGAGAAAACCAGAACTAGAACTGTGTATCGGGATGATGAAGCTATTGATTACACAATTCTTCAAGAGCAGGTAAATTGCTCTCAGGCTAATTCTTTATATAAGATAGTAAAGTCGGTTGAAACAGGAGCTGCTATCACCGAACTTCTGTCACCAGCCACTCCAAACTTTACAGCAGAGCTTAGCTGCTTACACCTTGTAACCAGCTAAGAAGAGGAAGAATTGCATACGCCTTCTTGAACCGCCTCTATGGGAACTTCCAGAATGCAATATTAAAGAAAACAATGGAAGATCTGTACCCGAATTGCAGGAGATGAAGCTGAACACGAGGATATCCGGCGGTGATTCCTGCCGCCGAAGCCGAAGATCCCGGCGAGGCCGGCTGTGGCGACGCTGCCCCAGATGACGACGGTCGAGGAGAGCAGCGACCACTTGCGGTAGATCCGGATCTTTGCTTCTTCCTCGATTTCTCGCCTCTCCTCGCTTCGATTCGCAGCAGGTCGACGACAGTCAGACGGCGGCCCGCTCCCGTGGGACGGCGATGCCCACGGTGATGGCCCGCTTCTTTTTCTAATTCTCGACTACGCCCGTAGGCTCACGAGCTCCGATTCGCCTCCAGGGGCGCTGGACACAGAAGTCAATTTTATCACGGCTCTAGCCGTCCAACATAAATTCTGGAGAAAAGTAAAGCCAGTTGTACAATATGTGAGATAGATCAATGGCCTGATTGGTTGGCTAGATATGGCTCAACCAGGCTCTCCAGATGCGACCTCCTCATGATTGGTTGCCTGAATCAATCGTTGGGCCTGGCCGACGTGATGCAAGATTCTTCTCCTAGCCAGGCCCTGCAGATACAGGAGAAATCGGCGTTTCCGCGTGGCCTGGCTCGGACGGGCGCAACGAGCGCACGAGCGTATAGAAAAATTG
Organism: Alloteropsis semialata; assembly: GCA_004135705.1. Lineage (NCBI taxonomy): Eukaryota > Viridiplantae > Streptophyta > Magnoliopsida > Poales > Poaceae > Alloteropsis > Alloteropsis semialata. The sequence continues at coordinate 53,231,258 of CM014278.1, forward strand.
GCTGTCCGTGTACATATTCAGGTAACCAATCGTCATCTCCCTTTAGCCTGGCTGGAATGAACTGATTAACCAATCACGGAGACCATGCATGCGTCGGGCCTGGCCAACTGGGGCCTGGATCCCTCGTGCGAGCCAAGCTCGGCAGGGAAGCGAACCAATCACCCCCCAAGTGTCCTCTCTTTATGTACGACTAGACTAGATGTACTGGTTGCAGCAGATCAAATATTTTTCACTGTATTACGAAAGTAGTGCTTCTCACTGCATTATAGTAGTGCCTTTGTCTTTCAAGATCAGATGATTGTGACATTGCTTAAAAGTGTTTTGACGGATAATGCTGGTGCAAGCACTTGAAATGTGTAGGGCCGGTATGCACATCATTCTCCTTTTGGCAACCATTCCAAACCCTCACCTTCACGGCTTCTTCCGCAACATATAATTTGTGGGGTCGTCAAATCTGCCTCAGTGGTCGCCGAGTATTAAAGTTCAATTTACTAGACATGGTGGCGTGATGATGATACGGCACTCTTAGGCACAATGGATGCAATGCTGTGGGTTGGCAATAGGAATTTTGTAAGGATGCAAGTTTCAATTTTGTATGTGCATATGTGTGTTGTGGTGTTTTTTTTTGGGGGGGGGGTGTCGATGCAAAAACCACCTCTTGCTGTTTTCACCCCCTTGTGGGTTCAGCCGTTTAGGGGCTAAAAGAAACTAGAGTTGTGAACCGGTGATCCTTGAGTATTTTTTTTACCCACCACTTGCATTTGTGCTTGGTTCAATGAGAGTGTTGAGTAAGAGTTCATGTAGGATGATGTATTGATGTTAAATTGTGAATTTGGTGATGATGAATTGCAGTAAAGGAAAAAGAAGTGGAGAGATCATCTAGGATGAATTCCCGCTTATTACCTAACCAATATAAGGATGAGATCATGTATCCAATATAGTCACGTAACCAGCAGCGAAGCTAGGTATTTAGCCATTTTCCATATGAGGGCCAACCAGTAGTAGATAGATCATTTGTTTTTTTAGGGGGTTGGGGGAGATATTGGTCTGGGCCTAGAGAAACTGCAGGCCGTTGGCTGACACGAGAGTTGTAACCGACGGCGCGTCACTCTCGGGCCCTCTCCACTCCAAAACAGCAGTCACTGCAAACTTGCGATGCCAGATTTCCTTCCGATCTATGGCATATGCGATGCATCCACATTGCTACATGTGAAGCACGGTTGCATGGCAACGCCGCTGGGAGCCTGGAGCAGTGGAGCGTAATGAGATGACTTCGACGGGGAAGAAGCAAAAGTTTCCCCAAGGAGAAGCATTCACAATGAGGAGGAGGCCGTAATTTGTGGCTGCTTGGCTCCCGGTCGCTTCACGCCACGCCACACGTATGACAGCGTAGAAAATCGACCCACACTTTTGTATGGCCCCAGCGTAGCAAATCGGCACTAACTATATATATACTGTACATATTACTTATATTAGCACATAAATCAAAGAAAAATTAATCGGCCTGCTTATTTCAGATTTTCAACGGCTGCGGCTGCAGTTGCTTAAGAAGACGCGCGGCCCAGATTATGATGACGAACGACACACGACGAACCGACCGTGCAGAAGTTTTGCTAACGATCTCCGGGCCCGGCCCAACAACTGTTCCCGCAAACAACCACCTTATCCCCTCCTCGGCTCCTCCCTTGCCCGCTCCACTCCGAGCTCGCTGTTGCTGGCCGCTGCTCCCCTCCGGCTCTGCTGCTCTCCGATCCTCCCGCCGGCGGGCCACCCACGCGCCGCCGCGCGCGCCGGACGAAATGGAGGCAGCACAAGCCGTACGCACCTTCTCCCCCTCCTCTTCCTCCGCAGCGGGAGCCAGACCCCTCCGCGTTCTCGCGGGCCCGGGCTCCCGTCGCTCCCGGGCGCTCGCGGCGCCGCCCCCGCCCCGCGCCGTCGCCTCCTCCCGCGCGCCGCTGGTGGTGTCAAGCCCGCCGCCGCCGCCCGCGGCATCAGGGCCTTCCGCGCCCGCGAACGCGCACGCCAAGGTCGACCGCTCCGGCCGCTTCTGCAGCCCCCGCGCCGCCCGGGAGCTCGCGCTGTGAGTTTCGATTTCCCCAAATTACAGCCGCTGCTTCGGTGCTCTTCCTTCCGCGCGGTGTTGGCTTTGGCCGCGGTTCTATTCTGGAGGTGAACCGCTGCTTCCGCGTGTCGCAGGATGATTTCCTACGCCGCGTGCCTGGAGGGCGCCGACGTCGTCCGGCTTTTCGACCGCAGGATCAGCGCGAGACGAGGTCAGGATTGTTCTTCCTCGCGTCTTTGTTTCAAGGAGCAGCTTCTGGAATCGCTTAGCTCAAATTTGTGGCGTTCTTAACATGGATTGGCCCGTGTTTGTTCAGAGCCCGGGTTTGTTTTCGACAAGGCGTGCCTGTTGAGTTACAACCATATGAGCTTCGGCGGGGGACCTCTCGAGGTTGGGACGGAGGAGGAGGCTGAGAAGCTGACCAGCCAGAACGAGAAGGATTCAGCCAACGGTAACAACTATGTGACCATGCAACTTCCAGTTTATCTCTGAAGATGGTTCACTTCTAGATGTTAGTGCCGTTCCAGACTAACATGTTGCTCGTAAATTTGGCACATCTCAGAATTCCAATTTGATCAAAATTTTAGGATGGAACATCTCTGTCCAGCCAGGGAAGTCCCAAAGAGCACAAGTTCAGTTGGTTACCAATTCCATTAGAGCAGACTTTTATAGTTGTGCTCTGAACAATTTCCAACATAAAACCCACCAGAAGATTTATTTGATTTCTCTTTGAACTAATTTTACAGTGAATTTCAGTTGTAACTATAAAGATTTGAAGTTTTCCTCATATTATTACACCACACCTAGATTTCAGTAGGCGATGGTCGATGCAATTCATCCGTAAGTGTTCTGGTCTCGAAGGGGATATAGGGTTTTGGGGTTTTTGGGAGGCCGCATAGCTTCCGGACCTAGAGGAGCTGTTTAGGAGTCTGGCCGGCATGGCGGAGGTGGGTGGGGCGGCAAGGCTGCTGGAGTCTGGTGCGCGTGAGAGAGTTGGAGTTCTAAGATGAGTGTAGGCATCGGGCACAATTGAACGGTTGTGATAGATTGACCGAAAGGAAGCAAATATCCAGGCATCTGCTATAGCATTCCCCATTTCCCCTTACTATACCTACGATTCTGATTTAACTTTGGTAAAACTTTATTGTGAGTGTGTGCTTATGATCATGCGTATAACAACTGAAGGGCATGATAGAACAATGTCAAGCTGATGAATTTCAGACCATCAAACTTCCGAAAGGCGCAAGGTGCTAGGTGAGCAGCTTGTTGGCGCCTAATGCCTGATCAGGATAGTAAGCAATTAGGCTCTAGGCAAGGTGGTCACCTTTAAGAACAGTGACATAATGAGTTACTCAGTTGGGCATCAAATTATAAGATTCAAAGGGAGGCGTATCTGGATTTTCTTTGTTCGCAGTTTTAAGAGAGCCATGCATCCTTCACTTGAATCTCTAGTTCATTTTGGTCTGTTCTATTCTCAAACTATGTGTCAAAACACTCTAAATTGACAAGTTGATAAATGCTCAGCTTTGCTAGTGTGAATGTTTTCCATCACGTCAATGGCATCTACACTGTTCAACACCATAAACATATCCTTATAATGCATCTTAAATGATTCATATTAACTGAATACATTTTTCTTCCTTTAATCTGTTGTGAAATCAACTGAGTAACTATAGATTTCTTTTTCTGTAAATATGTTCCATTAGTGTTTTGTTATTCTTGTGCAAATAACTTGACATGCTGTTGTTTCATAATCAGAAGCAGAAGTTCTTTCAGCTCCTCCAAAGCTGGTTTACAACAACTTTCTTTCAGCTCCTCCAAAGCTGGTTTACAACAACTTTGTCTTAAGGTATTTTCCTTCCTGTCCCATTCTGTCAAAGGCATATATATTGGGTATCGAATATCGATACACTGTGTTCTGACACACTCCACTGCATGTCTAGTATATGATAAAATTTAATGCATATCTAGTATTTAGCTCCACTGCATTTTTAATTGCATTTCTGATAAAGTGTTTTCTAGTACAGGTTGTCCAGAGAACTTTTAGTAGCTGTTGCCAGTGGTTGGGATAAACATGTTGATATCATCGACAAAATAATTCCCCAGACTTGGAAGGTTGGATACCTTTTCCTAATCGTGTTTCTATTCATCAGATCTTTTCAACATGCACCATGCTGTTCACATGTTTATCAATTTGGTTCATATGTATCCTTATTCTGTATACTATGTGGCATCAGCTTTTTTAATTACACTGAACAACAGAACAAGTGAATAATCACACTTGTGCATGACCTTCTAGGTTTATTTCCTGCTTTCCTTCTTGGCATTGTTTGGCCACTTGTTCTGTATGATGCAGTAAATTGGATGTCTCCCATGGTTTCATTGTGGCATAACCCATGCTCTTTTACAGTTTTATGTTTTACCTCATCACTAAATTTTTTGCATTGTTAGTTTTTGCTATAGGCACCTATGTTTTCCTTAGTCTTCATTGTTTTATTTCAATGTTCGTAAAAACTACCTGGAGCTCAGAAGCCTACTTTTTTTTTGAAATAAAAGTTAAAAAAATATGAAAACATAATAGATTACTTTGTTGAATCCTCGTTCTTCAGTTTTGAATCTGCTTGCTATTGAAACTAGCTCAGGTAATGCCTGTTTGTACTTTAGTAGTTTACTCTCTTGGTTGGATTATAAAAAGATTGCTGTTTGATCCATGGAAAAATGCATGTTTAGGATGAGCCTGTCGCAAGGATACTTGAGCTCTGCATTCTCCATGTTGCTATGGCAGAGATGACATCAAAAGGAACACCACACAAAGTTGTCATTAATGAGGTTCTTATTTTCCCCCGATCTACTTCTGCAGTATAAGAAAAGAATGACATTTTCTTGTAGCTGTATTTTTCTTAATCTTTAAGGATACTCATAGAATGAATGGATTTTCTTTTTGTGGGTAGAATGAATGTCTTTTCTTTTGATATGCCTCCTTTTGCAGGCGGTAGATCTGACAAAACGATTTTGTGATGGCGGTGCTCCTCGGGTAATCAATGGATGCCTTCGAACATTTGTAAATGATCACATTGACACTGCTGGTACTAGTGAGCCATCTGGATCAAAAGCATAAAGTTTTACAAATACCATGTATCCTACATCAAAATAGTGGCTGAAGTACAGAAGTATGGAGAAAACATAGCTCTTCTCAGAGTTCAGACAAAGTCTTTCCGTCTTGAAGGATCCAAACATTCTGGGGCCACCAAGGAGCTGGGAATACTTCAGTTTTACTGATTATTAGATCATTAGGTGAAGTATACAGAGACAGAACAACTGGTGATGTAACTTCATGATCCATCTGAAACAACCGGAGGGTACCTACTTCTGATAGCCTATAGTGCTGATTTGTGTGGTCAGATACTAAGATGAATTGGTTCTGTAACAACTTGATGTATATGTAAAAGGCCATGCTTGGCACTGGCTCATGCTGGGATAGAAATGTGATGTTTCAATTTTCATAACGTGATGCAATGCAAGTACAGTCATTTTAGGATAATGAATTTCTTATGCTGCATAAGGTTTGTGCTTCTACTTGCCTTCATTTTAGTTTTTGAAACCAAACTCTCTTAAGATTAGAAATTTGCAAAATCTCACCTATAAGTCAGTTTTTTTATTAGTGCATAAACTTGGCACTTGGGTGTCTTCCCTTTGTTCTGTGTGGCTAATGGTAATGTATTGAGCTTGCTAATAGATCATATGATTTTATCTTCACCAAATACTACATAAGGATGAAGTGTCCAGGGATGTTTCAAAGGAATTTGGAATCTTATTGTTTTGTTAAGGTGCTTGATAGAGCTTCCTTTTGTTGGATATTTATTAGGCTTGACATAGGCTAATTCGTATGATTTTGTTTGAATTGCGTGCTTCTTGCTTAGTCGATATTGAAGCTTAAATAAAAAATAGGAGTTCGAACTTCAGACTCATTTCAAATTCACATGCATGGATAATTTAAACTTTCAGATGAAGTATATAGTGGATCTAGAAAACATAATATGTTCTGTAGGAGGTAGCAAAGATCTTAGCAACTATAAGTTCACATGACACAAATGTATTTAAGGTTTAAATCAACTAAACAACCTTAGCTGTTAAAGTAACTATCTCAACACCTTCATATACCAATTTGAAGGGCATTTTCATACAATAATATAACCAAAAATCAAATCCTGATATAACCATTAAAAAGATGCCAGGGACATCAAATCATTTATCCTTGCACCATCCAAACTTGGCATATGCGTTTCGGTGGCAACAACATTAGTTGTTATGACGTGCTATACATGTTCTTAGCGACAACATTTAGTAATGATGACGTGTGTATGCAAAAAAAAAAACACGCAACCTCGCGCGCTTTTGGTGACCACTCTAGGACTCCACTCTATGGCCTTGTTTAGTTCGGTAAAGGTTACCAAAAAGTGGTAACTTTATTTACACTGACAACCGTGCCCCTTCTCACAGAACATGCTTTCCAATGGTAACTTTCTTTCCAAACTTTTCCAACTAAACAGGCCCTATATATAGCCGCTACAACAAGAGAAATGTACCCATCCTCCGACCTCCATTCATGAATCTTAGGCCCCCTTTAGTAGGGCTGCTTCAAAACAGCTTCACCTCGATGAAGCTGTTTTGGAGAAGCTGAAAATAGTAGTTTTGCCCAGCTTCTAGTTTATTTTTGCATCGTTTTTCGAAACAGCTTCATACTACAGTGCCTCGTTTTACGCAAAATAGGTGAAGCCGAGCTGCTATAAGCTCTACCAAACGGGGCCTTACTCTTCTTTTACAATTTCTAGTGCTTCTTCCGCCCTCCTCTGTTTCAACGCTCGCTACCATGTAGCGTCAAACGTCCATCCCCATCCGCTTCGAAAGCATCCATCGCTCGTCCACCCGCCCCTGACCACGGTCGGCGACGGCGGAGCCCGACGCCCTGCCCTGCGTCGGTCCCCGTCGTGCCCGCACGGGCCATGGAGCCAAGCACGGCTTCCTACGCCCGCCTTAGCCATGGAGTCCAGCGCGGCTCCCTGTGCCGCCCTCCCCCGCGGGGCGGCCTGCTCCACGGCCCCTCCAGCGCTGCACCACCGCTCTAGCCTAGCACGCGCTCCTTTCCATTCTAGAGTTGTCTCGCGCGCACCGAAGAAGATGACAGAGCGAGACACCGTTTTTGCGGGTCGACATGGTCCGCTGTTTTTTTAAGGCATGTTTGATCCCATGAGCTAAAAATTAGCAACATGTCTAGATGCCAATTAGATAAACTAAATATAGGCTAATTTTAAAACTAATTGTATAACACTATAACTCATGTCTAATTGATAAGTAGAATCTAGTAGTCATAATTAAGTCTTAATTGGCCCATGTAATACTACAGTAAATATGGGTTAATTAAAACCTAATTAGGACTAATAGATTTTACTCCTCAATTAGATATGATTTATACAACTAGTTTGAAAATTAGCTTATATTTAATTCATCAATTGTCATCTAAAAATAATACTAATTTTTAACACCGTAGATCCAAACATGCTCTTAGAAATACAACCAACCCTGCATCCAAACACGTACGCCGCGCTGAATTAACCGGAACTCCGGAAGCGACCACTTGGTGCCGGAGAGATCCTCGAGCTTCTTGCCTGGCCAACGCGTACGATGCTCTACCCATACACCGACACCTGGGCCCAAATCAAACACCTACCCCACAGGTCAGTTGATCTGATCAAGCCATCACGTGACCAAACCACACCTATGGCAACCGGCTACAGCCGGTTCACCCGCTTCCCTACATATCCCACGCGCTCCCCATACACCGCCTGCTCCCCGTCCACTGATACAACCCAACGCCCTCACGCATCCGCCAGCCGCCGCCACCACCACCAGACCAACCCCACCTCTCTCGAGCCGCCTGCTCTCTCTCCCCTCGCCAGAGAGAGACAACCCTAGCTCCCTCTCCTTCCTTCACCTCCTCTCCAACCCCGCTCCCGATCTCTATAAAAGACCCCGAATTTCGAAATCCCCCTCGAACCCGTGACGCGCGCGCTCCTTCCTGCCCACTTCGGCCCCGGATTTGGCCCGGATCGGCGCGGATTCGCGGCGCGGAGTCGCCGGGTGTTGCGCGCGCGATTTGGATGGCGGAGCCGGGGCTCGAGGGCAGCCAGCCGGTGGATCTGTCCAAGCACCCCTCCGGCATCGTCCCCACGCTCCAGTAAGTCCCGGATCTGGGCCGTCTGGGGGTGGGGGGTTGCGGAGGGATCCCGCGCCGTACGTCTTGGGTCGCGCGGGGGGATGGGTGCTTCCGTGCTTCGGTTGAGTGCTTTGGGGGCTGGCCAAAGCTTGGGTCTTGGCCTGCGGTGTGCCTCCTGATTATGGGTGGTGGCGTGGTTAGTTTGTGTCGTGGTTTTGTTCAGCTGCCTGTGCTCTCTAAGAATCGAAATGAGCTAATATTATAATTCGGGGCTTTGGTGGTATTTTTACATAACTGAGAATTTGTGACGGATGAGCCGGAGCCAAACTGCTTTGGCAGCGCAGATCTGTTTTCTGCTCTAAGTCAAATTCCTTGTGCAATAGTGGCAGCCAGCAAAACTGATTCTTGACAACATTTAGATTCCATGATTTGACTGTTTGATGCACAAATTGTCTAAATGATAAGGGTTGAGCCTTCTGTATTGTGATGATTGGATGTCTTACCTCAGGGAGAGGGCTAATACATTGGTGTGTGAGTCTGTGAGCTGATCATTAGTAATTGGTGTCCATAGGTGATGGGTTATATCTGTGGTAGATATCACGCTTCGTGTGTTATTTAGGTGCCAAGGGTTTACTAGTTGCTCTGGTACTTAAATGACTTTGATTGATGAAAGCATTTCTGACCTAACTACATTAAGTGTAGGTTATTTTAAATACAAATATTACATTTAGTATGAGCTGCACTAGCTGTAAATTGCCAGAAAGAAGAAATTAGTAACATGCATTTTCATGAGAAATAATGTCATTTATGTGTTAACCAACTCAATTGACGAAAAGCATCATGTATTTGCCCTACAAATCTATACTAATTTATAGTAAGAACATCTTGATTGATCCATGGATATATTTTTGTACTTGATGGTATGTATTGATCGTGGGTCGATCCTGTGTTACTGCATTGTTTACAGTACAAATACTCATCTATGCTGCAGTGAGTTGATCATCGCCTGTTTGATGTATTCGGTCCATTTTTTAATGGCAGGAATATTGTATCAACAGTTAATTTGGATTGTAAGCTTGAGCTAAAAGCGATAGCTTTGCAAGCACGCAATGCCGAGTATAACCCAAAGGTATAATGATTACCTCAAAGCAATGGTTTTGCATTGTGTTTCCTAGTGGTTTTATCTAGCACGTGATATTTACGGAAGTACCATCCTTTGCATCTGTAAGTGTAAATATTTTGTGCTAATGGCTAATTGATGGTCTGGAATATGAGTTGTGTGTGGTTAATTTGGAGCAAGTTGAAACAAGTTCTGAACTTTTAGCTTATGTAAGACTTACTTTGCATCTGTATTTATTAGTTATATTGTAAAAGATTTAAATTTAGTAAGGAATTATGCTTTCCTTACTACTATATGCTGCGCTTCCAACAATAGAATTTAGCAACTTGATTAAGTGATGCTTTCTATAACCTTTTCTCTCTGTCAATTACATAGATCGTACGCTGACTTCTCTCTTTGTAAACAGCGTTTTGCTGCAGTCATCATGAGAATAAGAGAACCCAAAACCACAGCACTGATATTTGCATCGGGTAAAATGGTATGGAATCAATGTCATATACTGTCAAATTTTCAAGGATGTACATGCTTATGGCGGCACAATTTTCCCTTGTACTAAATTGGCACATCGAAATTCTTGTAGCGCATCAGATCTACGTGAAATTTGATCTGATTCTTGTATTGCCTTAGTTGCTCTGTTATCATAAGACAGAAAACGTAATAACTTTCTGCTGTTGGTTTGTCTCAGACTTCCTTGGTTGTCTTATTAGATATTAATTATATGTGTTGATGCATTAATATTTGTCTTCAAAATGAATGAAGTTTCATTAGCATGTATTTATTAGAAACAAATATATTTCATATAGAACTATAATCTTGTATCAGCTTATCATGCTTGTGTATCTGAAGCAAGCGATCTTTAATTTTGTATCACCAGGTCTGTACTGGAGCAAAGAGCGAACAACAATCTAAGCTTGCAGCAAGAAAGGTGACATGGCTTGCTACCATTTTATATAAGTTGAATCTAGTTTACTTGGAGATTGCTGAATTCTAACACCACTCTTTATTTCCAGTATGCTCGTATTATTCAGAAACTTGGCTTTCCAGCTAAATTTAAGGTAACTATTTATTGTCTAAATCCTCATGCGCTTTGAGCAGTTTTATTTTGTGTTACTGTTACTAAGTTGCTTTGCTATTCCAGGACTTCAAGATTCAGAATATCGTTGGCTCTTGTGATGTTAAGTTTCCAATTAGGCTTGAGGGTCTTGCATATTCACATGGTGCCTTCTCAAGTGTAAGTATAATATTCTATGCTTCTTTTAGCACGAGAATAATTAATTTACACCTTTCTGTCTCCATCATTTGCTAATGAAATTTATGCATATTGTTTTACAGTATGAACCAGAATTGTTTCCTGGCCTGATCTATAGGATGAAACAGCCAAAGATTGTTCTTTTGATCTTTGTTTCAGGCAAGATTGTTTTGACTGGCGCAAAGGTTAGCAGTCTTTTCTTTTATTATATGCTTAATGTGCCTCCATTGGCTTGTCTTTTCTTTTCCCTTCATTTCATACTTTGTTTACAGGTGAGAGAGGAGACATACACTGCCTTTGAAAACATCTATCCTGTACTGACAGAGTTCAGAAAAGTTCAGCAATGGTACGCACTTCTTTTCTTATTATGTTTAAATCTACTTTGCATGGTAGAAGACTTACTGGGACTGAGATTCTCTTGATCTGTTGATGAATTGCTTGTAATAAGCTGGATAACTGCAGACTATGTCTTGTACTCTTGTTAGGAACATGTGGGACTGGGCACCTGGGGATCATGTGTATTTTATAGTTAGACTTAGGGCCTGTTTGGTAGAGATCCAGATTCAGAAACGTTTCAGATCAAGATTCTCGTTTGAAGTGTTTGTCTGCTGAAACAGAATCACTTGTTGAAATTGTTTGGCTATCAACATTTCAGTTCCAGATTCTCAATGAAATGAACTAGAATAAGGTGAAGCACCGTTTTGGGTGATTTTCCCTCCTAGTATTAAAATGAGAAACGTTTCTGAGTGATTCAGGATGAAATATTTCTGTTTTCAGCGTTTGTAGAGATTCAGGTGTTTCCACTCAGAATCTGAAATGGTTCATCCATCCAAACGGTCTTTTAGTATAAGTAAAAATGTAAAATTTTGGAATTTGGAAACATTGTCTTTTACTGCATGATTCAAACAAGCTTGTCATTTATTCTGTTTATTCAAGTCAGATGATCGGAGCAACAATTAGCAAGAAGCTGAGGGTACAACAGTCCTGTTGGGTGATTTGAAATATTCAACTGTCTTTATGTTCGATGTATGATTATGAAGTGGATGTAATGTTTTGCTGTTTGATATCATTCCGATGATGCATGTGAATAATATGCCATATGAGCTATGGCATGTTAGTAGCTGCTTGAGCTGATCTTTCCCTTCTCTTTTATTTGGTAATTCATCAGCGCATGTGTACTATAGTTTATCTATGAAAACTAATATTTTCCTCGTGACGTTTTTTGCAGATGGCTTGAAGATCACATTTACAAGCTTCCTTGAGGTTTTCCTGTTTGTGTGACCATAACCTTTAACTGTACATAAAAGTCTGGAGGAGCTTATAGCATCTTGTAATTTATGTATGCTTCAGTATGTGTTGGGGCTAGGCGGAGTTTGTTATCACAGCTGCTGGAGAACTTGTTGAGTTGGCCCGTTTGGGTAGGCCTTACTGATCGGCTACACCTTACCATGTGTCATTTGAGTAGTTTGTTTGAACTGCAGGTTACATGTATGTCAGCGCTAACTCATGTACTAACAAGAGTAGAGAAATTTTGCCCTGGTTTGACTTCGAGACTTGAGTCCTTTTAAAGTCTTTTCTGAGTATCTTTCAGTGTGATGCGCGATGATGAAAAGGCAAGCACTGGCACTGTATGTAATGGGGGCAATCGCTATGTCCTACTGGAACTATGTGACTGGTTGTAACTTGTAAGTTATCTGTTGTATTTGAGACACTTCAGTGTTTATGACAGTACGATGAATCCTGTATTCTTGGCCATAATTGTGGGGTGGATCCTGTTACAGCTGATCTAACCATGCTATTGGTCTGGTTATACGCTAGTGTGGTCGCTGATTGACATGGGGTTGTGTTTTTGCTCAGAAATTATGCAGTCTTTAGGACATTTATGTTGTTGAAGCTTGCTTGCAGAATCGAAGTCAACTTTTATAGTGTAGGAATGACTGTTACCTGAGATGAATGCTGGGTGAACTAATTGTCGCGTCTCGTAAGATTGTATGACCTCTGTTTCGTTGCATGCTTATATTATTGGTGTTCTTAACATATGGTGCAGTCATGCCCTGCCTCACTCAAATAGTATTGGGGTCAAAGGAAACAAATAATGCTTTTGATCGAGCTGTGTGGGCTTTGTGCGTATCCAGCCAGTTACAGTGATCAAATCACTAATCAGTTGGCGGCAGACATTAGCAGCTATACTTTTGCTTGTGGCAGGCCTAGTTATCTGCAAATGATTGAATGCAGCCATGCAGGTCTGCTGCAAATGATTGAATGGTAGGCCTGTGCCAAAGCAACCTTGAAACTTGAAAGTCTTGCTAGAAAAAACAACAACCCTATCACAATGCGTTGTGCACTTTTCAATGGTAAGATTTCGTGGCCAGCCACCTAAGCTGTATCACCATGACAGTACAACTTTCTTCTCTCTCATTAATTTACTTTTACATCAGAAAGAAAATTCTCTCTGGCTAAGATTGAAAGTATAATTGGATGAAAAGAACTCGGTGTCTCTTTTAAAAAATTAGCATAAAATCTTGAAGATTTTAGAGCTCTCCAAAAGACTAGCCAAATGGCTTGCCAAGCCAATTTTTGGCTGCTCAACACCAAAATAGCTCTCCAACAGAATAGCCAGTCCGGCTAGCCAAACTGACTTGCGAAGTGTGGGATGACGCGTGAGACCCACGCGTCAGTGTAAAGAGTGAGAGTTGGAGAGTGGGAAATGAAGAGTGTACTGGAGTGAGATGCTCAATATAGAGTGAAATCTTTATGGAGAAGCAAATAGATAGTCAAATATAGAGTCGAAAATGAAGAGTCTCTTAGAGATGCTCTTACTAGTAATGACAAGTAGACTGGTGTAGGACTGCTCATTTTTAATCCTGACTGCTGCTCTAGGTATACTTTTTTTTTATTCCAAGTAGAATTTGTAGTGGTAAAAATCATAGAGCTTGCCGCTGTTTTTTTTCCGAATATGTAAAGAGCTTGCAGTTGCTCTATAAAGGTTCGAATTAAAAGTAACTACCCAAGAGTGGTCTGGATTGATCGAATTCGAATAAAATTAACACAAAAAAGTGGTTTCGTTTCGATTCATTTATTCCTACCATTCAAGGATGTTGCACTTGCGCCCCTGCAAAGGGGGTGTTTAATTCTGGTGAATTGGTGAAAAGTGGCGAAAAATTTATGCATTGGGCCGCGTGCACAGAGAGAAGAAATGAACTGACACGATTTCTCGAGGTGAAAACTTTTTGAAAAGTTGCTGGAATTGAATAGGCCCAAAACTGATAATTACAACTTGCTAAATGCAAGCGCAGCCGTGCAGTGACAAATGACAATAAGCAGCGAGAGGAAATGTGAACGCTGAAGTAACCGAAAGCGACCACCCCCCACCGGAACCCGCAGGTGGAAATCCTCGAGGTCCATGCCCATCGAACGTGCACACAAGTCTACCCTCTCACCGACAGCTTGGCCCTACACGTACACCTACCCCACAGGTCAGTGTACACGATCAAACTATCAAGGCACCAAGCCGCACCCAGGGCAACCGGCTGTGGCCGGTCCGCCCGTTTCCCCTACAAATCCCACGCGCTCCCCACCCACCGCCGCCTCCCCGTCCACCGATACAAACCCCACGCCCGCACCGCATCCACCACCCTCCCTCCCTCTCACGCCGCCTGCGCTCTCCTCCTCGCAACCCTAGCTCCCCTCTCCTTCCTTCACCTCCTCTCCAACCCCGCTCCCGATCTCTATAAAAGACTCCGAATTTCGAAATCCCCCCGCGAGCCCGCGTCCCCGCGCGCTCCTTCCCGCCCATTTCGGCCCCGGATTCGGCGCGGATTCGCGGCGCGGGAGCCGCCGCCGCCGCCGGGTGTTGCGTGCGCGATCCGGATGGCGGAGCCGGGGCTCGAGGGCAGCCAGCCGGTGGATCTGTCCAAGCACCCCTCGGGCATCGTCCCCACGCTCCAGTAAGTCCCCGGATCTGGGCCGTCTGGGGGTGGGGGGATTGCGGAGAGTTCCCGTACTGTATCTGTATGTACGTCTTGGGTCGCGCGGGGGATTGGCGCTTGGGTGCTCGGGGGCCGGCCAAGGCTTGGGTCCTGGCAGCGGTGGTGGTGTGGTTAGTTTGCGTCGTGATTTTATTCAGCTCGTTGATGCTTGTAGCATCGAAATGAGCTAACTTTGACTGAGATAATTGGGGGCTTTGGTGGTAGTTGTTTGCTGATGCTTTTGCATAACTGAGAATTTGTGATGGACGAGCTGGAGCCAAACTGCAGCGGCGGCGCAGATCTATTTGTGCTCTAAGTTCATATTCTTTCTGTAATAGTCGCAGGAAGCAAAAATCTTCTGGACAACATTTCCATTCCATGCTTTGACTTTTGACAGCTTGATGCACAAATAGTCTAATGATACGATAACAGTTGATCTTTCTGTATTCATGTATTGTGATTGCCTGATTGGATATGTCTAGCTTTACGGAGAGGGTGTGTGAGCCTGCGAGGCTGTGAGCTGATCATAAGTAAGTAATAGGTGTCTAGGTGACAGTTAGAAATGGTGTGGCAGATTATGGATTATATCTGCTCGGGATTTCACTCTTCCCGTGTGATTTAGGTGCCAAGGGCTCATTAGTGCCATATTGGCCCCAGATCGACTTTAAGTCTTTAACTAATAAAATATGTTTGTGATCCAAATATGTTAAGTATATGTTATAGTAAAGCATCTGTATTTGCCTTACAAATACATACTATTTTATAAAGACCATCTCAATTGATCCATGGATAATACATTGTTAATGTGCTTGTATGTGTTGATTGTGGGTCAATCCGGGTTACTACCATAGTTTAATCGGCATCTATGCTGCAGCGCTTCGATCATGGCCTCTTTGATGTATACTGTATGAATTTTCTATGACAGGAATATTGTATCGACAGTTAACTTGGATTGTAAACTTGACCTCAAAACAATAGCTTTGCAAGCCCGCAATGCGGAGTATAACCCAAAGGTATAACAATTAACTCAATGCAATGTTTTTTCATTGTAGTCCCTAGCGGTTTTCATCTAGACCATGATGTTTATGGAAATACAATACATTGTAACAATGCTGAACCTTGTCGATGAGTGTAAATAGTGTTGTCCTAATGGATAATGGCTGGCCTGAATATGAGCTGTGTGGTTAATTTAGGACATGATGCATGCTGATATCCATCTTCTCCTGTGAATAAGCACAATATTCCCTTGCAAAGTTCTAAACTTCTAGCTTATGTATGACTTGCTTGCACTTTAGATTCTAATGAGTGCAGTATTTATTTGTTGTCTTGTAAAAGCTTTGAATTTAGTAAGAATAAAAGCTTTGAATTTAGTGACGATTTGTGCTTTCCTTACTAATGTATGCTGTGCTTCTAATGGTAGAATTTAGCAACTTGATTACTCAGTTTTTTTTTGTGAGTGATATGCTTCTTGTAATCTTCTCTCTGTTACTATATATATTGTATACTGATTTCTCTCATTGTAAACAGCGTTTTGCTGCAGTCATCATGAGAATAAGAGAACCCAAAACCACGGCACTGATATTTGCATCGGGTAAAATGGTATGGAACCAGTGTCATGTACTGTCAAATTTTCAAGGATGCACATGCTTTTGGCGGGAGAATTTTCCCTTTTATTAAACTTGTACACATTAAAATTCATGTAGCACATAGTGCCTACGTGAAATTTGATCTGATTCTTGACATGCTTTGTTGCCTTAGTGCCGTGTTATCGTAAGAACGAAAAAATAGCATCTTTCATATAGGAGTGCAATCTTGTTATCATTTTATCATGCGTGTGTATCTCAAGCAAACAACCTTTTATTTTGTATCACCAGGTCTGTACTGGAGCCAAGAGCGAACAGCAATCTAAGCTTGCAGCAAGAAAGGTGACATATGGCTTGCTACTATTTTTCTAAGTTGGATCTACTTTACTTAGAGGCTGCTGAATTCTAACATCAGTCTTTTTTTCCAGTATGCTCGTATTATTCAGAAACTTGGCTTTCCAGCTAAATTTAAGGTAACTATTTTCTTGTCGGAATCCACATGTGCTTTGAGCAGTTTCATGTCATGTGACTGTCACTAAGTTGCTTCACTATGTCAGGACTTCAAGATTCAGAATATCGTTGGCTCTTGTGATGTCAAGTTTCCAATTAGGCTTGAGGGCCTTGCATATTCACACGGTGCCTTCTCAAGTGTAAGTATAATATTCTATGCTTCTTTTAGCACGAGAATAATTCTTCCACACCTTTCTGTCTCCATCATTTGCTAATGAAATTTCTGCATATTGTTATACAGTATGAACCAGAATTGTTTCCTGGCCTGATCTATAGGATGAAACAGCCAAAGATTGTTCTTTTGATTTTTGTTTCAGGGAAGATTGTTTTAACTGGTGCGAAGGTTAGCAGTCATTTCTTTTATATGCTTGATACCCCTCCATCCACTTGTCATTATATTCCTTCATTTTATTTTATACTTCGTTTACAGGTGAGAGAGGAGACATACACTGCCTTTGAAAACATCTATCCTGTACTGACAGAGTTCAGAAAAGTTCAGCAATGGTATGCTGTTCTTTTTTTTTAATTATGTTTAAATATATTGTGCATGGTAGAAGACTTCTGCTGGAACTGGGACACTCTTGTTCTGTTGATAAATTGCTTGTAATAAGCTGGATAGCTGCAGTTCACTGTTTCTTGCACTCTTGTTAGGAATGCGTGGGACTGGGCACTAGGGATCATGTGTCTTAATTATAATTAGACTTGGGGCCTGTTTGAGTGTCACGGTTTTCATAAACAGGAATATCTGAAAACCACAGTTTTTTTTAAAGTTGAAGGGATAAAAATTCTTGATTTTACAAAAACTTCGGTTTTTTGGAGTTTCACTGTTTCAGTAGAACTGTAAAGTGTTTGGAGATTGCAGTATTTTGTACAGTTTTATTCTTAACACACAATGTTAGCCAACTAACTACATGTTACTATGAAAACCGGATTACTCACACAAAAATATTGACATCATAAAAAAATGTAGTGGTCAAGTAAGCCGAGTTTTACAAAACACTGTAAAAGATGTACCCAAACACATCAAAGTATTTGATTCTTTGCATCCTAACAGGACCTTAGTAGTAAAATGTTGGAATTTGGAAACATGTCCTTTACTGTATGATCCAAACAATCTTGTCAGAGAATGGTATTCTGCTTATTCAAATCAGATGATTGGAGCAATAATTAGCGAGAAGCTGTGGGTACAGCAATCTTGTTGGGTGATTTGAAATATTCAACTGTCTTATGTTTGATGTATGACTATGAAGTGGCTGAAATATTTTGCTGTTTGATATCATTCCAATGATGCATGCGAATAATTCGCCATACCAGCTATGGCATGTTAGTAGCTGCTTGAGCTGATCTTTCCCTTCTCTTTTATTTGGTAATTCGTCACAGTGTATGAGATACTCTAATTTATCTAGAAACTAATTTTTCCCTTGCAATGCCCTCTTTGCAGATGGCTTGAAGATCACGTCACCCTAATTCCAAGCTTGAGGTTTTTTCTGTTGTTTGACCATAACCTTTAACTGTACATAAAAGTCTGGAGGAACTTATAGCATCTGTGAGAGTATGTGTTGTGGCTAGGGGGAGTTTGTTACCGCGGCTGGTGGAAAGACTTGTTGACTTGGTCTGTGTGGAAAGACTTGTTACTTGACTGCAGGGCACATGCATGACCTTGCCGCACTAACTCATGTTCTAACAAGAGTAGAGAAATTTTGCCCAAGTTTTTCTTCGAGACATTGGTCTTTTAAAGTCTTTTCTGAGTATCTTTCAGCGTGCTGTGCGATGATGAAAAGGCTGGCACTGGCACTGTATGTAAAGGTTGCATCGCTATGTATTACTGGAACTATGTGACTGGTTGTAACTTGTAAGTTATCTGTTGTATGTGAGACGCTTTAGCGTTCAGGACAGTACAATGAAAACTGTTGGCTATACTGTGTTGTGGATCCTGTTAGCCATGCTATTGGTCTGGTTGTGTGCTATGCTAGTATGGTTGCTGATTGACTTGGGTGTTTCTGGTGTTCACTACTGTTCTGAAATTTTGCTGCGTTTAGGATTTTTACCATGTTGAAGTTGCTCGCTAGGGTGAAAAACTGAATTAGAAGTATTTTGTACGAAGGGCTCTGGGACGGTGAAAAAGTTGTAGCATATCTCATGCAACTTTGTTTCGTGGCAAGTTTCTACCATTGGTGTTTTAATTCATGGTGCAGCCATGCCGGCCTCACTCGAAAACACAACCGGGTCTAAGTAAACTACGTGTTGCTTTTGATCTAGTTGTGATGGGTGGTTGTGCATATCCACCCAGTTTGCAGTTATCGATTGTCGTTGAGGCCTTGCTATCTGCAAATGATTGTGCCTGTGGGCTGTGGCACAAGCTACTCGTTGAGGCCTTGCTATCTGCAAATGATTGAATGCTAGACTTGTCGCTGGAAGTGGCCTTATTATCCGATCCCCATCAGAGAAAAAAACAAAAGGCTTATTCTAGTGCCAAAGTGGAAACTATCGCACTCAGCCCGCAAATGATACAACATCAAGTTGGTGACAATCGGGACTTACCGTTACTTGCTCGTGTACTCCAGTTGCATGAATACACACAGTCTCAAACCCAACTCTGGTGCTTTTGTACCAAACAATAGGGGTGCGAAAGAGTCTTTCATGGTTACAATGGACCCTTAGGGCTTTAGCTTTTCATTTAAAACTAGATCATTGCCGGTGCGTTGCTACAGCTACCCTCCGTCAACAGGTACACGAAATCTGAACAAAATTACTGTTCTAAAAGAAATTAAGAAACAATAGGAGCACTTGTGGCTATGAAAAATAGCAACAAAGACTGGCAATTGGCTAAGCCACATATGACTTTGAAAATTACAATTTCAGATTTGTCCAAGCTCGGTTTGTCTTGTGAGTAATAGTCCTACAGAGGTAAGCGAGAAACATAATAGCAACATTCATAGGCCCCGTTTGGATCCACCCAGTTAAAGTTTAGTTGGGTGATAGGTAAGACACAAACTATAGATTACCTAGAGATCCAAATAGACATCTTAGCTAAAGTTTAGCCGGCTAAAGTTTAGCTGGGTGTATCCAAACAGGGCCATAGTTCCAACTATGTATTTCGTAGAGGGAAATGCATACACCACCGATCTGGGTTTGAAGTTCTCACCTATGTCCTCTTTATATTTTTTGATTCAACAAAGATCCATGTGACCTTAATTTGCCACATTGATATCACCACAAAACCATCGCTTAACTAATCGGTACACAAACGAAAAATTCGACTTATTGTTCCAAGATGGTACATACTAGTGAAGAATGCCATGTAAGTAATTAGGTATTGGTTAAACGATTTTCAACCTCGAGTGAAACACTTAACAGAGATCTAGAGATAAACGAATAATAGTTCAAGTGCCTACATAACACATGCCAACAAACTTAGAGCGTCAGAGTTCTTCACCAATCTTTATTTCGCCCATACCAGCATACTGCACTAATGGCACTGGACCGCAGAGCGAGCTGACCGGATCAGCAATAACTAATCCCCTCTCAACATCACGTTGCACCGGCGCAAGGCGTCAACCGGCACCAGCACCTGATGGCCACCCGGCGGCGCGGGCCGTCCGGTGCGCTGTGAAAAAGAGAGATGCACGAGCTAGCAGGAGAGTGCAGGACCTGCGGCCAGCAGATGGACGACGCGCGGCGCCGGCCAACCTTCCCATCCCATCCCATCCCAACGCTCACGTACACATCTTGGGTTACTGCGAGCGAGCCCCGCCGAAGTACTGCGCGCTCAGCTCGTATCTGTTGGAGGCGCCGCCGCCGGCGGCGGCGGCAGCCTGTGACGCCGACGGCGGGGAGCCGTGCTGGTGCGCGCCGTCGTAGACGACGCGGAGGCCCCCGCTGGGGTCGCTCGGGTGCCACTCCACCTTCTTCTTGGCGCCGCAGAGCTTGTGCCGGCACCGGAAGTAGCTCCTGCACCATTCAACAACCCGTTATCTCAGCTCGTGCCAACTTGTGCAATTTGCGCAGGCTGCTTTGACCGCAATAAAGCGACGATCTTTCAGTTGATTGTTCTTGGATCGTGACGATAAGATCCGGCAGCGAGTAATATTGGAGTATTGTTGTATGCACAAGGCTATTCATGAGTGGCCGTCACATCGACTCCAGTATTCAATTGAAAGGGTCTGAAACCAATGCAGCAGGGGAGAGATGGACGACAGGTCAAAGCTCGTCGACGGCGAGCAATGGCAAATAGCTGATGTACACGTGTAGCGTAAAATATAATTGAACACGAAATGATACTATCAAGTTGCACTCTCGAGAGATCAGATCGATCGATGCCGGAAATGCTAGCTCGGCATGGTCGATCATCGACCGGATGAAATATATGTATATATACCTGATTTTCTGGATGTTCTTGATGAACTTCTGGCCGTACTTCTTCCACTCGTACCCGTCCTCCGGCATCACCAGCCGGCTGCCGTTGCCGGCCTCTGAAGCCACCGCCGCCGCGGCCGCCTCCTCCTCCCCTTGATTTCTGTCTCCTGCGCTCTCTCTGCATATTGCATCATTAAGTAGTTTAACATTAGCACACGCACGTATAAACCATCGTCAATCTTTGTTGTTTAACAACCTTATTTAACATATTGCCGAGTGCTTAATTATCTTCTACAATGATGCAAGAATTGTTCAATATAGCAGGATCAGCTGATCTGTTCAAAAGAGTTACTGCTATTTCCTGCAAGTAGGCAGGGATGATGTCTATATATAATATATGCACTATATATATGGATATATATACTTCATGCATGGACAATACCTTCATGTTGCTATAAAATTTGAAAAACAACGATGAATCATGCATGTGAGAACCAAAGACATGATTGTTGTCAACCCTAAAACTGAGTGTGTGGTAAAGATAAAACCCAAAATAACGCAGAGAGAAGAAGGTGAACAAAAGCGTTCAAACCGTTAATTCCTTGTTAATTTGGCTGCCAAATCGATCGGTTCATTCCAATATCGCGCCGGGAGAGAGAGAGAGAGAGAGAGAGAGAGAGAGAGAGAGAGAGAGAGAGAGAGAGAGAGAGAGATGCATACATTGCGGTGGGCTGCGAGCCTGATTCCATGGACGACGCCGGTCCCCGTACGTCTACGTCCTGTGCTCTCCTACTCCCACGTTATCGCAAGTGAATGAAACATTGAGAGAGAGAGAGAGAGAGAGAGAGAGAGAGAGAGAGAGAGAGAGAGTAGTGACGCCGAAGCTCTTAATTGGTATTATCAAGGCTTATTCAATCGTATCGAAGCTTCTCAGATGCGACGTTAACGTCGTCAAGATGAAGCGCATGAGAAATTTTTTCGGTTCACACGCTGTTGTACCCAACTTTGCCCACTAGTAGTTTCTTGGATTTATTAAAGCGAGTTGCTACGGTTTAGATCCACGAAACCTAACAATTGTTTTGCGATATATCGCAACATAAAAGTCAACGCTTGAACATAAAAGAACATTGTTCGTATCATTAACATGGGATCCGCAACATAATGTATCATGTTCCATTTATCTATAACATTAAAGAGTTATGTAACATTGGAAAACATCATCTGTAAGTCAGAAAAGAACAGCTCACAATGTTAATACATTGCCTGAGATACATGACAATTTTAGGCACCTCAAATATACAAGGTTTGTTCAATAATAAAACCACTTTAATCTCATCGCCTTTTGGTGGAAAATAGATACAAAACAGAAACCATCAGGGATGCCAAAGGGTCAGCTAAGGTGCATGTAGAGTAAAAACCCACCAGCGGCACATCGCCTAACAGGTGAAATTCTACGCTCGCACTCGTGGGTAAAATTTTACACGCGCACACCCACCAATGGGTTAGATTGCCATTTGCATAGGTACCCTTGTACTTCTTGCATAAACGGGTAAAGCCACGTATCCATGCTCAGATTTTCGTTGCAATCCTGCAGATCGGAGTGCAGCACCTGTGGGTACCCCATCTACGGAGTAGGACGTGATCCCTAGCAACCATACCCTTCAGATAAACAGTGTCATAGATTACATGTGGTCAGTCATTTTGATACGTAGTTACAAATAATTATTATGTATCACAATTTGATATCAAAGACTTTTTCGAGTGGTGTTTCCAAATGCTCGAGGGTTATTTTTGTTCTTCATAGTTTCTCATTGAATGGCCAAGGGTTTTCTAGTCAAATTTGGACAATTTAAGCGAAGAAAACAAATTAGCAACCAATAATCCCTGGCCAATATTTTCCAACCCAACAAACCATCACTTGATAAATAACCATAGAGGATTGCCTCAATTAGGCTACAAATAACTTTTGAGAAAATAACAAAGAAGACCCAAAACATTCGTCCATTAGAAAGGCACTCGAAAAAACATAGAAATCTTGCAGTGTAGAGTTTTGATAATTTAAGTGATATGATGAGTATATTTGCCTTAAGAATCAACTTAATTTATAAATTACACACACCTTTGCTATGTTATATAAATGTACTGCAAAAGATATTAGTTATAGTTCTCTTTTATAGATCGTGTATTTCTTTTATGTTGCGGGAAGAGATATGTATTTCCTTCTGTAATTTTTTTATCTGACTCATATGGGATAATAACGCCATAACGGGGAAATAATCAAACATTGAAACCTCACCGTGCGCTCTGCGAAGGATTCGCCCTGCTAGCTAGAGTGCTAGTAAACTGCCGGTGCCGGGGGTCGTATACCCATTTATGGCCGTTCGTGGGCCCCGCATGGTCAGCAGAAGAGGCGTGTCGCCGGGGGCACGAGCGACGTCACTTGTGCTACGTCAGCACACGTTCGCTCAGCTCGTTGCATCGTGCGATGTCGTTCCAAGAAGCTGCTGTCTCTCTTTTCTTGCGCCTTCAGTTAGCTTTAATTTAGCTAGGTACAGTATTGAGTAATTGGGTGTATGCTTCTATAGCCTTTTGCTGATCGATAGCTAAGGCCATCTTAACCCTCCAACTAGGATGGTTTTTATAGCATTAATTAGACCGTCATATAGGATGTTTAGCTTATGTGGCACTATATTAAATAAGAAAGAGAGTGAAGAGAGGAAGAAACTGGGTCTCATGCAAAACCCAGTGTCAACACGAGAACCAATGCACTAGACACCACCAAATTATGCATTGGAAGAGAGTAGTGTCCTCATGATAATTAAACAACAACTATGATTGGTAGAGAGAAGAAAGAATAGTTGAGTGAGTATTAATTATGGACCCACATGAAGAAACTATGCATTGAGGGTTGTGATTTCTAAGCACAGTGTCTTGCTTATTTGGCAATAGACACTGTCTATGGACACTATGGGTTGCGGATGGCCTAATGGGTTTCACTTCGTTTTCCATGCATGTTCACGTGAACGTGAATGTCCGTTCATATATACTCCTAGTTGGTTAGAGTACGTACATAATTAGTCATACATGATGTCGCCTTATCAAAGATATATCTTTGGCTAAAAAGATATAATATATCTTAATCCTTCTCGGGAACCATGCATAGAACCATTCCCTTTTTTGCTAAGGAAATGAATACTCTCCTGGAACTTAGAAAAGAATCAAGGATGGCGCAATACTTCAGCACGCAGTTGTTGTACCAGTTTTGAGAACACACACAGGAAAACTCCTATTGATAGTGAAAGACAAACTGTAACATACCTCATGCATGTTAATTAGTGCCGATCGATCTAACCGTGATCCATGTGTGCCAAATATCATATCCCCCATCAAGATCTTGTCAGGTTAGTTTTTATGGCTGCCGGCCAGGCTCTCTGGTCTGGTCGCCGCCAGTACAGGGAGGAGACTGCGGCTGACCACATCCATCGATCCTTTTTTGCTACGAGAAGATCGATCGGGTCGACGTCAAAAAATAATCTGAAAAAGGAGAAAATGAAAATCCATGCAGCAGCTAGCAATGATCCTGCCAAACATTCGGAGACAGCCGACTCCTCGTGTGGAAGCTGCGACGCTGCCGGGTCGCCTCTCGCTTTCGCACGCGATGAGCTCTAGCGCCTTCTCCTGGCAGTCCGGAGTAGCAGCAAGGTTCCGATCAGAACAGAGTACTACTAGGAAGGAACTGATGGACCACGGCGTGAGAGACTCGTAGTGGTCGTCTCGTAGTCGCGTCCGTGCCTGCTTCCGAGCTGCAAACTTCCAAGCGCAGTCGTCGCCGTGGCCGGACGTGTGCTGCCCTGCCAGCCTCGGACAGGGCTTCCGCGTTGCCGCCCCGCAGCAGACCTGCTTGCTGCAAGAGTGACAGGAACGGAGCGGAGAGGTCAGGGTTCATCCCCTCTCGACCACGCCGGCGGTGAGCTAGCAGGCAAAGTCTTTGAGCCGGAACGGCGGAACCGGCAAAAAAGAAGACTAGATTATGCGTGCCCAGCTCGGGCGCGGTCAGCGTGCGAGTCTTTTGCGCTGTTGCCGACATGAAACGTACTGCGTCCGCGCCCAACCGCCAAATTTCACTACTTTTTTTTTTGGGCAACTAAATTCCACCACTTTTGGCAGACAGATTGTGTCATTGTGTGCACCACGAGTAGCAGTGTTTTACGTACGTTTGCTGCTGGGTTTCGGCCTTCTTTTTGTGGGTCTCTTGCGGCGGATGGTTATATGGTGACAACTTGACAGATATGCATAGTATTCTTATGCTTGTAATTAACTTTGTATATATAGGTAGGGGTTTTCTTTTGACATGATGTAGTTCATAACTATTTCATACGGAATAGTGCATTGCAAGGACACTATAGGTAATTTTATTTTGTGATAGTACCAGTGGGTGGTGAAGAAGTTGTTTTTTTTGTTTACTTTTAGTTAGGGTTTCATGCATGATGACTGGGTGTGACACTGAAAAGGAGGCATTAGGATTTTTGGATTTTATTCTTAGATTTGTGGGTAACTTAGAATCAGGTATTGCTGCAACTTTCGGTCTGTTTTTCATAATAACATAGGTGAGTAATTTACTAGAAGGTGTTATATATGGGGTATTTGGATTAATTTTTTATAATGACTAGTATGCGCATAATTTATGAGAATTATGAGGTTTATGTTTTAATGAAAGACGTGGATAACTCCGAAACAATGTTAGATCCGTTCGCTATATTATTTTGGATGTCGATTAGAGTTCACAAAACAGTTGGAAGTTTATTTAGGACTTCTATCATTTCCTTCTTTTTTCTCTAGTTATCTCCCTATCGCTACGAGCACCTAAGAGACTACCGGCATATTTTAAAAATAAAGAAGTCATAGCAGTCGCCTCACTATCATGGGCATATGTCATCAACCGAAAAGTTATCTATAAACTCGAACATATGTGCTGAGTTGGATACTTGAATCCAGGTACATGAAGGTCTAGCACAAGGACCTAAGTAACTTTGAGGCAGTAGTCAATTTGTGTCGGATGTCAATATCCGACCCTCTCACCGACGGGTGGGACCTCGCTGTTTCGAAGGGAAACATGCGTAAACAAAACCCATGAACAAGGAGGACATCATGTAGGAGGGGGGCCGACCTTCCTCCGCCTCGGCCGACCCAGTTCCGCCTCGGCCGACCTTCCTCCGCCTCGGCCGACCCGGCCCCGCCTCGGCCGACCGCCTCGGCCGACCCGGCCCGCCTCGGCCGACCTGGCTCCGCCTCGGCCGGCCCCTTCCGCCTCGCCCGACCCTACCCCGGCTCGCTCGGGTTCGTGCCGGGACAGGTGTCGTGAATCAACGGGAGGGACCCGGAACGAGAGCGGACCGGGAGGACGTGTCGCCGCACATCTACGCCGCAGCCTATCAGCATTAACGAGCCCCGCCGCGCCGCCCGCCGCGGCAGAAGGATGCAACTATTCCAGCCGCCCCGCAGGCGCCGCGGAGCGACGTGCACGACCCTAATAAGCTCGGGATTATGACCTACTCCAACAGCGTTCACAGTGTCCTACAGGCGGCAAGGCTTCTCCAGCAAGCTTCTTACTACCCATCATTTTTGTTAAACACGTCTTGTACAGGTCTCCTGGCCCCAGAGGTATAAAAGGAAAAATAGGGCCTCAGGGGAGGGGACGACCGATAGAGAACACTCACACTCCCACACTTAGAAACTCACAGAGACTTGAGGCTTCTCCTCTCTCTCGACCGCTTGTAACCCCTACTACGAGCAACGCGAGTAACACGAGCTGTCTCACACTGGACGTAGGGCGTTCGTGCCTGAACCAGTATAATCCCTTGTGTCCTCTCGCGAACCATCCGGAGCCCAAACGCGCAATCCACTAAATTTACTAGTTGGACATTTCGTACACCGACAGTTGGCGCGCCAGGTAGGGGCCTTTGCGCGTTTCGACGATCACCAGGCTTCGGATGGCCACCCACGGTTCGAGCTGGGCTCCCGGGACGCAGCTACGTCTCGGAAGCCTAGATTTCGTCATCACCACTGACGGGGACCTGGCGAGGCTCGTCCCCACGTCTCCGGTCAGCGCCCCCGACGCTGACGTCGCGACCGCCACCGAGGCCCTCGCGAATGTCAACATCGACACCTCTGACGACGAGGCCAGCGACCCTCGCCCGGAGGCCAACGAGGCTCTCCTCCTGAGGCAGCTGGAGACCTTCCTAGGGTCGCGGCCCTCGCAGGAGGACACTCGCTGCGTCAGGTTCGCACTGGCGAACGTCGCCACTCAGCTCACGGGAGGAGCCCCACTTCCCCCGGGGATGTTGGACTCCCTCCCGCCGTATGCGGCCCCATACGGTTCACGCAACGCGGCTGAGATCATGTCACGACTGGTGACACGCCTTCTGAGCCGCGCCCCGGCGAACAGCGAGTTCGTCGGAATGATCGACCACGTCTCCGAGTCGGTCTTCGACCTCCTGGACGATTCCGTCTCGGAGGCGTCGGACACTGAACTCGTCGGGGAAAGCCATCACCCGTCCCGCGAGTGTTTCATGGCGGACACCCCCGATGGGGCGGTGGGAGAGGCGAGCGAGAGCGGCTCGGGCCCGGCGGCCCCGGGAGACGGCCTCCCGGCTCATGACGTGCCTGCAGCCGCCCTGGTCGCAAACCAAGCCCCGGCGCCGCCGAGGCAGCCGGCCCCGCGAAGAGCGGCCACACCGCCACGACACTCTCACGCCGACAACGCCCGGCAACGCCGGGAGGAGCTCCAGGAGGCCCGCCGCCTTTTGGAGCAAGAGCGCGCACGGGTCGAGCAGGAGCGAGCGCGCATCGAGCACGAGCTTCTGCAGATCGGAGACGCGGCTCCGGCCCGGGGACGTGCCCGGGACGTGCAGCGCCAAATCATCGACGATGACGGTGCCCCGCCCCCGCATTTCGCCCGCGCCGGGCAAAACATAGCCGCCGCGGCTATGCTCGTGCGAGGGCTCCCTCCGCCGGTGACGCCGGAAGCCCGCAAGGCGCAGCGGGAGCTCGGCGAACTTCTGGAGCGAGCCGCGGCTCAGCAGGCCGAGAGCTCGCAGTCGCGACGACGAGCGTCGCAGATGAGCCACCGCGAGGCCTCAAGGCAGCCCACCGGCGGGCACGCCGGACGCGCGCAACAAGGGGTCTCGGTGCATCAGCCCCGGCCCGCCGGGGACGCGGCTCCGATCCTGAAAAGGGTCGGCCCGATTCAGGACGCTCGGAGCATCCTGAACGCCCGTCGCCGACGGCTCCCCGAGGGCGAGCCCGAGCGACGGCGCGGGCGCGCTCCCCGTCGTGGCGGCCGGTACGACGACGACGATGAGGAGGGTGAGAGGACGCCGAGCCCGGACGCGCCAGGGCCACGGGCCTTCAGCCCGCGGATCCGGGCGGCTCCTCGCCCCGCCAACTTTAGAGCCCCGTCGAACTTCCCGAGGTACGACGGGGAGACCGATCCCGAGCTCTGGCTCGAGGACTACCGACTCGCCTGCAGAGCCGGAGGGGCCGACGATGATGATTTCATCATCCATAACCTGCCCCTTCATCTGGCCGACTCGGCACGGGCGTGGCTCCAACATGTCCCCGCGGGACAAATCGGGAGCTGGTCCGACCTAAGGGAGGTCTTCGTGGGGAACTTCCAGGCGACCTACAATCGCCCTGGAAACCCATGGGATCTCAAAAGCTGCAGGCAGAAGCAGGGGGAGACCCTCCGGGAGTACATCAGACGCTTCTCCCGGCAGTGTAACGAACTCCCCAACCTCGCTGACGCCGACATCATCGGGGCGTTCCTTACGGGGACGACGTGCAAGTCTCTCGTCCACAAACTTGGGCGAAAGAGCCCTCGCACCGCGAAGGAGCTGCTTGACATCGCGACGAGTCACGCGGCCGGCGAGGAGGCAGTGGGGGCCATCTTCCACCAGTCTGCTGACCCAAAGGGTAAGCAGACCGAGGAAACGGAGGGAGGCCCATCGGGGCCCCCCGCCAGGAAGAAGAAGAAAGGCAAGGGCAGGCGGCACGACGACGAGACCGCCATGGTGGCCGCCGCCGACCCGAAGCCAACCTTCAAACCTCCGACTGGGGAGGTCCCCGACCACTTCGAGAAGAAGTGGAACGGGCCCTGCCCGAATCACGAGTACCCCGTCAAGCACCTGTACAAGGATTGCTCCCTCATGAAGAAATTCATGGCAGGAGGCTCCCGCAAGCCGGCGCCCCGGTCGAAGAAGCCCGACCCGGCCCCGCAGGAGCCGGGGGCGGACCAGAACATGGACGCCGACCCCTATCCGGAGCCGGACGGCTGTCTGATGATCTTCGGCGTAACGGAGGCGTCGGTGAGCAAAGGGCGAGCCAAGGTGGAGCGCCGAGAGGTGTACGCCGCCGAGCCGGCCACTCCGGCCTTCCTCAAGTGGTCAGAGGCACCCATCACCTTCGATCGAGCCGACCACCCGCAGTTCGTCCCGAGGCCGGGTAAGTACCCTCTAGTGGTTGACCCGGTCATAGGGCGTAAGCGCCTCACCAAGGTGCTGATGGACGGCGGGAGCGGGCTCAACATCCTCTACGCCGACACGCTTGACGCCATGGGGATTGACCGAGGGCGCATTCGCCCGACAGGGGCGCCTTTCCACGGGGTGGTCCCCGGCAAACAGGCCGTTCCCCTCGGGCAGATCGACCTGCCCGTTACGTTTGGGTCTCCGACCAACTTCCGGACGAAGACCCTCACGTTCGAGGTGGTGGGGTTCCACGGCGCCTACCACGCCATCTTGGGCCGCCCATGCTACGCGAAGTTCATGGCCGTCCCCAACTACACCTACCTCAAGCTCAAGATGCCAGGGCCGAGGGGGTGATCACGGTGGGATCGTCGTTCCAACGGGCCCACCAGTGCGAGGCGGAGAGCTGCGAGCTGGCATCGGCCATCATCGCGTCCACCGAGGAGCTCGCCCCAATCAGGGCGCGCCTCGTCGAAGAGGCGCCCGATTTCACCCACGGCCTGGCGTCATTCGAACCGCTCGAAGGCACCAAGGAGATCGAACTGGACCCCGACCACCCGAGCACGAAGGTGGCTCGGATCGGGACCAAACTGTCCCCCAAATAGGAAAACGTGCTCGTCGACTTCCTCCGCGCAAACGTCGACGTGTTTGCGTGGAAGCCCTCGGACATGCCGGGCATTCCGAGAGAGGTCGCCGAGCATTCCTTGGACATCCGGCCCGGGTCCCGACCCGTGAAGCAACGCCTCCGGCGCTTCGACGACGAGAAGCGCAAAGCAATCGGCGAGGAGGTCGCGAAGCTTCTGGTGGCCGGCTTCATCAAGGAAGTGTATCATCCCGAGTGGTTAGCCAATCCCGTCCTTGTACGAAAAAAGAATAGGAAATGGAGAATGTGTGTTGATTATACCGCTCTTAACAAAGCGTGCCCAAAGGATTCCTTTCCTTTGCCGCGCATATCAGATAGTCGACTCGACCTCGGGGTGCAAAACCCTATGCTTCCTTGACGCGTATTCAGGGTACCACCAAATAGCGATGAAGGAGTCCGACCAGCTCGCGACTTCCTTCATCACCCCGTTCGGATCGTATTGTTACGTGACGATGCCGTTCGGGCTCAAAAACGCCGGCGCCACCTACCAAAGGTGTATGCTTAGGTGTTTTGATGAACTCATCGGACCGACCGTTGAGGCGTACGTGGACGACATCGTTGTCAAGTCCAAACAGGCCGACCAGCTCGTGGCCGACCTGGAAAAAACGTTTGCCAAACTCAGGGCGAACGACGTCAAGCTCAACCCCGAGAAATGCGTTTTCGGGGTGCCCAGGGGGATGCTCCTAGGTTTCATCGTGTCCCGCCAAGGGATAGAAGCCAACCCCGAGAAGATCAACGCCATAACCAGGATGGGCCCGATTCAGAACCTGAAAGGGGTTCAACGGGTCACGGGGTGTCTAGCCGCCTTGAGCCGGTTCATCTCACGCCTCGGCGAAAAGGTCCTCCCGTTGTACCGTCTCTTGAAGAAATCCGAGCGGTTCGTCTGGACGGACGAGGCGGAGACTGCGCTGAACCACATCAAGGCAGTCTTGACGAATCTGCCGATCCTGGTCCCGCCGAACGCCGGCGAGCCTCTTCTCCTCTACATTGCTGCAACTACACAGGTGGTGAGTGCGGCGTTGGTGGTGGAGCGTGAAGAAGAGGGGCACGCCCTCAAAGTACAGCGCCCGGTATACTTCGTGAGCGAGGTGCTCGGAGACACCAAGACGAGGTATCCGCAGATACAGAAGCTGCTGTACGCCGTCCTTATCTCCAAGAGGAAGCTCCGCCACTACTTCGACTCGCATCCGGTCACAGTGGTAAGCTCTTTCCCCCTCGGCGAGATTATAAATAATCCGGACTCGACAGGTCGGATCTCGAAATGGGCTATGGAACTGATGGGCCAGGGCATCGCCTATGCTCCGCGGACGGCCATCAAGTCCCAGGCCCTTGCCGACTTCGTTGCGGAATGGACCGAGGTCCAGCTACCCACAGCCCCTGTCGATCAGGAGTACTGGGTGATGTACTTCGACGGCTCGTTGACTCGGACGGGAGCGGGGGTCGGTTTAGTTTTCATTTCACCCCTGGGGGTGCGGATGAAATACGTGATCCGACTGCACTTCCCTGCTTCCAACAACGCAGCCGAGTACGAGGCCCTGATCAACGGCCTGAGGATCGCGATCGAATTGGGGATTCGACGCCTCGAGATTCGAGGCGATTCCCAGCTCGTGGTCAATCAGGTCATGAAAGAGTCGAGCTGCGAAAGCGAGACCATGGCCGCGTATTGCCAGGAAGTGCGCAAGCTCGAGGACAAATTCGATGGCCTCGAGCTCCGGCACATCAAAAGGCGGTTCAACGAGGCCGCCGACGCCCTGGCCAAGAAAGCCTCCGGCCGGGAACCCGTCCCGACTGGAATCTTCGCCAGTGACCAGCGAGACCCTTCGATAAAGCTCCCCTGCACAGCGCAAGCCGAGCCGAGCGGCTCTGGCTCCGCGGAGAATGGGGCCAAGGTCGCGGAAGGATCGGGAGTCGGCGCCGAGCAGACAGACCAGGCTCTATCCGACCTGCTCGCTCTTGCCGTTGCGACGCTGACCGAAGACCTGGGACCGGAGCCCAGCGCCCCGGATTGGCGGCGACCGTTCCTCGACTACTTGCTGCGGGAACAACTCCCGACGGGCAAGACGGAGGCCCGCCGTGTTGCTCGGCGCGCCAAGTCTTACGCGATCATAGAGGGCGAGCTGTACCGACGCAGCCCCACAGGAATCCTACAACGGTGTATTCCCGCCGACCAAGGTGAGGAGCTGTTGAGGGACGTCCACGAGGGCACGTGCGGCCACCACGCCGCCCCTCGCAGCCTTGTCGGAAGCGCGTTTCGACAGGGGTTTTACTGGCCGACGGCAGTAAGGGACGCCACTAAGATCGTGCGCACCTGCGAAGGGTGCCAGTTCTTTGCAAGGCAAACGCACCTCCCTGCACAGGCCCTACAAACGATCCCCATCACCTGGCCGTTCGCGGTCTGGGGATTGGACATGGTTGGGCCCCTCAAGAAGGCGCCCGGGGGCTTCGACCACTTACTTGTTGCCGTTGACAAGTTCACCAAGTGGATAGAAGTCCGACCGATCGCAACGATCCGATCAGAGGAAGCCGTCAAATTCTTTCTCGACATTGTTCATCGCTTCGGCGTCCCTAATTCGATCATCACGGACAACGGAACCCAGTTCACCGGGAAGAAATTCCTGCGATTCTGTGATGAGTACCACATACGGGTCGATTGGGCCGCCGTCGCACACCCCCGCACAAACGGGCAAGTAGAGCGCGCGAATGGGATGATCCTGCGAGGACTCAAGCCCCGAATATTCGAGCGCTTGAAAAAGTTCGGAGGACGTTGGGTTGAAGAGCTCCCGGCGGTGCTTTGGAGCCTGCGCACGACGGCGAGTCGCGCGACGGGTTTCACCCCGTTCTTCATGGTGTACGGGTCAGAAGCCGTGCTCCCGACCGACCTCGACTACGGCTCCCCGCGCGTCCGCGCCTACGACGATGAGGGCAACCAGACCTCCCTCGAGGACGCGGCCGACCAGCTAGAAGAGGCCAGGGAAGTCGCGTTGGCCCACTCGGCGAAGTACCAGCAGTCCTTACGGCGCTACCACGCTCGGCGCATTAGGGGCCGGCTTTCCAGGTCGGCGATTTGGTGCTACGTCTCGTCCAGAGCAACAAGGGCAGGCACAAACTCTCGTCGCCCTGGGAAGGCCCATTCATCGTCTCTCAAGTCCTCCGACCCGGCTCGTACAAACTGAAGAATGCAGAAGGAGAGGAATACACCAACGCCTGGAACATCGAACAGCTACGTCGTTTTTATCCCTAATTATTCTAGGCTACCTCCTTTTTGTCATTTAAACGTATTTCTGTCGAAAAGCGACGCCCGACCCTTGCCCACTGGCCAAGAGTCGGACGTCACTCGGGGGCTAACCTACGTCCCCCGGGTCCTTGACCCTCGGCAGATTCGCGTGTCTGAGACTAAGGAAAAAGGGCGCTGGATAACAAAGTGACACGCGCTTGCCGGTCGGAACGCCGAAAGAACACAAGGGCCCA
>CM014278.1:53265081-53283326 GCA_004135705.1 Alloteropsis semialata
AAAAGCCAAAAGAAAGGAAGAACTAATCAGGGCGCCCACGGCGCTTCTTCCTCTGCAGTCTTGGCGGCGAGGACGGACGACAGCGACGACACCTCCTCTTCAAGAGCGACCACCTCCGCTTCCGTCGTGCCGGGAGCGAACCCCTCGGCGAGGTACTGCAGGCCGATCTCGGAGTAGTGGGAGCGGGCGACGGCAAAGGCTCGGCGTACCCCGATGAAGAGTCCGTCGCTCGCCATGGCCCGAGCCCGAGCCGGGATGCGCTCGACGTCGGCGAGCAGCGAGCTTGAACCCCGCTCCGACCGCACCCGAAGCTCGCTGAGTACAACGCCGACCGCCGCCCGAAGGGCGTCGTGCTCGTCTCCCTCGTGCAGCAGCAGTCCTTCGAGATTGCGCGCCTCGGACTCGAGACGCTCGATCGTAGCGCGATCCATCGCCGCCGCTTCACCCAAGGAGGCACACTGCGCCTCGGCCTCCTCGCGGGCGCCCCGCTCAACCTCGAGGGCTCGGCCCGCAGCCTCAAGGTCGCGGGTCTGCACCTCGACAAGCCCCCTGGCCTCGTCTCGCTCCTCCACCGCCTGGGCCAGCTGAGTGCGGGTTCCCTCAAGAACGGCGGCGACGCGGTCCCGATCGGCTCGCAGGCGCTCCGTCTCGCGGACCAGGCCCAGCCTGACTTGCTCTCGAGCAGCCGAGTCCCTCTCCCAGGAGATCAGGACGTTGCTCTTGAGCTCGTCGGCCTTATCGGCATGCTCGCACGCCTCTGTGACCCGCCGCCGCAGGGACTCGATCTCCCCGTTGGCCGCAGCCAGCTGCCCTTCAAACTCAGCGCGCGCATCCGCACGAGCGGCGGCGACCTCTTGGCGGGCGGCCGCCAGTTGCTCCCTCAGGGCGTCGCGCTCGGCGATGATCGAGGGCAGACGGCCCCACAAGTCCTTCTCCCGGCGCAGGAAGAGGGACTTGTCCCGGCTACGGGCCATCAGAGACTGCCAAAAAATGAATCAGAGTCAAAAACCACTCAGGAAAAGAAGAAAGAGAAAAAGCAGATGGAGGAGAACTTACCTCCCCACAAGGGATGGCGACGTCGCGGATAGCTTCCAAGGCGGAATTGAGCGACCGAACCGCCAGCCCGACCCCCGCGTGAATCCGGGAGGCCTCATCCTTCTCCTCGGCGTCATCCAGGGAAAAGACGACATCACCCGAGACGCGGTCGGTCCAGGTGACGCGAGGGCCCCCGAACTCCAAAGGGTCCTCCCCTGGCCGGACGATCTCGCGGCCCCCCAGGGCGCCCGCTGCGAGACGGGTTCCCTGGGCTGAGCTCGGGCCCGCGACGTCCGCCGTTCCCGCTTCAGGAACCAAAGGCGCGGGAGGAGAAGGCGCCATCACCTCGCCCGAACCAGGCAACGAGTCGGCAGCATCCGGCTCAGGGAGGACCTCCTCCTTGCGGTCGGCGACGTCCGGCTCGGGAAGAGCCTCCTCCTCGCGGTCGGTGGCGTCCGGCTCGGGGAGAGCCTCCTCCTCGCGGTCGGTGACGTCCGGCTCGGGGAGAGCCTCCTCCTCGCGGTCGCCGGCGCCTGGGGACGCAACCGGCGTCGGCTTCCTCGGGACTTCGTCATCTTCGCCCGCCCCCTCCTCGGACAAAAGCCCGACCGCTTGGGCCGAGGGGACGGGATCCTCTTGATCACCACCGGGACCGGGGGGCACCAGCTCCTCGTCCCCGGACGCGCCTCCAATCGGCGCAGCCGTCTCAGGCGGCACCACGTCTTCCGCTCCGGCCGGACCAGCCGCGGGCGGACAATACAACCCGACGAGGCCCTCCGGAACCGCCCCGGCTGAAAGCGCCGACCCGGCATCCGACAACGCGGCGAGCTGCTGCTGGGGAAGGAGCGGGTCGAGCACCCTCTCCACCTGGGGGTCGCCCAAGTTGATCCCTCGGCTCGTCGCCACCGCGGAGACCCGACGCGCGAGCCGCTTGATCGGCGCCAGCCCCAAAGGCGCCGCCTGACTTCCCCTCCTGCGAACGAAAAGAAACCTCACACACGCGCCTCGGCGGAGGCAATGATAACGAACAGTGAAGAAGCAAGAGGGACTTACCGGCCCGACACGGGAAAACCTCGGGAGGGCCGCTTGGCCGGTGGAGCTACCCCCGAGTCCGATCCCTCCACCCGCGGCCGTTTGCCTGGGTCGCCCCTCAGTGGAGCCCGCCCCCGGGCCGGCGAACTCGCGCCGCGAGAAGCCTCGCATGTTGACCGAGTCGGCGGTGGCGTAGGCGAGGCGCCGTGGCCGCCCGAGGTTCCCGTGTCCTCCGGTGCGTCCCGATCAACTGTGGACTCGCGCCGGGAGGTCGGGGAACTCCACCCAGACCCGGTGGAGGACTCCGAATGGAAATCAAAGCCCCCCTCGAAGGGGCCCTGATCCTCTCTCCAGAGCCCGTCTTGCCGAGCGCGCAGACGACGCTCGCGGTACTCCGCCTCGGCCTTCTCGCGAGCTAGCCGCTTCTTCTCCTTCTTCGCCTCGGCCTCCGCCTTCTTCAGGCGGGCGGCCTCCGCTCGCGCGCGGTTCGCGGCTCGAACGACCGCGTCCTCAGGGAGCGGGGGCCGAGAAGCCTTGTAGACCAGGGGCTGCTGAAGAGAAAGAAACTCAGGTGACTCGCCAGATTCAAGAATGAACAACGGAAACAAAAGAAAAATTCCCAGCGACTTACCGGGATGAGGGACTCGCCCATGGGGCGCATGACGGGGTGGTCCGGTATAGGATACCCCGCGGACGGCCGCCGCACCGCTTCGCGAAGGCGGGCACCCACCTCCTCATCGGGGAGGGCCCCGACCGCCATCACTGTCCCCGTCCAGTCCGCCGCCAGGTTCATCTGATCCAATCACAGCCAGCGGGCCATCAGAGGGAGAACGCAGCGCGAGTGGTACGCCGCAATGACCCCGGGGCCGGTGACTCCCAGCTCGCGAAGGCGGACGATCGCGGCGCGAAGTCCGTTGAGGTGCGGCCGGTCCACCTTGAGGGGGCCCCAGTGCCAGCAATCTGGTTGACTCTCGATGAGCCTC
The DNA here is from genome assembly GCA_004135705.1 of Alloteropsis semialata. Lineage (NCBI taxonomy): Eukaryota > Viridiplantae > Streptophyta > Magnoliopsida > Poales > Poaceae > Alloteropsis > Alloteropsis semialata. Next base: position 53,268,132 of record CM014278.1, read on the forward strand.
CCTGTGAAGGCCGGGAAGGGAGCGCCCGGATCGCTCCGCAGGTAAAACCACCGGGGGTGCCACCCCTTGTTGGAGGTGATCAGTGGGAGCTGGAGGTAATTCTCCCCCTGGCCCGAACGCAGTCGGATCCCGGCGCAACCGTGTGGCCTCGGCCGCCCCTCCATCTTCACTTCCTCGACATGGAAGTAGGATCTCCAGAGGTCGAAGTGGGGCTCGATTCCGAGGAATCCCTCGCACAAGGCGACGAACACGGCCACGTGAAGCAGCCCGTTGGGATTGAGATGTTGAAGCTCAATCCCGTAGTAATGCAGGAGCCCACGGAGGAAGTAGTGGGGAGGAAGCCCCAAACCCCGCTCATGGAAGGGGACAAAGGATACCACGTACCCGTCGGACGGAGCGGGGACTTCCTCGTTGCCCGGCGCCATCCACTCCACGAGGTCGGTTCGCGGGCGCAGGAGCCCGCGCTCCACCAGACGCTCGAGCTCGCCCTCGGTGACGGAGGAACGGGACCAGGCCATGGCCGGAAAGAGAGGAAGGCGAAGGGGAAAAAGGTACAGGCTTTTCTTTGCAGATGGCGGCGGCGATTCGAGGGCAGGCGGGCGAAGGAAGAAGAAGGTCCGGCCCCCCTCCTCTCCGCCTTAAATGGGCAGGTAAGGGAGCAGGCGGGACGCCTCGGGTCTCTCACCCGCGCCGCGGCTCGTGGGGGCCACGCGGCCCACGACGCGCGCCCTCGATCGCCCACGTCTCCCACGTCCCGGGATTCGCGCCCAGGCTCTCCCTCTCTCTAAACCCTTCGCATTCCATACCCCGTCTCCTTTTTTATTCCGCATCTATTCCCGTTTCCTTTTCCTGCGCGTTTATTTTTTCAGGGAAAATAAAACAAACCTGGGCCGTTCTTGGGCCGGGGGGACACAACGCGGAATCGAGAAAAATAGCCCAAGAGTTCGAAGGCCGGCCCTAGGGTCCGACGGCCGCTCTGAAGCGCCCGAGCGAAGGGGCAGGAACGGGCGGGCCCGCTAGCGGCCATAGCCTCGGCACGCGGGTGCCGAGGACGCCCCGATCTGCGTTCGAGCCTAAGACTCCTGACCCCATGTATCTCCTCGAAGAGAGGCAACGAGCCCCTGTGATCGGTCGAACGATTACGGGAACTAAGGGGGTCGGGAGCTCTGGGGATTTTCCGAGGTCGGTCACCAGTTGATCCGACGGTCCTCTCTCGGAGGAGGACCGAGGCCTCGCTCGATCTAGCCCGTTAGTAGCTCACCGGGAGCCGTGTTTCGGCCTAAGTGGCAAAACGCGAGGCGTGCCCTAACCTTCCGTCCCGCGGAGGGATTGCGTGAGGGGAAGACGATAAAAAGACGAAACGGCCTCCCTCCCGACCACGGTCGGGGAGACACAGGGAAGCTGGAATCGCAAAAAGAGACCGATCGCGCGGTCGCAGAAAAAGCTCCGGAACCGACCAAATTCCTTTGTTCATGAATAAGGGTAAAAAGTACATACGTGGAATAGTATAAACGGGTTCCGCCATCCTCGGCGGCGGGATTGGGCGTCGGAAAGCGCGGGAGTTTCGGTGCCACGAGAAGGACCGAGCTGCTGAACGTCGCAGTCCTTCTTGTAGCATCTCCCCACCCGTCGACCCCATGGGGGGAGCTCGGCGGAGGTCCGCGCTGTGGTGGCGCGATGACAGAGAATCACCACAGGCTCCCTTCATCGCCTCGGGACCGACCGACACCGGTGACGGCATCACATCGGCGGCCAAGAGAGGAGGAGAGGCGCGCCGGTGGCTGTATACGACTCCTGCAACTGCCCTGGCGAGGCAGATGGAGGAGACGGCGACAGTTCCACCGACCCACTCCCCCTCAAACACGGTCCACCGCCGCCGAGGCGGAACGGACGGACGGAGAGAGCTGCCGGGGGTGGAACCGCCGTTCACTTGCGACACCGAGCGGTGCCCCTCCACGCCGAAACTCCCTAAGGTCGCAGTCATTCTTGTGGCATCAGCAAGCTACTCTCCCGCCCCCAGGCCGGGAGGACGCCCCCGAGGCGGTTCCCACGACGGGGATATCATGCTAACAAGAAAAAGAAGAAGCGAGGCGGCTGGATGTCCCAGGAAGGGTAGTCGGAGAACCCTATTTATAGCCCGGAAGCGCCCAGACCAACCTTTCGATAGGGCGAGGAGACGCGCCACGCGGCCCTTCATGCAGAACGCCAGAGCCTCACAAGCGAGCAGTAAGCTCAAAAAGGACGACATGACGGATCAAAGAGAGGCAGAGCAGGCATGACGGAAGCACCGCCCGACGCAGCGGAAGCGCACGCTCCCAAATCGGGGGAGACAGTGCTCCCGAAAAAAGGCAGATCACGTTCCGGTCCGTTGGACAATATGGCGTAGTCCTGCGAGGGCCGAACGCAAGTGACAGAAAGCCTTCGGGTGACTTGACAATTCACCCGTCGTCTCGGGGGCTACGACTGCCAGATGCGAAAAAAGACAAAATTCCACTTCAGCCGATAGGTGAACCACCCATTCCCCTACAGGCTCGGGGGATACACCCACCGGGTGCGCTCGCGCGCCCCGGTGGAAAAAAGACAAATTATGCTTCAGCCTATAGGCGAACCAACCGTTCCCCTACAGGCTCGGGGGCTACACCCGGTGGGTGCGCTCGCGCGCACCCCCGAGTGACATCCGAGCAGGCGTCAAGAAGGAGCCTGCGCGGAGAACCACCCGTCCTCCGGGCAGGCTCGGGGGCTACTGTCGGATGTCAATATCCGACCCTCTCACCGACGGGTGGGACCTCGCTGTTTCGAAGGGAAACATGCGTAAACAAAACCCATAAACAAGGAGGACATCATGTAGGAGGGGGGCCGACCTTCCTCCGCCTCGGCCGACCCAGTTCCGCCTCGGCCGACCTTCCTCCGCCTCGGCCGACCCGGCCCCGCCTCGGCCGACCTTCCTCCGCCTCGGCCGACCCGGCCCCGCCTCGGCCGACCCAGTTCCGCCTCGGCCGACCTGCCCGCCTCGGCCGACCCAGTTCCGCCTCGCCCGACCTGGCTCCGCCTCGGCCGGCCCCTTCCGCCTCGCCCGACCCTACCCCGGCTCGCTCGGGTCCGTGCCGGGACAGGTGTCGTGAATCAACGGGAGGGACCCGGAACGAGAGCGGACCGGGAGGACGTGTCGCCGCACATCTACGCCGCAGCCTATCAGCATTAACGAGCCCCGCCGCGCCGCCCGCCGCGGCAGAAGGATGCAACTATTCCAGCCGCCCCGCAGGCGCCGCGGAGCGGCGTGCACGACCCTAACGAGCTCGGGATTAGGACCTACTACGACAACGCTCGCAGTGTCCCGCAGGCGGCGGGGCTTCTCCGGCAAGCTTCCTAGTTTTTATTTGTTGAACACGCCTTGTACAGCTCTCCTCTCCAAGAGGGATAAAAAGAAAAGTAAGGCCTCAGGAGAGGATGAGGACGACAACACGAACAAACCACGAAACACACACGCTCACGGACACTTAGCCATTCACAGAGACTTGGGTGCCCCTCCCTCTCTCGACTGCTTGTAACCCCCTACTACGAGCAACGCGAGTAACACGAGCTGTCTCACACTGGACGTAGGGCGTTCGTGCCTGAACCAGTATAATCCCTTGTGTCCTCTCGCGAACCATCCGGAGCCCAAACGCGCAGTCCACTAAATTCACTAGTTGGTTATTTCTTACACCGACACCTAGCTGCCGAAGCAAGCCAAAAAAGAATGGGCATAACTGGCTCTACATGATTGTGATACCACTGAGTTGATAGTCATCCTCTTTCGTTTTGTTTCCTTTGATGGGACAGAAGAGGAAGAGATAACTTTACCATAAAATTGAAGTTTTAAGTGGCATACTAATTGGATTACTGAACTTAACCAAGGGCTTAAAATAGTTTTGAAGGGCAATCTTTCAACAGCCACCCTAAGTGGCATTATAGGAATTCACTAGGCTACAGATGAAACCCAATGATAGGCACCAACAAAGAGGATATAAAAGAAAAAACAATAATAACAGTAATAAAAAACCACAAGGCTTTACTAGGCAGAACTTCCAAGCATTTCCCTAGCATCTGGTCAACAAATGACAACCAACCACTCCACTATCACAACAATCCTTATGACAATTTCAACACTAGTTGCCTTTTTCCATAGAAGCAAAGTGCTTCTTGGCTATATGTGACTGTGATGTGTTGAGGCTCAGTAATCTTTCTCTGTTTCTTTCCTTTTATTTTTTTCTTTTTTGCAAGTTGACCTGGAAGTCTTCGATGGTACAAAATTGGAAAAGATAAGCCACACCATTACACCACAGAGTCACACTCCCAGTCATACAGTCACAAAACTATTGAAAAATGAAGGCATGCGTCCACATTGACTGTTGGGGTGTGGTGTGAGTAGAATACACTATCTTCTGATGAAATATCTTGCTGATTTTGTCTTGACCATAACATCCACGCCAAGCTCAATTGGTCTTTAAAGGAGCTACATACCAATTAGACTCATTGCCAGTTGGGTTCCTGCTCATGAACCTAACTATCCTGACAAGGACAGCATCTTCCCCAACCACCTGTGGGTTTAAAGAAAATAGGTGCTCATTCTGAAGCACTTGCAGCCTTCTCTTCATCTATCTTCATCACCAGATACATTCCATGAACTTGCATAGATTTCTTCTCACAGTACTGCTGCTTTTGCTTCTCAACTATGCATCATCGTGGGAAGATGAAGACTTCTTCAAAATCTGTCCATCGCGTCGATGTAGCACACATGGACCAGAAATCCGATTTCTGTTTCGCCTTTCAACTGACCCTCCATCATGTAGTGCACCTGGCATGCAGTTATTTTGCTCTGCTCAAAGTGACACCATCCTGGATCACCTAGTTCTTGGCTCCTGCAAAGTGACAATAATATATTACAGGCATGGTGTCATGAATGTAATCCCGTTGCTGGACTCATCATCAAACTGCCCAATTCAGAAGGTCATCTCAAAAAATCAATCAACCGATGTTTACAAACCTGTTCCATGGGATTTTCTTGGTTCAGTACTATTAGGTTGCTCAAGTGATTCTGTAGATGCAAATTAAGATGGTATTGTTGGACCAAGCTCTTGCCAAAGCCTTGGTAACAACACAAGCCGGATCTCTCTAGTTTCTCTCTCTAAGTGAGAGAGGCGATTCGTCCCGTCCGCCGGGGGCCACTCCGGCCCCGGCGTCCACCTGCCCGCCGCCGGCGGCCACCCGGTCCCGGCGCCCACTCCGCCCCTCCAGGGCCGCTTGCGCACCACACTCTCAACCCGCATCGCTCTCACAGCCTCCCGTTGACCCCCCCTCACCTCTCAGATCCGGATCTGAGGATGGAAGGTGACGACGCGGATGTGCCGCGGGAGACCTTGCCCCCCCTGGCGGCGGCAGCGGTAGCCGCCGCGGTTGCTGCTACTGCGGGGCAGGCGTCTTCGTCTCGCGGGCCGGGGCCGTCGTCAGTTGTTTCCCCCCTCGGCCAACGACGTCTGTCCGCTGACCAGGGGTCCGGCACGCCGGACTGGCTTCAGTTCAGCATCTCCTCCGGATCCTCCCCGGGCTCGTCGTTGCGGTCGTTGTCTCCCCCGCTGTCCCCCCGTGCTGAATCGATGGCACGTCGTCGGGGAAAGCAGGTCGCCACTGAAGACTCGCCGGTCGCCGTCGCTCCTGCCCCACGGGGTGGCTTCATGGCCGATGCCAGGAGGGCACCTCTGGCTTGCCCTCCCCCCACCCTCCCTCCCCCGCCGCGGGTCGCCTCGGAGATTTTTGTACCTGAAGCTAGGCGCACAACGCCGATGGATGATGGTTGGACCGAGGTCCGGCGGAGGCGGTGGCAGCGACGGGATCCGCCGCCCAGGCCACCCTCGAGGCCGGTCCCTGCGGATCTGGTAGGGCGTTGCTTCAATTGCCTCTCCACCAACCATGTGGCCGCCGCCTGCCGGAATGCGTCAAGATGCCTGAGATGCCTGCAAGAGGGCCATCAAGCTCGTCACTGCAAGCGGGCAAGGTCGCCCCAACGCCGCGCTCCAGTCCTGAGGACACGCGGGCGCCAATCGGTCTGGGCGGCCGCGGCCACTCGTGTTGCTGCTGTTCGTCCGGTCGCTCGGGAGGACTCGCCACGCTCCTCTGGTGATACTCGCTCCGGTCGCTCTGACTCCACGGGAAAATCCTTCTCACCTCCGCCAGCCTGCGCACCGTCGCCCCCAGCGCGTGCCCCGGAACCGTCGCCACCACCATCTCCGCGGGCACCTGGTGATCCCTCTCGCCGTCCGAGCAAGGAGATGTGCATCGTGCCAAGAACCAGAGCAATCGATGATGCGGAAGCTGCTCTGTCTGCGAGGGCGCTAGTGGCCCTCATTGGTGGCACACGCCCGGCTGTGTCCCCTGAACAGCTTGGCAACTTTCTGACAGAGCTGCTCGAGGTTGAAGGCGGAACCTTTACAGTGCATCGTTTCGCCCCGGAAGACTTCCTGGTGCTCTTCAGTGATGAGGCTGTGGCTAGCAGGGTACTCCACACCCTGCAACTGCACCGTTTCAGTTATCCTGGAAAAGGTGGCGTAGGCAAGCTGGAGGCAGCTTGGCCACTCTGCGCTTTCGCATTCTTGTCGAGTTGAAAGGCATTCCCGAGCACGCAAGGAATGTTGACACTGCACAGATCATTCTTGGCACATCTTGCGCCCAACTGATCCAGGCACCTCCAGCAGTTGTCGGAGATGACCGGCAAGCACTATATGTCGCTGGATGGTGTGTGCACCCGGACTTCATTCCCATAGAAAAGATGATGTTCATCCCTGAGCCGGAGACGCCCTATGTGGAGCAGGGGTTGTTCCTGAGGCCTGAGGAGATCATGCACACAAAGTTAGATGGACTCTGGTACTTGGTCCGGGTTCGCGTTCAGGAAGTACAAGATTGGCATGATGATTCGTCCGATGATGACACCCCCCCAGACAACCATGACAGCACTGACGACGAGGATTATCCGGGTTTCTCTCAGCGGTGTCGCTCTCATCCATGGCCGAAGAGGACGCGCTTTGACGATGATGGGAGATCTGGCTCAGGGGGAGGACCGGCCTTAGGGCCAGGATGGGGGGGCTCCTTTTCGCGCAACGACCTCGCTCCCCTCCGCTTGGGCTTGGTCCATGCCAAGGCCCTGCACTTTCGGCCGTGTAAAGACAAAAACATCGCCTACTGCACTGGCTGGCATTCCTCTGGAGACTGCCAATCAAACCACCTCACAAACAGGGTTATTTCTAGAGCCAACAATGGATGTGCAACGTGTTACTGGTGGAATACAACTTGTGGACCCAATGACAGAAGAATGCATGGGGAATTCAGAAAATCTGTGCTATAAGGGATCGATCCCAAGCCAGCTGGTGGAGGACTCTATGGAGCTGGGAGACGGGCCGAGCTCCAATATCGCTGCTAGAAATGAGAGCATGGGGAGCCCAACTATGGAATGCGTCCATTTTTCTGACGCTATCGTCGATATGGAAACACCATGTGTGCATGCTGATGCTCCACCATGTAATGAATTGCCATGTGCGGCAGATACTACGCATGTCACCACCACGAGAGGCTCGCTTCCAGTCACCACGCTGCTGCCCTGTGATGCTGGCACACTAGTAGTGGACAAAGTCGCTGCCTTCACTAAAACTGTAACCAAACCCGTTTCTCCGAGGGCCCTGGAGATAACTCCACCAAAAAGGAAGGCAAAGGGCTCGACTTTGGCAAAGCAAGCGCTGGTCAGGCGTAGCTCTCGCCTGGCAGCAAAAAGCAGAGCGCGCGCCACGAAACCTAAAGTACAGGCCTAGAACGTGCTCATGCGTAGCTTGGGAATCACATCTGAAAATGCACCTCCGGATGCTGCTGCCTTTCAACAATTCCTGGACGTCTTCTCCAGGCCACTGACGGAGGCCCAGCTTCGCGCTTTGCAGCTGCTTTTCCCCTCGACCGCGCCAACTATCGCGCCACTGCCGGAGGGGACTGACCTCTGAACTAGTTGAATCTCTGTGTCGCTGTGTCGCTCCTGTGTTGTCAATGAATGCTGAAAATACGTTAGTATGGAATGTGCGTGGACTCAACAGTAGAGCTCACCGTAACGCTGTCCGTGATTTGGTCGCACAAGAGAGAGTCTCTCTTGTTTCGCTCCAGGAGACAAAGCTAAATGCATGTAATGACTCTTTAATCCTTGAAATGCTAGGAGGAGGTTTCGACTATTTCTGTTTGCCTTCTGCTGGTGCCTCTGGTGGCATAATCCTTGCATGGCGTACTGATATCTGGGTTGCCTCGAACTTTTCTTGTGGCAACTACACGCTGAATGCGAAAGTCGCAATGGTCGCAGGGGATCGATCGTGGTGGCTTACTTCAGTCTATGGGCCTCACTCTGACCCTGAGAAAGTTCTGTTCCTTCAAGAACTGCGAGACTTGCGTGCGTCTTGCACTGGTGATTGGATGATATGGGGCGACTTCAATCTGATTTACAAGGCGGATGATAAGAACAAAAACTTGTTGAACAGACGCTCCATGGGGAGATTTCGACGTTTTCTTAATGATCTGGAACTGAGTGAGCTACATTTGCATGGGCGCCTATATACGTGGAGCAACGAACGTGATGATCCGACGTTGGAGCGAATTGATCGGGTTTTTGTTGATGTTGGCTGGGAATCAGCCTTCCCTGATCACAAGCTCCGGGGGCTATCTTCCAACTACTCAGATCATGCGCCGTTAATACTACGAACCTGTGACGTCTCCTTGCCCGCCAAGAGGTTTCACTTTGAAAATATTTGGACACGTTTTGATGGTTTCCTAGACACTATTAAGGAAGCCTGGGAGAGCCCCTGCCCTGATGTTGACCCATTCCGGACCCTTGACATCAAGCTGAGGAATGTGGCCAAGGCTCTACAGTGGTGGAGTGCTTCTAATGTTGGTAGCGTGCGCCTGCAACTCGCTATAGCAAAAGAACTGGTGTTCCGGTTCGATATTGCCCAAGAGAATCGTCAGCTCACCGCCGAGGAGCAATGGATCAGAAAAGACATGAAGCTGAAATGCTTGGGACTCGCTTCACTTCAACGCACCATTTTGAGGCAGAGGTCGCGCATCTCCTTCCTTGCCGAGGGTGATGCAAACACAAGCTTTTTTCACCTTCAAGCTTGTCATCGCAAACGCAAGAACCACATCGACTCCCTGTGTCTGCCAAACTCTCAGGTTGAGGTAGTACACGAGGATGAAAAGGCAAACCTGATCCATGAACACTTTGAGGGCATCCTTGGAACACAGTGGAGGAGGACTGCACGCCTAGACCTACATCAGTTGCACCTGCCAACCATTGATCTGTCATCTTTGGATATCTGTTTCTCTGAGGAAGAAATTTGGCATGCCATTAAAGACCTCCCAGCTGACAAGGCCCCAGGGCCGGATGGCTTCACTGGTTTGTTCTACAAAATCGCCTGGCCGATTATCAAGATGGATGTCTTGCGGGCCTTTCAAGCTTTCTGGTCCCTAGACAGCCGTAGCTTTTACTTGATAAATCAGGCCTACGCTGTCTTGTTGAGAAAAAAGGGGGATGCTAAGGAGATCTCTGACTTCCGCCCAATTAGCCTCGTCCATAGCTTCTCCAAATTGATTACTAAAGTCCTGGCTAAGAGATTGGGGCCGCAAATGCCACTTTTGGTGCAAGCAAACCAGAGTGCCTTCATTAAGGGTCGCCTTTTACATGACAATTTCAGATCAGTGCAGCTCACTTCTAAGCTCTGCATAACACCAAAACTCCGAGTGCTCTTCTGAAGATTGACATTGCAAAGGCTTTCGACACGGTTAATTGGATTTTTTTACTGGAGGTCCTTAAACACATGGGTTTCTCTAGGAGATGGATCAACTGGATTAGCACTTTGCTATCCTCGGCTAGTACAAGATTTCTTCTCAATGGTCGGCCTGGTCATCGAATTTGTCATGCGAGGGGACTCAGACAGGGCGATCCGCTTTCACCGCTTCTATTCGTTATCGTCATGGAGGTCCTAAATGCTCTAATTTTAGTGGCCGAGCACAATGGTCTGTTCTCCTCGCTTCACCCCAAAATCAAACACCGGACTGCCCTATATGCCGATGACGTCGCAATCTTTCTGGCCCCTGTGGAACAAGATTTGCTCACTCTAAGAGCAGTTCTGGATGTCTTCGCTGCTGCCTCGGGACTGCATACAAATCTTCATAAATGCCAAATATCGCCAATACAATGCAATCTGGATCAAACGGTCGCTTTGCTTCATCTCTTCCCCGGTCGCCTGGCTCCTTTCCCTTGCAAATATCTTGGCATCCCTCTATCCATATTCAAACTCAAAAAAACTGAGGTTCAACCATTGGTAGATGCAGTTTCCGATCGCCTGCCTACTTGGAAAGCGAACATGCTAAGTAGGGAAGGTCGAAGAATCTTAGTGAAGGTTACTCTCTCCGCCATGTCAACTCATGTGGCCATCGCAGTTAACATCTCGCCTTGGGCGATTTCCTGCATTGACAAGCGGCGAAGAGGGTTCCTTTGGAAGGGAACTGAAACTGTTATCGGGGGTCAATGCCTCGTTGCATGGCCGAAAATATGCAGACCGCCTGAGTTGGGCGGGCTAGGCATCCCAAACCTGACCCTCTTTGGCTATGCATTGCGCATGCGTTGGGAATGGATCAGAAGGACGGATGTATCAAAATCTTGGACTATTCTGCCTTACAAATGCGAGCCAGTTGTTACTGAAATGTTCAACACGTCGATCTCTGTTGTTGTGGGGAATGGCGAGCATGCTCTTTTCTGGGAGGACCGCTGGATGCACGGGAAAACAATGAAGGACCTGGCTCCATGCCTCTTTCAAACTATTGGCTCTCGAATCAGGAAACGGAGGACCGTCAAGGAGGCCCTGATCAATGACCGTTGGGTGCTTGACATACAAGGTGCTTTGACTGTGCAGGTCCTCATGGAGGCCATGGTACTTGCTGAAAGGATTGAGAATTTTCAGCTGACTGATGATACACCAGATACATTTCAGTGGCGTTGGACAAGTGATGGTCAGTTCTCAGTGGCCTCGGCTTACCGTGCTTTCTTCGTTGGTCAGACATCTATAGCTGGTGCTGCCACTTTACACAAAACTCGGGCTCCTGGCAAGGCAAAATTCTTCATGTGGCTTGCTTTGCATGACCGGTGTTGGACAGCTTCAAGACGTCGACGCCACAATCTTCAGCAAGACGCCGCCTGTGCCCTCTGTGCCAATGGGGAAGAAACCATTGATCATCTGTTGATTGGTTGTGGTTTTGCTGTGGAGGTATGGACCCGGCTGCTGATACCTTGGGGGTTTGTCGGACTAGGACCTGCTGATGGTAACTTATGCATTGCTGATTGCTGGCATCATACCCGTAGACGTTTGGCCAGAGAATTTCGCTCGGCTTTCGACTCCCTCGTCGTCCTCACCTCGTGGATGCTTTGGAAAGAAAGGAATGCTAGAGTCTTCAATGGAGACAGTACGCAACCTGGGGAACTTGTTGGCAAAATCAAAGAGGAAGGAAATTGTTGGATCATGGCCGGGTTCAAAAATTTGGCTTTATGGTTTTCGGTCGCAAATGCTGCTCCAATGTAGATTGCTGTAATTTATGTTTATGTCATCCTTGCCGGCCGACGCTGTTCGGTTTCGGAGGTCGTTTGTAACAATGCTTTCCTCTTAATGAAATACGCGTTCAGGCGCGTTCTCGAAAAAAACAACACAAGCCGGTTCTGGTATCTAGTGCTACCTCAAACAGATATATCTATTCTTCCCCTTGGTTGCGTGGTGGTTGCAAAGTTCATCCCAATACCATACACTTACAATAAAAACGGTCCAAAGTTTGAGACAGTCTTTGGCAGGCCACTCTTCAAAGATAAGGCAGAAAGAGCAATCTACTCGGGCGAAACAGCATTAAGTTGGCACCTCAACAACATCACCAATGCTTGTCAAAGTTGCGAGCAGGAAGGACGAAATTGTGGATTCAGTTCAAATAAGGAAAAAGCTTTCTGCAAGCATCATGGTATTGTTATCCCAGGCCCAGATCCCACACTACGGTGGCGTCCCAACTGCATCTTTTATAATCGTTTAATAGCTCTATTATCGATAAATTTTCCACCAAGGCGCCAACAGTCAAATAGTTTTACAAAATTGCACTGCAATAAGCATAATGGCTTTGCTACAGCAAGACCATGTTGCTGGAATACTTCCTATGTTTCTTATATCTTATGTTGTAACGAAACTCTGTATCATGTCAACATAATTAATCCAGTGTTCTCAAACTTGCTGCAAGGTTTTTTCTATAGTCCTATTGTTTTACAAAATTTAAATGCAAATAAGTCTGATAGTTTTTGCTACTCAGGTCGGTGGCTATTTTTCCTTTTAGATTATTATGGTAGGCTGGTAGCTAACAGTCAATGTAGAGTCTGTAGAGTCATATATGGCTACCTTCTGGAAGCACAAGTCGTAAAGTGATTCACGGACATCCTACGAGAAACAGAGGCAATCTATGACAATGTTGAATTATAGATGTGATTTGTTTTCTTCTGAAAAATTCTGACAAAAAGATACATTAGTATTACGACTGTGCAATTATTAGTGAATTGGATAGTGGCATAATTATGAAAGCTTGCTACCATTTCAAGGCACACCAGATACACTACACCTAGAGTACAAGTGTCAAACCCATGTCAATGAAAATAACTTTATTACTAATGAAAGGACTATGAAAAGTATCAAAATCTTGCTATAGATGCTTTAAAAGGTTAAAAATAACCTCGATTTAGCGACAAAGGAGGTATTGAATTAAGTTCTTATCGAAATTCCTAGTATTGAACTGGGGTAAATAATACAGATAAATTGACGTCCATAAATTATAATAATCGGAAGAAGAAGAAACAGTATAACACTAAGCGTCTGAAAACATAATTAATGTAAAATTCATTTCAAAATAATTGATAAAAAATGAGGAATTGACTACAGTTCCTGCAAACATTTTAAAAATACTTTACCTTTTTCTTGTAAAAAATAACTCAAGGGAAAACTAATTTTGTCTCTTCGTATTTGCAGGTTCGCATATCATCCTCATTGCAAGTAATGTTGCAATTGGAATTTTCTCATTCTGATTGAACTATTTGTTGCTACGACCAACTTTTATATGCTATTATATATTCCAATAAGAGCCAGTATATTCTTTTCCAAACAAGACATTAGGTCCTGAACAATAGTTGTTTTGTCCTAAATCCTAATGCAGCTACCTCATTTGTTTTCTTTTTATTCAGTTACTATATCGGTAACCACTTTTGTTATTCTGGTGGCCACTGCACTCTATCTTTCACTGAAGAGAAGCTACAATGAAGCAATACATTTGAAAGTTGAAATGTTTCTCAAGACATATGGCTCAACAAAACCTACAAGGTACACATTCTTTGAAGTTAAGAAGATAGCAAGACGGTTCAAGGAAAAAGTAGGACAGGGTGGATTTGGAACTGTTTACAAAGGACAGCTTCCAAATGGTATACCAGTGGCGGTCAAGATGCTTGAGAACTCTACAGGAGAGGGAGAAGACTTCATTGATGAAGTAGCAACCATTGGACAAATCCACCACGCAAATATTGTCCGCCTCCTGGGCTTTTGCTCTGAAGGAACAAGACGTGGGCTTATTTATGAATTCATGCCTAACGAGTCATTGGAGAGATACATATTCTTTCATGATTCTGATTCCCAAGAGCTCCTAGTACCAGAAAAAATGCTAGATATTGCTATAGGCATTGCAAGAGGAATGGAATACCTACATCAAGGATGCAACCAGCGCATCCTTCACTTTGACATCAAACCCCACAACATATTGCTAGACTACAGCTTCAATCCAAAAATTTCAGACTTTGGCCTTGCTAAGCTGTGTGCAAGGAACCAAAGCATTGTAACCTTGACTACAGCAAGGGGCACAATGGGCTATATTGCACCGGAGCTATATTCTCGGAATTTCGGTGGGATATCATACAAGTCTGATGTTTACAGTTTTGGCATGCTAGTGTTAGAGATATTCTCGGAATTTCGGTGGGATATCATACAAGTCTGATGTTTACAGTTTTGGCATGCTAGTGTTAGAGATGGTTAGTGGGAGGAGGAACTCAGACCCAGGTGTTGAGAACCAAAATGAGATCTACCTCCCACAGTGGATCTATGAGAGATTAATCACTGGACAGGACCTGGTACTTAATAGAGAAATCACAGAAGACGGAAAAGAAAAGGCGAGATCAATGACAAAGGTGGTTAACATGCTAACAGGAAGGTTGCAGAATCTACAGATACCACCTAAGCCGTTTGCCTAGTCTGAAAAAGCAATTCTATGCCATAAAACATAGAGGATATATATGGACAGGCGTTATGCTTACTTTCACATGTGAGCATTGTAAGACGAATTATCATTCCACTGTATCAGCCACAGGAAGATAGACTTTTTCAAGATAGACTTTTTTAGGAGTCACCATGTAATAAATTAATTATGTCTCACTAGACTTGATTTCAAGTTTCATGGTTCAGTTGGTGTGATTAACTAGAAAAACTGTTCCTGTGATTTGTGGTTTCTCTGCACCCTTCCATATCGTATACTACAAGTTCCTGCACACTTGAAGGTGTTCTACCTTTCGAGTTTATGGTTTAGAATTTGGTCCAAATTTCACAAGGATATCATCATGCAGGGCACACCTCAGTACGAATATTCTACATGTCCTTTCCCATGGGTCAGAAATTGACGTTATCATCACACCGGGCATAAGCACATGCTCATTACCAACTCCCCAGATAACACAAATTTCACCAAGCATGCACCCCACAGGGTATATGAGCACAGTTGCCAGAGATTAAGCAACACAAGAGCAAGAGCACAGGGGTTACCTCTGTCAGTGACGAGTAGGAGACGGATCCGGAGAGCAGCGCGAGTTGCCGCAGGCGGCCCTCAACGGAGCGGAGGGCGCCCGCAAGGAGGGGCGGACCCATTCGGGCATTCGGAGATGGTGGTGCCAAGAAGTGTGTGTCATAGCCTCATAGGTGTCGGCTGGGCCATCTGCGTCTGTTGGGCCAGGCCCATTAGGGTTAGATTTGGGATAAGATCAGGACTCTTGCTTAGGTGTTAAATAAGCCTCTCTATATAAGGAGA
>CM014278.1:53284326-53302241 GCA_004135705.1 Alloteropsis semialata
TCGCCCGAGAGCCGTCCGACGCCCGCCGGCCGCCGCCCCTAACGGCCGCCGCCCCTCCGCCCGAGGCCTTCCCCTCGACGGGCGCCGCCTTCGGCCTTGCCCTGTCCCCTCCACAAGAATCAATTGAAGCTACAAGTTCAGGTCAGCAAATTGTGCTTATTTTTGTTATGATGCAATTGCATGTGTCTGATGGAAACTAAGAATTGTAGATACTAATATAGCTGGTATTATTAAAGAATTTGCACTGATATATTGGGACTTCAGTTCTGAGTGAGAAATATAGCTGCATAGACATTGCATCAGAAAAAATCAGAGAAATAGGCCTTAGTGAAGAGCTATCAGTGCTGTTATACAGTATGCAAAATAGTGGTTTACATGAAGGTAGTGAGCAACATTATTGTAGATCAAAAACTATTTCACCTATGTTTCACTATGCAGTGACCTGTCATAGTTACCTGAGAAGATTTTCCCTGTATGAAGCCATATACCTTAGCTTTTCCTGTTTAATCCCCTTTTGGAGTTTCATGAGCAATATGTGTCCTGTTTTCCCTTTAAAAAGGGGTTAGTGTGAATTGTCTGTATATTTTTTTTACTTAATGGTTTAAAAACTGTAGTATTCTAGTGTGATTTATTTTTCTGGGGGTGCATTTTATTAACCCTACTCAGGAACATTGTTTGCCCGTCGTGGCCCTATAGAATTTTGATGACTCTAACCTCTCTAACTGACAATACTCATGCAAATTACTTGTTTGCTCATGATATAAATTGTTTTATGAACTTGGTTATACATTGTAGCTTAGCCAAGCATTAGGTTCAAATTTGGTACAGTACGGACTTGGGTCCTTGTTAGGGTATTGGCATAGTGACATTGCTTACTTGAACTGATGAGCTGCTGAGCCATTTAACAGGTTAATTGCATAATTACAAGCCTTGTGCATGCTCTATGATTTGTACTTGGATTCTGTAGAGTTGATAGATGATTGCTGGTTCTTTGAAGTTTAGCCAGATACTCTAATTTTGATACTCTAGAGTCTAGACTTGTTGAGTAATTATAGTTCAGCATTGTTTACATCTCAGTACTATTTCCAGGAAATAGTTTGAGGTTGGGTAAACAGCAACTGGGTTAGTTTGATGTATCTGAAATTTGCCTGTGAGTTAGGTACCAAAAAATAAAAACAAAAAAGAAGACAAAAAGTCATGGTGCCTCTGTTGATGGTCATGTTTCCTTCACTGGTCGTGTGCACTTTTTATTTAGCGTGTCTCCTTAAACATGACCAAATGCCCCTCTAGTGTAACTGTGATTATACTAGTACAAACTTAATGTTTGTTATGTTTGTTGGTTTTTTAGTGAACTTTCATGTTTGACTGCATCATAAATTCTGGATCGCAGTCATTGGATCATATCATTGTAGAGCTGATGGATATGCATATGCTATTTTGTTGAGATTCAGTCATATGCTATGATTTTTTACATTGTAGACTGATTTGAGCTCATAATAGCTGAAGAAGTATCTGCATTTCAGTACTTGTTTGTGGGATATTTTAGGTTGGATTAGTGTTACGGAAAGGCGGCTGTACCGATTGGGCCACATCCATTAAGGTTAGGGTTAGCTTAGGCGTCAAGTATGTCTCTCTGTATAAAGGGAGAAGATGTATCTATTAAAGGCAAGCAAGCAGAACATCAATGTGGTAGGGTTAGCCCCTTGTATCCCTGCCTATGACAGTTAGTTGGTCTGTTGTATCTGAAATTGGCGGTAAGATATGTAACCGATTTAGAACTGTGAAGGTGGCTTGAAAGATAAATACTTGTTATGTCTGTGTTGGTCATGGTATGTTGCTCACTTGTTTCTGCATTTTTAATTGACTAGTCTCCTCTGGTGTAGATATGATTATATCAGTACACCTTAAACTTTTTGGGCTAGCTTAGTGAATCATTTTCATGCTTGACTACATTATAAATCCTGGATCATTGTCATGGGCTCGTAGTTTGAACATGGTCCAGGAGCGTGTAATGTTCTGGATGTGTTAGCCACTCTACTGTTTGGTTTTAAATTTGTACGAGAACTTAAGTTTTTTTTCAAGGAAAAAATGCCTTGTTATTTTGTCGTGTGCCGGTAAACCAGATGTATTCCTAACTTGTTCCCTCCCAATGTTTTTGTCTGCAGGATCTGAAGTGTTTTGTGTTTTCGCTCATCAACCTCCACTTCAAGATCAAGCCGATTCAGTCCTGAGCTCCATTCCATGCTGTGGTAACTGTATATGGCTTTATACAGTATGCTGTTAGGCATTATACAGTATGCTGTGGTAACTGTATATGGCTTTATACAGTATGCTGTTAGGCATTGATGCAGCATAAATTTGGAATATTGGTAATCACCACCATTATGCAATAGTGAAACATAGGTGAAATAGTTTACTTTGCTCCATTTCATTTTGTTCTTGCTTTTGCATTAGACATGTTGTCTAGGACATGGCCTTGCTTGCGGTGCTAGAGCAGCTTGGGCCTATTTTTGAATGAAATGAAAACTGAACCTCAAAAAATGATCTGTCCAAGCTCACTGTTAATTTTTTCTATGCATGTACAGACGAGCCATTTACTGAAACTGAAAGAGTGAGGGCTAGAATAATGATGAGGAACAATCAAAGTAGAGGCTTGGTTTAACCGCAGGCATGTGTGATTGCTTATAGTAGCGTGTATTAGGAGAAAATATTTACAGTCCTTGTTCATGTCAGTAAGCCTAATAAATCATGCATTAGTGGCTGAGTAGATTACTAGTAGCATTGTATATGCTAGTGTGCTCTGTTTGTGCAGGTGAGATTATGTGAATTATATGTGTATTTGTGAATGCAGCGAATTATATATGCATTCTGTGATTTATAGAAAAATTCTGTGAATTATATATGAATTTCAGATTTGATTTTTTTGGTGATGAATTGTGAATGCATTATATATTTGTGAATTATTGTGCTGTGAAAATTGAGACATTTTAATTATTTTTTTTTATTCTGAAAAAACATATCACAGCCGGTTCAAACCGGCTGTGAAAAAGAGTTTCACAGCCGGTTTTGATTTGCAGAAAACCGGCTGTGAAAATGCCCTTTCACAGCCGGTTTTGGTTGGAAGAAAACCGGCTGTGAAAAGGCACTTTCACAGCCGGTTTTTTGGCAAAAAACCGGCTGTGATAACGCCTGACGCAGCAGGTTTCGAAGGTTCAAAACCGGCTGTGAAACTGATTTTCACAGCCGGTTCATAACGTAAACCGGCTGTGAAAATCGATTTTCACAGCCGGTTAAAAACCGACTGTGAAAAAGGGATTATCAGCGCCACTTAACCAGCGACCCTTTTAAAACCCGGCTGTGATGTGGGCAACCGAACCGCCTGTGATGCTCCTGCTGTAGTAGTGTTTGGTAGGCCCCGAGGACCCTTTGGTACCGGGTCGTAACATCATCCGGTACCAAAAGACATCACCATTTAGTACCGGATCGTGTTACAAACCGATACAAAAGAATCCTCCACTGGTTAATTCAAAAGGAAAGCATCTGGAACTTGGTCAGCTGTGATGTGTAGATGAGATGTAACCCGGTACCAAAGGCCGAGACTATTAGTCTCAGATTCCCAGTACCGATTTTGGAACCGGTAGCTATGTGCCTTACGACCCGGTACCGATGACAAGTTTTCCAGTTGTGGAACCAGAAAAGACTGAATATCTGTGAAAACAATGTGCATAGGTTAGTCTATCTGAACGTGTTTCATTAAGCTACAATTATCTTATTTGTTATGGAGTATGCATTAATTACAACAGTGATCAGTTTGTGTTATGGAGTCAATAATGCATATGCATTTTTAGATAAAATAATACTTAATATACCAGCCTCTATAGTGCAACATGTCCCGCCATTATTCTACAGAAAGGGCGACACATGATGAACGAAGTCTATCATGAAAGAAAAAGGTGAACATCTCAACAGCAAATACTATTTACTGAACCGGCCGCACCCGTTCTTTGCAAAGATCTCTATAGATTTGGTCTTTCCAAGACATGACAAGCAGCATGCTAGAAGCAAAACTAGCTTTGTTTGTGATTGGAGGGAGCAGGTGCTAGCTATACGACTCGAGCAACTGGATCCCAGGCTCACGTACTACCGATCAAACATGATATCGCACATTCGCACACGCTAAAACAAAGATCACACACCTACCACATCATGCATTCATGCATCTACAAGAAGGCTTTGCATGGATGCATACACCTACCATTTGATCACAATAGCTGCAATATTTTTTACCAGACAAACAAAAAAGTTCTCTGGTGAAGTTTTTTATATAACCATAGTGGGCGTTAACTTGGGATCGGAGGAGATGCATGCATGCATGCATGCATGGGAGAGAAGTCTCAGTTCAACACGCCGGGTGCCAACTGCATGCCAATCCAATGCACCCGTGATCCACGTGTGGTTTTACCAAGCAGTTATAATATTAATTTCCGTAGCTACTAGTAGAGCCGGCCGACTTGCTATACCTGGTCAGCTGGTCTCCTGCCAATTCTGCCTCCAAAACTAGGCCCAATAGAAGGACGAGACGAGGGTATACGAGACTAGGCTAGTACGCTATGCCAAGTCCACCACGGCAGCCTCTTCTTCTGTGACGACGCTGTGACGACAGCGTCAAAAAGTAATCTGAAGAAAAAAAAAATTGCAGCAGCTCTAATGAATATAATCGCGCCAAACTTTCAGAGTCGGTCATTCAAAAAAACTTTCAGAGACGGCTGATCATACCAGCGCGCGAGCACGCACGTGTCCACCCCCGCTGACTAGCCCTCGGCTATCGCGTGGTAAATTGAATAGTAGCCTGAATGCCTGAAGCCCTGATCGATCCAGCTAGGAAAATGACTCGAGAAATTAAAGCGAGTGAATTGACAACATTATGATCACAAGCAAGTCACCACCGTCGTCAGATCTCAGGCGACTAGTAGTTGAAGGAAGCTGCGATCGCGTCAGTGTCCGCCTCTCTCTGAACATGGAGCTTTCGCCTTTCTCCCGGGCACCTGGCAGCCGTCGACCTCGCTCCCCCGCCGTGGACGTGCTCCATCTCCATGGACCATGGTGCCGCTGCCGCCCAGCCCAGCTAGCTGTGCCTGTGTGTGCCCCCAACGGATCCAGCTGCCTGCCTGCTTCTGCGTTGCTGCCGCCTTGCTGCGCGCGAGTCCGGCCCGCTGCCGATGGAGCGACAGGATCGATGGTTGGTCGGAAGTTTCGCCGTCGTGCTGCTCTGGTGGTCGTTTTGTTCTTCGTTGCTACCAGATGGGGTTCGGCAAAAAGGGGACAGGGAACGAACGTCCATGCAGCGCCGGAGCTAGCGGTGGTCAGTCAGCGTCCGAGTCGTCTCTGTGCTGCTGTCCTCTCCCAATGCGTGCCGACATGAGCCGTGGCTGGCATTAAGATAACTTAACCCGCAGTTTTCACCGGGGACTTCAGTTTTCACAGGATCAACTGTGCTGATTATTCATTCACTCTTTTCTCTAATTAGCATGGGAATTTCTAAACTCTCTAAGAAATCTTAGCATTTTTTTAAAAAAAAACTTACACTGTCCCAAAGTATAGGTCATTCTGGCCTTTTATGTACATTTAGTTTTTGCTATACACTTAGATATACACTACGTCTAGGGCACATACGTAGAAAAGCCAAATGATTTATAATTTAGAATGAAAGGAGTAAATATTAAGATATAATATGATAGACTGAATATATTACAATAGATGCTAGCTCTTCTTGCATTGCCACAACTGTTTTTGTCCTTTTTGAACAAAAACAATTACATACAACATAGCACCGTTGCTCCCTCAGTAGAACTTCTATTATATATAATTACAAGCAATATATTCTTTCCAGCAAAAAAAATTACACACATATATTACAGTACAATATTCAGTCTGCAAATAAAATATAATACCTGATCCGGCTTATTCAGCTTATGCTCTTTTTAGCTGGTTATATTACTCCATACAGAGGTTGTGATAGCCCGAAGTCTTGGTTTGCTTTGCATTATTGCTTTCTCAGGTTTATATACTAGTTCCGGTTATCTATCATATTATTCATAAATGTTTACTAAAATTGACTCTTGGTCAATGGTCTTTATTTGATAATGGGTACGCGCGGCTAGTAGCAATCATACTTAACAATAGCATTTACTAGAATTCTTGACAGGGCATGATCGATCTGTGTAGTCCATCCCATTTTATGTTTTTGGAAGAAGCTGGACGTGAAAGCCGTCTGGAAATCGCAGCCCGGGATAAAACATCATCGTCCCTCCACTGATGGCTTTCCATCTGTCCATGAGAACGCACACAAGATTAACATTGCCGTACAGTTCAAAGCTTTTGCATGTCATTATCTATGCTCTAAGTATATTTTTTTACCTGTATCTGGTGACCAGGCAGTGGAGAAACATAGCCATTTGCAGCTTGGCAAAGTCGGCACCGACACATAACCGCAAACCACCCCCGAAGGCCATAAAATCCTTAGAGCCTCCAACTGGTTCAGATGTGTCCTGTACCACGTACACATAGATGAGTGATCATGATAACATTTTGCACTACACACAGTTTAGAATGACATATATTTTTTTAAAAAAATTAAGTTGCTTCTACCATAGAACAACTTGTATGAGAATACAACATTGGTATAAGTTGCAAAATGCACAAAGGCAGGGATGCATGATTGCATGAACTTGTCAAACATGTGCATGTGCAGTCATGTGTACACCATCGAGCGTATTTTGTCCTAAGCCCTCGGCATCATCTTTGTTTTTTATTTTGAGTTAGTGAGGCCGTTTGAAAATAAATAAGATAAAGTGTGGCTACAAAAAGTAGGCCTGCGATATGATATGCATCCATTTATACTTATTTGACATATACAACCATAGCCTAGTAATTCAGTTTTTCACAAAATTTTAACGCACGAAACATTTTAAACCTTCCTTGTCACCATCGAAAAATACACCGGGAGTGGTGGCGGTGGTGGTGGTGGGGGGGTGTAAATGTGACCGTGGATGTACACATTGACAAGTTTATGCATTTGTTGCATGTTTTGCAATTTATCTGATCAAAGTGATACCACAATACAAGTTGTTGTATAATGGGTCAATTTACTCTTTTTAAAACTATCTAGGTCAAGATTTGTTTGTGATGAGTTTCACTTACCATCCATCTCCATGGATCAAACACCGAGGGATCCTCATAAACCTTTGTGTTCAGGTGTGCTGCAGATGGGCATATCATGATCTTTGATCCTTCTGGAATAGTGTACCCTAAGTGCACAAGTTGAAAGTGGCAATTTATCAACGGATAGATTTTTACATTATTGATCAATTCCCATGAGTGAATACTCCAGCAGCTAGAAAAAAAAATGAATACCCTTTATGTGCACGTCCTGGTTTGATTGTCTGAACATCAACGGGGCTATGTTTGCCAACCTAAGAGATTCATGTATAACCTATATATGTGATGTAGAAAGGATTTTAGTGTGCAAGACGAGACAAACTTTGCATTATTCTTCCATGGACCAGATATATTTGAGTGTTTTTGAAAGTTTATTTTCTCTTTTAAGTAATTGCACGTACATGAGATGTGAATTTCATAGACTTGTACTCCTCCCACGTGATATCAGAGTCTGGATCAACCCTTCGTCTTTCCAAGATTTTTTCATGCTCCTCCTGAAAACATCACATCAAATAGGCATCTGATGTAAACATCACATGAAATACTTTGCCTGAGAGAAGCGTACGTGTTCGTTGTGGCAACAAAAATATCTACGTGCTTACAGTCAGTTCTTGCAGCGCTTTCGGGTTGTCCGTCAGAAACTTAAGTATCGCGGTCAGTCCCATTGATGTCGTCTCGTGGCTTGCAAAGAGCAGCAAGAACAATAAATCCAATGCGATGTTCTCGTTCATTATAGGGTTTGGCTTGTTCAGCTCGTCGATCACAAGGTCGAAGAAATCTACGGTCTTGCGCTCTGCTGCGTTCCTGCGTTCATCGAGCTGCTGCTTCAGTACCTTCATAACGTTCTTGCGTCCCTGGGAGATTATAAACTCGAATGATGTGTCAGTCAAAAGGGCATATGCATGACTGCTAAAAATATGCAAGGTGGTTGCTACGTGGCGTACCTGCATGCACTTGTAGAAGGCTGTGCCGGGAACGCAGAGAGGGAAGGACAACAGCCCCTTGGTCCAGGCGTCGAAGCATTTCCACAGGCTTCCTCCCGATGCTACGTCGTCGTGGCTCATCAACTTCTTTGCGGTCACGCGGAATATCATCTGCACATTAATTGCGTCTATATATAATAAAAGGTACTGTATATAGATGCAGGGGCGCACTAATTAAAGATTTTCTCTCTCTCGATCGAAAGGACGGTGTGTATATTTTCCCATTATATATCCAGCGGCTTACCCTGGAGGTGGCCGTCCTGACCTCGACGTCCGGCAAGCCGATCCACGACCGGAGCTCGTCGCGCGCGCTGCGCTGGACGTCGCGGAGCAGGACGAGGCGGAGGCTCTCGGGGCCAAAGAGGCGGAGCACGAGGGTCCGGATGTGGCGGTGGAGCGGGCCCAGCGCAGAGATGATGTTGTCGTCGCCGAAGACGCGCATGAAGGAGGACGGGTACCAGATCTGGAAGGCGCGCTCCTCCTGCTGCAGCACGCGCGCGTTCAGCTCCGGGTCCAGCGACACGATCAGGTCCTCTCCCACCACGTTCGTCCGGAAGATCGGCCCGTACCTGCAAAAGTAATCTCCAAGCATAAACTTTTCATAGCAATATAGCATGCGTGCCCAAGCAATTTCTTCTTTACAAACTGGAGATCAAATTGCTCGTCAGATCACTAATATATATACCTATCCAAGCGTTGCTTGAAGAAGGGCAAGAGCTCAAGGGTCGGGGACGCTGCGAAGAACTGGAGCGTCTCACCAGGAGCGGCAGGCCCCTCGACCCCGGCGGCAGCCTCGCTTCATCACCCGGCCGGCTGTTCCTCCATTTGAAGGCCAGACGGAGAAACAAGATAGTAGCTAAAAGAGTCACGGATAGAGCAGCCAAGTAATGCATCGACATTGCTAGTACTATCGTTGCAGTACTGGGACTACTCAGCTCTCTCGCCTTAATTACTGTGTTTATGGATGCGGCCGGCCATGCCTATATATAGCCGCTAGCAGGTCGCTTCCAAGAGAATCGGTAGTAGGATACGTTAGACCAGCTGTAGAGTATTGGGCATGGTCTGCATTTGTACGGACTTTTTTAACTTTAGTTAATACTAGCATAGACGCACATGCGGCATACACGTGAATGCCGTGCAATTTATTTTATAAAATTTTTTATCAAAACAATTAATGACATCAAAATATTTAGGACTTTGCATCCCTCTACAATTTGCCGCGGAACCATAACAATTAATTTATCTCGCACAGCTTGAGCTACCAACCGCCTATGAATGACTAAGGCCCCGTTTGGGAGCGCTCCGCCAGCTCCAGCTCCGGGCACTGCAGATTACTGTTGTGTTACTGTAGCACGAAGCAGGAGGAGCCACAATTTTCAGCTCCATCAGCTTCTCCGCTCGGGCAGTTGATTGAAGCACCTCGATATCCGTTTTAGCTCCATGCTACAGTGTAGAACAGTGTCAAACGATAACCAGCTACTGTAGCTCGGAGCTGAATCGCTCTGGTCGAAGCGCTCCCAAACGGGGCCTAATTGTCACAATGACTTTCAGTCTCTGACAACACAAGCTGTTGTTAATGCGTGAATTCCCTCACCTGATTCAAAATTTAGGTTCAGAAACAGGTACCATCCCAAATTAAGGGAGTGACACAATCTGATTTTCGATGATCAGAAAAATAGCACAAATATGGATCGGTTGAATGATTTATTTTGGACTATCAACCGTAATCACGAACTACACACATCGTGCCATGCATGCACGCAGAATCAAACCATTACACGAGGCAAACAATGATATGATTATCAACCGTAATCATGAACTACACACACATCGTCCCATGCATTGCGTTTATAGTTCTGTTGTACAAAACCTAAAAGCAAATGGTTCAAGAAAGGTTGGGATATATTGATTTGTGGACTCAAAAAAAAAAGAACACATCGGTCAATGCAAAAAAAAATTGAATTTTTTGAGTTAACTAATCACTATATGCTCAGATGGATAAAAAACACATGCACATAATAAGAAGGTCTAGCCAATGTAGCTAGACGAGGTAGGTAATTTCGACAAGCAGCTAACATGCTTTCATTATAGATGGTGAGAGGACAGAGAAGTCCCTGACCGCACATGATTATCCAGGGACCAGGAAGGATACATCGACGGTAACGGCGCCATCCTGTCCTCGCCATCGCGGTCTCGTGAAGCTCCCATCTCAGGTGCTGGCCGCGGATTTGCAGGGCGACAAGATGGGAAGGCGGCGTGTTGGGTGCGGCACGCCGAAAGTTTTAGGGGAAAAAAACGAGAGATCGAGCTGAGAAACAGGAATCCTGCGGAGACGGGAGCAGAGAGAAAAAAAAGAGCCGGATGACATGGGTACGGACGTACGGTGGTGTGGGTAGCACCCAGGGCGGTGACAAAAACATTAGAATTCTGACACAATCATTTTCTAACACGATTTTTACGGGTCTCAGTACTTTCTCACCTCCCTCGGTTCTGACAGGTGGGTCCAACGTGAGGGGTACGATGGACCCAAATTGGATGAAAAGTATTTTCAATTGTTTTCGTTCTTTATAGTATAGATAGATAGATTCAGTTAATTGAGCCTAATGACCGAAATTAACCAGACTTAATTTCTAGAACCCAAGATCAGATTAGAGATATAGTAGTATTTTGGTTTCGGTCTCAGTATTATCAATTCGGGCTTCGGTTAATTTTGCCCACCGCTAATATACAGGACTACAGGAGTAAAGTGTACTGGCCGGTCTTTGCACCAAGACGGTACGCAAATCGGTTAGAAAACGCTAAAAAAATGGTTACAAAACGTACATTCAACTAATAAAGCTTTAAACTATACTTTGACCAGTCGTCAGTCGATGTGGACTTGGAGCAATACAAATCCAACGTACTGGTCAAATTAGATTTATAAGAAAAAAGAAATAGTTGAAATGCCCATATATGTCAACAAAATATGTCTACACTGAAAAATACAAACCGTTCTATAGTCACTCGATTTTGTTAACTATTTTCATATTAAATTACGGGTACTAGTCTATCTACCCGTGCTCCTGCACGGGCCAATAATTTCAAGAGACATGAGTATTATAAACACATGAAAAATCTATGCTCTTACCTAATAATCAAAATTATTTTACTCTGCACTCTCTCTAATTTTTTAATCACTTTGCATCGTACTCATATATATGTTTAATTGAACCCTCAATTTGAGCTATGCAATTGACATGGAAATTGGTATTTTTATAGTTTACTTTACATGTATACATGGTCTATATTGGTGACACACGTCATGCATATGTATCTCAACAAGTTAGTATTTTCCATCATAACAATTGTAGAAATAGGTATTTAAAACTTTATGTTTTTTTACCGAAGTTAGCAGAGGAAGGCTCTCCCTATTTTTTGTGTAATTTTTTATTCCACACCCGTTTAATGCGCTCCCATAGGGAGTCGAACCCGGGCCTCCTAAGTGCTCTAACCACTAGGCTAGAGGCCCTTTCACAAGAAACTTTATGTTGGTGTGCATTGGGATTTCTTTATAGTGAAGTATGCAGTGATAATAGCATATATGAGTAACTTAGATGCAGGTTTAGTGTTTGAGCTATGGTTTAACATGAAAATATATGGTCTACATGTTGAGACACATCATACATAAATGTCTTAAGTTCATATATTATATTATTAACAACTAATGTCATAAATAGGTAATTTAAAATATATATTGGTGCATTTTAGGATATTTGTTAATGGCATATAGATTTTTATTATTAAAATGGCAGATGTAGGTAATTCAAATGCAAGTTTAGGGGGGTAATTTGAAGTTATTTTTATAATGGCATATGTGGGTAATTTATATGAATATTGGGGGTAATTTTTATTATTTTTTATAATGGTAGAGACGGGTAATTTAGCTATAAATTTAGGGGTTACTTTAGACTGTTTTTTAATGGCAAAAGTGGGCAATTTTTTTTAAAAAATATAATAGATCCAATAACTAATGATTTGAGTCTATGGATTGATGCCAGATATTTCTGATTTTTTGACAAATTCTAGAATTTTTTCTAGCGCATCTCGGGTGGATTAATGTGAAGGCATGCAAAGGAGTCTCCAATCAGTAAGATATTTTAAGTAGAGATCACCTTCTTTTCCTAAAGATCTAACGTAGCACCTAATTTTCTATTCCATAGGTAAAAGAACATACCACATTTTTGTGAGCCAGGCCCTCATTTTTTGACAAAAGATATTGTTTTACTAGATTTTAGTTAAATCGCATCAAAAATAAAAAATGATTAAAATAAATTAATTCATGAAACTTCCTAATAGCCGTATTGGCGGCAATAAACTTGAGTGAATCTGACTCGACAATGCAAAGCATAGAAACACCTGACGAGTGGTTTTTATGGGTAGGCTAGGGCAACAGCAGCCGGGTAGAAGTAGAATGGCTCAAAATATTCTACTCACTTGGTTTTTCTTTTCTAGGAGTACTAGTATATTAAAACCTCTGCCTAGACAACAATTAAATTAAGCCTTTGCATAGAAAACAATTAAATAAAGCCTTTGATTCTGTTGATGACGATGAGATGCAAGGGGATAGAGCAACCCCAACGCGGTTACCTGGCTGGGTGCTCTGTCAGGTCAACTAAGCTCGGATGAAATAGTTGGATGTCTGCAGATGACAGTAGGGCTTGCAGAAGCTACACTGCCCTCAGATGGGGGCCGCAAATTCTATGAGAGTTAAAGTGACGAGCAGTGGATATATGGAATGGATAGAATTGTGGGACCATGTGAAGTAAAAGTTGTGCAGGTTCCATTTGATGCATAGTAGCTCAAGACTACCCATATCTATGAGGAACATGCTTTTTTACTCGAGGCCACTACTCTTGTATGCCTGTGTTGATCCTGCCCTTACTCGTATACCCGGCGTTAACTTGGGGAGGGGGGGCCACTGAAACTTTGAGCACTCCAACCTCGACCAACCAGCGAAAACCAACCAGCGTTCTCCGCCGCCCCCCGACCGGCCCCCTCCCGTCCGCCTCCGGCGTGCTCGTCGGAGTGCGCCGGGAGCGGGGCCCCGCCTCTTTAGCCTGTAGATAGCTCTAGTAGTAGTGCCTTTATGGCTTTCGCCCGTTGTGGTAAGTCCTGCCCGGAGTTTGCTGCCGTCTTCGTCGTCGTCGCCGCGGTCTTCCTCGGCTTCCTCGTCGCCGTCGTCGTCGCTTCTGAGGTCAGTCTAAATAAAATAAATCCCCTCCCTCTGGGCCTAGATCTGCTCGTCCCCGCCTTAGATCTGGGTCTTCCCCTCTCTCCGGTTCTGCTCGACCTCGCCATGGAACCGGCGAGTTCCCTTTCCTCTGCGTCTTCTCCAACTCCAGTCAGCTGGAGTTCGTCAAGGCGCCCCACCGTCGCCCATCTTGCTGCAGCTCTGCATCAACCTGCATCAAGCCCTCTTCAGCTCCTTCGTCATCGGTCCGGCAGCGAGCCACCCACCGGCTCTGAGGACGGCGGTCTTCTACCCGCCGGCGACTTCTTCAACATTATCTTTGGTTCTCCGGCGATGCATCTCCATGACGCCGCCCTCAACCACTTCAAGCCTACGCTCGGCGAGGCCCTTCCGCACTGGCCCCATGCGTCCGTGACGCCTCTGGAGGCGACCGCCGGCGAGCTGCTCATCGGTGTTGGTTCTGGATCTGAGTCCTCTAGGGACCTTGATGTAATTGGCTCCTTTGTTAAGGGCCTAGTTGTAAGTTTGCTGCTTTAATATAATATATGTGGTGGTTGTCAAAAAAAAAAAAACTTGGGGAGGGGGTCCATCAGCTGCCTGAAATACGGAAGCATGACAAGTTGACAACTTGACAAGAGAGGTAGTATCAATTCTACACACGCGGACACACCCAGTTCCAAAACTGTGGCCAATGAAATCCAACTCATTCGTGGTCCACGTGTAGTTTTACCGGCTGTTAGAATATTCGTCTCCTGCGAAAATAAGCAGCTAGCTAAGGCCAATAGAAGAAGGAGAGTACGAGACTAGTAGTAGTGCAAGTACAGTACTCCTATACTATTCCAAGTCCGCCAGTGGCGAACTCAGAGATTTAGACAGGATCGGATCGGAGACCAATATGTGGAAAAGATTAGTACTACTAGTAGTAGCTCGTCCTCGGCTCTCGATCGCGTGGTGAATACTAGTAGTAGTAGCGATATGAAAAGGACTCGATTCGAGAAAGCGAGTGGATTCTGGTGATGAGACGACGACTAGTACCTACCAGTCCTCGTCGCGTCCACGTCCGTCTCTGAATTTCTAACAGGCACGGCCGCACGGGCAGTTGGCCAGTACGTTATTGCATTGTCGCCCCCACTGTGCAGTGGACTGCTCCATGATGTACACATGGTGCCGGCCGATCTGCTGGGCCCCGATAACGGATGATCGAGCTGCTGCGTTGCTACCTGCCACCTTGAGCCACAAGTTGGTTGGAACTTGAGGTTTTGTCGGCGGCCCTGCCGCTCGTGGTCTTTTTCTTCTTTGCTACCACAACGGCCCAGGGTTCGCACTTCGCAGCGCCAGTGCAGTCAGTCACTCAGCGTCCGAGTCGTCTCTGTGTTGCTGTCCGATCCTGTCGCCATGCTTGCCGGATGCTGGACACGAGCCGAGACTAGTATTCACAGTTTCACCGGACCTCATGCGGGAGCTATACGAGAGTACTAAAGTTTTCTAACGTCAATCTTAACAAATCCCCTAAAAAAACGTCATCTTACAAATGGCCAACAGGTTTATAGTATATTTAAAATAAAGAAATAGTCCAATATATTCCGGACTCTACGTCGCAATGCAATATATCCTGTCATTATAAAAAAAAGAAGCACACTGATAGGCAAAGCAAACAGTGATATAAGCATAGCCTATTATTAAACAGTCATCCGTTCCTCGTGAAGATCTCTATAGCCGTGGACTCCAAACCTCACCAGCCTTTGGTACAGCATTCATGTCCTCCTTTTGAAGCAAGGTCTGAAATCATATCCAGTGTGCAGCCCTGAAAAGGATTTGCAAACAGGTCGTTTGTTTACTTTATAAAAAACAATGATATGGCCCAACAAACAACACTTATGCAACTATGAGTATTATGTTTTGTTCCTTCCACTTCACACCTAGTAGCCATGAACCAAACATATGAATAATATTATTAGATTTTTTTAAGCCAGAGACAGTATGAATTATTCTTCAAAACAACCTAGCCAAAAATATAAGTTGCATAGTCTACTTATTACCACAAAAGCAACAACACGCCTAGCCAAGTTATCTTTAGTTAGAATAACCCCCAATGTGGAGGAGCCATAAGAAGATTTTTACTTTTTGGTATAGTTTAAATTTCCACAATGGTTTGTTAATAGGGAGTACCCTGTTATGTAGGATCGCTCTATACATTTTAATTGACTGGACAGACAAGAACCATTATTTTTCTTTGTAGAATGTTATTTATATGTTATGACATTTTTTCAACATATATTTATCTTTAATTATATATGCTCTCAACGTATATTTATCTTTAATTATATATGGTATGCCGTTTTTTCTTTGTAGAATGTTCTACTGCCAAGTAGAAATATATGTTGAATTAATTGGTACAGTGTGACTTTTTTTCGAAGTTGGTATATATTCCTGTTGTATCCTTGTCTTTTGGAAAACTTTTGTATCGCCGTGTTGTCATATTCGCATTGATGTATCCATATCGGTGGCGTATGCGTATCGGTCGGAGCACGCTGGGTTGGTGAGATCACGTCTAAAGTCTTGGCAGCGTGTGGCTCACAGGAGTAGACTGCTTAGGGTGGGAGACCCACCCAAAGGTTTTAATATATAGATAGACAGTATGAAAATCTGTTATCTTAATACAATCTTTACTTATTTCTAAAAAGAGAATTGCTTCTTTCCTATTTTTGGTCCGTTCTGACATGTGGATCCCACATAATTCATTGAACTCTAACCACGGTTCTAATGTTTGGTATTAATTTCTTAATCAACTTAGAGTTCTAACTAAGCCATCAATCTTTACTCCCTCTCTGTCTCTACTTATCTTATCTTACCTTTTTTTTTTCTGTTGTACGTCAACTGCAGCCTATCCGGATTTGGAATACACGCTGTCGTTGTCCCTGTCCTTCCCGCACGCTTCTTTCTTTTTTCCACGTCCGGATCGGAATACAGGCCGTGTGTCCTGTACTTCCCGGTTTTTTCTGCGCCTAAAAACTAGAACCGTGGACGTTCAGCTCCACCAACCACCTTGTCAGAGTTTGGTTGATGTTTAGGGACACATGTCACTTTATTTGAGCAAACGGTGCATGTTGCAGGATTACAAAAGTCATATTAAAAAAATAGCACAAAGTTTAGTACTTAATTAAGGTCATGATGTAAAAAGCATGCATTAGATCAAGGAAACCCCATAAACCAGTCACTATCATATGTCATATGTGACAATAAATATAGCCAATATTCTTTTTATTATCGTGGTAAAGGATTATTGTTTTGAAGAACATGCATGTATGCATACCACATAGATACATAACGTAAATATTCTTTTCAAAGATTCTAGCTAGCTGTTAATTTCCAAACTTTGGAGGTCTATACCAGCTTTAAAAAACAAGACACGTAGGGGTAATCCAATATATACTCGAATAAAAAAACTGGGTGATAGAAATTGAAGCATCTAGGCCATCTTAGATGGCGAGTTTTGGTGATAAATGACAATATCATCTATGTGACTAACGTGTGTGTTGAAGGAACATTTATAAACATGTTAATGTCGCATGGAGTGTATGAAAGGAGGCCCCTCAATTGGAATCAAATCGGATCATTCATGAAGGCTTAGGACTTTTCTAGATCTAAGTGTCATAAGGAGATGAAGGACACTTAGTTTAGTTAGGTTATCTAGTTTTCTAGATAGACCGTACTATTAAGGGGGGTCGCTAAGTTAGTAGCTTGATCAAAGCTAGGTCTATGCTTGAGTTAGATGCACACATACCAAAACCTAGCCCAAAACATCCCAAATATCTAATATATCAAGTTTGAAGCAAATCCAAAACTCAAAGGGCTTGAATTGGACGAGTTTTGCAAACTCAGTGGACGACGTATGATACGCCATGCAACGACGTACAATTCAAGAAGGTGACGGCGCTCTATGAATTCCGAGCAGTGGACACGCCGTATCATCCGCCATTACTGTGCGTATGAAGGACGGATGATACGTCGTGCAGGGCATGAAGCTGTCCAAGATGGGTCTCAAATACCCTAGGCGCCGTATGATACGCCGATGGACGGCGTAGTATCGGCGTACATGTTACACAGTGAGCATGTCAAGGTCAAGTTGGAGGAAAAGCCACGTGTTGACACTAGATTTTCGCACCAGATATGCTAAGTAATGAGGTGACGTGGTAAGGCCGGTGGGCCCATTGACTGGTCAAAGCCGAAGATGACAGAGAAGGAAACCGATATGCAGAAGAGGTCCGGTAAGGCAAGAAGTCCAATTTAATGACAAACGGAGAAGGGCGCATCGGCTGAAAGAGGAAGCGTATCAGATATGGGGACTATTTCCTTTTCAGAAGGTGTTTGAGAGTCCCGTTGTATCTTAAGCTTAGTTTACCTTATTTAGTTAGTCTGGTCCGATCAGGACTCTCCATGACCAGGGTATAAATTTGAAAGGTGGAGCAAGCCAAGTGCAGATC
>CM014278.1:53303867-53335590 GCA_004135705.1 Alloteropsis semialata
TGTTGAACTGGCCAACGGTTTCCTGTTGATGGCCGATGGAACTATAGTCGGCCCACATGGTGAAAAGTATGCCAGAACTCTGAGCGAGCAAGAAAAACAACCTGCAGTTGCAAGGCTACGCGCAGAGGTTCCTTCACATCAGCGTATGGTCGGAGATTACAATAACTATGTGATAGACATAGCTGATGGGACGCCACATGGAAATCAACAGTCCGATTGGTCACAAAAGATAGCCGAGGTGATCCAGAATCAATTCGGCTTGAAGCCTAAAGATGAAGCGAGGTTGTATCGGCACCCGTACCCATCTTATTTTGATGCAGTGCCACTTCCTCCACGTTACAGAGTGCCGGACTTTTCCAAATTCTCCGGGCAAGATGATATGACCACCATCGAGCATGTGAGCCGATTCTTGGCTCAGTGTGGTGAGGCTGCTTCTGAAGAGGGACTCAGGCTCAGATTTTTCCCTCTGTCACTGTCAGGGCCGGCGTTTACCTGGTTTACGTCGTTGCCAGCAGGATCAGTCACAGGATGGTCCGATATGGAAAAGCAGTTCCATAAATACTTCTTTTCTGGTCTCAATGAGATGAAGATCTCTGATTTGATTGCTATCAGGTAGAGGAATGATGAGACCGTCAAGGAGTACATTCAACGGTTCCGTGACACTAGGAATCGATGCTATAGTTTGAAGCTATCTGACATGCAATTGGCCGAGCTTGCATTCCAAGGTTTGCTCGCGCCGATTAAGGAAAAGTTTTCTGCTCAGGAGTTTGAGACATTGGGGCAATTGGTTCAGAAAGTGTCAGCTCATGAGGTCCGATATCAGGAGATGAAGCGCATGAAGTTTTCTAAACAAGTATCTTATCTCTCTGATACTGAAGAAGAGGCTGATGTTAACATAGCTGAATGGACTAAATCCAAGAAGCCAGTGTCGCTCCCGTGGATCAAACAGAATCCTGAGAAGTTTGGTTTCGACATAACAAAGGCCGATAAGATTTTTGATTTGCTGCTCAGTGAGAAGCTCATCCAGCTTTCTCCAAATCACTCGATTCCATCGGCCGATGAATTGAAGAAACGTAAATATTGCAAATGGCACAACTCAACATCTCACGAGACCAATGAATGCAAAGTGTTTAGAAGGGAGATCCAATTAGCTATTGAGTCTGGCAAGATCAAATTTGAAGACAGCAAGAAAGCCATGAAGATTGATGGTCATCCCTTTCCCAATAACTTTGCTGATTTCTCCTTTTCTGTTAATATGGTTGATGCTAATGAGAAGGGGAAGTTCAAAGTGCTTACATCGGACCACGCCAAGAGTTCTGGTGCCGTTGATCCTGTGGTTCAAGTTACTGTTGAAGAGTTACGCAGGAATCATCAGGCATTTGGGCGTGAATCTAATGCTCCTGGTGGATATCGGCCGCGTGTGACTTCCCAAATGTTGATCAACAAATACAAGAGGCAACAGGCAGCAGCCCGAGCGTGGGAAGAACGCGAGGAACGACGACGTCGGAGGCGTGAATATCAAGCAAGGCGGCATGATGAAGAGTTTGATGATCGGCGCCGACGTGATGACAGGTCCGATGGCCGACGCCAATATAATGAGTGGTCTGATGGCCGACGCCAATATAATGAGTGGTCCGATGGCCGACGCCGATTTGATGACAGGTCTGATGGCCGGCGCTGGTTTGATGATAGAGTTGACAGTCATCGACAGTATGATTATAGGTCCAATTGGTATACGGATGAACGTCAAGATTACGACAGATACAACCAGGATGATGATCATTGGGGGTGTCCTTTCTTCGTATTCTGCTGGAATGAGAAGCTTAGACTGCCATCGAAAGCAGATTGTCCTGAATGCAGCTTCCAGTATGAAGAGTACAGAGCTTCCAAGAGAGGTCGACGATCAGTTCATGAACGGATCGGCGTCAGGATCGATGATCATCATCAAAGAGATGAAGGCCGGGTTAACACTCATGGCCACAAAAATAATGAAGGCCGGGCTGATGCTCATGGCCCTGAAAAAATGGAAGAGAAAGCTCCAGTTCACAATCGGACTGAAGAACCTCCAATGAGGCCTGGACAGTGGTGCCCGTCAGGGATTTCTAGGTCCAAAAAGAGACACGTGCAACGATTGCGCTATCATGAGCAGATTCAGGAGCAGGAATTGGCAAAAGAAAAGAAGACATGGCGCGTCAAGATGGCCAATGATGATGAAGCAAGCACATCGGCTGCAATAAACATGGTTTTGATGTTGCCTTTTGATTTTGCTACTCCTGATGAACAGGACGATGATGAGGTCAATTATGAACTGGAGGAAGCCGCTGCATGCTTGGTTCTGGATTCAGAGAAAGCTATCTTTGAGAAACCAAATGCAAATGGGTATCGGTATCTGAAGCCTCTGTACATCAAGGGATACGTTGATGGGAAGCCGATGACCAAGATGTTGGTTGATGGAGGAGCTGCAGTCAATCTCATGCCTTATTCCACGTTCCGCAAATTGGAAAAAGGGATTGATGATCTAATCAAGACCAATATGACGCTCAAGGACTTTGGCGGAAACGTTTCAGAGCCTCGGGGGGCAATTCATGTTGAATTGACCATCGGCAGCAAAACATTACCGACTACCTTCTTTGTGATTGATGGCCAAGGTTCTTACAGCATGCTCCTTGGACGAGATTGGATTCATGCCAACTGTTGCATCCCATCCACTATGCACCAATGTTTGATTCAATGGCAGGGCAATAATGTGGAGATCGTCCCAGCTGATGATTCGGTTAGCATTGCTACAGCTGAGTCAACGATTTGGGAGTTTGAAGGAATAGAATGCCTGTCAGGGAAAACATGGGATGGTGACTTCCTCGAGGTATCCGATCAAGGACTACGGCCGATCCAAGCAGTCGGTTCTGAGACTTTATTTTAAATGACTGATTTGGTTGCCGATCATTGTGGACCTAACATTAATGCTGCTAAGCAATGCACCATGGAGCTTGATGCAATTGGTCCGATCAATACAGAGGCCGATGTGGTTGATGCAGTTCCCTGGACCATGTTCTTTGATGGTTCATCTTACAATGATGGTTGCAGAATCGGCCTTCTTATTATTTCGCCACGAGGGGCAAGATTCGAGTTTGCTTATCCGATTGAAAAGTGCACAAATAATCAGGCGGAATATGAAGCATTGATGAAAGATCTCCGGATTCTTAAAGAAATCGGCGTTCAATTTGTTGAGCATATTCCAAGACATCATAATGAGAAAGTAAATCGGCTGGCGCAAAAAGCGTCTGGTTATTGGCCTATGTCCGATGTGATGGTACAGGAAGGAGATTGGAATCATTGAATATTTGAAGGATTCTTCTGTCAAGACTTCCAGGAAGTTATGTTACAAATCAATCAGTGCTGGAATACCAAGATTCAAAAGAAAGGATTTCAACATCTATGCTAACACGACGTCGGCTCGTCGATCCGAAAAATTATGGTATGATCAAGTAAATTCTATTTCTTACTGCGAAATACTTGGGAATTTTATTTTGAGAAAATAAAATACATAGCTTAGTTCCTCAATGATATGAAATTCCTACCAGAGCCATATGTTGATATCTTTTGAAAACTTTACACATATGCTGCTTGTTTTGTATTGAGCATTGTCAAATTGTTTGTGACCCTTGTGAGATTCATTTCATGCTTTTAAGATCGAGATCACGTACACTCCACATATTATTCCATTATTGAGTATGCTAGACTTTAATTTTTGGACACGCCACTGTCGTTTGGCCTGGATTCACATACTCGATTATTCATATGCTGACTTCTATACTGGGAGTTACGCAAAAACATGCCTTCCATCCATACAAAAATACTTCGTCCCTTTGACATGACTCTTCAAATTCATTATGTAAAAGGTATGGGCTATGCAAAAAAAAAAGTGATAAAAATAAATATGAAAGATAGCCCATATCTGAAAAAAGTAAAATGAAGAGTCATGCAAAAGGGAGTTTCACTCAAAAATTCCACACACATGCACATCTTGATCTGATTGTATGACTCGTTTTCTCCACTGGATCCGGTTTTTGACTTTGCAAAATATGCAGTGCAAGTATGCTTCCTTTCTATATCCTACCCTGAGCTCCACAAAAAAGGCCTTATTAGAAGTAGGAAGAAAAAGAGACGATACAGTGCCTTGGTGAGGAATAATACACATTGAGCAATCTGAGAGAATCATTTGAGGAGCGAAGTTATGTTTTGATTTGAAAATGAAAAACCAAGTTATTTAGCAGGAAGAGTAGAGTTTTCTTGATTATTCATATTGGCTAACATGTTATGATAAAGAAGCTTGAAGAAAGGTATCGGCTATGAAAAGGGCAGTGCTAGAGAAATCAAGATGTTGAAGCGAATTGCATCGGCTAGGAGATTGAGACGCTGAATTTACAGAATTTCGAAGCATGAATCCTTCATACTCCGAAACTGGGGGGCATGTGTTGACACCAGATTTTCGCACCAGATATGCTAAGTAATGAGGTGACGTGGTAAGGCCGGTGGGCCCATTGACTGGTCAAAGCCGAAGATGACAGAGAAGGAAACCGATATGCAGAAGAGGTCCGGTAAGGCAAGAAGTCCAATTTAATGACAAACGGAGAAGGGCGCATCGGCTGAAAGAGGAAGCGTATCAGATATGGGGACTATTTCCTTTTCAGAAGGTGTTTGAGAGTCCCGTTGTATCTTAAGCTTAGTTTACCTTATTTAGTTAGTCTGGTCCGATCAGGACTCTCCATGACCAGGGTATAAATTTGAACCCTCGTCCATTGTAAAGAATAACTCTCACAATCAATACAACCCGGCTTCACGCCAAAACCCTAGTAGTAGTTACCGACGAAGCTCATTGGTGGACGGGCTGCATCAGTTCTGATCTCCGGCTTACCAGTAAGTTAGTCAATTTATCGAACTAGTATAGGCTTTGAATTGAGGCGCATCGCCCTTTCTCGTTTATATTGTTCAACCGATTTATCTCTGGATAATCAAGATTGATATAGATTCCCTACGTCGGAGCTAGATCAATATTGATTATTCAACAGATTATCGTTTATCGGACTATACTTTAAGCCTAGATTCCCTACGTCGGAGCTAGGTATCAAGGTTAGTCTAGATTCCCTACGTCGGAGCTAGAATAATCTTGATTACTAAAGGTAGTCTTTGCGGTTTGTTGGAGCTGCTAGATTGGTTTAGATCTACGCCATGTGAATCAATTCTACTTCTTCAACGGCTTTGAGCATAGGTCTTGGTCCGATTTAAGCAATATTTATCTTACATCATCGTTCTATGTCTAATCCTGCTTTGTGGTTTAATCTGGTTGTTCTTGGAGTATTGCATTGGTGTAGATTCCCTACGTCGGAGCTGGATCTTTGTAATACGCTTAGATTAATCTTTGACTGTCATGTTTGGTCTAGATTCCCTACGTCGGAGCTAGGTTCATCTTGATTAGTTAAAGGAAGCTTTGGTTATGCCTTAATGTTATTTGAATGTTAAGTGTGGTGTAGATTCCCTACGTCGGAGCTGGATCTTGCTTAATTGTTCAGTAGCATATCTTAGAATCAGAACGTATCTGTTAATGTTTTGCCTGCTTATTTTGCTTAATCTGATCAACACCTGTGCGAGCATCTTGTTTAATTGACAGGTTGATGAGTCGAGTCTGATTATCTAGCTATCTGATCTGATCATAGTTGGAGAAATCTAGATTCCCTACGTCGGAGCTAGATTTCTCTGAAAAGGCTATAGTCCGATCGGCTGGTTAGATGGTCCGACAAGATGAGTCAAACTGGCAATTAGACAAGATGGACAATGTATCGGCTTACACTGTGATTATTTCATATCTTGTTTCAAGATATAGCTGATCCATTATTTACATATTGGCCTTATTTTATGCTTTATTTCATTATTCAAAGGCTGGTCTGTTATATCAATCAAGGTCCGATCCTGATTGGTCCGATTCTGAGGTCCGATTTGATGTCTGATTGAGGTCCGATCACTCGGTCCGATTGACGTCATCATTGAGGTCCGATTCTGAGGTCCGATCGGTATCGGCCGATGCGTGTCTGATTGGGTCTTGGCTAAAATTCGACGCTACTCCATCGTCTGAAATAGAGCCGGCACAATCATAGAGCAATTTAACTGTTTTATTCCCTTGTCAATTTCAGGTCAAATTGACTGGCACGCCGCGAACCTGAATTGGAGTGTAGACTGGCACTGGAGCGAAGCTGATCTCCCCGGTCATCGTGTGCTGCACGCGGGAGATACGTCCGCCGATTTTCCGCGTCAACACCACGCCATATGATACGCCGATGGGCGGCGTATATGTTTTGGCTCAGTCAGCTTCCAAAAGTGGTTTTGACCGTTGAAGTTTGAACACGCCGTATGATACGCCGATGGCCGGCGTATATGTTTTGGCTCAGTCAGCTTCCAAAAGTGGTTTTGACCGTTGAAGTTTGAACACGCCGTATGATACGCCGTTGGGACTTAATGTACCGGCGGATTATACGCCGTGTGGAAGTAGCCATTGAAAAAGGTTTTCGACCGTTTGAATTGCAGTCGCCGTATGATTCGCCGGTGCTACTTTTGCACACGGCGGATTATACGCCGTTTGCGATTTCTGGGGAGTGGTTGAGCAACGGCTAGTTCTTGGTGCCTAGCCTATATATACCCCCTTGGTCGTTTTCATGGCTGCTCTTTGGACCTCATACCAGCTGATACACCCCATGAGAGTTGCAAGGAGCCACTTGAGTGAATAGTGAAGATCTTGAGTGAGTTTGAGCTAGTTCATCCACTTAGTGTGCATCTAGCTTGAGTTTGGGCTTAGTGATGATCAAGTGAAGACTTGGTGGCTTGTTACCCTTAGTGTTTCACGGCACCTAGCCGGTCTTGGTGATTGGAGGAGTTCTTGGTGAGCTCTTGGAGATTGTGGGAGCCCCAAGATACAAGGTTGTACACGGTGATTGAAGCCCGCCGTTCCGGAGATGGAGAAAGGGTATTCTTAGTGGAGCTCTTGGTTCTTGGTGGATCAAGATGGAGCAATACTCTTAGTGAGTGCTCCAACGTGGATTAGAGGGGAGCGTCAACTCCTCGATACCACGGGAAAAAATCCGGTTGTCTTCGTGCCCTCTTTCTTTACTTTCCCGCATTTACTTTCAAGCATTTACCTTCTTGTTGTTGCTTGTTCTTGCTTGTTTAGGTTTCTTGCTTAGTGTAGTCTTAGCATTCCATAGAACTATAGGTTTGGGCAACACTAGCATGTTAGGCTAGGACTTATTTTTCATAGAGTTTGAAAAAGTCCCAATTCACCCTCCCTCCGCCCTCCTCTTGGGCCATCGATCCTTACAAGTGGTATCAGAGTTTAGGCTCTCTTTTATAGGCTTAAAAGCTTAGAGAATGGCTTCAAGAGATAGTAATGGTCCACCTAAGTTCGATGGGAGAAACTACCCTCATTGGAAAGTTCGCATGGAGTGCTACTTGGAGGCACTTTCTCCCGTTGCTTTGGCGGTTGCCATTAATCCTTTACCCGATACACCCACCCTAGATCAAGCCGCATGGAATGCCACTACCAAGAATGCTATATTTGAGTGTTTATCTGGAGGTATCTTCTCTCTAGTGTATACCAAGAAAACTGCCCATGAAGTGTGGGATTTTCTAGAGAAGAGTAATGTCGGCTCTAAGAAAATACGTGAAGAGAAGTACCAATTCCTTAGTGCTAAACTCAAGAAGTTCACTATGCTTCCGAAAGAGAATGTAGAACAAATGTTTACTAGGATGAATGTTATCATTGAGGACATAAATTCACTTAACATTGCTAATTTGTCTCAAGGTACGATCATCCGGAACATATTGCAAGCTCTTCACAAGCCCGACTACAACATCATCACTTCTCTACTCTTTGAAAATGATCTTGACAAGCTTGAAGTGGCGAAAGTAATTGGCAAAATCCGCTCCCATGAAATATTCATGATGGGTGTGGGTGTGGAAGACTCTCCCGCCACCAACAATGATCTTGCCCTCAAGGCCAAGAAGGAATCATCAAGCAAAAAGGAATCATCAAGCAAGAAGAGCAAGATGGTTATCGTCCAAGAATCATCAAGTGAGAGTGAAGAAGATGATGATGAAGAAGTGAAGAAGATGATGATGAAGAAGAAGACATCAAGCTAGCTCTCATCATGTGGAAGACAACAAAGCTTCTCTCCAAGCTAAACAAGAAGAGCTACAACTATGACCCTAAGAAGAACAACTTTCGCTCAAGGGATGGGAACAAGAAGTGCTACAATTGTGGGGAGTACAATCATCTCTCCTATGATTGTCCCAAGCCCGACAAGTGCAAGATGAAGAACAAGGAGGGAAAAGATGATGATGAGTACAAGAAGAAGGTTTCCGACAAGGCCAAGAAAAAGCTCTTCAAGAAAGGCAAGAACAAGGCCTACATTGTTGGAGAATGGGTTTCCGGTGGTGAAAGCTCAAGTGAAGATTCAAGTGATGATGAGGAAGAGAAGGGAGTTGCCGGGCTTGCCATCAAGCATGAAGAAGATGATGAACCTCCTCTTCCTCCACCACCTATGTGCCTCATGGCAAAAGGTAACACCAAGTTGAGTGATGACGAATCAAGTGATAGTGATGATGAACTCTCTCCTAATAAGCTTAAGACA
This sequence comes from Alloteropsis semialata, assembly GCA_004135705.1. Taxonomy (NCBI): domain Eukaryota; kingdom Viridiplantae; phylum Streptophyta; class Magnoliopsida; order Poales; family Poaceae; genus Alloteropsis; species Alloteropsis semialata. The sequence goes on from CM014278.1 coordinate 53,312,546, forward strand.
CTTCTAGATGAATACACCGAAACGATCAAGATGCAAAGAACCAAACTTAAAACTCTTGAGGGTTCCTATGTCAAGATTAAGCTTTCTAATGATGAGTTGCTTGCTAAACACAACATTCTTATTGAATCTAATGATACTCTTGTTGTGTCTAACAAGTCATTTAGAGATGAGCATAACACTCTTCTTGTTAAGCACAATGAATTACTCATTGAATATGAGGAAACCATTGAGGTTAACAAGGCTATTGAGGTTCACAATAGAAAGCTTAAGATTGATCTCATGAATCTAGAGATGAAACATCAAGAGCTTGAGTTTGCTTATGATGCCATTGACCCTAGCATGCAAGAATATGGTAAGAATGATTGTGTTAAGGTCAATGCATCTACATCTTGTGATGATCTCATGGAAGTGCCTTTGCCATCAAACCATGTTTCTTCTTTTTGTGCTAACCTTGATAGGAAAGACATTGAGGAAGAACTTACAAGCATTGCCACCAAGTAGGATGTTATGATCAAGGGAAAGGGTCTCCTCAATGAAATCCTCTTCCATAACATGAAGCAACATGGTAGGAATGGTCTTGGTGAATTCTTCTTGAAAGAAAAACCAAATGCCCCAAGATCATCTCAACTTGATGGGTGCTTCAATAAAGAAGAGGGGCCCTATTGCCAACTTTGCAAGGAAAAAGGCCATGATACAAGTGAGTGCCCTTCACCCACTAAACCTCTACCTATCTTACCACCTAACTATAGTTGCACTTACAATAAACATCATTTTTGGTTGAGTAAGGTAGATGGCAAGGTGAAGGCCAAGTTCTTGACCCTTCCACCCAGGGGCACATATCCCAAGCAACTTTGGGTTCCTAAGACTCTTTGCTCTAAAATTCGTGGACCCAAATATGTTTGGGTTCCCAAACCTCAAGCTTGATCTTCTATGTGTAGGTGAACTACAAAGTCGGCGGCAACCATTGGGTGTTGGATAGTGGATGTACACAACATATGACCGGCTATGTAAAGATGTTCACCTCACTAGATGAAGATGTGGGAGATCATGAGCAAGTAACATTTGGTGACAATTCAAAAGGCAAAGTGATAGGTTTGGGTAAGATTGCAATTTCTAATGATTTTTCTATTTCCAATCTCTTGCATGTAGAGTCTCTTAGTTATAATTTACTTTCTATAGCTCAACTTTGTGATCTTGGACTAACTTGCATATTTAGCGATACCGATGTTGTCGTGTCAAGCAAGAAATATAAAGATGTTATCTTCAAAGGTTTTAGACATGGCAACATCTATCTTGTGGATTTCTCTTCTAATGATGCTAGGTTGTCAACACGCCTCTTCACCAAGAGTTCCAAGGGTTGGCTTTGGCATAGGCGCATTGCTCATATTGGAATGAGCCAACTCAAGAAAGCTTTCAAGAGAGGAATGGTGGTTGGTGTGGAGGATGTGAAGTTTGAGAAGAACAAGCCATGTAGTGCATGTCAAGCCGGCAAGCAATTTGCAACTTCACATCCCATGAAGGCGTACTTGTCGACGACTCAACCTCTTGAGCTTCTTCACATGGACCTCTTCGGCCCAACCACCTACAAGAGCCTTGGTGGTAATCTTTATTGCCTTGTCATTGTTGATGATTATTCTAGATATACTTGGACCTTCTTTCTAGATGACAAGAGCAAGACGGCCGGCATATTCAAGAACTTCACCAAGAGAGCACAAGTGGAATTCAAGTCTACATTGGTCAAGGTCCGAAGCGACAACGGCCCCAAATTCAAGAACACCCAAGTTGAAGAATTTTGCAATGAAGGCGGCATCAAGCATGAGTTCTCATCCACCTACACGCCGCAACAAAATGGTGTTGTTGAAAGAAAAAACAAGACCTTGATCACTCTAGCAAGGGCCATGTTGGATGACTATGGCATCCCGCAAAGGTTTTGGGCGGAAGCTATCAACACGGCGTGCCATGCTTCCAACCGCTTCTACCGTCACCGCTTCTTGGAGAAGACGCCCTATGAGCTTCTCATTGGGAGGAAGCCCAACATCTCCTACTTTCGGGTATTTGGTTGTAAGTGTTACATATTCAAAAAGAGAAAGCACCTAGGCAAGTTTGAGAGTAGATGCGATATTGGTTTTCTTGTTGGTTATTCATCCAACTCCAAGGCATATCGAGTATTCAATAATGCAACTCGCATGATTGAAGAAACATGTGATGTGGAGTTTGATGAGACTAAGGGTTCCCAAGGGGAAAGTTTCTCTTGTGATGATGTAGGTGATGAACCACTAAGAGAAGCAATGAAGAAGATGGCTATTGGGGACATTAAGCCAAAGGAGGGGGATGAAGATGTACCTTCTACATCCACTCAAAGCAAGCCTTCTCCAAGAGGATGAGTTGTACACATTACATCATGCTACCACTTCGACTCATCCGATGAAGAGAAGGAAGCTACACCAACTACTTCATCCAACTCCATGGCTCCCCAAGTTGATCAAGATCAAGAAACCCAAGAACAAGATGATCAAGCTCAAGATGATACTCAAGAATAAGAACAAGATGAGCAAGATCTTGAAGATCAAGATCAACAAGAGCCACTTCCTTCCGACGATACTCCCATCACACAAGAGGAAGCCCAAGCTCTAGCACAAGACGTTGAACCACCACAAGCATCAATTCAAGAACCACAAGTGAAGCGTACACGTACCACCACCAACCATCCTATTGACCTAGTCATGGGAGACCCAAGTGGCGGTACACGGACTCGTCGTCGTCAATATACTTCATTTTGTGAACATTACTCGTTTGTCTCTTGTATGGAACTGTTGACGCGGAAAATCGGCGGTCGTATCCTCCGCGTGCAGCACACGAAGACCAGGGAGATCTGCTTCGCTCCAGTGCCAGCCCACACTCCAGTTCAGGTTCGCAGCGTGCCAGTCAATTTGACCTGAAATTGACAAGGAAATAAAATAGTTAAATTACTCTTTGATTGTGCCGGCTCTATTTCAGACGATGGAGTAACGTCGAATTTTAGCCAAGACCCAATCAGGCACGTATCGGCCGATGCCAATCGGACCTCAAAATCGGACTTCATGATGACGTCAATCGGACCAAATAATCGGACCTCAATCAGACACCGAATCGGACCTCAGAATCGGACCAATCAGGATCGGACCTTGATTGATATAACAGATCAGCCTTTGAATAATAAAATAAAGCATAAAACAAGGCCAATATGTAAAGTAATGGATCAGCTGTGTCTTTAAACAAGATATCAAATAAACAAAGTGTAAGCCGATACATTGTCCACCTTGCCTAGTTGCCAGTTTGACTCATCTTATCGGACTATCTAACTAGCCAATCGGACCATAGTTTTTTCAGAGAAATCTAGCTCCGACGTAGGGAATCTAGATTTCCCCAGCTATGATCAAATCAGATAGCTAGATAGTCAAATTCAACTTACCAATCTGACAACTAAACAAGATGCTCGCACAGGTGTTAATCAGATTAAGCAAATAAGCAGATAAAACATTAACAGAGTCGTTCTGATTCTAAGATATGCTACCAAATAATCAAGCATGACCTAGCTCCGACGTAGGGAATCTAAACCACACTTAACATTCAAATAACAATAAGGCATAACCAAAGCTTCCTTTGACTAATCAAGATGAATCTAGCTCCGACGTAGGGAATCTAAATCAAGCATGACAATCAAAGATTAATCTAATCGTATTGCAAAGATCCAGCTCCGACGTAGGGAATCTACACCAGTGCAATACTCAAAAAACAACCAGATTAAACCACAAAGCAGGATCGGACCTAGAACGATGCTGTAAGATAAATATTGCTTAAATCGGACCAAGACCAATGCTCAAAGCCGTTGAAGAAGTAGAATTGATTCACATGGCGTAGATCTAAACCAATCTAGCAACTCCAAACAAACCGCAAAAACTGCCTTTAGTAACCAAGATTACTCTAGCTCCGACGTAGGAATCTAGACTAATCTTGATATCTAGCTCCGACGTAGGAATCTAGACTTAAAGTGCAGTCCGATAAACGATAATCTGTTGGATAATCAATATTGATCTAGCTCCGACGTAGGGAATCTATATCAATCTTGATTATCCAGAGATAAATCGGTTGAACAGTATAAACGAGAAAGGGCGATGCGCCTCAATTCAAAGCCTATACTAGTTCGATAAATTGACTAACTTACTGGTAAGCCGGAGATCAGAACTGATGCAGCCCATCCACCAATGAGCTTCGTCGGTAACTACTACTAGGGTTTTGGCGTGAAGCCGGGTTGTATTGATTGTGAGAATATTTTACAATGGACGAGGGTTCATATTTATACCCTGGTCATGGAGAGTCCTGATCGGACCAAACTAACTTGCGAACAAAGTAAACTAAGCTTAACATAAAACGGGACTCCCATACGCCTTCTGAAAAGGAAATAGTCCCCGCATCTGACACACTTCCTTCTTAGCCGACACGCCCTTCTTCCATCATCAGATCGGACTTCTTGTTTCATCGGACTCGTCTTCAGCATCGGCTTCCTTCTCTGTTATCTTCTGTTTGACCATTCAACGGGCCCACTGCACAGTCTCAACCTCACCACGTCACCATCTGACTCAGCATGTCAGGTGCGAAAATCTGGTGTCAACACATGCCCCCCAATTTTGGGATAAAATATATTTTATTCTAAAATTCGTATCTGTCATCACAACTCCTCCACCGATTTTCGTGCCGAAACTTTCCATCCTTGTACTGTGCCGTTCCTCGATTCTCGAGCCATAGCCGTTTTCACCTTATGAAATTTCTGCCGGCGGCCACGCTGTTCACTTCTCCTTCCTTGCCGAGAACTTACACTGCTCATCTTCTTCCTCCTCTCTCCCGAGCGGCCATTCACATTCATTCAAACCTACATCAAAACTGCTTCAAATGGCTCAATCATCCTCCATGGGTGCCCTCCAGTCTTCTACATCTGCTTTCATCTCCGCATCTGCTCCAGCGGGTTCTCCATCTGCTATGCCTTCTACTATGGCTGCAGTCACGACCTCAACAATGGCGGCGGTTATGACCTCGACAATGGCGGCAGCCTCAAGCTCGACAATGGTGGCAGCAGCAAATTCCTCAGCCTCCTCTTCATCGACTTTCTTCGCCTCAGGTTCCTCTTCGACGCCCGCAGGAGCATCAGTAGGAGAAGTACGCCATCCAATCCCGGAGGTATTCTACTGAATCCGATTTTATTTTCTGCATCTTCTGGAACTCGGCTTTTAAATCTTGTCCTCATTTCGCAACCTTCTTCTAGGACATTCGTGCCCAAACCCTAATCCCTGTAGGCGATGTTCATGGGATTTATTTTCTTGGTCCAATGGGAGATCCGGACCCCACCGAGATTATCAATTTGGAAACCTTGCGCATTCCATTCAAAACTTCCGGATTCGATCTTGAAGATTGGAAGAATGCATTTCGTTCCTGGCCGACGGTTCTCCCCGGATGGAAAGACTGGTATCTAAGAGTATCGGCCTCCAAATCTGCAATTTGGGACAGATCAGACATCGCCCAATGTATTGGCCTCAGCATCGGACCTATTGCCAAGAATGAGAACCTCCTGATTGCTGCATCGCATTTTTGGTCCGATGCAATGAATGCCTTCATCTTTGGTCATGGTCCGATGACCCCAACATTGCTCGATGTGGTCATGCTCCTCGGCCTCAACGTCACCAGTAACAAGCTTCCTCTCAGACTTAATGTCAAATTAAGTCACCATTTCAAAACTAAAAACTGTGGCGGCTGGAAAGGATATATGGAGAGTCATCATCGGACCGGACCGGTAACTGATCGTGAGCATGCGGCCTTTCTGAACATGTGGCTGGACAGATTCTTCTTCTGTGGCACTACTCTTGGTCCGACGGCCAATTTTCAACATTTGGCCGAATCGCTGGCAAGTAATCACGTCATCAACCTCGGCCAGTATCTCCTAGGAGCAGTATACAATCTGCTTCACCAAGTCGCTAAGCGCCTGAGGACCGGATCACCCATCACCAACCTTGGCGGGCCATGGTGGTTCATTCAGATGTGGTTGATGCTACATCTGAGCAAGGCCGTCAAAGTAGATTTTCAAAAGATCAAATTCCCAGAAAGCAAGCCTGAATCGGAAGAGATCACCTGGCGCCGATGTACTTCGCTTGGTGAAGCTGCCATGGGTTTCCCTGCTGAGAAATTATCGGGCAAGGAATCTTCCAAGTATTTTGCTCTTCTTTATAGAGGTATTGCTGATGACAAAATGCTCTGGTTCTTGTATGATCATGCCGATGAATATGAGCTACCCTATAAATTCAGATTCGGCATGATCGTGGAGACTGATACAGAAGCCCTTGCTATCTTCTGAACCTGTATCAATGCTCAATTCCTCCCGATCGGCCTCAGTCTGAGCAAACCAGGACAATCATCTTACGAGTACTACCATCCAAATCTGGTCGCTCGTCAGTTTGGCATTGGACAGCTCCCGCCTCATCTAGTTTTAACCGATCGGATCTTCCCAAGGGGAAAAGTTGATTCCGGTGTAGAATGGAATCGCCTTCTGGAGTTCGAGCCTCCCCTTGATCAAACCAATCTGGACACTTGGGCAATCAGTCTCATGGCTCATCGGACCTTCAACACGTGGTGGGCCGAATGGCGTCAGCATCTATTCTGCATCGCCTGCAAGAATTATGTTCGGAAGATGCACCCTACTTTCAAGGGCAGACCAGAGGTAATATTTGCAAGCTTGCCCCTTTTCTTTACATCATTTTAATTGGTTAAATCTGAATCTTCCCTTTCGTTAGGACATTGACCGCTCTCCCCCAACGGTGACTCAATCTGGGAAGCCGGTCGTTTATAGCAACGTCTCGCCAGATCCGTGGATCGGCTGTGATTCCCCAACCATTGGCAACCTACTGTCGGCTCTTAGTGACAGTAGGAAAAGGAAGAAGTCAGTGTCCTCCAAAATTGTCAAGCGTCCAAAGACTACTCTGGTAAGCCTTTTAAAATTTCATCAAATTCAATTATCTTCTTTATCGAAACCAATTTTCTTGCAAAATCAGACCATTGGACAATCATCTGCAACTCGGTCCAGCCCGACCAAGTCTCCAAATTTATCGGCTGGGGAAGACCCAGAATCGGACCCTCAAAAATCATCAAGCCCTATTCAGATGCAGTCAAGCCCAATCCAGGAACACTCGGGTCATTCGTCTTCATCTGAGAGGACTATAACTGGGTCGCCTCGTCAATCAAGCCCGCCACCTCAAGCACAAATAGATCAAGGCTTCAAGAAGATCAACCAGTAACTCCTCCACAGGTCCGATCATCTGACTCTACAGAAGTAATGATAATCATTGATCAATTTATTCAATAATTGATAGCCAACTTATCCTTATTTTCCCAAATCATTCAGAATGTCTTGACGGATCTTGAGATTGCTCAAGTAAACATTCAGGGTAGCAACAACCCTTTAATCGGACCCGAGCAAGAACTAGCCTGGAAACAAGTAAGCCTTTTAGCTCGATATAATCATATCAGCCTTTTGATATTATATCTAATTATCTCTTTTGCAGGCTCAAGATACCCCTCAAACCAGCCAGACCATATCAGTCGATTTTGATCGGCTACAAACTGAAGAGGAAGAAATCAGTTCTGGGCAAAGCTTGCTATCTGCCGAGGTGAAAGCGAAGTTGCTTGATATATCTGCACTCCTTCACCAAAATATCATCGATCTTGTCCAGGATGCAGAGCCAATTCGTCAGATCATCAAAACTCTGAGAGGTCAACTTCCGTCAGACTTGGAGGAAGTATTGATTCCAGCGGCATATATAGAAGGCCACTCCTTTCCAGTGTTGCAAGCCAATCGTCGAATCAATAATCGGACCTCCCAGTAGGATCTGATCAAGGCCAGGGATGAAAAACGTGCCCAAGCTGACGAGTCAACAAAACTGATTGAAGAATTATCGGCTCGTCCTGCTTCTATCCAGTCAGAGCTTGAGAATCTTCAAGCCAGAGAACAACAATTAGAGCAGGAACTTGTCCAAGTTCGATCAAGCATCCAGGCCAAGACAAAAGAACTTGATGATCTCCCAGCTAGGAAAGCGAAGGCCGAAGAAGATTATAAAACCCACATCAAGGCCGCCAAAGAGATCCACAAGATAATCATGCCTGTAGAAGGGAATGCTGAAGCTGATGCCAAGATCATCGCCGATGTTGACAAGATCCGTCAGACTGCTCTTGATTTGATAGTTAAATACCTGCAGCCTTGAACACTGAGACTTGCCTGTCTCACCAAGTGGTCTGATACATTGATAGCCTGCTCCGCCATCGAGCGGCTTAATGACGTAATATACTCTTCTTTTGTTGTATATAATCCTTAAGGCGATGCATATCGCATCGGCTCTTATTTTTTGTTCTTGAGGCGATTTTTTTATCGGCTTCCAAGCCTGACGCGTAGCATCGGCTTTACAAATTTACCCAAGTGTTAGGGTAATACCATTGGACAAGCAAACTCGAATCTTGCCCCCCAAGGCGAAACAATAATCAGGCCGATTCAATTTATAAGAAGAACTATCAAATACATATTTGAAAGAACTGATTAACCATATCGGCCTTTGTTTTCGTCGGATCAGCCACGTCAATTTTCATGATTTATCTTCAACATCACCAACACTAGATCCATAATGATCAACAATCCCATTGTTCGCGTGGCCGATACCTTGATCTGATGAGCAGCCGATGTTCAACAATATTACGGCTTAAACCGAATTCACCTCGGTCTTCAAAATCTTCTATACAATCATCCATTTAAAACAAAGTCTCAGAGCCGACTGCTTGGATCGGCTGTAGTCCTTGATCGGACACCTTGAGAAAATCACCATCCCATGTTTTTCCTGATAGGCATTCAATTCCTTCGAACTCCCAAATCGTTGATTCAGCTGTAGCAATGCTAACCAAATCATCAGCTGGGACGATCTCCACATTATTGCCCTGCCATTGAATCAAACATTGGTGCATTGTGGATGGGATGCAACAATTGGCATGAATCCAATCTCGCCCGAGGAGCATGCTGTAAGAACCTTGGCCATCAATCACAAAGAATGTAGTCGGCAATGTTTTGCTGCCGATGGTCAATTCAACATGAATTGCCCCCCGAGGCTCTGAAACGTTCCCACCAAAATCCTTGAGCGTCATATTGGTCTTGATCAGATCATCAATCCCTTTTCCCAACTTACGGAACGTGGAATAAGGCATGAGATTGACTGCAGCTCCTCCATCAACCAGCATCTTGGTCATCGGCTTCCCATCAACGTATCCCTTGATGTACAGAGGCTTCAGGTGCCGATACCCGTTTGCATTTGGTTTCTCAAAGATAGCCTTCTCTGAATCCAGAACCAAGCATGCGGCGGCTTCCTCCAGTTCATAATCGACCTCATCATTGTCCTGTTCATTAGGAGCAGCAAAATCAAAAGGCAACATCAAAACAATGTTTATTGCGGCCGATGTGCTTGCTTCATCATCATTGGCCATCTTGATGCGCCATGTCTTCTTTTCTTTTGCCAATTCCTGCTCCTGAATCTGCTCATGATAGCGCAACCTCTGAACACGTCTCTTTTTGGACCTAGAAATCCCTGATGGGCACTACTGTCCAGGCTTCATTTGAGGTTCTTTAATCCGATTCCGAACTGGAGCCTTTTCTTCCATTTTTTCAGGGCCAAGAACATCAACCTGGCCTTCGATATTTTTATGGCCATGAGCATCAACTCGGCCTTCATCTCTTGATGATGATCATCAATCCTGACGCCGATCCGTTCATGAACTGATCGTCGACCTCTCTTGGAAGCTCTGTATTCTTCATACTGGAAACTGCATTCAGGACAATCTGCTTTTGATGGCAGTCTAAGCTTCTCGTTCCAGCAGAATACGAAGAAAGGACACCCCCAGTGATCATCATCCTGATCATACCGGTTATAACCTTGACGCCTGTCTATATGCCAATTGGACCTATAACCGTACTGACGATGATCATCAATTCTATCATCAAACCAACGCCTGCCATCGGTCCTGTCATCATATCGGCGTCGGCCATCGGACCATTCATCATATCGGCGTCGGCCATCGAACCTGTCATCACGTCGGCGCTGATCATCAAACTCTTCATCAAGCCACCTTGCTTGATACTCGCGCCTCCGACGTCGTCGTTCCTCGCGCTCTTCCCATGCTCGGGCTGCTGCCTGCTGCCTTTTGTACTTGTTAATCAACATCTGGGAAATTACACGCGGCCGATATCCACCAGGAGCATTAGATTCTCGCCCAAACGCCTGATGATTTCTCCGCAGCTCTTCAACAGTAACTTGAACTGCAGGATCAACAGCACCAGAACTCTTGGCGTGGTCCGATGTAAGCACCTTAAACTTCCCCTTTTCATCAGCATCAACCATATTAACAGAAAAGGAGAAATCAGCAAAGTTATTAGGAAAGGGATGACCGTCGATCTTCATGGCTTTCTTGTTGTCTTCAAATTTGATCTTGCCAGATTCTATAGCCAATTGGATCTCCCTCCTGAACACTTTGCATTCATTGGTCTCATGAGAAGTCGAGTTATGCCATTTGCAATATTTGCGTTTCTTCAACTCATCGGCCGATGGAATAGAATGATTTGGAGAAAGCTGGATAAGCTTCTCACTGAGCAGTAAATCAAAAATCTTATCGGCCTTTGTTATATCAAATCCAAACTTCTCAGGGTTCTGCTTGATCCATGGGAGCGATACTGGCTTCTTGGATTTGGTCCATTCAGCTATGTTGACATCAGCTTCCCCTTCAGAATCAGAGAGATAAGATACTTGCTTGGAAAACTTTGTACGCTTCATCTCTTGATATCGGACCTCATGGGCTGATACCTTCTGAACCAGTTGTCCCAATGTCTCAAACTCCTGAGCAGAAAACTTTGATCGGCGCGAGCAAACCCTGGAATGCAAACTCGGCCAACTGCATATCAGATAGCTTCAAACTATAGCACCGATTCCTGGTATCACGGAACCGTTGAATATACTCCTTGACGGTCTCATCGTTTCTCTGCCTGACAGCAATCAAATCGGAAATCTTCATCTCGTTGAGACCCGAAAAGAAGTATTTATGAAACTGCTTCTCCATATCAGACCATCCTGTGACTGATCCTGCTGGCAACGACGTAAACCAGGTAAACGCCGGCCCTGACAATGACAGAGGGAAAAATCTGAGCCTGAGTCCCTCCTCTGAAGCAGCTTCACCACATTGAGCCAGGAATCGACTGACATGCTCAATAGTGGTCATATCATCCTGCCCGGAGAATTTGGAGAAATCCGGCACTCTGTATCGCGGAGGAAGTGGCACTGCATCAAAGTAAGACGGGCACGGGTGCCGATACAACCTCGCTTCATCCTTAGGCTTCAAGCCGAATTGATTCTGGATCACCTCGGCTATTTTCTGTGACCAATCGGACTGTTGACTTCCAGTTGGCATCCCATCAGCTATATCCATCATATAATTATTGTAATCACCGACCATACGCTGATGTGAAGGAATCTCTGTACGTAGCCTTGCAGCTGCAGGTTGCTTTTCTTGTTCGTTCAGAGTTCTAGCATATTTTTCACCATGTGGGCCGACAATAGATCCATCGGCCATCAACAGAAAACCGTTGGCCAGTTCAATAGGAGGCGGTGGAGCAATCGGAATCTGCGGAGCAACGGTCATTGCATTATCTTCAGTTCCTTTGCCTTTCCCTGATCCTGATGCCCCTGCAGAATCTGCTATAAACACTGGACCTTTCAAGCAAATAGCATCATCCACCGCCTTCTTGATGAGATTATCCAAAGAATTCACCAAAGTGCCTGACTGATTGATCAATGCATGATGAACAGCCTGGTGAATCATTTCTGTCATGTTGACCTGGTACTCCCGAGCATCAGTTGTCTTCTTGATTAATTCTGGATCTGGGAGAGCACCTTTGAGTATAGGTCCTGAACGATTACGCCCAAATTGGCCAAGGCAGAGCTTCTCAAATGCATCAATCTGAGCCTGAACTGCATCTAATTGAGCTTTAGACAGATCGGCCTTTGTAATTGGAATGGCTGTCTCAGGCGTCTTGTTCTTGTCATTCTTGGCCTTCTCAGCAGCTTCTTTTTCAGCAGCAAGTCTTGCTGCAGTTTCTTGTTCAGCATCAGACGACGACATCTTGGAATTTGTTTCTCGTGTCCCACTGGGCGTGCCAAAAATGTGTTGACGCGGAAAATCGGCGGTCGTATTCTCCGCGGTCAGCACAAGAAGACCAGGGAGATCTGCTTCGCTCCAGTGCCAGCCCTACACTCCAGTTCAGGTTCGCAGCGTGCCAGTCAATTTGACCTGAAATTGACAAGGGAATAAAACAGTTAAATTACTCTTTGATTGTGCCGGCTCTATTTCAGACGATGGAGTAACGTCGAATTTTAGCCAAGACCCAATCAGGCACGTGTCGGCCGATACCAATCGGACCTCAAAATCGGACTTCAATGATGACGTCAATCAGACCGAGTAATCGGACCTCAATCAGACACCAAATCGGACCTCAGAATCGGACCAATCAGGATCGGACCTTGATTGATATAACAGATCAGCCTTTGAAATAATAAAATAAAGCATAAAACAAGGCCAATATGTAAAAGTAATGGATCAGCTGTGTCTTTAAACAAGATATCAAATAAACGAAGTGTAAGCCGATACATTGTCCACCTTGCCTAGTTGCCAGTTTGACTTATCTTATCGGACTATCTAACTAGCCAATCGGACCATAGTTTTTTCAGAGAAATCTAGCTCCGACGTAGGGAATCTAGATTTCTCCAGCTATGATCAAATCAGATAGCTGATAGTCAAATTCAACTTACCAATCTGACAACTAAACAAGATGCTCGCACAGATGTTAATCAGATTAAGCAAATAAGCAGATAAAACATTAACAGAGTCGTTCTGATTCTAAAATATGCTACCAAATAATCAAGCATGACCTAGCTCCGACGTAGGGAATCTAAACCACACTTAACATTCAAATAACAATAAGGCATAACCAAAGCTTCCTTTGACTAATCAAGATGAATCTAGCTCCGACGTAGGGAATCTAAATCAAGCATGACAATCAAAGATTAATCTAATCGTATTGCAAAGATCCAGCTCCGACGTAGGGAATCTACACCAGTGCAATACTCAAAGAACAACCAGATTAAACCACAAAGCAGGATCGGACCTAGAACGATGCTGTAAGATAAATATTGCTTAAATCGGACCAAGACCAGATGCTCAAAGCCGTTGAAGAAGTAGAATTGATTCACATGGCGTAGATCTAAACCAATCTAGCAACTCCAAACAAACCGCAAAAACTGCCTTTAGTAACCAAGATTACTCTAGCTCCGACGTAGGGAATCTAGCCTAATCTTGATATCTAGCTCCGACGTAGGGAATCTAGACTTAAAGTACAGTCCGATAAACGATAATCTGTTGGATAATCAATATTGATCTAGCTCCGACGTAGGGAATCTATATCAATCTTGATTATCCAGAGATAAATCGGTTGAACAGTATAAACGAGAAAGGGCGATGCGCCTCAATTCAAAGCCTATACTAGTTCGATAAATTGACTAACTTACTGGTAAGCCGGAGATCAGAACTGATGCAGCCCGTCCACCAATGAGCTTCGTCGGTAACTACTACTAGGGTTTTTGGCGTGAAGCCGGGTTGTATTGATTGTGAGAATAATTTTTACAATGGACGAGGGTTTATATTTATACCCTGGTCATGGAGAGTCCTGATCGGATCAAACTAACTTGCGAACAAAGTAAACTAAGCTTAACATAAAACGGGACTCCCATACGCCTTCTGAAAAGGAAATAGTCCCCGCATCTGATATACTTCCTTCTTAGCCGACACGCCCTTCTTCCATCATCAGATCGGACTTCTTGTTTCATCGGACTCGTCTTCAGCATCGGCTTCCTTCTCTGTTATCTTCTGTTTGACCATTCAACGGGCCCACTGCACAGTCTCAACCTCACCACGTCACCATCTGACTCAGCATGTCAGGTGCGAAAATCTGGTGTCAACAGGAACCCACCCATGTAGGTGAAGCTCTTGAGGACCCGGATTGGGTGATGGCTATGCAAGAAGAACTCAACAACTTCACCCGCAATCAAGTTTGGGTCCTTGAAGAGCGTCCCCAAGGCAAGAACGTGATTGGCACCAAGTGGGTCTTCCGCAACAAGCAAGATGAACATGGTGTGGTGGTGCGCAACAAGGCAAGACTTGTCGCCAAGGGCTTCTCACAAGTAGAAGGTTTGGACTATGGTGAAACCTTTGCTCCCGTGGCTAGACACTACAACAAATCGTTTGATAGGTGACGTTTTATTTATGTCACAAAACCTAAAATTTCGTCATGTTTCGTAGTTTGTGACGCCAGCGCGACGAAAATATTTTCGTCACCTATCATGCGTAATAAAAGATGTTCTGTGACGAAAACATGTTTTTTCGTCACAAAACTTATGACGATCCCTTCATTGTCATTGATTTATGATGCTAATTTTTCGTCACTATCGAATCTAAAAAGTCACTACATCTTTACCATGGATGACTAAGCATGTGCCACGTAGGACAAAAAACGTCACTAAATTTCATCACCATGTGACTTGGCGATGATTAGGATACTACATGGCAGATGCATTGTGACGATTTGATTCATCATCAAAGAATAAGTAGCCCATTAAAGCCCATTTTGGATTGAATCTCAGCCCATTTTCCATGCAGCCCAAGCCCATTACACTGAGAGGCCTGACCATTTCTAAATGTGGGCCAAGCCCATTTTCACCAAAGACCAAGCCCATTATCACTGTTGACTTGGCCCATTTTGTGCTTGTGGGCCTGGCCGAATTTCTAAAGCCCAATCATCTGAAGCAGGCTCAATTAATATTACATTTACATATTACAATACAGCCCATTCATCATTTTTTATGACCACCCATTCATCAAATTTCAGCCCATTCACAGCCCATAACATTCCTGATCCAGATTTAATATTTCACACATTCACATTTACATAAAATTTCAGCCCATTCACAGCCCATTCACATAACACATTCAAATTGTCATCATCATATCAACATGGTCACATTTACATCACATTTATATCACCAGTCACCAAAATTTTCAGATCAGAAAACAGCCACACCATGAAAACCTCATCAAGTCACAAGATAACCTGACCAGATAGGTCACAAGTCACCAAGTCATAAGATAAATAGCAGGGACAGAATGGATTTTCAGACAGAAGGGCGCAAAATCACATAACACTCCACCCACATCAAGATAATCTGACCTGATCGCAAAATCGCATAACAGAAGCCAAGACCTACTCCCTGTTAACGCATAACAGCCGACGCAGAAGGGCATTGGTCTCCTCTCCTTGTTTCTTGCTCTCCTCTGCGTGCCTCTTCAAATTTTGAATCTCTTTAATTTGTTTCTGTCTTGCATCTTCTGATTCATTGAACTTTAACTTCAAGGCTTCCAACTCACCATGTTGATCATTGAGCTTATCTTTGAGTGTTGCAGCACTTTGCTTCTCTGACTCGACCTGAGCTTCAAGCTCTTGGACTCTTTCATCAACAGCAACTTTCTGACTCCTCTTCGAGGCAGCGGGTTGAAAACCAATATTTTGAAGAAACTTTGATGATGGCAAAACTTCTGCAACAGCTTCTGAAGGCGTCTTTGGTGCTTCTCCTTCTTTTGGAGGTTCAGCCACAATGGCTTCCATTTGAGCCTAGCAGCATACAAAATTGGTTTGCATCAGTACCCATATGTGCATATTACTGGATGACTTGACAACTTGAGAAAGAAGCATATACTTACAATGACATCCTTAACAGTCGCACTCAAACCTATCTTCCTGCTACAGTGTAAATCTTTAAACAGATCAATGGCAGTAGGTGGTGCATCTTTGTATTTGTCTTGCTTCTAAAATAATAATGCAAAAACATATAACTGTTAGCTTGGAATCTGAAAATAACATGCAGAATGTAAATAACATGCAAATTTAACATGGAAATTTAACATGCAGAATATAGTTTCCTTCCGGCGACAAATTCAGAGTCATTGCATTCCTACAGTCATGGCATTGGAGTGGAGTATAGCTACTGATATGCTACTGATATGCTAAGTACAACCAAACGTTCAGTAACATGTGCTAAAACTAATGCTACAGCTGTTTCCTTCAACCAAACGTTCAACACAACTCATCTTGCTAAAACTACAAGGACTACCAGAAACCAAAGATACACAAAGTATATCAACCAAAGACACATCACATAGATCAATAGATATGACAAAATTAACAAAGGGTCAAAGGCAGACACCGAGCCAAAATTAACATCACCTACTGATATGCTAAATACAACCAAACGTTCAGTTTCTGTATACTGAACAAACATGTTATGTTGTTGTATCTTACCACAGCATGGGCCTGCGCAATGTAGCACCGGGAGCCTGTCATGTGGTGGTACTTGACATTTTCATGATTATCTTTGTTGACCGCACATCTGGCCTGCAAAATGCACATATCTGTAAGCAGCCATAACCAATAGAGCACTAATATGCAGCTATAATAACCAAACCAACAGGCAGAAAATGAATTTCAAGAAGAAATTAGATGAACAAAACTCATTTTGGTTCAGATTTCAAAATTTCAGATGGTCAGTGCAAGAGATGCAATCTGATACACATCTCAACCTCAACCAAATAAATAATCACCAAGAACTACTAAATGTTGGCAATGGCAGCTGCCTAGCAGCCCCTCAGGTAAGCTCTCTACTCACCCAAGGTCACAACACAGAGAGCTGGAGGTTGAAGAAGGTGAGACACAGAGCACAGCACACACACACTCACGCCAGGTTCTCAACTCAGGAATGGTTTTGGTGCTGCTAGAACTGATGAGCTTGCAGCTGCTCTTCTTCCTTATAGAGACCAAAGTCAAATTTAAGTACAATTCTACCAACTACAAGTACTACTAGTACTACTATGTACAAGACATTACAGGGCATGCCTGCACTTCTACTGAGTGCACTGCTGCCCTATATGGCAGAGCAGTGAGCACTTGAGGAGTTCTACCAACTCCATTGACTTTGCTCATGTGAGATTAGAGAGGAGCTAAGCAATTACTTAACACTAAAAGACCAACACCTCCAGCTTTTCACTCATACCAAACAGGAAGTTCAGGATTGTAATAAATTTTTATTTATTTTGCTTCTGAGTTAAACTTTTTAAACTTGTTAAACTTTTGCTTCTGAGTTACAGTATTAGACAGAAACATAACTTTCATCAGCTATCCCAGTACAGCCAAATCGCTAACATGCAGCAACAGGGCATAAACATTCGATGCTAAACATTTACTACGTGACAAAACAAAATCTCATCTTAAAAAAAAACTGCATGCATGCAGTTTGTGCGCTGGGCTACCATAAATGTTACCAGGGCCGGCCCACTAAAAAGCCCAGCCGATGCCAATTCTTCCACCGCTGCCATGGGAAAATTTTCATGTAACTTGTTCCATAGTCGATTCTTATAAGCAAGTACAGACATTGATGTAAAAATCGCAGATTCTAAATTAGGTTTTCCCCTCACTTGCATGCATGGCAATAACTAATGTGTGCAGTCGTCTATATATATAGTTTCCAAGTTATGATAATCAACAAGCAAGTACAAGAGAGATCCTCCAACTTTGCAGAAATATAAGAGATGAGCTAAAAAAAGATGAATATATGTCGGCAGGAACTGTGTACATAAGCAAACACGATATATCCCATGACTCTCAAAGTAGTAGATCATTTTTTTATATATACTAAAGAAAACAAACAGATCGAGTGGAAAGCAATTTTTGTACGATTATATTGCTGATTTGAGACGATAGGCACAAATACAAAGACACCATAAGAGCAGATGTAATGGACATGCCACCTAGTTCCATTACCAATTCTTATGACTTGTGGGTAGTGCAAAGTAAATAAGTAGATTAAAAAAATAAAATTTATTATAATCCAATCAATCATCGCATACAGGTAAGAGAGATACAAGTATACAACCGACATATCCTATGCATAGTGAAAACCCTAACAGATAGTGTTATTAGATGATTGTGGATTTTGTGCTAAAACATGGTTGTTTGCTAAAACTTGGGACAACATGTAACTAACTACATACCTTGTGCTCTGGTGTTGACCACATTTGCACCAGCGCTTTCCATTGGTCATCCGTCATACTCATCAGTGGTGATTTTGTGCTAACTTCATTTGCTGGTACACCATCAAAATACAATTTCTTCAGCTTGTGTCTCGCTTGCCGCTGCCCACCCTTTAGCAGATCATAGCACACGTTTGTCACCGGCTTGTTGTTTGTGTCTATGGAGAACTTGTTCTAGTCAAGAGCAAGTGAAGAGCATGTACATTAGAAAAGAGGCATTCAGACTATACATTAAACTTTGATTGAACAACTAAAAGTTAAGTCAAATGGACTGTTAGGAAAAACAAGATATACTTACAGCAATTCTATCCTTGTAATCTGTTAGAGTGGCTTCGTCTTTCTTGTACTCTTTCCAGTGTGTGTATATAGGAACTTGTTGCCTGATAGTAATCCCACTCTCTGATGCGAGCTTTGCAGCTGCATCGGTGCCTCTGGCCTTCTCTTCCCTTCCACAACAACCACTGGAATCTTGGCGTTTAAGCGTCGGCTTAGGTTATCCAAATGTTTGCCAATACTTCTGCCCCTTTTCCATCGATCTGTCACAGCATTTGGTTCACCTATAAATAATGAGAATTTTCATTTAGTGCAAATCATAAGCATTTTGATGAAAATGTGCAAACCATATTTCTGGAGAAAGAAGCAATGCTTTCTTACCTTCATTGCACATCTCAATTTGCTCAACAGCTTGATTAGTAGGATCAGCAGCCAATGCATCTTCTTGTGTACTTGAAGTTGTCTCATGGAGATCTTCCTCAGTTGACAATAGTTCCCTTGTTCTCTGTCTAGTTATTCTAGTAGCTTGGTCTTTGTCCACAGGTGGCGTGTACACCCTCTTTGAGCCCCTTGGTCCTCCAGCAGAGACAGCGATGGTCCTTGTCACCTGTGAGTACAAATTCATATTACTCTTAATGGATATGGAGCACAAATGAGTAATAATACTGAAGAGATGCAACAAAAGACAAATCCAAATTAATGGGGTTGCAAATACCTTGTTAACTACACCATCTTCATTGTCCTCCATATCTGCCTTAGGTGCATACAGAGAACCAGAATCTTCACGAGTAGTTTGTTTGTCCTTGGCTGCACTAGAGCTGTTAATGATTGACGCCAATCTTGAAACACCAAGGCTTCGCATAATTTGATTATTCCTCATCATATTTTGAAGTCTTGCCCTTTCATATTCAGTAGGCTCCTCTGTATATGCATAAGAAATTAACCATGAGCTTGAATGTTTGAGGTCAATGGATAACATGTAGCACTAATGGACAAACAATTTAGCATGCATAATGAACGGTGTGGCCGAAAAGAACATGCTGCTGAGAGTAGACCAACTCAAATTTAACCTGTGCAAAATGCTGTTTGCTGAATCCGGAACATAAAGTGCAGAATTCACCCAAAAATCAAGTTAGCACAACTGCTATGTAAAGAGTGTACACTAAACAGATAACCATTACAGCAGGATCAGGTCTCAAGGATTACAATTGTACATGTGAACCCTGAAAACATCACTCATTAGGTTAATCAAGAGGAACCAGCAAATGCAAACTCAAAAGGCAAACATTAGTAGTTTAATTAGTGCAGAGGAACCCAGCAGATGCATAGTTTAACAAATAAAGCAAAGTACAAACATCGGATCAATAGTACATGACAATTATACTAAACTTACAGTATATGAACTGCATTGGAAGTTCATTAAACAGGTGCTGGCATTTTGGGTGTACAAAACACTGTCAAATCCACTAGTGTGCAAGCTGTCTAAGATCCCAGTTAATCATTAAGTGAGAATGATGTCACATTCACCATGTGCTCAAGGATTGAAAACACAGGAATTTAACCACATCAAAACATCACCATACTGATCCAAAACACACAGCAGTACAGCACAAATAAATAAATATACCAAAGAGTGCTGCCATGGTGCTGCCAAAACACACAGCAGGTGCTGCCATGGTATTTCTGTGCATGTTTTTCGAATGAAGCAATCAATATGTTTGCTAATGGAAGTCATGGAACCAAAGATACACCAACTTTCTCAACCATCTAACATATACAGCATAAATAAATAAATATATAGATAGATAAATAAATAAAAGAGTCTATACTGTGGTCCTTTGCATGAATTCCAAAGAGTGTTAAATTATAGTTGCTTAAATGGACTATTAGTACGGTAGCATCCCAGTTGTACACAGCTTCGCAAATATCGAACCCTATATACAGTTCTACACATAATTTTTTTTATCAATTCATTGTCAATTAATGACATGCCTCCTGATAAGGACCCCACAGAGATACTAATTAGAACACAACCATAACGATACTAATTAGAACACAAGGCTATATTTATAGCATCTGTTTACATGTATTTAACTAAGAAAACACAATTCATCATGAATCGACATCAAGGAACTCAAATCTACTGGTCTCCATATCCTAAAGAAACACAATTCATCATGGATCGACATCTAGAACTGAAATCTATCACAAATCTAGAACACCTGGACTCTAATCTATCACAAATGGATAGAGGTGTTGGGGAACTCGGCTCCCGAACAAGAGGTACATGAATCTACCTGGTGTTTGGGTTTTGCTTTGCCCACGCTTCCGACCCGGGGGCATCTTGCAATTCGGCTTGCTCGGCGCCAGAGTAGGCGCCCGAGGGGAGGAAGGAGTCGGCGCCCGAGGGGAGGAAGGAGTCGACGCCCGAGGGGAGGCCGCGTCTTGGGTCCGTCGGCCGAGGGCGGAGGGTGGAGAGGGAGAGGCGGAGGGGGAGGGCGGCAGCGGAGGCGGAGCGGGAGGGCGGCGGAGGCAGAGGGGGAGGGCGGCGGTGGAGAGGGAGAGGCGAGAGAGAGGGGGATTAGGGTTCGGGAAAGCACCGAGATAAATTTGGAATAGGGAATCTGGGGTTCTTTACCTATTTACCCTTGGTGGCGCTTGAAACATCGAGGACACTAGTGTCATTTCGCCTTGAAAAGTTTTGGCCCTGAAAGTGCATCTAGGCCCCCATGTGGGTTTTGGTGAATTGTATGACAACACGATTAAAGGACTAACTTGTTTGCTTAAGACTATGAGCAGGTTTTTATTTGTACATTCATGTTGTGATGTTGAATTATATATAAAATGAATGTTCTTTGGCTCATAGTGAGAAAGGCAAGCAAGTGTGTGATCTCTTTGTGCATAAATAAATGAATGACAAGCATGAGTGTTGATATATTTTGGACAAGTCAATAAAGGTTTATCTATGTGGTTCCAATCTATGAGAAAGCTTGTTGATATATGAAGGGATCATTCAAAGTGGAAATTGCAAGGCTTCATGCATTTACACCAAAGGGACATATACTTATGTGATATACGTTGGTCTCATTGTTGGAAGCTTGCAATGGTTTGAATGTACTTTGTCAATCAAGAACAAGTATTTGAAGAGTTCTTTCAAATGAGATTTTAAAATGATGAAGCAAAGCTAAACTCAATGTGGCAAGGGTAAGTGGTGAAGAAATCAACCGAGATGACTAGAGCGAGGGACTAAGCAAGCTTTGGCTAAGCGACGGCTTTCCATGTGTGCAAATTGCTAAGGTGAAGTATCTAGGTCCGTGGGGTTTCGAAGAACCATATCCAAGCTTTGTTGAGGGAAGCAATGCAAAGCATCAATTAGTTGTGATTGATAAAATAGAGTGATTTAAGGATTCAAATACACTTTGTCAATGGATGATGGAAAATCCTAAGTCACTAGCTCAAGTATGGAATTGCTCAAGAAAGTTAGCAATGTTGAAAGCCCTCAAGTTGACAACTATCAAAGTATGGCATTGATCAAAACTTGAAAACTCAAGAGGATGTCTTTGTGTTTATATTTATCCTTGAGTATAGGTACGCCGTACTATCAAGAGGGATGCAACATTTGCTTATTGACAAATATCAAAAGTGCTCAATAGTTGACCCATGTGAGAATAGCCTTGAGAGAGACACAGAGTGTGCTAACAAATCCCAGATCATCTAACATTGTATGGTTTTATCCTTGGATGAAACCTTGAGCTAATTTGAGGGGTTTTTGGGACACACTCAGCCTGACCGGTCTGACCGGTCAAGGGAACCGGTCTGACTGGTGTAAGCTCTAACGGCTAGTTTTTCGAATCAGCTCTGTCTGACCGGTCTGACCGGTCAGGGTGACCGGTCTGACCGGTCACGACAGATTCTCCAACGGCTAGTTTTTGTGTGATGGGGTATTTATACCCCTCAGCCCCCCTCTTGGTGGGCTGCTGCTTCCACACTTCATTCAGACATTCTAGTAGCCAGAAAAAGCCTCCCCAACCTCTCTTTGTGAGATTTGTGTGATATTTGTGATATCTTTGAGTTGGGTTGAGTGAGCAAGATTGAGTGAGCATTAGAGAGCAAAACAAGAGCAACCATAGCTTGAGCACTTCGATTCGCTGTCAAGAAAGCAATTTGAAGCATTTGTTACTCTTGGAGGTTCTTCCTCCTAGACGGCAAGGTGTCGCCCGGTGAGCTACCAAAGTGTGTGGTGAGCCACGGGATTGTTTGTGCAGGTTGTGCTTCACCTCCGAAAGGGAAGAAGCAAACTAGTGGAAGGAGGAGATAGCTTGACCTAAGTGGTGGTCGCATAAGCTTCCTCAACAGAGAGTAGGATTCACCGTGCCGTGGTGGCTGCTTGGTGCGAGCGGTGAATCCGAACTTCGGGAAAACAACTCCTTGTGTCTCCGTTGTGGTTTGCCTCACTTGTTGATTTCTAGCATATTTTG
>CM014278.1:53335765-53367662 GCA_004135705.1 Alloteropsis semialata
GAGTTCTGTTTGTGAAGAGTTATGGGATATCATCTCTAGCAAGAAAGAAATCCGAAGAGATGCTCATCACATTTGGACTCTCATCACGGAAACATTTGAAGATTTAGAAAGTGATGATGAAGAGCAAGAAGTTATGGAATCACCTGAGAAGTGCTCAACTGCATCAGCAATATTCATTGAACCTCAGGTGGTTTTTGCCAAGGAGCTAGAAGAGCAAAATGAAAAAATTGCAGCCTACCTGGAGGCACCGGTCCGACCGGTGCAGGGGACCGGTCTGACCGGTTCTCCCCAGGGAGCTGCTCCCGAGTGTGCTCAAGACACCCAAGCCGCAAGCGTCACCTCATCAACTTCTGGTTCTTCGTTATCCAATGATGAGGGACCTAAGTGTCTGATGGCTTGTAGAAGGAAGAAGAAGACCAAGAGAGATGAATTCCATAGAGTTGGAACCATCAAGGCTCTAACTCAAGAACTTGAAAAGCTCAAGTTGTCACATGCCTCCTTGGTCAGTAAGTATGAATTCTTGTCTAAGGATTATGCTTGTGCTACTAATTTATCTACTTGCGTAGCATCCTTAGAACAAGATAAACTAATGCTCATTGCTCAACTTGAGAAGCTCACTAGTGAGCATATGGCTTTGCAAGCAACTCACAAAGAACTTGAGTATTCTCATGAGAAGCTTGTGGAAGCATATGCTATGCTAGATATTGCTCATGAGGTTGTATTATCATCGGTAAAATATCTTGAACCTCATACACACACATGTACATGCTCTCACATGAATCCTATTTTATTATGTGAGAAACCGTGTTGCTCCCAAGCAACCCAAACTTGTGGTGAGCATGTTTTTGTAGAGTCTTGTGATGATCTCCTTGCTGAAGAATTGGAAGACATGAAGCAAGAGAGAGAAAAGATCAAGAATGACTTGATCAAGGTTAAGGGAAAGGGTCAAGTGCAGCCTTCTCAAGATAACCGTGAAAACATGGTGAATAAGCTTGAGAAGGGATCAATGGTCACTGACTCAATTCCTCAGCATGACAAGCAAGTCAAAAAAGACAAGACTCAAGAAAAGAAGAAAAAGGAGCTTGATCACATACAATGCTTCAATTGTTCAACAATTGGGCATTATGCATCTATGTGCCCGATCAAGCATAAAGGCAAGATAATGAAGCATAGAGTATCCAAGAAAAGGAGTCTTGCAAAGAATAGGATTTGCTATGGATGCAAGAAGAAGGGACACACAATAGCCATGTGTCCTGGCTCTGACCCTGACCGGTCAGACCGGTCCCCAGGGCCGGTCAGACCGGTGACAGCCAGAGCAGCCACTCTTCACCAAAGTGACAAGATTGAAGTCACCTCTTCATCCATGGAACCCAAAAGCAAGCAAAGGCAAGAAAAGCAAAGGAATATGAAGTCAAGCAAGGACAAGAGCCGTGTTTGCTATACTTGCCGGCAAAAGGGTCACATGGGCAAGGATTCTCCAAATGGTAACATTCTTGAATCTAACCTTATCCATTATGATTTTAGTAAGCTTGGGAAAGATAAAACTGACACTTGTGCTACAAGAGTGATTAGTTCACCTCAAACTAGCATAAGAGCCATTTGGGTTCCTAAGCATCTTGTGACTAACCTCAAAGGACCCAACAAGATTTGGGTACCAAAGAGTGCTTGCTGAGCTTGCAGGATCGTCGAGAGGCATTGGACACTTGGCTTATAGAAAAGATGCAAGAAATGAAGAAATTAGCCAAGTGACTAGCAAAGTGTTGAAATCACAAAACCAATGTCATCTCGGTAACTAGTGCTTAATGTCATGCCTTAGTCACTCTCAGTTCTAAGTGAACACTCATGGGTCACAAGTGTAGTTTGTGAGGCATGAGAAAGTGACTTTGACATTTTTATTTGATTTATTCCCCTTATGCCATGTGATGCTTTTAATGACTCTCTAGTAGAGTATACTATTTTGAAGTGCAGGAAATTACACAAAAAGTAAAGAAGAAATTTCTTGGAGCAAGTAAAAGAAAAGAATTCCAATTGAGTGTGCGCTGACTGAAGTTGACCGGTCTGACCGGTCACCCAGACCGGTCTGACCGGTGCTGGCCCAGTCAGCAAACATAAATTCCGGCAGCCTCTGTCGCGTGCCAGAAATTCCAATCCAAAAGTCCGGCAGCCTCTGTTTTGTGTCAGAAGTTCCGGTGCAATAAATACCAGAAGTTCCGGCAGAGGTTTGATTGTCAAGTTTCATCTAATTTGGAATTCTACAAGAAATTCATTTAGCACTTTCATGGCATACAATTTATGCACTATCTTTGTGGTAGTAAGTATTCTTGGCACCTTGTCAATAAATGCAATTTATTTATATGCCGGGACCAAATTGTGTGATAAACTCCTCAAACTCATTAAATTGATCAAGTGCATGTGACATGATATTCAAATACATGATGCACCAATTTAGGGGGAGATTATCCTACAATTTGTGTCCTAGAGACTAACATTTTCTTTTAGTGATCTTGTAGTCTCATGTATGAGAGTTTGTCTCTCTTTGAAGCAAGCTATGTCCTTTGTTCAAAATTGGTAGAAGTGTATCTACCTCCTCTTTGGACAATCAATTCTTTTATTGAATAGCTGCTTCCCATAATATAGATTAAATTCTCTTGCTTGTTTTTGTGACAAGATTGATGCATGTGAGCTTGCCTTTCACCCATATACACATGTGCATCAAGAAAAGGAATTTAACCTATATTGTGAGGTTTCATCTTTTAGTGATCCATTGTGCCTTTCCAATCCAAAGATCACTAAATGATGAAACTAGATCTTGTGCTTCTTAATTTATTTCTTCTCTATGATGTATATAAGGGAAAATTATAAATGAGAAGAAGCATTTGGATTATATTGATAACGCACAAGACTTGAGAAGTGAATCTTCACCAATGTGAAGAAAAGGATTAGCTAGAGACCAAGGTATGTTTTTCAATTTCATATATTCATTTCAATGCATCTAGGCCTTTCCTCATGCTAGTGTGTTTAGCATGAAAAGTTTTATGTGACTATGATTGAGATCCCTGGCATAATTTCAATTTGTTTATTACCTTCTATGTGCCTTGACCAAGATTGTGAATAAACTCCTCAATATTCATAATTGAATAAAGTGCAACTCAAAAGAAATTCAAAATTCTTATGCACTATCGAAGGGGGAGCTTATTCCAATACTTGTGTCACTTGTGGGACTAACAATTTCTTCTAGTGAATTTGTAGTCACATGTGCTAGTGTATCTTGTGCTAACTCAATACTTGAATAAGAAAAATAATTATGAGAGCTAGCACCATGCTAAATTGAAATATGCACAAATCGAATGGGCTTAAGGCAAAGGTATGTTTTCATGAACCTTCTATTCCTATCTTTTGCATCTAGGCCCTTGTACCTTGCTAGTATGTGTTTTTGCATGTAATTGTTTCAAGTCATTTTGAGCTTCAAATCTAGATATTTAGTTGATGTCTTCATTGAGAATTGACTTGGTGTCATCTCTTGCAAGATATGAGCTAAATATGCTAAGATGACTATTGACTTGAGATGGATGCATGTCCTTTGTGGCATAGGGTAGTTTTTGCGAAAATTCAACTAGCATGTGTAGGAAGTGTGCCTTCTTTGAAAATTTTGGTTCTTGGTCTTTGTGGCCCGATTGACTCACTTGTGACTATTGTTCACTTTGTTTGATTGATGCCTAGTCACAAGTGGGAAGATTTTCTCAAGTCCATAAAAACTTTATCTATCTATCCATCTTTCTTGGAAGAATCAAGAAATGAGAAAAAATTTGGATCATCCTATATTCTTCTGAGATATGCAAACTTTGGATAACATTCACTGCAAAATCCTATATCCAATCTTGTGAAGGCTTAAGGATCAAAATCTATCAAAATCAGCCAAGTTATCTTTTCTGCTGGGGGGGCACCGGTCTGACCGGTGTACCCCGGGATTTACCCCTTTTACCCCCTTCCGTGAGTAAACAGTACATCCTTATCCACATTCACTCCCATTCACTTCCAAACATATCCAGACCCGACTCCTCTCTCTCCTTTCTCCCTTGGCGACTGAGACTACCCTCCATTGGCGATTTGAGGATTCAACCAAGGAAAAGCTCGCCTCTCTCAAGGATTCAAGCCTCCTCGGTCGGTCTAACTGGTGCCCTAACCGGCCCCTTGGATTCATCTCGAGTTCCTCTCTCCAAAGGTATTCAAATCTTGTTTTTGCCCGATCTATCAACTCCATGAGTAGATTTGAAATTCCTTGGGTAGAACATCTCCTGGCAACCCTTAGAGACTATTCCTAGAAGATCTTTCAATTTCGTTGGATGTATTGTGAGGATTGGATTTTGGGGATGAACTGCCAGGCACCGGTCTGACCGGTGCCCCCGACCGGTCTGACCGGTCAAGGCAGTTCACCTCCAAAATCTGATTTTGTTCAATTTATTCAACCTTTATCTGCTTAGGATGACTCATCAATTTCCATGATCATATCTAGACCATATAGCTGCTCAGATTGATGGATAGAGCTATTGGCTCAGTTCTGGGGGTGACCGGTCTGACCGGTTACCCTGACCGGTCTGACCGGTCAAGCCCAGAGCTGATCCAATTTCTCCAATCCTTGTGCTTTCTTTTGCCAAATCTATCATATCTTGTGTCCTGGTGTCTTATAGACATTTCTTCATAATCTTTGTGACCCAGGATCAGCAGCTATGACTAAGGGACATGATGCCGAGAGAAGGAAAAAGAGAAGGCAAGATGATTCTAGTTCTCAAGGTGCTAGCTCTATGCAAGATGACTATACCAGCAGATTGAGACCTAGAGGGCAGAAAAGATCCTCAGTTGAGATGCAGGTTGAAGAGGAAGAAGAGGAGGAAATTGAGACTAGTAGTGATGATGAGGAGCAAAGTCCTTATAGAGTGGAGCCTCGCCATGGCAAAGGCCCGGCTATTGATAATGACAGCAGTGGCAGCGGTGAGAGTGATGGTGGTGGTAATGGTAATGGTGGTGGTGATAGTGATGGCAACGGTGATGATGATGGTGATGATGGTGACGGTGATGGTGAAGATGATGATGAAACTCCTGTCATTGTGAGGCCTAACTATCTCTATGGTACAAGAATGACAAATTATCATGGGGAAGGGATGACAAAGGCTGTGCTGAAAATGAGAGATGCAGATCCTTACAGTGGGCCTAGGACAGCTAGTGATAATAGATTTTGGACTATGTTTCAGCAGGATTTCTACACCTCAGTTATTCTAAAGAAGTCCAAAATCACACATGAGGCTCAGTATGTGGATTGAAAACACATGACAGATCAGCATAATCAAATTTTTGATGAGATCATTGAGACCTGTACAAGACAAAGAATAATGCACATCATGGGTTTCAAGCAAAGCTGGAACAAAGAGATTATTGCTCAGTTCTATGCTACAGTGTACTTTGGCTTTAGGAATGATGTTAAAGCCATGTTTTGGATGACAAATGGAGTTAGATATCACATCACCTTTCCGGCCTTCTGCAACATGTTCAAACTTGGTAATGAAGAAGGCCTTCAAATGTTGCATGATGAGGATGAACTTGAACTATCTATGATGAAGATCATGTATCCTCGCAATATGGAAAATGAATGGGGGAAAGTGAAGCATTTGTACACTTTCTATGGAGTTCTCAATAGGCTCTTTAGAAAGACAATAACCCCTAGAGATGGCAATACATCTGAGATTACTTCCTACCAAAAGAATTTGATGTATGCTATGAGACCTGAGGCACCCGAATTCAGTGTTGGGATTTCATTTGGCAAGAGATCAAGCATGTGTCTGAAAATCCAAAGAAGATCTGCAGCTATTGTCCCTATATCATGTACATGATCAGAAAGGTGACCAAAATTGATTTTCCTAGTGATGTGAAGCACAAACCTTTGAGGCCCAATGCCAAGAAACATCCTAGGATACCTTCTCCAGACCCTGAAATTCAGCATGAGCCAGTTGGAGGAGTGTTTGAGCAGCAGGAGCAGCCTCAGCCAGCTCAGCCTGGTGCTCAGGCCGGCACCGGTCTGACCGGTGACCGGTACCGGTCTGACCGGTTCGGGCCTGAGCCCGTGGTTTTCTCTCGCCGGCCAAAGGAGCGTCCCACCTCTCCCATCAAGAAGCTCTTCAATCTGTTTGTGGGCATGTGCAAAAGTCAAAGGGATGTTGAGGTGGAGCAGCAGCGTCAGCGGAGAGACAACAAGAAGATCAATGATTCCATCAAGTTGATGCACAATGCAATGAACCTTCAGCCTGCACGTTCTCCTCCATCTCCACCACCTCCAGAGGTAGAGATCCCATCTGTTGAGGATAGGCTCCGTGGATATTCATCAGCAGGATACTTTGATCAGTACGGGAGCATGTTCTTTCCAGATGTCAGTTCTTCATCAGGTGCTCCACCTGTTCAGCCACAGCATCAGCCTGCACCTCCACAGTATCCACCTGTTCCTCCACAGTACCAGACTCTCTCTGCTAGCATGCCGAGTACATTCTCGTCGGGCTTTGTGCCAGGTATGATGGGAGGTACATATGCAGCAGGATCATCTTCAGTGGGTCCATCTTTTCACAGTGAGGGCATGGCGGCGGGTTCTTCTCTTCCACCTTTCAGCGGTGGCATGTTTGGCACTTCTAGTGATGCACCGGAGACCTCTGACATTGCAGCGAGGCTCTCGACCTCCATCTTTGGATATACTCCTCCTGTGCATCCCGACACTTCAGCTTCCTATGGTACTACTGATCCCACTCTTGCTCCTTCCTCTGAGATCACCGTATCAGATTCTATATATCTTATGCCTCCTCTCTCGCATTTGCATGAAGGACTTCATCTTTGGTCAGGGGCTTCACCTAGTGAAGGAGGAAATGGAGGAAATGGTGGCAATGGACAGGAGTGACTGCAGCTACAACTTCTCTAGGCCCTTTATGGATGCTTGATGACAAAGGGGGAGAAGTGTTGGATTAAAACTTCAGTTTACAGTTTCAGGGCAGTGGCAGCAGCATTGACCGGTCTGACCGGTCAGGGTGACCGGTCTGACCGGTCAAGTGTAGTTGGCAGTGGAACTTTGTATTAAATCTCGAATTCTATTCCTTTGTGGACTTGAGAACTTGTAATGTATGCTATTGTGTGTGTAAGACCTTTATTTATGCTTCTAAGTAACTTTGTATTGGTATGTGATGCATGGATTGATTGGTGGTTGTTTTTATCCCTTGTATGTGTGCTGACTGGGGCTAACCGGTCTGACCGGTCAGGCACCTGAAAGCACACATACAATTCTTTGTGTGCCTTTTCTTGTCATATGCATCACGGATATTTTTGTACACACACTTGTTGCACCCCACGGTTTCTGAGATACAGGGGGAGCTCCCATGTTTTTTTATTGAGAAATGTGTGCTCTTGGCATGTGAGGCCAATTTTGAAATTCCATTCGAAGCACACATTAAGGGGGAGCTCACACTATATCTAAGAAACTAAAAGAGTTTAATTGTCATATTTGTAAGCTTTAATCGAGTTGTCATCAATCATCAAAAAGGGGGAGATTGAAAGTGCATCTAGGCCCCCATGTGGGTTTTGGTGAATTGTATGACAACACGATTAAAGGACTAACTTGTTTGCTTAAGACTATGAGCAGGTTTTTATTTGTACATTCATGTTGTGATGTTGAATTATATATAAAATGAATGTTCTTTGGCTCATAATGAGAAAGGCAAGCAAGTGTGTGATCTCTTTGTGCATAAATAAATGAATGACAAGCATGAGTGTTGATATATTTTGGACAAGTCAATAAAGGTTTATCTATGTTGTTCCAATCTATGAGAAAGCTTGTTGATATATGAAGGGATCATTCAAAGTGGAAATTGCAAGGCTTCATGCATTTACACCAAAGGGACATATACTTATGTGATATACGTTGGTCTCATTGTTGGAAGCTTGCAATGGTTTGAATGTACTTTGTCAATCAAGAACAAGCATTTGAAGAGTTCTTTCAAATGGGATTTCAAAATGATGAAGCAAAGCTAAACTCAATGTGGCAAGGGTAAGTGGTGAAGAAATCAACCGAGATGACTAGAGCGAGGGACTAAGCAAGCTTTGGCTAAGCGACGGCTTTCCATGTGTGCAAATTGCTAAGGTGAAGTATCTAGGTCCGTGGGGTTTCGAAGAACCATATCCAAGCTTTGTTGAGGGAAGCAATGCAAAGCATCAATTAGTTGTGATTGATAAAATGGAGTGACTTAAGGATTCAAATACACTTTGTCAATGGATGATGGAAAATCCTAAGTCACTAGCTCAAGCATGGAATTGCTCAAGAAAGTTAGCAATGTTGAAAGCTCTCAAGTTGACAACTATCAAAGTATGGCATTGATCAAAACTTGAAAACTCAAGAGGATGTCTTTGTGTTTATATTTATCCTTGAGTATAGGTACGCCGTACTATCAAGAGGGATGCAACATTTGCTTATTGACAAATATCAAAAGTGCTCAATAGTTGACCCATGTGAGAATAGCCTTGAGAGAGACACAGAGTGTGCTAACAAATCCCAGATCATCTAACATTGTATGGTTTTATCCTTGGATGAAACCTTGAGCTAATTTGAGGGGTTTTTGGGACACACTCAGCCTGACCGGTCTGACCGGTCAAGGGAACCGGTCTGACCGGTGTAAGCTCTAACGGCTAGTTTTTCGAATCAGCTCTGTCTGACCGGTCTGACCGGTCAGGGTGACCGGTCTGACCGGTCACGACAGATTCTCCAACGGCTAGTTTTTGTGTGATGGGGTATTTATACCCCTCAGCACCCCTCTTGGTGGGCTGCTGCTTCCACACTTCATTCAGACATTCTAGTAGCCAGAAAAGCCTCCCCAACCTCTCTTTGTGAGATTTGTGTGATATTTGTGATATCTTTGAGTTGGGTTGAGTGAGCAAGATTGAGTGAGCATTAGAGAGCAAAACAAGAGCAACCATAGCTTGAGCACTTCGATTCGCTGTCAAGAAAGCAATTTGAAGCATTTGTTACTCTTGGAGGTTCTTCCTCCTAGACGGCAAGGTGTCGCCCGGTGAGCTACCAAAGTGTGTGGTGAGCCACGGGATTGTTTGTGCAGGTTGTGCTTCACCTCCGAAAGGGAAGAAGCAAACTAGTGGAAGGAGGAGATAGCTTGACCTAAGTGGTGGTCGCATAAGCTTCCTCAACGGAGAGTAGGATTCACCGTGCCGTGGTGGCTGCTTGGTGCGAGCGGTGAATCCGAACTTCGGGAAAACAACTCCTTGTGTCTCCGTTGTGGTTTGCCTCACTTGTTGATTTCTAGCATATTTTGTGCTTCCGCTTCGATCTACTTGGGTGTGCTTATATTGTGTGCAGGGATAGCTTTGCCTTGCTGAATATCACCTACAGAAGCAACTCACCAAGTTTGGTTCGTGCTAGAAGTCAAGAAGAAGCTCGAGCTGCTGTTTGGGGTTTGCTCTGCAAGGCACCGGTCTGACCGGTGTGGAGAACCGGTCTGACCGGTCACCCCCTGGCAGCTGGAGCAAAAAGAGGGAAAAGTTTGATTTTGCGGTATATCGCCTATTCACCCCCCCTCTAGGCGACATCAAGGTCCTTTCAGGCCCTGGCGCCCGCACCAGATTCGGCCGCGGAAAATTGTTACACGCTCGGGTCAAAGCTGGCGCCCGCACCAGATTCGGCCGCGGAAAATTGTTACACGCTCGGGTCAAAGCGTATAACGACATGTGGGGTCAAAGCAGCCTGGGACCATTTTGCAGTGGGGGTGGAGGTTGCCGTGGGTGGCCGTTATGGTTGGTTGCCGCCCCATACATAAAAATTTATCATGTGCACAAATATTTGTGAAAAGAACTCAAAATTTAAATTGTCTATGAATCTACATATTTGTATGCTACTATTGGACCAAGTTTTATAAATTGCATACTTGTCATTTGTTTCATTATACCACATGTCATGGAGAAGGAAGAGAATTTTCAATTGTTTTCTTGAGACAATTCAAATTTATATGTCCAAATTGCCTTAGAATAATTAAAACAATATATAAATTTGGTTAAAAAAATCCACAAATTGAGATGGCAACTTATCTTTGGTCTACAAGCTTTCCATGAAACTTTGGAATGGATTTAATAAAGTGGGATCATATATTATCCATAAATAGATACATCTTTCATATAGTTCCCCGTAACTCAAGTTAAACTTTGAGATTAGAATACATCATAATACTTTTGAACTTGTATGCACATGAAATTTGGATACAACTTCAGGTTTACCATAAATTAGACAAATATGAAGGTACAACACCATTTGTTATGCAAAACACATGTTATCTATTATCTACTTGTGTGGAAGAAAAAAATCCATAGGAAAAAGATCCAGCAAATAGCAAGTGACATACACACAAAACACAATTAGAAGATAGATCGTGATTTTAGAAAAATTAAGAAAAAAGAACTATCAAATTTGGAGTTCATATGAAAGAGAAATACAAATTACATATTTAAATCCCGGATTAAAAAGAGAAAAAGAACCATAGATATGTTCTTCAATGCAAGGCCAAATTATGATCTGGTACTGGATATTCTATATATAAATATATTTTGTTAATCTTTATCGTCAAAAACCGAAGCATAGTGCAGTGGTAAGGCGGCTGGTTGTGCGCTGGGACCGGTGTTCGAATCCCTTATGCCACC
Organism: Alloteropsis semialata; assembly: GCA_004135705.1. NCBI lineage: Eukaryota > Viridiplantae > Streptophyta > Magnoliopsida > Poales > Poaceae > Alloteropsis > Alloteropsis semialata. Next base: position 53,346,488 of record CM014278.1, read on the forward strand.
CTTTTGCCCCTTTATTTTTGCAATATTTATTCTGCCACCGACTGTCACACCCGATTTTAAGGACAAAATCGAATGCATCGCATATGTGTGCCAGGATCCGTTCATCACACATATGTTGACGTCATCAGTGAATATATCAAAAGACAATGTTCAAAAGCGTACAAAAGAGAGTACATAACTTTATTACACTCATCGTAAATAGACACGAAGGTCTTAAACGTTCACCGACAACCTAATACGATAAAACAGCTCCTTGACTTCATCCACAGGCACTTGACTGGTTGACGCGCCTAGAACTCATCAAAGTCGCTGAAGTACTCCACTTCATTGTTATTTTCTGAACAGCAGTTGTTTAGCAAGGGTGAGTACACTTATGGTTGGTACTCAACAAGTGGGGGAAATATGCAAGGCCATCAAAGGGGGTTCAGGCTCATGCGGTTAGCACTTTTAGTTGATCAAGTTTTATTAGCAAGCACCTATTTACTAGATGTAAGTTTATACCAACCCAAAATTAAGCAGGATAACCCAAAATTATACCACCAAAACCAAGAACCACAAGTTAAGATCAAGTTTAAGTTCAATTATCATGTGAGGGTCCAAGCCGCCCTTAACCGTGGGCACGGCTGATATATCAGTTTTACACTCTGCAGAGGTTGTACACTTTACCCACAGCTCGTGTTCCCCTTGTCGCCCGGGTTTGCAAGGCCCTTAAACACTTCCTTTGGTGAGTGGCGAGGGTTCACTACGAAGCCTTTACAAAGACCCAAAGTTAACTAGCAGCCCGCTAGAGTTTCAGCCGCGGTGAGGTCCATAACCCTCCCTAATGAGACCGTACCTTAGCAAAGGCTACTCCTCCAAGAGGACCGGGCTATGACCCCTTCACCGTCCCCCTCCTTGCCCTTTCGGTAAGGCCACTAACTAACCCCAAGTCTAATTAATTAGCTAAGTTCAGAGCCATGTGACACTGTGGTTGCACTGTTTTCTTGGGTGGTTCTCCATGTTTCAATTAATCATGATGATCTTGAATTAAGCAAGAATATAACAACATAAATATATCATGATTAACAATTGCATAAAAGGTAATAGAACCATCTCAAGTTTAAGCAAGCTAAGCATTTCTACCCATGATATAACCAGGTGATTCAAGGTTCAAGGTAAAAAGATCTAGTCATGTCCTAATGGGTGACCCATCAAAATTAATGCATAACAGTAAAGTAAAAGTGAATTTCATGAATGTAAATGGGACAAAAAGAATGTTCATGTAGAGGGAGGCCACTTGCCTTCCTCAACAAACTGCTGTTGGTCCTCTTCAAACAGCTGCTGCTCTTGATCTTCCTCGAACGGCACGTTCTCTACACGATCACACAAGACATACAACAAAATAAAAAAAACAGTACACCAAACAGTACTAAAAGTACAGAACAAGCACCTTAAACTAAAGAGCATGCAAAGACGATCGCGTGAACGCGAAAATCGCCCAAAACGGATTTAAAACGACGAAACTACGCTTGTTACAAGGTTGCAGGGACCTATATGCAATTAAAACAAAAGTCTGCGTACTGTTTTGATAAAAACCAAGGGTACAAACATAAATATCCATAGATCTCAGGGGCTAGCAAGTGAAATAACCAAGGACAGGACGGCGTGCAAAATTATTCAAAAGATCAGGGGCCTAAACAGAAACTCTAAGGGCATATGTATAAATACTTTACACATGGCATGGACTGCGTGTTGAATAAGATAAAACCGGGGGTCTCTTTAACAAAGTGGCCGGCGACCGGCGGGTTTGACCCCGGTTGACCGTTATCGGGGGGGTGATCTGGGCCCTTGATTTTAGATTGGACGGCTGAAAAATGAAAGGGGCGCCGGCGACGGTGGAAGACGGCGGCGCCGCCTCGGGCCGCGGCGGGAGATCGCCGGTGCTTCGCCGTAGGGCGCTACGGACCACGAGAACATGAACAAATGGCATGGGAGTGTTCAGGAGGACATAGGGAGGTCACCAGAGGTGGTTGCAGGGGCGGAGAGTGACCGGAAGTGGGTTGGCGATGAGGAGGAGCGTCGGCGAGCTCGGACGGACGGCGGGGAAGGTTCTCCGGTGATTGCAGTGGCTCCCAAACTCCAAGTACGCGCTCCTGATGATCCTGAGTTCGAGCGTAGAGGAGCAAGGGGGTTAAAGGAGGGCGGGGAACATCGAACCGAGCCGGCGGCGGTGATTACCTCACGGCGGCGGCACTGACGAGTTCCGGCGAGCGATTCGCCGCACAGGAGAAGTGGGTTTGAGGTGTGGAGTGCGTGTGCGCGAGGAGGGAGCTTCGTCGGGTTTTATAGGGCGCCGAGGAGGAGCGGAGGGGCTCGGGCTAGAGGAGGATCCGAGGGCGGCGTGGTTCACGGCCATTGATGGCCTTGAAGCCGGTCGTCCGTTGCAGGGGGGAGGAAAAGCGGGGGAGGTGGGCGTCCGGTTGATGGCGCAGTGATGATGGCCTTGACGCTGAGTGAAGAGGGGGGAGGGAGACGCGGGCGCGCGGGGACGTGGGGGCGCGGTGATTGCGGCGTGCGGCGGCTCGGACGTCCGCGGCGCCGGGAGGAAGGAGGAGGTGCCGACAAGCGGGCCCGGTCGGTCAGTGAGAGAGAAAGCGGGAGAGGAAGAAGGCCGGATGGGCCGGTTGGTTGGGCCGGCGGGAGAAAGGGAGAGAAAGAGAGAAAAGTGGGCCGGGCCAAATGGAGGAAAAGAAAAGGAGGGAAAAGGGATTGAGTTTGATATTTGTTTGAATTTGTGTTTGGAGAATTTGATAGGAATTTGACTTGGGATTTGAATTTGGGAAGGAGTTTGAGATCACTCAAGCAAACAAAAACAAATGCAAGGCATGAGATGCAACATTCATTTGTTGAACTAAAATTAATTAATTAATGTTTAAGTAATTAAGGCCACAAATTAAATAAAGAAAAAATAAATTCATTAAACCTAAGATCAACCTAAACAAAGTTGCTATAATTTATTACATGATGGAATTTGGGTGTTACAAATCCTACCCCCCTTAAAGAGAATCTCGTCCTCGAGATTCGGATAGATTTGGATACAACTGCGGGAAGTCTGCAATGAGGTCATCTTCTCGTTCCCAAGTAGCTTCATCTTCCGAATGATGACTCCACTGTACTTTGCACATTTTGATGACTTTGTTCCTTGTAACTCTTTCTGATGTTTCCAAGATCTTGACCGGGTGTTCTGAATAAGTCAAATCATCTTGCACATTAAGCTCTTCCAGTGGTAGTTGCTCTTGGGGTACCCTCAAGCACTTTTTCAACTGAGAAATATGAAACACATCGTGAACATCCGACAGTCGCTCGGGTAACTCCAACTGATATGCCACTTCACCTTTCCTTTCCAAGATTTGAAAAGGACCAATATAACGAGGTGACAACTTTCCTTTGACCTTGAATCTGCGGAGACCTCTGATAGGTGACACCTTGAGATACACATAATCTCCTACTTCAAATGTCAATTCCCTTCCCCGGGTATCGACATATCTCTTCTGTCGTGACTGAGCAGTTCTGAGGTTATCCCGGATTATCTGAACTTGTCTTTCAGCTTCTTGTAGAATTTCTGGTCCGAAAACCTGACTTTCTCCTGTCTGACTCCAGTACAACGGTGTCCTACACTTTCTTCCATACAGAGCTTCAAATGGGGCCATCTTAAGACTAGCTTGATAGCTGTTGTTTTAAGAGAATTCTGCGTACGGCAAACTCTTATCCCAACTGCCTCCATGCTTCAGGGCACAAGCTCTTAGCATATCCTCTAAGATTTGATTTGTCCTCTCTGTTTGTCCATCTGTCTGCGGATGATACGCTGAACTGAAATTAAGCTTGGTGTCCATTGACTCATGTAGTTTCTGCCAAAAACGAGATGTGAACTGGGTACCTCGGTCAGACACTATCTTCTTTGGCACTCCGTGTAAACACACGATTCGGGACATATACAGCTCTGCTAACTTGGCTCCCGAATATGTGGTTTTAACTGGAATGAAGTGAGCGACTTTGGTCAATCTGTCCACAATGACCCATATAGAATCATAACCATCCCGAGTGCGAGGCAATCCTACGATAAAGTCCATACCAATTTCTTCCCATTTCCACTCGGGTATTTTCAACGGCTGAAGCAAACCTGCTGGCCTTTGATGTTCTGCTTTCACTCTTTGACATACATCACACAAAGCTACGTGAGTTGCCACGTCTCTCTTAAGACCATACCACCAATATTTCTCCTTCAAATCTTGGTACATCTTGGTACTGCCGGGGTGAATAGAATATACGGAATCATGTGCTTCCTTCAATATGAGCTCATGAAGACGATTGATATCTGGTACACAGATCCTTTTCCTGAACCAAACAGTGCCTTGTTCATCTTCGGTGAAATCCGTTATTTTTCCTAAACCAATCAAAATCTTGATTTCTTTGATCTTAGCATCTGTCAACTGACCTTGCCTGATTTCCTGCTCAAGAGTAGGTTCAATCTCCATAGTCATAGCTTCTGATTGATAGAGGATTCCGAGATTGAGTCGTTCCATTTCCCAACACAATTCTTGAGGCATTAGTCGAGCTATAGCCATGTTAGCTTGGCTCTTCCGTCTCAAAGCATCTGCTACGACGTTGGCCTTGCCAGGATGATACTGAATATCCAAGTCATAATCCTTTATCAATTCCAACCATCTGCGTTGTCTGAGATTGAGATCCCTCTGAGTGAAGATATATTTCAAACTTTTGTGGTCTGTGAAAATTTGGCACTTGTTTCCAATCATATAGTGTCTCCAAATCTTCAGTGCGTGCACGACAGCGGCTAGCTCTAAATCATGAGTTGGATAGTTCTGCTCATGCTTCCTCAGTTGCCTTGATGCATAAGCTACCACTCTGCCTTCTTGCATTAACACACAACCAAGACCGAGACGTGAAGCGTCACAATAGACATCGAACCCTTTGTGTATATCTGGCATTATCAACACGGGGGCCGTGGTTAACCTCTTCTTCAACTCTTCAAAACAACTCTGACAAGCTTCATCCCATTTGAACTCTCGTTCCTTCTCTAACAACGAGGTGAGCGGTTTCACAATCTTGGAGAATCCTTCAATGAATCTACGGTAATATCCTGCCAAACCAAGGAAACTCCTGATCTCGGACACATTCGTAGGTGGTTTCCAATTCAACACATCCTGAACCTTGCTGGGATCAACTGCTATTCCTCCATCGGTGATGACATGACCAAGGAAAGAAACTTCCTTCAACCAAAAATCACACTTACTGAGCTTGGCATACAACTGATTCTCTCGGAGTTTCTGTAGTACCAATCTCAGATGTTCTTCATGTTCTTCTTCATTCCGAGAAAACACCAAGATATCATCGATGAACACCACTACAAACTTGTCAAGATATTCCATGAACACCTTGTTCATCAATTACATGAAGTACGCCGGGGCATTGGTCAATCCAAACGACATCACTGTGTACTCAAATAACCCATATCTGGAGGTGAACGCTGTTTTGGGGATATCTTCTGGTCGAATTCTCAACTGATGGTATCCTGACCGCAGATCAATCTTGGAGAATACTTTAGCACCTCTCATCTGATCAAACAGATCTTCTATTCTGGGTAGTGGATATTTGTTCTTGATGGTTGCATCATTGAGAGCTCTATAATCAACACACATCCTTCTAGTGCCATCCTTTTTATCAACAAAGATGACAGGGGCTCCCCAAGGTGATGAGCTAGGACAGATATATCCTTTTCCTAATAGCTCTTCTATTTGTTTCTTTAGTTCACTTAAATCCTTAACATCCAACCTATAGGGTCTTTTGAATATAGGTGCAGTGCCAGGTAAGAGATCAATACGGAACTCAATGTCACGATCGGGTGGCATACCTGGTAAGTCCACCGGAAAGACGTCTGGATACTCACTCACGACCTTGATCTCCTCCAAAGGTGTTCCCTTGATCTGATTCACCGTTGCTTCATCTGTGGATGGCATGCTAGCAACGAACTCAATCTGATCTCCTTGAGGACTGGTCAAGAGCACTGACTTCTTGGCACATTGAATCACTCCGTTACACTTTGTCAACCAATCCATTCCAAGAATCACATCAATCCCACTAGACTTGAGGACTATAAGGTTTGCTAGAAAGTCTACCCCCATGATTTTCAGATTCACCCGCGGGCATAAGTGAGTAGCCTTCATCTCGTTGCCCGGGGAACTAACTAGCAGTGTTTTCTTCATAAGGCTCATAGGCATATTATATTTTTCCACAAATTGCTCAGTAATGAAAGAATGCGATGCTCCAGAATCAAACAAAACTGATGCGGGTTCAGAATTAACAAGGAACGTACCGAGCACAACGTCCTGAGCATCCTGGGCTAATTCAGCTGACACGTGGTTCACCCGTCCACGCATGTAGTTCTGCTGGCCCTTGTTGCCTTGGGAATTCTGATTCCTGTTGCGCATCTGTGGAGTCTGTGATCCAGGCCTCTGACCATTGGTCTTCTAGCCCTGTGGTGTCTGCATGTTGCGCTTGGGGCAGTTGTTAGCATAATGCCCCAATTCTCCACATTTGAAACAGCCATTGGGTGGAACTAGTGTGACAGGATTGTTGTTGTTGTTGCTATTGCGCACTGGGGTGCCAGATGAACTGCCAGACCTGTTCTGCTGGAAGTTAGGACTGCGCTGGGTCTGCTGATTGAAGCGTTGCGGCTGCTGCTGGGCACGATACTGCTGGTTCTACTGATAGTTTCCACCCTGCGCTCCAGAGCGGAACTGTGACCCTTGCTGAGAGTTGAAGCGCGGGCGGCTATTGCTTGACTGTCCCTGTGACTGAGACTTTCTCTTGAGCTCACCGAGCTCCTTGCGAGTGTTCTCAAGGCCAATAGCTTTGTTTACAAGCCTCTGGAATGTGGGGAAAGTATGGCTCTGCAGCTGATATTTGAGCGGCCCGATCAGACCATCCAAGAAGCGATCCTGCTTCTTCTCATCATCATCGACCTCATTGGGCACGTAGCGGGATAGCTGGATGAATTTGTCCCGGTACTCGCTCACTGACATATGGCCATGCTTCAGAGCCAAGAACTCATTCTTCTTCAGTTTCATCACACCAGCTGGGATGTGATGCAGGCGGAAACTGTTGCTGAACTCTGCCCAAGTAATAGTGTCGGCGTTGGCATGGGCAGCTGTGTATGCATCCCACCAATCGGATGCAGCTCCTTCTAGGCGTCTAGCAGCATACAAGACTCTCTCGCGGTCTGTACACTGGGTGATGTCCAGCTTCTTGCCAATGACTTCCAGCCAGTCATCAGCATCCAGAGGGTCCGCCGAGTGAGAATAAGTGGGCGGGTGGTGACTCAGGAAATCCCGGTGCCTGTCCCGGGCTTGTGGAGGCTTCTGTGGCGGCTGATTCTGCTGTGCCTGTAAGTTTTGCACAGTGGCAGTAAGATCCTGCAGCAACTGCATCTGAGCTTGTAGAAACTGCTCCATTGCTGGGTTTGGGGGTGGAAGCGGTGCTTGATTCTGACGGTTGATTATATGAGCACGTCTGACACTAGGAATGTCACGTCCTCCGCCTCTCCTGGTATTTACCATCTGATCGTTAGGGGAATGCTTTAGATAAGATAGATAAACTGATAAAGATAGAAAGAACAGAGCCATGATTGAAACTAAGAACTGACTTTAACTTAATTATTTAATAATGTATTTGTGGCCATCACTCCACAAAAACATGACAGTCATTACAAAAACTCCAACTCAAACATAAAACAAACAAGCAAACATAAACATCGCACGTCCTCGCAGGAACGGTTCTAACGCGATGACTTATTTTGGTAGACTCTCCTAAAGCTGTCCTAAAAGACCGGTGATAGAGCCTGGCTCTCCAGTACGAAGCCTCTTGCGTGGGGGTGAAGCGGCGGGATAGTCGGCTTTATCTGCCTCTACTGGGGGCACGTGACCTGCCACCTGCGCCTCCAGCTGCCTGATCCTGGCCTGAGCACTGGCCAGTCTCTGAGCAGTCTCCATGAGGTCGGAAGCTGTGCCCTCCACATCTGTGTTGAGACCAGCGACGACACGAGCAAGGACGTCGATTCGGGGATCGTGATGTCCTCCCAGTGGCACGTGGGTCACCTCTGTGCCACTAGCACGTCGTGGAAGGTGGCGGTACTCCGTGATGCTTAGCTCACCACGGCGGGCATGGCAGAGAGACCACAGTGCTCTCCTGGCAGCGCTGCTGACGGAGGCGGTGACGGTGGAGTAGGGGATGTCGGAGTCGTGCATAGAGCAGGTCTTGTATCCACCTGTGTCAGAAGCCTCCCGGATGTGGACCCGAGTGATGTAGAAGACCGGCATCCCTGGGTCGGAGCACGCTGCGTCATGTAGAGGGGCCTGACATTGTTCCCCAACTCCTGTAGCACGTCCATCAGCATCTTGGGGAAGGTGCCAGTCTCATTGACTGAGGTCTCAGACTCGTAGGTAGCCTGCACGAACTCAGCCCGTCCAACTAGCACGTCGTTCTGGCCCACACCAGAAACAACGTCCTATGCCTCGCCCTGGTCCTCCTGACCAAGGCCCTGGTCTGCGTCGTGGCCGTCATCCGGCTGTCCTCCAGCAGCAGGTACTGGAGCCTCCAGAGCAGGAACAGCAGGTGGTGCTGGTGGAGCCTCAACTGCGGGGTCCACCGGAATGATGTCTCCGTCTGCCATCTCCTGGAAGTAGTGGAGCTCCTCAGGCTCTGACTCCTCCTGTTCCACCACTGGTGGAAGTCGTGGAACTGGCTGTGCAGGAGCGATACGCCTCCTGCCTCCGGTGCTCTTGCGTGCTGTCTGTCTCTGCCTGACCATCTGTGATAGAGCAAGAACAAAACTAAGTACAAGAACAAAAAGAGATAGAACAGGAACAGAGTAAGTTTTTATGCAAATAAAATTTTTCCTAAGAGCAGAAAGGCTGACTAAGATAGTAAATCCTATGTTTCGACCATTTTCTAGCTAGGCTGGCGTCCTACAGTCAACACAGCTCTGATACCACTTCTGTCACACCCGATTTTAAAGACAAAATCGAATGCATCGCATATGTGTGCCAGGATCCGTTCATCACACATATGTTGACGTCATCAGTGAATATATCAAAAGACAATGTTCAAAAGCGTACAAAAGAGAGTACATAACTTTATTACACTCATCGTAAATAGACACGAAGGTCTTAAACGTTCACCGACAACCTAATACGATAAAACAGCTCCTTGACTTCATCCACAGGCACTTGACTGGTTGACGCGCCTAGAACTCATCAAAGTCGCTGAAGTACTCCACTTCATTGTTATTTTCTGAACAGCAGTTGTTTAGCAAGGGTGAGTACATTTATGGTTGGTACTCAACAAGTGGGGGAAATATGCAAGGCCATCAAAGGGGGTTCAGGCTCATGCGGTTAGCACTTTTAGTTGTCAAGTTTTATTAGCAAGCACCTATTTACTAGATGTAAGTTTATACCAACCCAAAATTAAGCAGGATAACCCAAAATTATACCACCAAAACCAAGAACCACAAGTTAAGATCAAGTTTAAGTTCAATTATCATGTGAGGGTCCAAGCCGCCCTTAACCGTGGGCACGGCTGATATATCAGTTTTACACTCTGCAGAGGTTGTACACTTTACCCACAGCTCGTGTTCCCCTTGTCGCCCGGGTTTGCAAGGCCCTTAAACACTTCCTTTGGTGAGTGGCGAGGGTTCACTATGAAGTCTTTACAAAGATCCAAAGTTAACTAGCAGCCCGCTAGTGTTTCAGCCGCGGTGAGGTCCATAACCCTCCCTAATGAGACCGTACCTTAGCAAAGGCTACTCCTCCAAGAGGACCGGGCTATGACCCCTTCACCGTCCCCCTCCTTGCCCTTTCGGTAAGGCCACTAACTAACCCCAAGTCTAATTAATTAGCTAAGTTCAGAGCCATGTAACACTGTGGTTGCACTGTTTTCTTGGGTGGTTCTCCATGTTCCAATTAATCATGATGATCTTGAATTAAGCAAGAATATAACAACATAAATATATCATGATTAACAATTGCATAAAAGGTAACAGAACCATCCCAAGTTTAAGCAAGCTAAGCATTTCTACCCATGATATAACCAGGTGATTCAAGGTTCAAGGTAAAAAGATCTAGTCATGTCCTAATGGGTGACCCGTCAAAATTAATGCATAACAGTAAAGTAAAAGTGAATTTCATGAATGTAAATAGGACAAAAAGAATGTTCATGTAGAGGGAGGCCACTTGCCTTCCTCAACAAACTGTTGTTGGTCCTCTTCAAACAGCTGCTGCTCTTGATCTTCCTCGAACGGCACGTTCTCTACACGATCACACAAGACATACAAAAAAAATAAATAAAACAGTACACCAAACAGTACTAAAAGTATAGAACAAGCACCTTAAACTAAAGAGCATGCAAAGACGATCGCGTGAACGTGAAAATCGCCCAAAACGGATTTAAAACGACGAAACTACGCTAGTTACAAGGTTGCAGGGACCTATATGCAATTAAAACTAAAGTCTGCGTACTGTTTTGATAAAAACTGAGGTCACAAACATAAATATCCATAGATCTCAGGGGCTAGCAAGTGAAATAACCAAGGACAGGACGGCGGGCAAAATTATTCAAGAGATCAGGGGCCTAAACAGAAACTCTAAGGGCATATGTATAAATACTTTACACATGGCATGGACTGCGGGTTGAATAAGATAAAACTGGGGGTCTCTTTAACAAAATGGCCGGCGACCGGCGGGTTTGACCCCGGTTGACCGTTATCGGGGGGGGTGATCTAGGCCCTTGATTTTAGATTGGACGGCTGAAAAATGAAAGGGGCGCCGGCGACGGTGGAAGACGGCGGCGCCGCCTCGGGCCGCGGCGGGAGATCGCCGGTGCTTCGCCGTAGGGCACTACGGACCACGAGAACATGAACAAATGGTATGGGAGTGTTCAGGAGGACATAGGGAGCTCACCAGAGGTGGTTGCAGGGGCGGAGAGTGACCGGAAGTGGGTTGGCGATGAGGAGGAGCGTCGGCGAGCTCGGACGGACGGCGGGGAAGGTTCTCCGGTGATTGCAGTGGCTCCCAAACTCCAAGTACGCGCTCCAGATGATCCTGAGTTCGAGCGTAGAGGAGCAAGGGGGTTAAAGGAGGGCGAGGAACATCGAACCGAGCCGGCGGCGGTGATTACCTCACGGCGGCGGCACTGACGACTTCCGGCGAGCGATTCGCCGCACAGGAGAAGTGGGTTTGAGGTGTGGAGTGCGTGTGCGCGAGGAGGGAGCTTCGTCGGGTTTTATAGGGCGCCGAGGAGGAGCGGAGGGGCTCGGGCTAGAGGAGGATCCGAGGGCGGCGTGGTTCACGGCCATTGATGGCCTCGAAGCTGGTCGTCCGTTGCAGGGGGGAGGAAAAGCGGGGGAGGTGGGCGTCCGGTTGATGGCGCAGTGATGATGGCCTTGACGCTGAGTGAAGAGGGAGGAGGGAGACGCGGGCGCGCGGGGACGTGGGGGTGCGGTGATTGCGGCGTGCGGCGGCTCGGACGTCCGCGGCGCCGGGAGGAAGGAGGAGGTGCCGACAAGCGGGCCCGGTCGGTCAGTGAGAGAGAAAGCGGGAGAGGAAGAAGGCCGGATGGGCCGGTTGGTTGGGCCGGCGGGAGAAAGGGAGAGAAAGAGAGAAAAGTGGGCCGGGCCAAATGGAGGAAAAGAAAAGGAGGGAAAAGGGATTGAGTTTGATATTTGTTTGAATTTGTGTTTGGAGAATTTGATAGGAATTTGACTTGGGATTTGAATTTGGGAAGGAGTTTGAGATCACTCAAGCAAACAAAAACAAATGCAAGGCATGAGATGCAACATTCACTTGTTGAACTAAAATTAATTAATTAATGTTTAAGTAATTAAGGCCACAAATTAAATAAAGGAAAATAAATTCATTAAACCTAAGATCAACCTAAACAAAGTTGCTATAATTTATTACATGATGGAATTTGGATGTTACACCGACAGATGGGTCCCGTCATTACTGTAAAAAAGGATAGAAAGAAACAGAAATATGTGGCAAAAAAAGAAATGAAAAAAGTTGAGGGCCGGAGTCGAACCGGTGACCTCTACACTACGGGCAAAGAAACCTAAGAAACCATTGCGCTACACATGTACTTCTGTCAACCTTTCATCTATAATTTTATTTTTACACTCAGAACACCATCGTATCCAATTAAAAGACACCGATCCGATCCCCCTCCTCCCACAGTCGCATCCCCTTCCTTCTCAGTCGCATCGCCGTCGCATCCCATCCCCCTCCTCAAGCAAGCCGGCGGCGGACGGGACAAGTGCGGTCGACGGGAGATGCCGACGACTCGGTCCGCGCAAGCTCGGCGTCAGGCCCGGGACAAGTCAGGCAAGTTCGTCTCCGGGGCCGAGGTACAGACGGGCGACGGGTCCGATGCGAAGACGCTTCCCCCCTCGCCAAGCGATGGGGCCGAGGTGAGCAACACGCAGCCAAAGGTGAGCCCAACCTCCCCGAGCACTTCGCAGCCAAAGGTGAGCCCAACCTCGGCGAGCCCAACCCCGACGAGCACTGTGGAGCCGAACGTGAGTACCTCCAAATCCCAGAGTCACTGATATGTGAAATTTCTGCTTTCAAATGGCAATTTCACTAATGGCTATAGAAATTTCTGCAGAGACTTCAGGTTTGTCTAGAGGAACTGAGGATATCCCTCATTACTGCACTTGAGGGCGGCGAGCAGAGCAATTGGGTCCAGCAAATGGGTCAAGCAATTAACAGCGGGTTTGTGGAGCTATATAAGAAGATTGGAATTCAGCGGAAGTGCCTCTGTGAGGAATGTGTCCAGAAGAGGCAAAAGAAGGAGTAGCTATTGTGGTCATTGTCCAGAAGAGGCAAAACAAGTGCCCTTTGTCCAGGAGAGGCTTTTGTGTTCAACTAGTCCAGAAGTGCCTCTGTGATGATTGTGGTGAAGTAGTGTAGTGATGAAAACATGCAGTAGCTTTAGGTCTTGTGCTATTGGGACTTCCTTTTTCCTGTAATGAAATGGTGATAAGACCATTGCCTGTAATGAAATGGTGATGAGTAGCTTTTGGCTGTAATGAAATGTACTGATGAATGTTTGAAAGCAATGCGGCTTCCTTTTGGCTTCTGATGAATGTTTGAAAACATGCAGAATCATTTCATTTCAAGTGTGCAGAATCATTTCATTCTGCACAAAATATGTTGTTTTTTAATTAATGCGCTTTGTGTACTGATGCATGGACTTCAAGTGATGCCTACTAAACATTTCTTTCAGGCAGTACTGATGTATGGAATTTACATGCCATTGTAAATGGAATTTTCAGAATTGGTGCATTGTATTACACACAGGCAGACCATTTGTGGAAGCAGATCAGAGGCAAGCAATAAGAATATATTACACATAGGCAGAACATTTGTGGAAGCAGCTCCAAGACACTGATGCCTACTGAACACTGATGCTCCTAACAATCTGGAAATAACAGAAACAAAACGGCGGCTACATTCCACTAACAGTTGCATCGAGACTCTGATCTTCACATAAATGAGAAAAACAGCAAGCCACATTTGGAACTGAGAGCTCAGCAGCAGTAAACTGGTGCCCATCTGACTGTAAGCATCGGATAGATATAAGAATCACTCAAGTAATTCACAAGTGTGAAGCAGTTCAGGTTCTGAAATTAACGCTGGACAAACAATCCACTCAACACTAGAGCCCCAACCAGAGCCCTAACCAGAAATTGTAGCAATTTACCAGAAGGACTAAATTACACAATCCTGTGATATAACTGCTGTCTCAATCTCAGTTCCAAAAAAAACAAGTGCCATTTATTTTCACTCCTTGGCTCAGAACTCCAGGAACATTCCACTCACAGTTGCAGAAAGAGATCAGTCAAGGAATCTTCAAGAGGCCTACAAAAGTGTAGAAAAATAGATCAATGTAACAGTTGCAGACCCAGATCAGTCAAGGAATCAAATGGCTGAATTATTCTAGGATGAATATACAGACATAAAGTTAAAATAGCTACTGTACTCACAGTTAGTCATCATCGTTGTCATCATCTTCATCAAGGGTTGCTGGACCTTCGTTCTCACTAACATATTGCCACACAGTTTCATCTTCGTCATCCTTATTGTCTTCCCTTTCCTCTTGCCTTTGGGCACGAAGATTATCAACTACACTGGCATCAACTTGTACACAATCTTCATCTTCCAGCAGCTCATTCTCCAAATTTTCTTCATCATGCTGATGTTCAGTGTCAAAATATCCTTCATTCAGTTTCACCTAAAAACCTTCGCATGTATCATCTTGGTATGACAGACCCGAGCCATTCAGTGTTTCATCATTGTCATTTTCAGCAACATTCCACAAGTGCCTATGAGAAAATTTTTGAACAATCCTCCAGCTTTCAGATCTCTTGGTGTCATCAGCATGCTTGTTGTCTTTCAAGTAAAATACCTTTGTTGCTTGTGTTGCTAGAACAAAAGGGTCATCCTTGTACCAATAGATTCCATGGTTGATGCTTCTGAAAAAACCATCATATTTCATTCTAGATCTCTTGCTATTAGTATCAAACCAGTCACAACGAAACAATACCACTGTTCGGTTCTTATCCATTTCTGAGTTGTACTGCAGCTCAACTATTTGGTTCAAACAACCATAAAATTCAATATTATCTCCACCATGTGTACCCTCAGTCATTACTCCACTATTTTGTGTCCTTCTATTTTTCTCACGGTCAACAGTGTGGTATCGGACACCATTGACGAGACATCCAGAAAATACCCGAACTCGAGATCTGGTTCACGTGACAATGCATATAGGCCATCAAGGACATCTTCTTGCATCACAAAACATAGTTTTTCAATCTGTACAATTAAATATCCAACATCAGGACGTGCAACATTGACTGGAAAATTGACTGAATAATTAAATAATACAACCAATAACGCTTCAATGAAAATATGGACCAAAACTCACATGCTTCTTAAACCAAGAGGAAAATTGCTTCTCAAGTGTTCTTTCAACATCAGGAACTCCTTTATCCTCTAACTCTTTCCTGTATATCCTGCAAACCATAATTAATTAAAATATTAGAGCTAATAATCAATAGACTATAGAAAAAAGTTAAAATTGTAGAAGGAATGACATACTCCAAATATGGCTCCACCTCTGGGCAATTATTTAGCACATACCAAACCATTTTGTCATAGTCATCTTTGAGATAAGTGATCCTAGAGGCTCACATATATTTTTTTCAATGTGCATCACGTCAAGATTATGCCGCAGCTTCAGACTTGTCCAATATGGCAAATCAAACAGACATGACCTTCGCTTCCAGCATTGACCATCTGCTTCCCGTTTTCTCTTTTTGTTTGCAGGATGCTTTCCAGGCCTAACATCCTTGACCCTATCCAATTGCTGCATTAGCTCTTCTGTACTAAACTCCTCTGTCTTGTCACGTCCTTCAGTTTGACCATCAAAACATTTCTTTCGCCTACATAGATGGTCCATCGGAAGAAAACGCCGATGACCAGCATAACATATTTTATTCCTTATTCTTTTGGAGCAAGGATTTTTGTCACAACGCACACACGCATAGTAACCTCTTGTTACTCTACCTGACAATGTGCTCAAAGCTGGATAATCATGAATGCACCATATAACTGCAGCGTGAAGATCAAACATTTTTCCACTAAAGGCATCAAAAGTCTTGACACCTTTCCAAAGCTCTAGCAACTCTTCAACCAGTGGCTCCAAAAAGACATCCATATCCTTTCCTGGGCATTCTGGACCAGGGATGAGTAGGCCCATCATGAAGTTGTATTGTTCCACACATATCCATTGGGGAAAGTTGTAGGGAACAAGAAACATTGGCCACATGCTGTATGAAGCGTTCGTTTTGCCAAATGGATTAAAACCATCCGTAGCAAGGCCCAACCTGATGTTTCTTGCATCTTGTCCAAACCATTCATATTTTCTATCAAAATCTTTCCATGCCTCACCATCAGCTGGATGGCTAAGCTCATTCTCTACTGGCTTCCTCTTCAGTTTATGCCATTGTGCTTCCTCTGCAATTTTTTTTAGAAGCAAAGATCCTCTTCAGCCTTGGAATCAATGGAAAATGACGCAACACCTTCTGAGGAATCTTTTTCTTTCCATCACTATCTTTCCATCTCGATGCATCACAAACTAGACATTTATCTTTCTTTGCATGTTCCTTCTGAAACAAAACACAATTATTGGGGCACACATGATTGAAACATATCCGAGTCCCAACGCACGGATAAGTTTCTTTGCTTCATGGTAAGAGGCAGGAATAGAGCAATCCGGAAATGCAGACAACAACAACTTCAATATTGCATTGAATGCAACATTGCTTATGCGATAGAAAGACTTGATACGAAGTAGCTTCACCACAAAAGAAAACCTCGAAGTATCTGAACCAGGGTGCAGTTCCTTCTTCATCTCATCTAATACAGCTGCAAACATAGAATTCTCTCCACTTTGCTCTGCTTGTTTAGCCGTGTACAAGTCTTCTAGCATATCAGGAAGTCTATCATCAGGATCGTCTTGCTCCTCATCCATAACCACTTCCTCATTAGCACCCTCATTGAAGCCAATGTGTTCATCCAGATGGCTAGCATTTTCAATTGTTCCATCATGCAATGGTTCTCCATGATGAATCCACCTAGTCTATGTGCTTGACATCCCATAGATATATAAATGATCCTCCACAAGTCCTTTATGCCCTTGAATCAGATTCAAACATTTGTGACATGGACAAGGTATCTCTTCATTCTCACCAAATCTCTCTGAAACAAACTGCATGAACTCATTGACACCAGCCCGATGTTCCTGGCTAAATAGCCTACTGTTGATCCAATTTCTTTCCATATCTGCATAACAATGAAATCAGAATTAGGCCTTACAAAGCCGCTATGATGCCAAATGTAATAAAATCATGCACAAGAGACAATAGCGAAGCAGGGACTTACAGTGTACCACCAATTTTCAACAGCCATAAAGCTAATATATTGAGAAAAATAAACCTAAACATGTATCACCAATTACAGGCTTGGCTGTGTTTGGATGGCATAGATATTATAGAAATCTGGATTATGGATAAAAATTATAAAAAGCTAGATACTAAAAATCTAGGTAGCAAAAATCTGAGACTGTTTGGATCCCTAGTAGATTATAGGTGGTGAATTTTAGGTGGTTATGACTCTGGGTCATCTATTATCTACTAATAGCTAGGTTGCACTAGATTATGGGATTATAGGAATCTGGATAGTTAGATTATAAAATGTGCACCATAATCTGGCATGTTTGGATGGGCTAGAGATTTTTTAATCTGATTTTCATAATCTGTAGGTAATTCAGACAAGCCTTTAGCAATCCTCATATGCAAGAAATCTAGTGCTATTAACTTCAGTAATGAAAGCTGAATAACAGTGGGACCTAAATTAGTTGTTTAATATGCAGGCCAATAATCTAGCTATAACATTGCGATCGGTAACAGATAGGATCACTAACTCAAAAATCTAATCTTTTCTGGAAGCTCCAAACTCTACCACAGCCATACCTTCACTACCTGGCAGGGTGACACACTGAGGAGAAGAAGCACCAATCAGCTTCAACGTGAAGGGGAAGACCAGCGGCGGCGGCGACGGTGGATGCCAAATCAGCGGCGGCGGCGACGGTGGACTTGAGGCTGCTCGGCACCAATCTGCTTCCCACTTGATGCTGCTCGGCCTGGGGGCGTCGACTGCCCCAGGCAAGCGCGGCGGCGCCTAGCTGATCCACATGGGCCCCGGCGGCCTGACCTCGCCAAAGCACACTGATAGCGCGTCCAAGCCGACAGCGGTGCAGGCAGATGGGCGGAGGGACCAGCTAGGCCACGGCGGCGGCGCTGGTCGGGCGGCACCTGATCCACGACGGTGGCGCAGATGGGCGGCACAGATAGATGGGCGGAGGGACAGCTAGCGGCGGCGCTCGTTGGGTGAGGGGCGACGACGACGCTCCTGGCGCTGGACGGCGACGATGCTGGACGGGCGTCGGTTCAGGATTCGACGACGCTCCTGGCACTGGACGGGCGACGGCGCTGGACGGGCGCGCGTTGGGCGAGGGGCTAAGGCCGCGTTGTAGATAAGTTTCCATAACTGCAACTTTACATATAGGTTAGAAGTTCCAAAATTAACAACAATGGATTGGTGGCGCAGTGGTTAGGCGTCTGCTTCCTGAACCGAAGGTCGGAGGTTCGATTCCCACCACTCCCAACTTTACATATATGTTTTGCACAGCTCTGCGGCCCAGGTGCTGCACACCTGCGGCAACTCGGCCCACGCGCTGCGGCCAGCCCAGGGCTTGTCCCAGGCGTGGCCCACGCGCTGCGGCCGGCCCCGGCCCAGGTGCTGCACGCCTGCAGCAGGCTTGGCCCACGCGCGGCCCAGGTGGCGCAGCACGGCCCAGGCTACGTGCTCGGCCCAGGTGCTGCACGGCCCAAACAATGGAGAAATAGAATGTGGGTCCCACACCTTATTTATTTGAAAATATTTTTTATGACAAAAAAACTATTGTCATTTTGTCACAAATTTTGTGACGCTATCATTTAGCCTCTTATGACAAATTAACAGTCGTCATGTTCGGTCATAGGTTTGATTTATGACGATTTTTACTCGGTCTTAGTGACGAACACTATATTTTTGTCACTAAGTCACACTACCTCATAGATAACGTCATAAAGGGAAATGTTGTAATGACGTTTTGATTGATTGTCATGAGGTTTTTGTCACAGAAGGCCCTATGTGTTGTAGTGAGACTTGAAGCCATCTGTATCCTCCTTGCATATGCTTCACATCATAATATTAAGTTATATCAAATGGATGTGAAGAGCGCTTTCTTAAATGGTTACATCAATGAATTGGTTTATGTTGAACAACCTCCTGGTTTCGAGGACCCTAGATATCCTAACCATGTTTATAGGTTGCACAAGGCGCTCTACAGGCTCAAGCAAGCGCCAAGGGCTTGGTATAAACACCTACGTGACTTCCTCATCAACCGGGAATTCAAGATCGGGAAAGTGGACACCACCTTGTTCACAAAGATCATCGACAATGAGCTCTTCATTTGTCAAATTTATGTTGATGATATTATCTTTGGTTCAACTAACCAAGAATTTTGCAAGGAATTTATGTTGATGATATTATCTTTGGTTCAACTAACCAAGAATTTTGCAAGGAATTTGGTGATATGATGTCTAAGGAGTTCGAGATGTCCATGATCGGCGAGCTCAACTTCTTCCTCGGATTTCAAATCAAGCAATTGAAGGAAGAGACGTTCATCCATCAAGAAAAGTACACAAAGGACATCCTCAAGAAGTTCAAGATGGATGAATGCAAGCCGATCAAGACTCCAATGCCAACCAATGGACATCTCGACTTGGATGAATCCGGTAAATCGGTTGACCAAAAGCTTTATCGCTCTATGATTGGGTCACTTCTTTACCTTACTGCATCTAGGCCGGAAATCATGTTTAGTGTATGCTTATGTGCTTGTTTTCAAGCTAATCCTAAGGAATCCCATCTAAGTGCCTTAAAAAGAATCTTTAGATACCTTAACTTTACACCTAGCATAGGTTTGTTGTACTCCAAAGGTGCTTCTTTCACTCTCTTGGGTTACTCGGATTCGGATTTTGCCGGATGCCGTGTTGACCATAAGAGTACCTCGGGGGGTTGCCATTTGCTAGGGCGTTCCTTGGTTTCAGGGTCATCTAAGAAGCAAAATTCTGTGGCCTTATCCACCGCGGAGGCGAAATACATTGCCGTCGGGGCTTGTTGTGCTCAAATCCTTTATATGAAGCAAAGCCTTTTGGATTATGGTGTGGTACTAGATAGGGTTCCCCTCCTTTGTGATAACGAGAGTGCCGTAAAACTTGCTAATAACCCGGTTCAATATTCTCGCACAAAGCACATAGATATTCGCCATCACTTCCATCGTGATCATGTGGCCCGTAACGATATATCACTTTGTGGTGTTCGTTCGGAAGATCAATTGGCGGATATCTTCGCAAAACCTCTTGATGATGCAACTTTTTCGAGGTTACAAAGTGAGCTTAACGTTTTAGATGCTTCTAACATCATGTAGGTTTGCTTTGTCATATAGCTTGCATTTCATATATATATATGCTAGGGGCTTGTCTAACCTTGTCAAGATAGTGATGAGCATGGGTCTTGCTTGAGCCGGTGGTTCCCTTTTTCGCTCAAGGCATGTAGTTTGGCTCACCATGAACAAGCTTGAGAAGGGTTCAAACTTGACAAGATAGATTTAAATTTCGTTATTGCATCCTTCTTGTCATATAAGGCTTGCACTCGTGTTTAAATTTATGCATTTGTCTTGCATTACATCTTGCATGCGTTAGATCACAAAGGAGAAATCATCTTGCGAGAAAGTTATTTCACTCTCAATGTGACTTGACAACTCCATAAGAATGATGAAATCAATGTTGTGCTTTCTTGCCTATAGAGTCACATCCTAACGAGCTTAAAGTTTTGATCTCTAAGTTCAAAGGCCATGGCTCATACATTTCTTTTTGGAGTTCCTCTCCCTTGGTTCTTATTCGCTTTTGAAAAACTATTGTTATGTAAAGCTCTTGAGCATCTTCAGTTATTTTCAAAGGAGTGTTTGAGGGGTGAGGATGTCACTCAAAACTAGCCCTAACTTGTGCTTGTGTTTGTTGGTTGTTCAAAAGTTGGGCTAGTTAAGAGATCCTAGTTCAGCCTGAAAATTCTCTGAGCGCCGTATCTTTCGCCGCTCCTCGGTGTACAATACGGCGTGTGGACTTTGCAACAGTCCTGGATCTCTGTATCACTCTCTGAACGGCGTATGCTTTCTACAGTGAACGGCGGACAATCCATAAGCATACGGCGTTCCCCTATCTGGTGCTCCTGTTCAACTCGTCACGGCATATTAAACGCCCTTTATCCACACAGTAGAACCGGATCTAACGGCGCCAGCTTTTGAAATCCTCAGCATCACGGCGTTTGTTACGGCGACGGACGGCGGATCATACGGCGTTGGTTTCCAGGATCGGCCCGAGTTGCATGCTCTCTGCGTA
>CM014278.1:53367845-53380557 GCA_004135705.1 Alloteropsis semialata
CAAACTCAGAGATGATCTGACCCTCAAATCATGCAAATGACTTGCCTTGCGCCACATGTCTCTTTTCCTGAGTCATTATGTGCTTATGCTTTTGCTTAGTGCATTGCTTAGGTGCTTAATTGCTTAGAAGAAGATTTTTTATGGTCATTTGCATGCTCAATCATAGATGTCATGCCAATCTTGTCTTATCCACTAAAACATCACTTGATTAGGCTTCCATACTCTCATCACTCATTCTCATCTTTCTCGACAGATGGGAAAAGAAAAGGGCAAGGGGAAGGCCGTTGAGAAGCCGAAGTCGAGCAAGAAAAGGACTCGCGAGCAGCGCGAGCTTGAGAGGGCCCTTGCAGTGCCTGACACACACCAGCAGCGTCCACTCCGGATCGGAGGCAATCCGAGTCAGGGGGAGCTCAGGCACAGGCAGAGCAGATAGAGGAGCCCCAGCTACGCCGCTCCGGCCGCTCTCGTGCTACTCCACAGCGTACAGCCCCACGACAGGGTCCTCGGACTCGTGGTGGCGGTACCCAGCGTGGTCGCTGTGGACAGGGCACCCAGTTTGAGCCACTTGAGGGGGAGCACGGGGAGCAGCCCCAGCGGGACGAAGAGCACCCAGAGGTCGACAGGTACCATCTGTGGGACCTCACCACTGTTCGAGCCGGTCACATCAAGAGGCTCAGGCTGTCAGAGGACTGTGACTGGTTCATTCTGGTGAGGGAGCCCGGGGTCGATCAGAGGTTCTGGACGTACATGCAGCACAGCTTTTACGCTTCGTACAGGAAGCGCGGGATCAAGATCTTTGATCACCGCAGGCTCGATGTGGACCGGATCAGGGAGGCTTCAGGGGAGGATGTGAGACCGTACTTTGAGGCACAGCCCGGTTTGATTGAGCTCTTGAGGCACAATGGATACATTGAGGAGTGGATTCGAGTTTTCTACTCTACTGTGTGGATCTCCCCTGACCGCGAGTTCATGATCTTCATGTTCGAGGGCGAGAAGCACAGACTGACAGCTCAGTAGATCAGAGACTTCTTTGGGCTACAGCAGTGTGAGTACCGCCTTCACGAGAAGGCTCACCCAGGTGCCACCTCTCCCCGCTGTAGCCTGCTTGGTGGGGTCTTTCCTTCAGACGCGGAGGTCGCGATGCTTTTCGACCCCCCACTGCCACTAGGTGCCCCCAGAGTTCCCGACGTCTTGACACAGCTGGCCTACGCCCTACTCAGAGCGACACGGGTTTCTATTCTTCCGAGGGCAGGCTACGAAGAGGCAGTCTCATCAGTTCAGCAGTGGTTACTGGCAGCTCTTCTCACGCAGACCCGGTTTGACATAGCCGACTTCCTGATTTGCGAGATTCAGGATGTCATCACAGATGGTCTGCCAGCCGGACGCAGGATGCTCTACGGCCACATTCTCTCATGGATCTTCTCCACTTACAGGCCACCCCGCTTCAGAGAGGTCTACGAGTAGACGGCCACCCGCTTTGCCACCTACGGTCCGGCCAAGCCGGATGACAGACGCCGGGGCCGTAGGGCGATGAGGCAGGCCGCCAGAGGACAGAGCAGAGGCAGCCGAGGAGGACACAGCTCTTGCACAGGCAAAGGCACAGCTTCCCCAGTACTTTATGGTGTCTAGCGACAGCTCAGACGACAGTGACTTTGAGCCTCCACCATTCTCTCCACCTCCTCGTGCTCACGACACCGAGGCCGGTCCTTCAGCTCCACCTCCACCACCGCCTCCAGTTGTCTCAGAGGCCGCAGTGACCTAGCCTACAGAACTCACAGCTATACTTCAGTCACTTGCAGCTACACAGGCCGCCCAGCTCGAGTAGACCCGCAGACTTGAGGAGCAGCAGGCCGAGTTGAGGAGACAGCAGGCCCAGCAGCACGAGTCGTTCCGGAGGGAGCAGCTAGCTCTCCAGAACGAGCTCGCTCGTCAAGTGACCCGGCAGACGGAGATGATGAACACGATGATCCAGCAGCAGCAGGCCACCGCTCTTGCCCTTCAGCAGCAGCAGCACACCTCAGCTCTGATGTTCACCTGGCTGCACGGGACGATCGGCACCTTGTACGACCACGCAGGCCTTCTAGCTCTAGTGGTGCCCGATCTCAGGCCCCCGCTGACCGCGTCTACATCTTTACCAGCTTCAGTCGGCGGGTACTAGTTCACTCCGATATCTACCTTTCCGATCTCCCCGCTCATCCAGACCGGGCCGTTTCCCGTCCCGTTCTCTCCCCAGTGCCCGAGCAGCAGCAGCCACAGCAGCAGGTTCCTCAGAGTCCGGGACAGTTCTCTCAGCCTCACCAGCACTTCCCGCGTCCCACGACTTCTCTGACAGCTCCAGTCTCTTCCGGACTTCTTCTCTTCGAGCAGTCACCCCAGCCGACTCTCCCAGTTTCCACTGCTTCCGTTCCGCCGGTCACCCTCTCACCTTCCGAGACTCCAGACCCGACTCTTCAGTCGGTGACCGCCCAGATCGAGCAGGAGATGATGGCTGCTGAGGACCTCTCTGCTTCGACGGCGTCTGGATTCCCGACGGCTTCTACTTCACTTCCAGTCGAGTCCGAGACCGCCGGCACCGCTTCCGACTTCGACACCGACGAGGACATCGACACCGAGCAGTTCACGACCGTGCCTCATCGTCCGGAGACTCCTTCTGCCTCTTCGCCTCTAGCGCAGGACCCTTGAGGACCTCCTTTTGGTGCTTAGATGCCAAAGAGGGAGATAGATAGGAGGGTTAGAGATAGGGGGAGCTTGGGAGGGAGTGTGTTGCTTCTTATGCTTCTTTTGTGTATGGACATGTTATTTGGCTCTTGAGCATGCTTGTGGTTTGACATGTCTCTATACCTTGTGTGTGGATTGCTTAAGTAATGCTTGTTTAATTATTGTCATTTAATTATCGCATTTACTTTATGCAAATCTTGTGGTTAGTGGCCTTGGTAAACCACTCGCCCATTCCCCGTCTACTTCTCGTTCTTACATTATCGTGAGCGAGTGGATTTGGTAAACCACAAGCCCGTTGCGCTTAATTCTATATCTCTATTGGGTGTGTTATCATCTATCACCAAAAAGGGGGAGATTGAAGCATCTAGGCCATCTTAGATAGCGAGTTTTGGTAATAAATGACAATATCATCTATATGACTAACGTGTGTGTTGAAGGAACATTTATAAACATGTTAATGTTGCATGGAGTGTATGAAAGGAGGCCCCTCAATTGGAATCAAATCGGATCATTCATGAAGGCTTAGGACTTTTCTAGATCTAAGTGTCACAAGGAGATGAAGGACACTTAGTTTAGTTAGGTTTTCTAGTTTTCTAGATAGACCGTACTATTAAGGGGGTCGCTAAGTTAGTAGCTTGATCAAAGCTAGGTCTATGCTTGAGTTAGATGCACACATACCAAAACCTAGCCCAAAACATCCCAAATATCTTATATATCAAGTTTGAAGCAAATCCAAAACTCAAAGGGCTTGAATTGGACGAGTTTTGCAAACTCAGTGGACGGCGTATGATACACCATGCAATGGCGTACAATTCAAGAAGGTGACGGCGCTCTATGAATTCCGAGGAGTGGACACGCCGTATCATCCGCCATTACTGTGCATATGAAGGGCGGATGATACGCCGCGCAGGGCATGAAGCTGTCCAAGATGGGTCTCAAATACCCTAGGCACCGTATGATACGCCGATGGACGGCGTAGTATCGGCGTACATGTTACACAGTGAGCATGTCAAGGTGAAGTTGGAGGAAAAGCCACGCCGTATGATACGCCGATGGCCGGCGTATATGTTTTGGCTCAGTCAGCTTCCAAAAGTGGTTTTGACCGTTGAAGTTTGAACACGCCGTATGATACGCCGATGGCCGGCGTATATGTTTTGGCTCAGTCAGCTTCCAAAAGCGGTTTTGACCGTTGAAGTTTGAACACGCCGTATGATACGCCGTTGGGACTTAGTGTACCGGTGGATTATACGCCGTGTGGAAGTAGCCGTTGAAAAAGGTTTTCGACCGTTTGAATTGCGGTCGCCGTATGATCCGGTGCTACCTTTGCACACGGCGGATTATACGACGTTTGTGATTTCTGGGGAGTAGTTGAGCAACGGCTAGTTCTTGGTGCCTAGCCTATATATACCCCCTTGGTCATTTTCATGGCTGTTCTTTGGACCTCATACCAGCTGATACACCCCATGAGAGTTGCAAGGAGCCACTTGAGTGAATAGTGAAGATCTTGAGTGAGTTTGAGCTAGTTCATCCACTTAGTGTGCATCTAGCTTGAGTTTGGGCTTAGTGATGATCAAGTGAAGACTTGGTGGCTTGTTACCCTTAGTGTTTCACGGCACCTAGCCGGTCTTGGTGATTGGAGGAGTTCTTGGTGAGCTCTTAGAAATTGTGGGAGCCCCAAGATACAAGGTTGTACACGGTGATTGAAGCCCGCCGTTCCGGAGATGGAGAAAGGGTATTCTTAGTGGAGCTCTTGGTTCTTGGTGGATCAAGATGGAGCAATACTCTTCGTGAGTGCTCCAACGTGGATTAGAGGGGAGCGTCAACTCCTCGATACCACGGGAAAAAAAATCCGGTTGTCTTCGTGCCCTCTTTCTTTACTTTCCCGCATTTACTTTTAAGCATTTACCTTCTTGTTGTTGCTTGTTCTTGCTTGTTTAGGTTTCTTGCTTAGTGTAGTCTTGGCATTCCATAGAACTATAGGTTTGGGCAACACTAGCATATTAGGCTAGGACTTATTTTTCATAGAGTTTGAAAAAGTCCCAATTCACTCTTCCCCTCTTGGGCCATCGATCCTCACAGAAATATCACAATCGGAGAAGTGCTGGTGCAGGCTTGCCACGGGTTCGTTGCTAGGCAAAGAAACATGCCCACACTATTAAAGAATGTACGCTTTGCTTAAGCAGCGATAGTGCTTACTTACATGTCAGGGCATAGTGAAAAGTAGTCATTGTCGATTCAATCAGATCAGGTATTAGAATTAGAGATGTTGTTGCATTGTATGGTACAACATGGCTGCACATATTTTCGTCCCAAGCAACTCTCTTACTTAAATAAAAAAATCTGATATGTAATGTCAACTTGAATGAATAGAAAAAAATATGCTAAGTCAAAATTTCATTGGTTTCCTAGCAAACATGTAGAAAACACATACAAGTCTTGAGTGCAATATAAATAGTGGTAAAAATTCTAAAAAAAACTCTTGAGTTTTAAAAACAGATTAGTTTTATATTGGGTCGTAGCAACGCACGGGCATTTTGCTAGTAGTGTTAAAAGAAGCCACCATATTCGCCAAGAGGATCTAGAAATTCCCACGTTAATCTAAAAAAGAAAAGAATATGCACCGTTGGATTTAATGTATATCTAACGGTCTACCTTACCCCTAAAAGTAAGGCCTAGAAATTCCCACGTTAAGCCAAAGAAATTATCACATTGGTCCATCAAAATCATCCATCACAAAATAAAATTCACTAATAACATGGAATTCAAGAATTCTACATCAAATTCATCACATTGATCCATCATAAATGAAATTTACTAATAATGTGGAATTCATGACATCTTCAACAAAATCATCACATTTATTCATCCATCATAATCATGACCTTCTACCAAATTCATGACCTAGAAAATTCATGTGTCAAGAGATCACAAACCTTTTTAAGTGCCTAGAATTACTTCATGAACAAATTGGTGAGAAAATACCCTCTCCTAAAATCAAAAAAGAGGCACCCATCAATTTCAAGCCAAAATTGCAAAGAATCTAACCATCCAAACAAGCTATCAATTATTAGAGATGAGATGAGATACCAACCTTGTAGCATCTAAGAGACTTGGCAACTTCAAATTTCAGGATCCTCCGTGAAAAATTGGGAGAGAAATGGCTCTATAACGAACAAACACCTTTCCTTCGAAATTTGGCCCAATTGCAAAATCAAACCAATGAAACAAGCTACAAAGTGAATGAGATGCTAGTTACCAACCTCAAATAAGTGGGTGAAGTGCATTCCTCAAAATATGGCAGCCTCCAAGTGATTTTTGGTGAAAAACAGCCACAACAATGGTGAAATAAATGATGCTCATTGGGTGGAGAAGAAGAGGGAGAGAGTTTTGTACTGTGCGGATCATCACCATCGGTTTGTAAGACAAACCGCAGGTGAAAATATTTTCACTGCCGGTTGGTAAAGGCAATAATGACAGGCGCATCTTTCACCGCCGGTTCCAACGGCTACAGGGGCCACACCTGAACACCTACTTTGGAACAAGCCGTGAAAGTACCGTTGGGGAAAATAATATCTATAGTAGTGCTTAAGAAAAGAAAAGGAGGCCACATTTCGAAATCTGTTTACATGGATACTATATTCAACAGACTTAATTTGGTTATGACTACTTGCTTGAAGCTCTGTCGATAACCATTTCAGTCTTTTACAAAAAGGAAGAAAAGGAAAAGGAAAACTTTTCAATTTTTTGGAAGAAGATGGATGTGAAAGCCATCTGGAAATCGCAGCCCCGGATAGAACACCCACTACTACAGCAGGAGCATCACAGGCGGTTCGGTTGCCCACATCACAGGCGGTTTTCAAAAGTGGCGCTGGTTAAGTGGCGCTGATAATCGCATTTTCACAGTCGGTTTTTAACCGGCTGTGAAAACTGATTTTCACAGCCGGTTTTTCTCTTGAACCGGCTGTGAAAATAGTTTCACAGCCGGTTTTAGACCTTCAAAACCCGCTTCGTCAGGCGCTACCACAGCCGGTTTTCATCCAAAAAACCGGCTGTGAAAGTATATTTTCACAGCCGGTTTTTTTCTAAACAAAACCGGCTGTGAAAGGTCATTTTCACAGCCGGTTTTCGTCCAACAAAAACCGGCTGTGAAAATCAGTTTTCACAGCCGGTTTTCTGGGCAAAAAACCGGCTGTGACAGGGATTTTTCACAGCCGGTTTTTTGGGCAAAAAACCGGCTGTGACAGGGATTTTTCACAGCCGGTTTTTGCTCAAAAAACCGGCTGTGATGCCCTTTTTCACAGCCGCTTTTTGATATTTTCACGGCCGGTTTAAACCGGCTGTAATAACTCTTTTTAGTAAAAAAAATAATAATTACGCATAATCTGGCAAGCACAATATTGCAATATATATCAATCCAGCACAAACAAACAACAATACATCAACTCCGAATAATAATATTACAGTCTCACATTTGAGTCCAAACATATCGAGTCCATACATATAGAGTCTTACATAAACCATACATATATCAAAGTCCATACATGAAACCATACATATCAAAGTCCATACACCTAGTCCTAAATCACACAGAACTCACCACCTGGTGTCACAACATGGTCTAAAATAAATCCACATAGTTGTTCCTGCAGTGCCCAAATCTCACTAAGAAGCAACTCAGAAGTATGGAGACTACAATTCTGCACACAACACCATAATAGCAATGTAGTTACTGACAAAATATCAATGAATATTTAATATAGGCAGAAGTATTGCATGCATGCATCTTACAAATATTTAATATAGAAACCAAAAATTAAACCTAATAAGATATCAATGTATTTAGCTAAGGAACATAGAAAGATTAAACCTAATAAGAAGTTAAGAACCAAATACTTGGATATCATTTGAGATTCATGTCGATGGAAGCGTGGCTGACCTGGCAGGCAGATCTTTAATACCAAATTTTAAATGATATTTTTAAATGGGCTATTAAAAGAAAACCCTCTGTTTATATACTCTGTTTCTGAGAGAGCCCCTCAATGCATTTTCTAAGGGAACAAAATAATGGTACAACAGAATATTTTTTGTCAATTATATACTGCAGGTGTTCATTAGTTACTAGCTCATGTGTATTTGCAGGGTCATTACTGGCCACAAAAAGGGATTTGTTCGCATATGGAACTATCAGACAGAAGCAAGTAGCTGTATCCTCTCAAATATCAACAGATTAATAGTATGTATTTACAGTCAAAACTAGAACTGCACAGATTAGTAGTATATTGTTTTGTTCTCTCAAATATCAACAAATAAGTTTTGTTCTGGCACAGAAAATAAGCCTTAATTTACAAACGACATCAAGACACCTAGTTTCCTGTCTTGTTGTACATAGGACATGCACGTGTGTTGGCAAAGGTGAATGATTTTCTTTGTTAAATACATTAACAGCCTACAAAGTAGTTTTTAGCTGCTAGCAAAATTCGATAAGTTTATCATTAATAGTAAACAGCAAAATTCAGATGCTAGCAATGTAAACTTTTTTCTAAGTACATCTACTAGAAAGCTAACACACAGCAAGAATAGTTTTTAGCTGAACTGAAACACCCCTCGATCTGCTTGTTCTCCGAATATGAAAAGTAAAACAATGAATATGAAAAGTAAAACAATGAATATGAAAAGTAAAACAATCGTTGCGTACCTGATCTGCTTGTTCTCCGAACTCATCATTAGTTGCGCATAGCATATAATGCATCACATAGAAGCCGCATAGATTGTTTCCAGCCGGCTGCCTAAGAATCCATTTCTTTTGAATGATATCAAATTTTTTGGAAAATGGCCTAAATATAATGCCCCCTTTCTTCCTGTATTTGGCAAAAGCACTGCATACATTACGAAGAATTGGTAACATTAGATGGTAGATTATCTAAAATACATATACACATTGAAAAGAAGAAAATGGTTGTCCTGACTTACGTGTTGAGGAGGTTGATGAGAGGTTGGATGTACTCAAGCTTCCTCCGTTTCGAGTACCTTAATAGTGCTCTGATCAAGGCATATGTCGATGAGAACATGGTGAAATCTGCATTTTGGATAAAACCAAATAAATCATTTCTAAAATTGACCAAAGAAAGTAGTGATTTGAAGACACTTACTTGCAATTGTATGAAAGAAGTATGCGCTTCTTGTCCTGCATCTTGAGCATAGCATGCACCAAGTAGGTTAAGCAGTGAGGCTTTTTAATCTCTTCCTCATTAATAGCTTGAGGGTCTAAGAATCCTACGTCTGTCGTGCCTTCTTCCTTCAACTTGTGTGCCACCATGCTACAAAATGAGAAACTTATTAGACAAGGTTTATTCATTCTATAAGTTGTAGGAAAAAGATAGTTTAGACACTTACAGAGAAAATAAACTCATGATTGAACAATCTAAGGCATTCTGCTGGTACAACTCATATAGCGACTCGAAATAAACCCAGACTATTTCCTCTTTTGACTTGGACGGTGGCTTATGAAAATGTTCTTCCTTGTATCTCGCCCCAAACGCCTCACCACTCTGACCTTTGTACCATTGATGCAAATTCCGCATTCGCGTGGGTAATTGAGGTATTTGCCAGGGTTCCACAAGATCCCCGCCCGGTTGGAACTTCCATATAGGCGGCGGAGGTGTAAGCTTACCATCCTCTTCCAACTGTATAAGGTCTTCCTGTGTGAGGTTGTTTGCTTCTAAAAACTCTTCCCTTGCCTTCTTATTTTCCACGAAGTTTTGATCGCTTAATTTTCAGTTGGATTGTTTACATATAGTGCGCCCGAAGTCTGATGGAGGCTTCCAGTTATTCCCTGTCTGTGGAACCATTGCTAATTTGTAGAAGTGAAGTACCGCCTCAATGGGTGGTGGCGCTTGTTCCTTTTCTTGCATTAGCGATGTTATACTCGCATTCACTTGCTTTTTCCTAGTGTCTTGGTTAGATTTGGTTGGCCTTTGCTCTTGCTCTTCCTCTTGCCCACATGGTGTATTAGCATACACTGGATTCTTAGAACATAACATAGCAGACTGCATGCTCTTTTCCCTTGTGCTCGGTGGCGTGCTCACCCTTGAACATCGGCCCTGAGAAACACGTTTTTTGGGCTTGGGGCTTGCTGATCGACTTTCAGATCCTTCTGGCTGTGGGAGTGCATCATTGTCAGGAATAGGTGACAATGGCCGTTCATCCGACTCACAGTCTGATTCTTCAGACTCGTCGTCAAATGAGATATAGCGCTTACGCCAAGCCACGAAGCAACCAATGTTGTCCCCAATTTTCTTCTTATCATCCTGCCCGGGGATATCTAGCTCCACTCTACGGAACCTTTTCTTAACAATGGCATCAATGGTGACTTTGGCGTATCCATCCGGCAATGGACGGCAATGCAATTGAACCCCTTCGCCCGTAGGCCATGCCTGCCCAACCGCAACCTTGGTCTTCCAGAATTTGTCCTGGACATATAGCTTGCATTGTCTTGGTTCTGTGATCGCATCCACTGGGAAAGAAAGGCCTGCATCTTCCGCAGGAAGCCCGACACTTCCGCAACTACTACGGTGCACGACAGGGCTAGTGTGAATCTCACCGCCTTGTTCCGGAAGCGAACCTTGGTGCCGAGCCTGCTCGCTGAATTCCTTTCGAAGCTTCTGGGTTACTTGTTGAGTTACTTGTTCGGTTACTTGCTGGCGGACTTGTTCGGTCACTTGTTCGGCAACTTGCTGGCGAACGGCTTGTATCATAGAATTCCATTGGGACTCTCGTGCTGCCTTGCTCCTTTTATGGCTTCTGTATGTGCTTGCATCGTCTACGAAGGCAAGGCCCCAGGGAACAACTCCGGTGCCTCTTGTGCGTCCAGGGTGCTCTTTGTTTCCTAGAGCACGTGTAAGCACGTCATCCTCTCTATTCGGAATAAAGAGTCCGCCCTCAACTTCACTTTGGGCTTGCTTTATTTTACTAGCTATTTCCCTGGATTCTTGTGTGCGGTAACTAAGGGAGCCATCAGGGTTGTAATAAGCACCACGAGCAAGCAGGTACCTCACGGCACGCTCATCCCAACCATCTGTCTCAAGCGTTGCACCAGAGCTTGTCACCGCTTCAGCCATCTCCTCCCAGTCGTTTATTTTCCCAAGGTACCCACGAGACCCACAATGATGGTGGCTGGTATTCTTAGAGGAATTAACTGTATTTTTTGAGCAGGTGTCTTGTACCTTAGGCGTCTCATAGTACTTACAGAAACGTTCCCAATACTGCTCCTGGTTCGGATAGTGTTTCCAGTTAGGCACCCGACCTTCCTTCCTCATCTTATTTAGTACCGTCCTAAAATTATTTGCTGACTTGCCCATCGTTTGCAGTACTCTGCGCTTTGCAAGTGCCTCTGAGTTTGGATCAGGGAAAATGAAATGTTCTTTCATCTTATTCCAACATAGTTCCTTTATCGGATTAGGAGGTTGCATGTCCGTTTCCTTTGAATTCCAGCCATGATATATGATCGGAACGTAATCCTTCACTATGCGCCCTGCGGCAGTCTTGTAAGGCCCTATAATCTTCTGTGGTGAGACTGGCTCCCCGGTGATATCTACACGGGTGATTATCATTCGGCCTGTTGGCATCTTGTTCGGGCCTCTCTTGCCTCGGACTTTCGGTTCTTCCGACATTTCTGCCTCAGTCTGAACTGGCTCCTGCCAATACTAAACACTATTAATATCCAACGATGCACCTAATAATTAGGTTACTCACGTACACAATGACATGAATTACCTCATTTTGTTCATTTTGTTCAACGTCAATTTGGTCGAGGTTGAGGTACGCGGAAGGGCTCCCTTCGGCACCATCAGTAGCCCCTTCGTCATTGTGCAATTCATTCTCGGCCTGTCTTGCTCGACGAGACGTGAATCGGTCAAATCGACCCATGATCTGCGTACACGAGTATGGCTATGGTACTTATGTGTATCAACTAGTTGTAATTGAACTAGCAAATTATTAAAGATGTATAGGCAAGATATTCATCAGGCATGATCCAACCTTGATGTTATTCTTAAAAGAATTTGCACTGTTGCTAGTTCTAGCAGGCGGTTGACATAATCATGTAATAATGCACTGCATGACAAATGGCTTTCCGATATGGATGGAGTTTTGGCACCCTATTAGAAACTTCTAATTTTGTTGAGAGCAATAATGATCATACTGAATCTTTTATGGTACATCCTACTAGTGGGAATTGGTACTACTGTATCTTTTTTCTCTCTTTATTTAGCCAAAGCTGCACCTGTTTAAGTGAAACCTATCCAAACTAATATTAGATTATTAGTTCTTGCATCCTATTCATTCATGATGGAAGTGCTCTCAATAAGTTTTTCTCCTGCAACTGCATGTGAAGTCCACGTATTGAACACCAAAACTTTAC
Source organism: Alloteropsis semialata (assembly GCA_004135705.1). Classification (NCBI taxonomy): domain Eukaryota; kingdom Viridiplantae; phylum Streptophyta; class Magnoliopsida; order Poales; family Poaceae; genus Alloteropsis; species Alloteropsis semialata. The sequence continues at coordinate 53,379,982 of CM014278.1, forward strand.
ATCCTTAGTTGTGGCTATGGCACGTATTGAACACCAATTCGCACTAAATACAAACAGCTGTCCTAACAAGATGATTTGTAGTGTAGAAGGTAAGGGCTTTTAGTTCCAATCGGAACCAGACAGTTTCTAGGCCATCTGAAGGAAACTGGATAATTACTAGAAAAAAATAATATAAAACATTTATCCAACCTACAAAACTTTACATCCTTAGTTGTGGCTATGGCACGTGGAAACTGCAACCATATCAAAAGCACTCAGCACAACAGATTCACATGGAACAAGGCAAATTTTATCAATTCCAAGATCCCAGTTCAATAGTTCATGCTATGCGCACATGCTACTGATCATGATAGTGGTGTGATGTGGCCATGTGGGAAGCAGTATGAACATGTAAGGTTCTCATGAAACAAAGATAATGAGTAGTGTCTATGTTCAGATGCAGGTAATGGGTAGCAGATACTAACAGATGAGATAAAATGCTTCAATTCTTCAGGGGAGCTTTTCAAAAGGTATTCTGACAACTTACAAGTGAGCACGGCGGGCGCGGCGGGCGCGGTGGGCGCGGGGGCGCGGTGG
>CM014278.1:53383940-53401720 GCA_004135705.1 Alloteropsis semialata
TCTGCGATGGAGTCATGCATTAAAATAATGGCTCATGGAAAAAATCCAACAATTTTCGGAGCAGGTTTAGGTATTTCCGTATTTTTTTCTCAAAAAAATGCCCAGAAATTCAAATAAAGCATGAAAAATCATTAACGTTATCGAAAAAAGCCGAAACTCCTCCGGGGCAACTTATATGCGTCCTAACACCTATGAAAAATGATAGACCTTGTATATGAGCATACAAAGTTGTCTCGGTGCAGAAACGTGAAAGAATATGCTAAGTCCTATAGAAGTGTGTCGAGTATGTTTGAGATTGTGAACAATGTGCAGTATCGGCTTCTCAAACTGACAAGATCTCTCTGCGATGGAGTCATGCATTAAAATAATGGCTCATGGAAAAAATCCAACAATTTTCGGAGCAGGTTTAGGTATTTCCGTATTTTTTTCTCAAAAAAATGTCCAGAAATTCAAATAAAGCATGGAAAATCAGTAACGTTGTCGAAAAAAGCCGAAAATCGTCCGGGCCAACTTATATGCGTCCTAACACCTATTAAAAATGATAGACCTTGTATATGAGCATACAAAGTCGTCTCGGTGCAGAAACGTGAAAGAATACGCTAAGTCCTATAGAAGTGTGTCGAGTATGTTTGAGATTGTGAACAATGTGCAGTATCGGCTTCTCAAACTGACAAGATCTCTCTGCGATGGAGTCATGCATTAAAATAATGGCTCATGAAAAAAATCCAACAATTTTCGGAGCAGGTTTAGGTATTTCCGTATTTTGTTTGCAAAAAAATGCCCAGAAATTCATTTAAAGCGCGGAAAATCATTAACGTTGTCGAAAAAAGCCGAAACTCCTCCAGGGCAACTTATGTGCATCCTAACACCTATGAAAAATGATAGACCTTGTATATGAGCGTACAAAGTTGTCTCGGCGCAGAAATATTGCAACATACATGTTCATTGTGCATAATAATAATTCTTATACATTGCGATACATAATAACAAATATTATTTCAAGGACTACAAAACATAATAACCATCACAACTAATCAGGGTCCCTGCACGCCATGCTTCTTCATGAGATAGAAAGGATAGTTTATATCGATAATTTCGACGCCTAGGAACCTGTCGATATAATCAAGTGCATATATGTATGCACTATCCTGTGCCTTGTAACGTGAATCCAAAACCTCTCCATAAATTGTGAATTCAGCAGCATTGGCATGACTCAAGGTTATATTAGCTTGGAAACCACCATTAACTCGATAAGCCCCTGGCGTCGTGTGTGCATACCCTAAGTTTCCAAGGACTTGATAAAGGACTGCACGTAGACCAGAACACGCATGCATGAATCCACAGTAGTAGTCATCCTACAATAGGATTATTAAAACATATTGTTACTTATAAAGATAGTTAAATTTGCAATTTAATTACACAACTAAAAACAAAACTAACTTACATAAATCGATTCATATGAAGGACTAATCCTTTTAGGCATCTGTGTCACGTCTGGCTCACCCGTCTCGAGAGCTTTCAACTTGAAGTAGCTGTAGTCCGGGAAAACGTGGCCAGTTTGACTTTCTATTTGGGCTAATGCCTGCCTCACAGCATCACATGAGGCCACATGGTCTTGCTGCCACGCGCCAGAATGAACGTGGATAACAACGATGTCACCAGGATTTGGGTCACGGGTGGCATTTTGTTGAATGCTAACAGAGATCATGACCCTACCAGTATTTTCGGTCACATTTTCTCTTAATACCAAAGGACTTGATTGACCGATGTTTGCATCTTTTAGCCATGTAATTGGGTTAATAATCTGCATTATTAATAATTTCTATTCTCAGTAAAATAGTGATAACATTCAAATGCAACATGCAGAGGATGATCTATATTACCAAATTGTAGCGAAGATGCTGAGGTGCGGGAATTGGGACATGATCAACTTGTTGTGTTGTCGACCATCCGGGTTCGTGAGCCTCTCGAATCGGGATCATAGGTGGCATATTAGCAACATAGCCACCACGTCTAGCTGTCTGACGCTGTCTCGGCATGATACTAACCAAATTAACTAAAATTAGTTCCTTTAAACCGCAATATGTTACATGTTAATTTAACAAAACTAGTATATACTTATAAAAAAGCACAAGAAAAAAAAAATCAAACTAATACATACTTGATTCACGGCGAGCTGAGCAAATGTCGAGCAGAAGAATTCGGCGAGCTGAGCAAATGTCGAGCAGAAGAAATGAGGCACTCAGGAATCTTCGGATGTTGCTCGGTATTTATAGGGCCTGGGGTTTTCACAGCCGGTTTTTGGGAAAAACCGGCTGTGAAAACACATTTTCACAGCCGGTTCTAAAGTGAACCGGCTGTGAAAACATTTTTCACAGCCGGTTCGAATGTGAACCGGCTGTGAAAAAAATGTTTTCACAGCCGGTTTTCATCAAAAACCGGCTGTAAACAATTAACAATCATTGCAACCAGATTCCGGCCGCATTCCTTTGTTTTTTTGTCCAAAAAAAATTTATTGCCGAATATAAATACTAATTTCCGAATATAAATACTAATTTCTCGGTATTTATAGGGCCGAATATAAATACTAATTGCCAAATATAAAATATAAATACAAATGATTTTTTATTCTTTGCTAGTTTTTGTAAACAAATTTCTTGGATTGCAATATTTTATTAGCGAGGAAGGGAGTAAAAATAACATCAGTGGCTTTGCTTTGCATCATTATTAGGGTCCCAGTTTTAGTCTAGAATATGCAAAGTTCAAGAAAGTTACATACTTACAATTGGCCTCATAATTTTGCAGGTATAAGGACACAATTTTCTTTGGGCTCCGAGGTGTGCGCAATATGTTATATGTCAAGAGGATTAGAAGGTAATGCAGGCATATCCACTGCTCTAGTGTTTAACGTGTCCCTCCATCCAAAAAAACTTGACCTTTTAGGATTCAAATTTTGTCTCACAAATAAACTTGTCACTTTAGCATCTAGACATCTAGTAGAGGCCATATATAGTCATTAGACATCTTGTCAATTTTAATGCCGGATTAAAAAGAGAAAGATGAAACATAAATGTATTAAAATAATGGCTCATGGAAATATAAATACTAATTGACGAATATAAATACTAATTATTATAAAATATAAATACTAATTGACAAATTATAATTATTACATAGAGGGAAGTAAATGTTGAAACATTACATAAAATTAATAATAGTACATAGAAGGTTTGAATATTAAATAATGATTACAAAAACAATTTCACCAAAGGTTGGCTTCAACTGACTATTACAGCCTCATCATGATCGAGTCGCACGTAAGCTGGTTCGTCACCTTCTTCAAACACATGTAGCTCAACATCAGGACCAAGAGGTGGCATGTCATGGTAGCCATTACCCTCTTCCTCGGTTCTATCTTCTACACCGACGATCTTTCTTTTACCCTGAAGTACAACATGGCGCCCCTTGTTAACCAGATCATTTGCATAGAAGACTTGGACTACATCTTTAGCCCACACGAATGGTTCCTGTATGCGATGTCCTTCAGATCCACGACAGTCATACCATACTCGTCCGTGAAAACGCCCCTAGGAACTTTGACCCACTGGCACTTAAAAAGAGGGATCTTCAGTGCACCGTAGTCTAGCTCCCATATCTCCTCTATGAATCCATAGTATGTCTCCAGCTTACCGTTGTTGTCGTAAGCATCAATCCGGACACCGCTATTTTGGTTAGTGCTTTTTCCATCCTGTTTCCTTGTGTAAAATGTGTATGCATTTATTTGATACCCTTGGTACTTGCATAGCGTACTAGATGGTCCGGCAGCCAAGGTATCTAGCTCAGAATGCCCTGTTTCCACGCCAATCAATTTATCTCGCAACCAATTGCCAAAGAAGTCTCTATGTTGTTTCAATAGCCATGATTCTGACCTATTACTATTTTTTGCTCGTAGTTCTCGTTTGTGCATCTCGACATATGGAGTCACTATGGCAGCTTGCTGTAGTACGGCGAAATGTGCTTGCCTGAAAGCAACTAGGTCATCAACATTGTGTGTTTGCTTGCCTATCGTGCCTATGCCACCTAGCCTTCCCTCATGTGGAGATTTTGGCACGCCCATTCTGTCAATATCCAAGTAGTATGTGCAGAACTCAATTGCCTCCTCTGTAGACCATCCGCTTACCATGCACCCTTCAGGCCTATATCTATTGCGGACATATTTCCTTAGAACGCTCATTAGCCTTTCGAAAGGAAACATCTGATGTAAGAAGATGGGACCAAGGACTCTAATCTGTTGTACAAGGTGGGTGAGGAGATGGACTGATATGTCAAAGAAGGTAGGTGGGAAATGCATCTCTAGCCTGTTAATAGTATGGATCAAGTCTGCCTGCATCTTGTCTAGTATTTGTAGATCAATGACCTTGTGTGACATTGCATTGAAGAAGGAGCACAACTTTATGATTGGTTCTCTTACCTTTGTTGGGAGAACACCTCTAATTGCAACAGGGAGCAACTGTGTCATGAGAACATGGCAATCGTGGGCCTTCATGCAGCCCATGTTGAATTTCTTCTCTTTGGTATTGACTAGCCTTCTGATGTTTGACGAGTAGCCAGTAGGAACTTTGAGTTCATGAAAGAATTTACATATTTTATCCTTCTCTTGACTGTCCAAGGTCCACGAAGCAACCAGAAGCTTCTTTTTGCCATCAGGTTGTACAATTGGATGTAGCTCAGGCCTGACATTCATCTCTTCTAAGTCCTGTCTAGTTTTCAATGAGTCCTTTCCTTTACCCTTCGCAGCCATCACTGTTCCAAGCGTGCTCTCCGTAACATTCTTTGTTAGGTGCATCCCATCAAGTGTGTGACGAACTATGAGAAACTTCCAATAAGGAAGCCTCCAGAACAAAGACATCTTTTTGAACAGAGAATCAGCCGGTGCGGGCACACTTCCGGCCCCCTTTCCAAGGACAACTCTTAGTTTGCTAACCATCTTGAATATCTGCTCTCCATTCCGGTATGTCGGAGGTGATCGGTCATCCCTTGTACCATCAAAGGATTTCTTGTTCCGGCGATAGGGGTGGTTAATTGGAAGCAACCTTCGATGACCCATGTAGACCATCTTCCTGCTATTGCTAAGCCATCTTGCATCTGTCTTTTCCATGCAAACCACACATCCCTTATATCCTTTTGTAACTTGACCAGACAGGCAACCAAGGCCGGGTAGGTCGGTGATAGTTACAAATAGAAGTGCTCTCAATTTGAAGTGTTCTCGCTTGTACTCGTCCCACACCTTGACACCTTTTGTCCACAATGTCACTAGATCATCCACCAATGGTTCTAGATACACATCTATATCATTGCCAGGTTGCTTGGGTCCTTGGATCAATAAAGGCATCATTATGTACGTCCGCTTCATACACAACCAAGGTGGAAGGTTGTATATGCATAGAGTCACTGGCCAAGTGCTGTGTTTGCTGCTAACCATGTTGAAAGGACACATCCCGTCCGTGCTCAGCCCGAACCTTACATTCCTAATCTCATTTCTCAATTTTTTCTTGTATTTAAAATCAAGAGCCCTCCATTGTGAACCATCTGCTGGGTGCCTGAGCTTCCCATCTCTAAGACGATCTTCGGCATGCCACCGCATAAGCTTTGCTGTCTTTGCATTTGCGAACAACCGCTTCAACCGGGGAATTATTGGAAAATACCAAACGACCTTAGCGGGCGGCCTCATGTTTCGTTTGCAATCCATTGCAAGTGCTGATGAACACTTGTATCTTGAAGCATTGCAAACTGGGCATTCATCCAAATCTTCGTATCTACCACGGTACAAGATGCAATCATTGGGGCACGCATGGATTTTTTGAACTTCGAGACCCAATGGACAGATCATCTGCTTCGCCTCGTATATGTTCTTAGGCAATCCATTCGGGCTAGGAAGCATCGTCTGCAAAACTTCTAGCAAATCATTGAAACCTTTGTCCGACAACCCATTACTTGACTTCATCTCCAGTAGCCTGAGGTCCGCTTCCAATTTAGATATGGTACACCCTTCGTACAATGGTGTCTTGGCATCCTTTCTCATCTTCTCCAACTTTTTTAGATTTTTGTCATCAAGGAATTCCGGCTCCCCATCATGTATCATTCTGTCTAGGCCATCCAACATAGCATCTGAAGCTAAAGTCTCATGCATGGTTGCACCGAAAGTTTCCTGCTGTGTTCGTTCCTTGCACCGATTCTTGCACCGTTTTCTGCACGGTTTCTTGCACCGTTTCCTGCTCTATTTCCTGCACAGTCTCCCGCACTGTTTGAGCTTTTCGTTTCTGCACGGTTGTAGAGGCTCCATCAGTGTCATTGATACCAACCTCCCCATGCTTATTCCAAATCATATAATCTGGCTTGAAACCCCTAGTTAGCAAATGGCATCGGATCTGCTCGATATTTGTGAACTGCTTCTGATTCTTGCAATCAACACATGGGCATGAAACATAACCCCCTTCCCTTGGATGACTGATGATAAATGCCTTGGCAACATCTATAAAAGACTGAACTCCTTTCACAAAAATATCACCTCTACCCAAAGAATCATACATCCATCCTCTATCCATCTGTGAATTAGAATAGAACAATTTTCGTACTTTAGTTAAAAGGCCCTAAAACGTTTCATGAATGTAGCCTTCAACAAATTAAACCAAATTCATTTAAATATTTATTGGCCCCTAAACAAATAGCTAGTTTAGTTAAATACACTAATCTAGTACTTCAGACTATACCCATAATTTCAGGTAATAGAGAATCAATATATAGTTAGTTGTTGCATGTGTAGAGATGATGCACAAATTTTTAGACATTGTTTAGATTTTTGGATTATTTGTAGAAACTTTAAATGATTTTCAAATTTATGCTTATTATGATTTTTAGATATTATAAATGATATTCATATTTAGGGTTATTAGGATTTTTAGAGATTATAAATGAAATTCATATTTAGGTTTATTATGAAATTTAGAATTACATCTTTTTAGAGGCTTCAAATGACGTTGATATTTAGGATTATTAGGATTTTTGAGATTATAAATGATATTCTTATTTAGTTAGATTTTAAATTCAATTTTACTTCTCATGGTTGTCAATATCTTGAACTAAAACAATCCTCTATTCATCACATAATTAGAATAGAACAATTTTCGTACTTTAGTTAAAAGGCCCTAAAAAGTTTCATGAATGTAGCCTTCAACAAATTAAACCAAATTCATTTAAATATTTATTGGCCCCTAAACAAATAGCTAGTTTAGTTAAATACACTAATCTAGTACTTCAGACTATACCCATAATTTCAGGTAATAGAGAATCAATATATAGTTAGTTGTTGCATGTGTAGAGATGATGCACAAATTTTTAGACATTGTTTAGATTTTTGGATTATTTGTAGAAACTTTAAATGATTTTCAAATTTATGCTTATTATGATTTTTAGATATTATAAATGATATTCATATTTAGGGTTATTAGGATTTTTATAGATTATAAATGAAATTCATATTTAGGTTTATTATGAAATTTAGAATTACATCTTTTTAGAGGCTTCAAATGACGTTGATATTTAGGATTATTAGGATTTTTGAGATTATAAATGATATTCTTATTTAGTTAGATTTTAAATTCAATTTTACTTCTCATGGTTGTCAATATCTTGAACTAAAACAATCCTCTATTCATCTGTGAATTAGAATAGAACAATTTTCGTACTTTAGTTAAAAGGCCCTAAAAAGTTTACTTCTCATGGTTGTCAATATCTTGAACAAATAGCTAGTTTAGTTAAATACACTAATCTAGTACTTCAGACTATATCCATAATTTCAAATTTATGAAACGTAACAAAAAATGCTTGTAAAATTAAGTATGGATAGATACTAACCTTAAAACAAGCGATTGATCTTCAACCTTTAGAATTCAGCACCATGCATGTAAGCCAATTCGACAAATTGATCTAAAATGGAAAAGACCGTCTTCCATTCATATTCAACTCAAATTTGATAAAATCTAACCAAGCAAATAAATCAACCATCAAACATAGGGCGTACGTACCCATCAAATAACCACTCTGGACTTGTGCAACCTTCAAAACTCGATCTCCTCCATGAATCAATAGGTGAGAAATGCCTCTATAATAATCAAAGAGCAACCACTTATTCATTCTCATCCCAAGTTTGCCAAAAACTAACCAATCACAATAACAACCTAAACAATTATGTGCACATACCAACCTTTAACCATGGTGGAGGTGTGAAACCATCCAAATTCGGCCTCCTACACGAAAAAATTGGTGAGAAATGGCCTCTAAATTGATGAACACCCTCTCCAAAAAATTCATCCAAAAATTGAAAATCAACCCACAAATGCATTGGTGGAAATGAGGTATAGCTAGAGACCAACCTTTTGGTAAGTTGGTGAGGTATATCCTTCAAAAATGGAGTCTTTTGGAGAAGAATTCGAAAAAGTGGCCGTAACAATGGTGAAAATGGTGTTTGTGTCGGGTTGGGGAAGAAGGAGGGGAGGGGAGGCAGCACATATATAGGTGCGCCATTTTCACAGCCGGCTAAATAAAACCGGCTGTGAAAATGAATTATCACAGCTGGTTTTTCTTAAAAACCGCCTGTGAAAAAACCTGCAAATGTCAGGTTTTGTCAGATCAAAAACCGGCTGTGATAGGTGGTTTTCACAGCCGGTTTTTGAGCCGAACCGGCTGTGAAAACCGAGCCCTTTTCACAGCCGGTTCGGCTCAAAAACCGGCTGTGAAAACCACCTATCACAGCCGGTTTTTCCTTTCCCAGTCGCAGCACTAGAAAAACCGACTGTGATAATATTTTCTGCGCCACTTTCAAAAAACCGGCTGTGAAAATAGTGACTTGAAAAATGGTTTCTGTAGTAGTGAGCTATGTGGAGTTCGATCAACAAAAGCAGTGATGATATATACATGGATCAATCAATACAACTAGAACAGAGGATCATCAGAGGTAACTAGACAGTATCATATGTATAATCGTTGTATGTTCCTGTATCATGGGTAACAAGGCAAATATCGTATCTATTCGTTATTCCCTATCCCCATATGCTTGGCATAAGGGATATTTTTTAAGTAACTGAATCCTTGAAAATAGGAATGTGGATCTTTTTTAATCTACAAAATGATGGTTATCATTTTTTTTCCGCCAACTTTGTTGATTTTTTTTCTCAGCGGACAAGGAAGAGAAAAGAGGACAGAGGAGAAAGGAGAAGGCTAGTTGTGAATTAGATATTAGATATTTAGGAGAAATGAACCTTGTGAATGAGAAGAGGGGTTTAGGTTATGGGCTGGAATATATTTCTTCCATGAAATAAATTGATAGCTATTTATTTCATAAAATTTAATACTTATGAATTTGATTGTTTTTGAAAACAAATTAAATAACAAAGATCAGACATAGAATAGTCAATCTACATGAGTTAAAGAAAAGAAGAAATGTGGGCTTTTATTTGATTGATGTGTTTTTGGCACGTGCGTGCCGCACGGACGACTTTGCTAGTCTGTAAAACGAATAAATATATATTAGCCTGTTATGCTTTTTTTGTTCTTGAGCTGTTGTTTGCCTGGTTGACCTTTGTGATTTTGAAAAATAAATAGAACAACTTGTTACATAGCTAGATAGCTATAATATCAGTCTAGTCTAACCAGACTCTCTAATGTTTAGCCTTATGTTTTACAGAACTAGAAGTAAAAGGAAAAGGTAAAGCAGATCATTAACCATGGTTTGAAGAACTACAAGGTCATCAGCAAACAAGCAGGTGCATATATATTTTTTGAGCCAAATTTCCATACAATTCAATCTATCAATCAATAAATGAGTGAAATCTATCAAATTTTCTAAGCATTTTCAATATCAAATTTCTTTCTTGCAGAGGTCACCGACATCTTTTAATGAAAAGGAACTAGGTGACAGCACCAATGTGAATGCAAGTGAGAAGGACACAGAGGCTAATGTAGAAGAAGGTGGTGCCACTGTTGATGTGACTGAATCTCAGACCCCAACAGGTAGGACTTCATCCACCAAAGTCAGGCGTAGAAAGAGGAAAACTTCACAAATTTGAGAGCACTACACTGATGTCTTTGTTGAAGAAAAGGTGAATGACATGGTCATCTAGAAGAACATGGCAGCATGCAAGTACTGTAATGATGTTGTTTCTGCCGCAAGCAAGCAAGGTACCACACGCCTTTGGAACCACCACTATTCATTTCATGATGAAAACAAGGTGAAACCTAGCACAAAGAAACTAAGTTTAGATTCTTTGAATTATGATGAGGAGGCTACTGTTAGAAAATACTATCTTTCAATTATCATGCATGAGTATCCAATCAGCTACTGTGCCCATGAGTATACAAAATGACTTTATTAGATCTTTGCGCTCAAATTTCCCAATAATGGGCCGCAAGGGCAGTAGGACAAGATTATGGATATCTTTTACAATGAGAAGAAAAGTCTTTTTGACTACTTTTACACTCTTGACTGCTGGTCAAGAGCAATCTGAGTTAGATCAGCACAACAACGAACCAGTGTTGAGTTGGAAAGAAGGTAACTACTTTGACATTTTGAGCTTGTGAAAGACCCATGGTGCAAACTATCCTATACTTGCTCGAATTGCAATGGATGTATTGCCTATTCCTACATCAACAGTGGCCTCTGAATCTGCATTTAGTGCTGGAGGAAGATTTGTTCACAAATACCATAGCCGTTTGGGCCCTCAAGTTGTCAAGGTGCTTATTAGCACAAAGGATTAGATAAGGACTGAAAGGAAAGGTAATTTTCACTGCTATACTTCTCAATACTGTATGTTTGTATGTCTAATTGGTAGATTAGTCATTGCTGAATTGGCCCATGTTATTTTTGTTAACTATTTCAGATCCATGTAATGTAGCTTCACTTCTTGATGATTTATCCAATCTTAGTGTGAATGATGATAAAGTCGATCAAGATGGAGGTATGTAGACTATTTAGCTTGACTACATACTGTTTTAAATCTCAGATTTATTTGATTATATATATATGGGATATGAGTAACCCTGGGTCCACTACCGACTGGGTAGCTAGTCGGCCTGGTCCCACGTCTGACAAGGATGTGGGCCGACTCCAGGCCGACCCATAAGGATCCCCGACTTGATGAACAAGATTGGAGAAGACTTGGCCTACAAGGTACTCGGCGACACGTCCGGGTCCTGCCCGGATACTGCGGAGATTATGTTGTAACCGACTTGGATTGGTTTCCTAATTTGCGCCAGATAATAATTAGAGATAACTGACTTGTAAACCCTAGGCCGTCAGCCTATATAAGGTGGCCTAGGTAGACCCCTTCATTCATTCAATTCCTAGCCACCAGATCCCCCGTTGTAACCAAGAGCTCGCCGTAGTTCCCCGAAACTCGCCGAGCAGATCAATACAAGACCCCCGAGCACAGGACGTAGGGTATTATACCTCCGGGTAGCCCGAACCTGTATAATCCCTGTGTCCCTGTGTTACCTCGAGTTCCCTAGTCCTGCGATTGCCCTTTGCCTACAAATCAACCATCTGGGTACCCCTGGGTGGACTGCCGGACAATAGAACTGACAGTTGGCGCCAGGTAGGGGAAATCGTGAGGCAATACAACTAGCTCGATGGCAGATCGTCGCTCCGTCATCTTCCCGGACTCCGTCAAGGACTGCGCCACGCATCTTGAAGGAGTCAGCTTCTTCGCCAAAATTCACTCCACCGCCTCCGACTCCACCACGACGCCCGGCGCCTCCACGCCGACCAGCTCCGCGCTGACCTCATCGCCGATCTCTTCATCGATCATCGCTCCGCTCCAGTAGCAACTTGCCTCGGTTACCATCGACGATCAGGCTCCGGGCCTGACTGCTCGCCAGAGAGTCCTGCCCCCAGACGAGCTCCTCGCCGGGTTGGCCCGTGTCCAGAACACCATCGCCGAGTGCATCTCCATGTTGGAGGAGGCCCTGCGCCGACCCCGCAAGTCGCTCCCTCTAGGGCTGCGCAACGCTACGTCAATCTACTCGGCCCAACTCCGGGAAGATATGTCTCAGATCCAATCTGAGATCCCACCCAAACCCACCCAGTCTCCGGACTGCGGGGAGTTCCAGGTTGCTATAAGCGTGCTCTTGCCGGCTCCAGCTGACATGAGCAATAATTCAAGCTACGCCATGCCTCCTGGGCGTGAAGTCTTCATTTCTGAGGATTCTGCAACTCAGGACGGAGAGACCGACTTGGCCAGGGATCGCCGACTGGAGCGAAACGCTGGCCGAGCCCGACGCCGTGCCGCCGTAGCAGCGGCCAGAAAAACTGCAGCTGCTGCAGCAGCTGCAGGGAGCGGCCAGAAACCCTGCAGCTGCTGCAGCCGCCGGAAACCCAGCAACCGCCGGTGAACCTGCAGCCGCTGCAGCTGCCGGATGGATCCCTCCAAGGGCCCCGCCAAGACAACGACTTCTGCCTCAGGGCCCTCACGGGGTCAATCCCCAGAACCTCAACGGAGCTTTCGCCCGGGTGCCGTTCCGCACGCCCCAAGCTAACGTCGCCGCCGCATTCGCCGAGCTGGGACACATGCCTGGCACCCGTGAGGTGCAGCGTGCCCGAGCTCAGTTGGAAGCCGCCGAGGAGCAAATCGAGCGATCGTATCGCGCCAGATCCCGATCTAAGCGATCTAACTCAGCTCGCTCTTCCAGCCATCGTTCTTGAAGCCAACGTTCTGCTCATAGCAGATCGGATCGGAATCAGCCTCGCCAGAGGAACCCCCCCATTGCCCGTCGTCGACGAAGAGGTGGCCCAGAACCACCACAAAGAAGAAGAAGAAGAACGGCGTAATCCACACAATGCGGATCCTCGTCGTGAGCGCTACCAGGACCGGTGTGACAGGCGCCAATGGCATCACCGACCCGACGATCTCCATGATCGCCTAAGGGAATACGCCCGTGACATCCGCGCCGAACTCGACGCTCAGCACCAAGAACGCGACGCAGCCGAGCTCGAACGTCGCTAGCGGTATGACCGGGACTACGGCCGACCCGACCGCCAGCCAGTGGGAAAGGCAGGTGACGCTGCAGCTGAAGAAGACGAGCGCCGCATCGTTCACGAGCTCATGGAGCGTGAGCAGTACGACGCACGGTACGGCCCCTCCTCCCCCCTCCCCCGCGGGACGACCGCCGCCAATGGCGCGATGATGCTCGGCCCCGAGCCGACCAAGCCCGACCTCCTGGCCGCGACCATCGAAACGACGCGGAGGAGATCTTCGACGGCTTTGCTGCCTTCTCCGCCTGACTCCGCGCCATCCGCTGGCCCGAGTCCTTCAAGCCGGCCCTCATTGAGAAGTTTGACGGTCGCTCCGACCCCAAGCTCTGGCTCAAGACATACCATACAGCGGTCAAAGCTGCCCATGGTTCCAACGACTAGGCCGCCGCCTACTTCGCTGTAATGCTAGGCAAGGAAGCGCTCCTATGGCTTGAGGGCGTCCCCCGGGACACCATTGATAGCTGGGCAGACCTCTGCCACGCCTTTACCAAGAATTACCAGGCAAGCTACACTCGGCCAGGCACCAGATTCGACCTGGACAACATCAAGCAAAAGAAGGGTGAAAGTCTTCGAGACTACACCGACCGTTTCTTCGATAACCGGAACAAGATCGCCGAAGTCGAGGACCGGGATGTCATTGACGCATTCCAGCGAGGCCTTATCGACAACCAGCTGTTCCGCACGCTATTCAAAACCAACATTACCACGGTCTCTGACCTGATGGAGGTGGTCAACTTGGAGGTCTGGGCCGACCAAGCTGAGCAGACCCAGTTCAAGAACAAGCAGAAACACCCAAAGGACGACGACCAGGTTGAAAGCTCGAAGTGCCATGAGCCACTGCGCGGACACAAGACAGGCCCTGAGCCCCTTGTCGCCCTAGCAGAAGAAGAAGGCCGACAGGAACCCAGGTTCCTTGCTGAAGAGTTCCACGATACACTGAATGATCAGTGTCCTTTCCACAAGGACGCAAAGCACAATCTCTGTGATTATCATGCGCTGCTCAAAGAACTCGGTGCCCTGCCACCGACCAAGAAGCAACGCTTTAACAATAACGGTGACCGCTACAACAAGTACCGCCGTGACGGCTACAACGGTGACCAGCGGGACGACTACCGCCGCAGATAAGACCGCGACCGCCGCGACGATTACCGACGCGCGAGCGCAACCTCGATGCCCTGGCTCGCAGGGACGATCAACGTCACCACGATGATGAACGCCGACCACCACCACCACCGGCAGCCCCCAGGCGGGCTGCCAACGGCGACTTCCAGCACGCCGACCGCCAGGTCAACGTCATCATCGAGGGGCCCGGCGCCTGCGCAAGGGCAAGCTCCACAAGGGCGAAGTGAAGATGGTCTCCACCAAGCCGGTGGAATACCTCTAGTGGTCAGAGATGCCCATTACCTTCAGTCGCGCCGACCACTGGGTGTATCTCCCCAAGCCAGGGTCCTACCCAGTCGTCGTCGCTCCGGTCATTGAAAGGGTCCTCCTCTCCAAGATCCTAGTTGACGGCGGGAGCGCACTAAACATCATCTTCACCAGCACCCTCAACAGCATGGGGTTCGACTACAGTAGGCTCCTGAGCACCGAAGATCCGTTCTTCGGCATCGTACCAGGAAAAGCTTCCTACCTGATAGGAAGAGTCGCCCTGCTGGTCACGTTTGCCACGGCCGACAACTACCGAACAGAGTTCCTGTACTTCGAGGTGGCCGACTTCAAGAGCTCCTACAATGCCATCTTTGGCAGGCCCATGCAGGCCCGATTCATGGCTATTTCGAACCACACATACCTGGTTCTGAAGATGTCCGTGCCCAATGGCATCCTCTCCATCCGTGGAGACATCAAGACCTCCTTCGAATGCGATGGGGAGGCCATCAAGATAACTGAGCTGTCCCAGCAACTCGGCAACGCCACCTTGCTGGCGAAAGAAGCCCCCAAGGCAGCAGCCGGTGAGCCTGTCCTCCTGGAGCAGAAGCAGCAGCCCATGGCGCTGACACCTGCGGACGCCCCCAAAGCGATCAGCTTGGGACTCGACGACCCCTCCAAGACGGCCCTCATAGGGCCAGGGCTCACTCCTAAATAGGAAGACGCGCTCACCTTCTTCCTCCGGGACAACTGGGACATCTTCGCATGGAAGCCATCAGAAATGCTAGGTGTTCCGAGGGATAAGGCTGAGCACTCCTTGGATTTGAGCAAGAACGCGTAGCCTGCCAAGCAGAAGCTACGCCGATTCACTCAAGATCATGAGGAGGCCATTAGGGTAGAATTGAATAAGCTCCTAGCTACCGGTTTCATTAGAGAATGCAAACACCCCGAGTGGCTTACGAACCCTGTACTTGTAAAGAAGCAATCCGGTGAATGGAGAATGTGCATTGATGTTGGTATTTCTTACGATCACAGATAAATCCGCAAGCGCACGGATACCGTTGTAGCTTTCACCCGGAAGTATTCAGGGTATCGAATCCACAGGGAACGTGTGTACTAGTCTTCTAACTAGATCGTCCAAGGACAACAAGAGAAATGATGGCGAGGGTAGAGAGGATTCCTGTGGCAAAGGACCTTGATGAAGAATAAGCTCAGCGTCTATAGTTTACTTACTTTGGGCACCGGGGTATCCTAGGCCTCTAAGAAATTGCCGGCCAACAGCTCTACGCCGTACCCGTACGTGGAGGATTACAAAGGACGGACAGGGCTGTCACCACCTGCCGCCTACCTCTTCTAATCCGTGGGGCTACGAGGCAAACAAAGGTAACTTCTAGCCTAGACACCACGTCTATGCTATCAATTACTACTTCAGTCTTGTTCCTAGACCAAAGTATTCACTAAGCATTCGTAGAGAACTTACTTAATCAAGAGAACTTAATACCATAAGAGATCATGAACACTTACTAGAAGGAAGCATCCGTCGAGGTACAAGATCGGGGAAGAGTGCCGACAGCCCCGGCACTTCCCCCGGACTACCCCTCACTCTCTCCCTATTCTCTAGATACTACACTGGAGTAGAGTTTGTGGCTTCTCAATCTTGTGTGTGATGTTCAATGCCTGGTATGCAGCTATTTATAACTTGTAGAGGTGGTTAGGAGTGGACACGTTGAAGATGAGGACGAACGGACTCAGTCACAGGTCGGGCGATTCGGGGAGATCGGCCGACGTTCGATCTACCGCCTTGAGTGATGCACGGCGTAGATGGACTCCTGGACGTGGTGGGAACGCGCACCAGAAGGATGAGGCGGCTTGGCCTCCGGACCAGGTCGGGCGACCGGGCTCGGTCGGGCGACCGTCCACCGGCACCGATCGGGCCCATCTTCGGCTGAGTGACTGTGTAGTGGGTCCTCATGGCGGTTCCAGGTGGGTATGCTTGGATTGAGTATGTTTAGATTATGAGGTGGGCCCTTCAATCCATGTGAACTCCCCTTGGACCATTCCCATCTCTTGGATCCAACCGACATGGAATCAGTGGCTAGGATGGTCCTGGAGTGTGCTTCTTTGCTGTGGACAAAGATGGGCTTTATTGGGCTTGGGCCCAGGTCGGCCGACCTAGGTGGGTCGGGCGACCTGGCCCTGAGCCCAATTGTCCTCCTCTTTTGCCAATTATTTCCTGCAATCACATATTCACCAAAACTCGTGGAATTGATTAGATATAAACCTTATCACTATGTTTGGTGATTATATTTGATATATTTTCTGCAGGAATTGACGGCCAAAAGTGGTACCTAAGGACCGTCAACAAGCTCCCCCACACTTAGCTTTACTCGTCCCCGAGTGAAGCTTAAAGACTAAGGTGGAAAAACATGACTCCAATTGATATGATGCAAGCATATAAATTATTCCAAAACATACCTGCACTTGTGAATTTTGAAGTGTCTATCATGCCATCTTGGGTGGTTGAGGAATGGAATGACTTTGATTCAAGTCATCTTCACTCCTCTGTTAAGTAACTTGGGTTTTTGATAAATTTTCAAAAACATAACCTTACCTAGCTCCTCAAATGATTCTCTCAGATCACTCAATGTGTATGATTCCTCACCAAGGCATTTCTTTGCCTTCTTTCTCCTACTTTTAAAAGGCTTATGTGGAGCTCAAGGTAGGAGTAAAAATAAGGCATACTTGCATTACATATATTGCATAATCAAAGAGTGGATTCAAGAAGAAAACTATTCATACAATCTGATCAAGATGTGCATGTGTGTGGAAGAATGAAATTGTAGCTCCTTTTTGTATGATCTCTCTCCTCTTTGAGAACATGGCTATAAATTTTTTTCATGATACTTGGGCCTTCATATGCCCATATTTTTTTCTTTCTCTCTTTTTTTGCTTGGACCTTCATGTGTCCATATTTTTTTCTATAGCCCATGTCTCTTTTGAAATAATACTTGGAGAGGAAATCAACACTTAAATGGAGTATTTATTTTGTGGAAGGATGAAATGTATGATGCTAACTTTCAGTGTAGAAGTTTAGCATGTGTATATGGAGTGTACGTGATCTTGATCATGAAAGCATGAAAAGCATCTTACAAGGGTCACAACAATTTGACAAAGCTCAATGCAATAGCAAGCAGCATACGTGTATAGGTTTTGCAACATGAACATCATATGGCTTTGGTAGGAATAAGGCATCACTGAGGAGCTTTGTAAGATTATTGATTTTAAGCTTTACAAGAAAAACATCCCANTGAACATCATATGGCTTTGGTAG
>CM014278.1:53427069-53442859 GCA_004135705.1 Alloteropsis semialata
CGGATTCCCCCTGGGATATGAGGTTATACATACCAGAACAGGATGGGACCTGATACCGAAATCATATAGGTATTCAGGGAAAAAAACGTGTAAAACTATAGTATAATAAATAAAATAGCAAAGCAGCAGGGAGGAAAAACAGCATCAAACATCTACAATAGAGGAGCACACGCGTCGGCAACATGCACAGGCAACATCTGGCAGACTCCGCATCACAATCCTCATAGCAGACCAAGCCATATAATGCTCAAAGACAGAGATAGTACATCACTAATCAAACACAAAAAGAGCATATGCATATACAGCAAAGTATAAGCAGCAGCACAGCTGAGCAAAATATCCTCACACAGAGCACACAGCAGCAAAACTAAAAAACAGCAAGAAAACAGATAGGAAAAAGAAGACGGAACAACTTACCTGATGTAACGAAAGAGAGCAGCAGCGCAGAACGCAATCCCCCACTGCACGATCGGAGGCTGTCTACCTGCGGAAATAAAACAAAGCAATCCTTAGAATATTGAGGCAAAAAGCAAGGCCGCATTGAAAACCATTGAGGTCCATGACTCAAACAGTAAATAGACACTCAGTTTAACCATCAAGAACCAAGTTTTGCACGATCGTAATGCATTCATAAACAGAAAAATAGAAAACTCCAACCTACCAGCCCAGAAACAAAAAAGTTTTGCACGATCGTAATGCATTCATAAACAGAAAAATAGAAAACTCCAACCTACCAGCCCAGAAACAAAGCGGAACAGGATCGCACGATCTTCTCCACCGGCAAACGAACTGCCCCCACCCCACCCCCACTGCACAGAAAGAGCGAAGAATCGTCAGGCACAGACAACACAGGACCAAACGCAGCGACGCGTGAGGCACCCTCCAAGGCAACCTTGACAGTAACACGGCCACCTCCATGAACCTATCTAAGCATGAAGAAAAGACAGAGAAATGTACCTATGAACGGCGCCCAAGCACGGACAGGGACCCCCTCGCCAACGACACCATTGGCACAAGAACGACAACAGAACTGCACAACAAAGCGAAAAGGCCATAAGCCGCTAAAAGCAAAGAGACTACACCCCCACGAACGATGCGCGAGGGCCCTGCGGCCAGCCGAGGGACTGGAGCGGCGGCGAAGCAAAAGGGAAAATCGGCGACCAAATCCGACCGAACCCGGGGCTGAAACAAACGCACCTCCGAATGCCGACGATTTAGACGCGCAGCAGCAGCCGAACACTTAGTCAATTGGTTCTTTACTTCACTTCTCGCGCATAATATGAAGCAAAAAAAAAAGAATGAAAGTACATTGATGCCACAAAATAGGATCAATGGTGAAACAAAGCACATGACAAAGAGCATAGCTTTATTGGCATATAATTAGTCATTCATAATTTTAACAATGCAGACCACAGAAACAATTGTTATCAGTAGGACAATAGGCAATAAATCAGTAGGCATATCTACAACTTATTGCGATCTGGAACAGCAGCAGCTACACGTGAGGACGATTGTGCACTTACAGTGCCATTTATCAAGTAACGGAAGCAGTAATATCGCTCTCTCCAGCTGAACAGGGACCCATCTGGCTGCCTGACAAACGATGCGACCTGGTCCCATTCAAACTGAAGCTCCATTCCTGAAACTCAAATTAGCAGCAACATGAACACATCACCCACCCCCCAACGACATTTCAACGTCAAGATGCTTCTAGGCAGAGCCAAGTTACCGATGTAGGTTAGCTTCTTCATCTGCATCTCAGCAGCCGCTCTCCCCAGGGTCCCCATTGGCGCAGCCAGCTAAATTGAAACAGCAGGCCCACAATGTCACACCCTGAAATTTTCAATTTCAGGATGTGAATAGAAGAACAATTAAACAATATTTTTTCTCATAATTTTAAAATTTGTCCAACATTTACTTTGTTGACAGGAAATTTAGTATAGAAAAAATAGTTGTTTGTTTTTCCAAAAGTAAATGAGTTTGATTTGAGTGTTGCATTCGAGCTCTTGATTTCTTTTGGTTGTGCTTGATCCCAAGATAATCTCCAATCCCAAATTCAAATCCCAATTCTATTCCAAACCTAAACTCCTATTCAAATTCCAAATCAAACTCCAAATCCAAATACAATTCAAATTCCTATACAATTCCTTATCAAAATTCTCAAACAAAATCCAAAACCTCTCTTTTCCTTCTCCCATTTTGGCCCACCCCGTCCCCTCTTCCCGATTTGGCCCAATTGCCGGCCCAGGTCGCCTCCACCTCCCCTCTCTACCTCTCTCTCACTGCCAAGACGGGCCCACCCGTCAGCCCTCTCTTCCACCTCCCGCCCGTCCCCCTCACTCTCCCTGAGCAGAGCACATCCATGGCGCCCGAGCCGCCCGCCCACTCCCCTTCCCGCGGCTCTCGCTCTCCCCTCCTACCCCGCGCTCGTCTTGAATGCGCAGTGGCGCACTAACTCACCCAATCTCTCTCGCCCTCTTCACTCCACAGCAACGGCCGCACCACCATGCCATCAATGGCCGCCGCCCCTTCGATTCCTCTTCCATAGTGTCGCAACCGCTCCTCTTTTGCACTATAAAGGCCGACGAACACCACCCAAACCTCCCCGCCCCATTCCCGCTTCAAACCACGCACCAGAAGCACGCGCGCAACCTCACCGGAGTTCGCCACCCGCCGCCGCTCGTCGCCGGCCTCCTCCGGCGCTTCCTCGACATCGGCAACCCCCGGGGTGAGCTCCCCACACCCTCCTCTCCCTCCCCGTTCTATCCCCGTCGCCCCTCGTGTCTTCTAGCATGAAGCAGAGCCGGCTCCGGCGAGCCCACCGCGGGCAAGGGCGGCGCCGCCGCCTGACACTGCCGCCGGCCGCCGAATCACGTCCCCACCGTCCGAGTTCCAATGAACGGCCACGATCAGATCAAACATACCGGTCAACACAGTCAGCCGCCGGTCCTGGCCATTTTGCTAAAGAGCCCTCGTCGTTTTTCATATTCAACCCGCCATCCATCATCAGTAGGAAATAATTATATCCATGCCCTTGGTTTTTACTCTTTAACCCCTAAGCTTCCACATAATGTAACCCACCGTCCTATCCTCTCTCTTTTGCAAATCTAACCCTGTACTTTTATCCAATCCCGAACACTATTTATAGTGTCTTGAGAATCTTTCTTGCTAGCCCCTGAGATCTATGGTTAATTGCGTGTAGATCCCTGTAATCTAGTTTTAGCTCTAGTTTACGCGTTGTAGCTCTGTTTCGTTCCGTTTTTGTTGCGTTAGGTCCATAATCATGAAAACTATACGTTAGTAGTTCTTGTTCACATGATGCTTGTCTTTATAATATTTATTAATATGATTAATGCCTATTAAACGTGCTCTCTATAATTAAAAGCTGTATAGGGTTAAACGCCGTTTTTATAATGCATGTTAATTTGATTAATAATTATTTCATAAGCCTTTTTAATTAAAATCTAATTAGTGTATAACCCGGCTTGTCTTTGATTGGTGTATTGTTCTTAGTAGTTTTTTATTTGTTTGCTTTGTATGTCGTGCCGTTGTTAGCTTCAAGAAGATGGATTGCTGACCATCGCTTTCAAGATCAAGAATTCAAGTGAGCAATAGCAGAAAGCAGTAAGAGTACCTTTACGTTGCGTAAAGGCAAGTGTCCCTAACCATCCTTCTATCTATGCTTTTAATATATCATGATGATGTTAATTGGAACATGGAGAACCACCCAGGAAAACAGTACAACCATGAGTACCATATGGCTCTGGTCTTGGCTAATTAATTAGATATATGGGTGTCTGGCAGGCCTTACCGAAAGGGCAAGGAGGGGGACGGTGAAGGGGTCATAGCCCGGTCCTCTTGGAGGAGTAGCCTTCGCTAAGGTACGGCCCCATTAGGGAGGGTTATGGACCTCACCGCGGCCGAAACTCTAGCGGGCTGCTAGTTATCTGTGTGTCTTTGTAAAGGCCTCGTAGCGTCCCTATGCAATCACACCTCGGAAGTGTGGTATTGTGCCTAGCTAGCACAGCATGGTTGGGTTCAAAGTTCTTTGGAACTTTTACGCGTCTTGTGGTGAAAGTGTACAACCTCTGCAGAGTGTTAAAAACTGTTATAACAGCCGTGCTCACGGTTAAGAGCGGCCTGGACCCTCACATGATTAATATATTTTAAGTGGATAATAAATCATGTTCTGGTTATTTCTTGTGGCCTTGCTGAGTACCAACCATAAGTGTACTCATCCTTGCTTACTGCTGCTCAGAAAGGTGATGTGAAGATGTTGAAGATGATGCTAGGCATACGCAACCCCCAGTCGATTGCCTGTGAAGTGTTGGAGCCTTCGTTTCCAGGATAAGCTGTAACTCTGATAAGTTGTAAGTTTTTGTATTGTTATTGTTTATCACTGATGAAGTCTCATATGTGTGGAAACTTGATCCTGGCACACATATGATTGTCATTCGGTTTTGTCCTTAAAACCGGGTGTGACACACAAATATTAGAACTGGAAGAATAAACAGCAAGCAGCGCGCGTTGCACAATTTCGAGGGGTCACAGGGCTCCCAGCTCTTCCGAATCGCATCCTCGGATCAAATTCAGGGCACCACGCCAATCCGAATTCCACCGACCTTGATGAACTCATGGGCAGGCCGGCGGCCTCGAGCTCCCGCACCATCAGCGCCACGCAGTCCTTGGCGCCCCCCGCCGCGGCGGCGAGGGAGAACTTGGGCACCACGACGCCCACCTCGAACCCCGTGGCCGCCTCCTCCTCCACGGCCCCTTCCCCTCCTGCTGCCCCCACCCCGGATCAGATTCGGCCGCCGGCGAGGCGCGTGGCGGCGGAGGATGCGAGGAGGCGGATCCGCATGGGCGGAAAGGGGGAATGCGACACGGGGAGGGAGCGCGGGAGTAAACAAAAGCAAAGCGGGTCTTTGGGAATGGCGGAGGCGGTGCCGGCTACGGCGACGGCACCGAGGCCGAACGGCAGCCGCGAGGAGGAAACACCAAGCGGCGGATGGAAGCAAGCCAGCAGGGAGGAGCCGCAAGAGCAGGAGAGGTAGCTAGCGTCCCGGAACGGCGGCGCAGTCGCGGATCCCGTCCCCGGCCACGGCGACGGCACCGAGGATAAGCGGCGGCCGCGAGGAGGAAATGAGGAGGGCACAGCGCAAAACCTAAACAGCGCTAGGCACCTATTCGGGCCAACGCAGCAGGCCCGAATTCACTGCCGCACACGCGCTCGCAGAGGCCCAAAGCGCACGGGCCGCAGTGCAGGCGCGGTCCATCCAGGGGGCACACGCTGAAACACCAAACCGGCGGCCCAATGCGGAAAAATTACTATGCACAGTGCGTCGACCGTCGCCTGCGTCCAGATTCCCCGAGTGATATGAGGTTATTATATTATTATTATTATTATTATTATTATTATTATTATTATTATTATTATTATTATTATTATTATTATTACTACTACTACTACTACTACTACTACTAGCAGTACTACTGACAGCCACACATTGCAATACAAGTGATGAATCAGCCGGAGTGATTCGTGCTAGCTTGCTTCGCTCGGGCGCCCTGTCAGTCATCAGGATTCAGGGGTGGAAACGACGATTTGCTGGCAGCTTTAATTAACCTATCTATGCAGCTTTTAGTTTGCCAACGTCGATCTCCTCCAAACAATTTGATACTATTTGGCTTCTAGTCTTGTACTATCAAAATTATGTTCACCTTTCGATTTCGGCTCGTAATGCATAATGCTATTTGTTTGAGTGGTTTGATGAAGTTTATGGAAAGAACGTACTTTTATTTTTGAGTGGTAAATATACTGGGACCTACGTACTCTCTCTCTCCCAAAATAAATATCGTTTAAGATTTTTTATATACATAGTTTTCTCTATGAAACTTAGATACATATTATGTCTAGATACATGCTAAAAACTATACATCTAGAAAACCTAAAATGGTATTTATTTTGGGACAGAAGGAGTATGCATGTAGTATATATATTGGGATGTTGTGCATAGGAAATTCTTTGTTTCGAGGAACACATAGGAAATTCCATTTTTTTATTCAAAGAGTGGCAGATTATATTACATCAGCCTCATTTTTAAAGAAATAAAGCAAAAACCTACACGGTTAATATAGAAAGCCGGACTAAAACCAGAGACAACTACCTAGTTGAGCTAAGGCTCAACCGCTCAACGGAGCCAACAAATCCTGATCTATCTCCTAATGCTCGAAACAACGGCAAATCACATTACTAGACCCTTGTATTGAGTGGATATAAAAAAAAAAAACCCACACGTATGCTGCCGTGCCCAGGTCCTTCTCCCATTGGACTCGGCGATACAGATGAGGCCGTCCAGCCCAAGCCCGATCCTAGCATTAAGTGGCTCAGTCTGAATCGGGTCGGTTCTAATAGGCACGACGTTCTACTCGAGCCGGCTGGGCTGCAGCAGCGGATCCAGGATTTCAAAATTGGGTGTACATAAAGTATAAAATAATTTCTCCGCAGAAGCCCAACTATTAATGTCTCTTCTAAAAATCACCATTTTTTGGCCCGTAATATTCAAATACGTCGTCCCTTTAAGTTTTTATGTCACTCTTTTTCGTCTCTCCATTTTCATACTTCCCTCGGATCCTCATTCCCCAATTCCTCCGACTTTGAGCTCCTCGAATTCCTCTGACCCTGATTGTTGAGAAGAGAGCGGCATCTAGGGAGGATGACCCCAAGCTCATTCATGTTGGGGCGATTCCATCCCCATTACGCCACTGGTGCCGGCGTTTATCACCGCGTCCTATAAAATCCCATCTATCTATTTCTGACTTGAGATTGTTCTCATGCTGTAAAGGACGGACCCATCTAAAAAATAGGATGGCATCTCATTTTGTACGCAAATGAAACACATGTTTAGCTTGTTTTGTAAAACTCATTGCCAATATCATTAAACACTTTAGAGGATAAAGTGACCAGAAGCTAACATAGAGAGAAGCCAGAAGGTTTTAGGGCCTACGAGTGATGTATTTCTCTTGTTTGAGCTAAAATATACATAATTGGACCCAAATATGAATACATGAATATACATATATATGTATATATAAACTAACTACATTTTGTGTGAAAATTATTAGGTGTACATTTGTATACCCATGTCCATGAGTTAGGACCGCCCCTGCTGGGCTGTTATTGTGTGCCGCGTTAGCAGCCCTGGGCCCTGGCATAGCCGCAAGGCCATTTTATAGTGAGGGGGCTGTCTGTCGTGCCGGTGCCGGTGCCGGTGCCAGTCTAACCACTATGAACGATGAGCTAACAAAAATTACGATCGAGAACACAGAACTACAGACGTAGTAGTTGAATCAAAATGCAAGATCAAATAATCAAAAATTCATCACAAAATCGCTCAAAGTTTATAATGCATCACATAAATAAATATACACAAAATTCATGACGTAAATTCGCTTTGACCGCTAGATCTAGGTCAGGTCGGCGGGTCTCGGGGCTGGCTCGTGGGGGTGGGAATAAGGATCGGAGCCATGGGCCGCAGCCCGCAGCGGGGACTCCTATATGTCTACCGGAAGACACGGAAGAAAACCATCTATAAAGCCCATTTTGTCCATTTGTAGTTATAAATGCCCATTTGTTGAAAACAGGAGCTCCCTTTACGGTTTCCATTCTGTTCCGTGCGCGCTAGACTTTTTTAACATGTCCATGTGAACTATAAACTTGAATGCTGCACGCGATAGAATTTTTTGTTGCATTTTATTTTTTGCTGGGTACGTGGTTGCAAATGGGAAAAAATAACGGGTGGGTACCAACTCACAAAATAAAGTTTGAAGTTACAAATTGATAATAAAACTTAAGAATTTGTAGGTTCAGAGTACAAATTGCTTCGACGACTGATCTTCGACAGAAACTTGTCAGCAAGTAGTGTAGCAAAAACCTGTAACAATGAAAGAATGTTCAAAATGTTAATCATTATGTCAATTTTTATCGTGACTTTGAACATTACAAAAGAAGAAACATTGAACATTTTCATTCATAATAAATACAGTGGTGTTCAATATTGAACATAGTAAAGTTGAAATGTACAAATGGATATGTTGAACATTCAACAAATAAAGTTGAACATATTTCTTAAGTAAAATGTTGCAAATGTTGAAATACTGTAATAACAAATGTTGTGTAGAACAACAAAAAATGTTACCAAACTGTAATTAGGCATGGAATTGCATGAGCAGGTAAAATATTGAAGATGTCGAAATACTATAAAAATAAATGTTGAGAAAAATAAAAAAATGTTACAAACCTGTATTTAGGCATGGAATTGCATGAGAACAACCAGATCAGTTTCTCAATAAAATTGGCAACGAACTTGTTGTACTTGTACGACAATAATAGAAATAGAAACTTCTGATGCAAAGGTAACAAATCAGCCTAATTCAAAAAATAAGTATTTTAGAAGACAAGGTTATAAATGTTGAACTAATATTCAAATGTAAAAATATTTCGCCCCAACAGCCCAGAAGTCTAACCAGTACAATTTTCTATGGCAGGAGACACTTGGTCCAACCAGTACAACCTTTTATGGCATGGGGTACATGGCCGTCCCAAACCCCCAACATGCTTCTGAACTCGATAGGACGGAGTCGCCCCCCAACAACCCTGAACCCTAACCGGTATATCCGAAGCCGAAGCAATTTGGCCTTCTATGGCAGGGGGTACATGGCCGCCCCAAACCTCGAACATGTTCCTGAACCCGATAGGACGGAGTCGCCCCCCAACAANAACCGAAGCAATTTGGCCTTCTATGGCAGGGGGTACATGGCCGTCCCAAACCCCAAACATGTTTCTGAACCCGATAGGACGAGTCGCCCCCCAACAACCCTGAACCCTAACCGGTATATCCGAAGCCGAAACAATTTGGCCTTCGATGGCAGGGGGTACATGGCCGCCCCAAACCCCGAACATGCTTCTGAACCCGATAGGACAGAGTCGCCCCCGGTAACCCTGAACCCTAACCAGTACAACCTTCTATGTATATAAGACATGATAATGTTGTTACCATCACATTATTTTGAGATTTAAAATGTTGAAACAACTTATTCAAAATGTTGATTGCACTATATGAAAATGTTGAACATAGTACTAAGAAATGTTAAGCTTGTAGTCATCAAGTATTCTAGGATTTAAAATGTTGAAGAAACTACATTAAAACTTTGGTTGAAATATACGAAAGTTTTAAATGTAGTACCAAGAAATGTTGACCACACTAATCTTATGAAATGACAAATACATTATATATAGCATACTGCTAATGGAAAGCAATTTCATGACTAATACATGAAAGTAGCAGTATAAGAAACAACATTAACTCATTCAATGAAAAGAAACCATGGAAGAAGAGGGAGAGAAAGCATTTGTCAACAATCTTGCAACATGTTTCATAAACCAAAAACCTTGTAAGGTTATCTTAAAAAATTCAGAAGTACTGCATTACTAATTCAAGAGTACATAACACTACAAACAAGACAAACATAGATGGAACCAACATTTGCAATGTAGTCCTACAACATTTTGCATATGCGGTTTCAACAATCAGTGTATACTAGCCCAACATTTTGAAAAAAAAAATGTTGAATTACTTACATGCAAAAACACTAGTTACTAGTAAATCAATGAGGCCAGACAAAAAACAATTGAAGAATGAGGAAACAAACCTCATCATTGAGGCTAATAGCAGTTGCTCCCAGATTTCTATCAGAACATGAGACCTAGTTACCCTAGCTAAAGGACCAACGAAATTGGGAGCCCTGCGAGAACATGTTCCCCAACCGCTGCAACATTTCCAACCTATCGTAAGAACAACAAATGGAAACGTAGTATCTAGACAAAATGAGATGAAAATTAGGTGAACATCCAAGAAATTTCACAAACAAATAAACACGAGAATAGTAAACAGGATGCGAATCGAAGCAACTTACTAGATCATGGACCCATTGGAGAAATCTCAAATCTAAGAAATCCTAAATGTCTCCTAATTACCTTCAAACTCTCCGTCTCGAATGCTATGAAGCGGAACGAGCACGAATTTAAAAGGAGAAGAAAACGATACGGAACATGGAAAATCAGCAGCAAGCGGACGGGAGGAAAATGGGCTGAAATGAGTACGGAAAGAAAAATCCACTCTGCACGAATCTTATACTTCGGAAGATGGTTTGGAAAAAATCGGAAGATACATAGGATCCCTGGCCCGCAGCAGCCTGCGGCCCATAAGGCTTTCCAAAGGGCCCGCCTCTATCTGAGCCCAGGCTCGAGAGCTCGAGAGCCCAACCCGCACCCACTCTATTGCTCTCCAAACTCCAAACGATGACGGCTGGCTGGAGTGACCGGCCCGCGCTACCAGGCCCAGCGGTCGGAGCGTCGCAAGAATGGCTCGTTGCGTCCGGGATGGGCAGTACTGGGACTCACTACACAGCACGGTGTTGGTCTGCTCACACGGTGTTACTACATGCCTGCTTGGGTCGCACTACTTCACGAGTGACAGAACAGGCCCGGCTGACCGTCCTGCTGTATACTGTTCATGGGAACCATGGGGCTAACCTGTTTGGTCATCAACAAGTCCTTCAGGCAAAGCCGCTGGGGCACTGTGCCTTTCCGTTCTGCGTTTTCCATACGTAGAATGCTCTGAAACGTGCTCCTAGGTCCTAGCAAGATTCAGAGCATCTCAGTTTCTTCACTCGTTCGATCTATACGAATCCGCTGCCCCTTTGGACTTTGTTGCATATAGTTGTGTCTTATGTGTCGATCTGCTATTACGAACACCATAACTGCATTCATTTTCATTTTTTGCTGAAGGATTATATAGCTCCATACCGCAATTAGCCAAACAGGCAGTCCATGAGGCAAACGGTTGCACCAACCAATCCACATGGATGGCAACCAACACTGTCAATGCCCAAAATGTGAGCAGAAAGAGCTGCCCAGCATTTTCCTTTCCTTTCCATGTGTCAGCAACAAAAGGCTGAACAATTCCTTTCACGCGCACAGGAACATCATGTGGTCCTCTAAAGAAAAGGCAACATCATGTTACATTGACACACAGTTTGACAGTGTATCAGGGGAAGGTTGGAGGAGTATCACTAATTTGTCTGTACCGGGGAGAAGGAGAAGAACTGACGAAGGAGATCGATCGGTGGCTCTGTTGTGCAGCACTCCAAGGTTGTAGCTCATTAATGTGCCGCTGTCTCCCATGCGGCGGCCGGCTACTCCACGCCTAGGAGCTAGTCTTCGTCTAGAGTTGCTAGTGTATTTTTAGTCACCGCTCGCTGACAGCAACTCTTATGTGCCCCAAATGTGATGATTCGCGCGAATTCAATCGAATTGACTGTAGCAAAATGCATTGGAAAGCGTAAAAGCTGAGAAGGAGGGCACGTTTTTCAAGAAGATACTTTTGATCGAATTGGTCAAATTCGATGTAACTAAACAAGGCCTAAGCACTAGTGTAGTACATAGTTGATGGGTTTAAGTAGTTCTTATTTATGTTACAAGTACTTCTTTAGCAAATGTTTTATGTGACTAGCTGGGCTCTGTCAGTGGCTGATAGCAAAAGAAGTTTCTTTAGTCTCACTTTTCCCATTAAGAAGGTAAAAAAGGAAAAAAAAGAAAGAAGCTGCTGCTCTGAATCTCTGATGCATGTGAGAGGATCAGTAGGAGATTGTTTTTTTCTTTTTTGAAAAGGTAATCAGGAGGAGATTGTTGAAAAGAGGAAAAGCTTGCAAAGAAAGCATTCAAACCAAGTACAGTAGTACAGCTTTGTTTTGTTAGACAAAAAGAGAGAGACTGGCCTTGGAAACATCCTCCTTTGAATACTAGTACTATGTACTTGGACCTGGTTTCCAACAATTCGGCCCAAATGAATAACACCATCACACCATATGCATTAAGACTTTGAAGGAGGGGAACATGACAAAATCATGTAAACACCCAATTATTTATTATACATGCATGTAGTTAGCATATGTACCCCTACCACTGATCATGATTGATGCAATGAACCTGTTGCAGACAGACAGGTTCAGGAACCCTTCTCGCGTCTGATCCGTGTACACCGCACAGCGCGTACACTACAGCCGCAGGCTTTGTCTACCAACAGCAGGAGCGCCTTTTCCTCTCTGGTTCGTGTCATCGTGTGGATTCGCTGGACGCCTGGACGGTCAGCAGCGGAAGTGGAAGTGTGGAACTGGAGACTGCTACTGGCCATGATCGTGTCCAAACTCCAAAGGACACAAGAAACCAGGGGGGCTGTCGTGCGGTTGGGCTGTCTGCCTCCGCCGCGCCGCAGACCACTGTCGCCCTGTACATGCTCTGCTCTGACGGCTGCTGCAGCAGCTGCAGTGCTTCTGCTGGACCGTGGTGGACGCAACGCAACCGCCTTCGTCGTCTGCGGCTCTGCGCTCGACCGCCCGGCACGGCGGCACCGGCACGGCGACGTGTGGAGGGCAACTGCGTCAGAAATCATCCCTGGCATGGAAGATATGGCTTTGCCGCTGGTCCATACCTAGCACTGTCGCTCGCCACTGTGTTCCGGCCGGCCCCTCTGCTCTGCTGCCATGCTGTGCTCTTGTGTCCTGAACAGTGCACAGTCGCACGGATCCAACATCCAAGGCTGGCTTCCGATTGCCATGGCCGGCCCTGAATTGCTTGCTGTTGTTGCCCTTAGCAGGCGCTGATTACCCTGGCAATGATTCTGATGGTACCCATTTGCTGTGAGGTTACATAAAAGGCGATGATGAGACGCCGTACGACGGCCGTCCTAATCGCCCTCGCCCCTTGAAGGTTGAAGCACATCAATTATCATGCCCGGTCATTGCTTTCTTTAGCAGCAAGCAATGTGGAATGGCCAAGATGGCAAAGATGTGTGTGTGTGTCCGGGAGCACAGAGAGAGAAAAGGGTGAGAGAAAAAGGGTCGGGGCGGAACATGGATTAGTGCCTCCAAAAGGCAAAGGCTGCAGGGCACGGCTAATCGAGTGGGTGGCCATGACGGCGGCGGGGCACTGCTGGGCGCGGGGCGGTACAGACAAAAAGGGGCTGGGTTTGACGCCGGCACGCGCAGCGCAGGGGGCTGCCGCTGCGGCGGTGTCGTGCGGTGCGGTGCCACGTCTTGTCCGTCCGTCCATCCACCGCCGGCACGACGACATCGCCCGCCGTCCCACAGGAGCCTGGAGATGACGGGCGGAACGGATGGCCATGGCGCGGCTAGGCCTGATGAGGATCAATCAAACAAGGTTCGAGATCGACAGACAGAGATCTCCCTTGGTTAATCAGCCGACAGCCTGCCTAACCTATCCATCCGCGTCAATCGGCTCCGCTCTGCTGCACAACAGCCCCACATGTTCCATCATCGTTGGATTCACCTTCCCCAAACTCTCCATCCTGAAGAAATTCACCTTCTTCCCCGGCCACACATACTGACAGTAGTACTCATACTTACCAAAGCAGAGGGGATCAAGGATCAAGGCAGCAGCAACCTGGGAGGAATGCATATGGATCATGCGCGAATGATTCGATTCGGCCGGGCGTCCGACAGGCGCAGCCGACAGGCATCAGCACATGGCCAGGGCTCGGCTCCTCTTACGGTCAGTGGCGGCCGCAATTAGCATGCGTGCCGTGGCTTTGCGCCCGTCCTCTCTCTTTTTCCGTGTGTTCCTCGCGCTCCATTGCACACGGCATCAATGGGGGCTCGATCCATCGATCGCTCGGTCAAAGGTAGGGCACTGCGACGGAGCAAACCGATCGATGATGCGTCGAGGCCGGACGGGGGGCACGCATGATGCTACGTGCCGCGGCACCGGCACGATCTCCTGCCTGTCCCAGCCTCAACTGCTCACTGTCCCTGAGTCCTTCTCCTTCTCTCTGTGTCTCTCTAGCCCAGGACGACAGACGCCTCAACTGCCACTGTCCTCTCCTCTGCCTTTTCCTTTCTCCTCCCCTGACCTCTGCTCTGCTCTGCACTGCTTTGGCCAGTTTTATCTCTGCCTTTCCTGCCGGCCCCTTGCCTCCACTAAAAAGGGCTCCCGGTTCCGATTACGAGACGACGTCGAGACCCCAGCCAGGCGCTGAGGCACAGGCAGAGGCAGCCAAGCCAGCCCAACCAACTGCCCCCCGTCCTTGCGCCTACTACGCCTCCTACCTAGGCCAGCCGCCCAATTTGGCAACAGCCAACACCCACATACTTCGGTCGAGCCGAGTCGAGTCTCCACTCCGGTGTCAGTGGTCCTGGTTCTGGCGTTGGCGATGAGGGACGCGGTGGCGGTGGCGGTGCCCGGCGGCGGGAGGCCGGTGGGAGGCGCGAGCGGGGGAGCGGCGCCGTGCGCGGCGTGCAAGCTGCTGCGGCGCCGGTGCGCGGCCGGCTGCGTCTTCGCACCCTACTTCCCGCCCGGGGAGCCGCACAAGTTCGCCAACGTGCACAAGGTCTTCGGGGCCAGCAATGTCAGCAAGCTGCTCCAGGTACGCGCGTGCGCTGCCCACGGCCCTACTCTGTAGATCGACGAACAAACACACGCCCTTGTTGCACTTGCACGCACCATGAATGTTCATCCCGGCTTGCTTGTTGCTTCCGCGCCTCTGTAGCCGTCTAGTTCTTTGATCATGCGACCGTGTGGGTATGGCACTCTGCTACTCTGCTCCTCGCTTGTTTCCATGCTCTGCTCCTGCACTGGAGATACTGTCCATCGCTTCAACCAACTGCTTTCCGTGTATCTTCTGGTTTCTAGTCATCTGAAGCAGATCAGTGGCCGTATATTGACTACGTTTACAGAGTTAGTTCTGCTCGAGTTCTTGTGTTCATGTCCACTGATCTACTCTGGCAACGGAAGCACGATATACTTTATGGTCAAGTTTCATTTACTGCTGATTCTTTAGCTGGATACGATGTTATCTTCTTTGTCTAGACTACAGTTCAGTTCGTCAATGTGTGCTGTAGAGGAATGGAAGTTCGAAGCCTTAATCGTGACGATCAGACTCATGACTGTCTGTGTCTCAGGTATACTGCTTTGCCAAAAGTAGCAAGCTTTGCATATTATATATCTAATTAACATAGTGCTCTGCCGATCCTACCTACTGGCCACGCTTTTAGGGATCATGCTTGCTGCTTTAGATAGCTTGCTACAGTCTCAGTGTGCACTATGCTTGGATACACTCTTCATCCAGAAGCTTGTTCCACTTTACCTCAAATCTTCTTGCACACATTTACAGTCAGTGTTCTCCAGTTGAACAGTCCTTGGGCACAGATCACCAGATCGACAGAAGTTCACACTGGTTCTTCAGTTTTACCGTGCCAAGACTCATCATGAGCTCGACAAGGCATGGCCGCATGGGCAAATAGTATATCGCTTTCGCTGCACACCGGGGTCCCATCATGTTGCCACCCGATCCAATCATGAGCAGAGCAGCAACAAACCAAACCGAAGCAAACGAACAGATTTGCTGCGTTTTCATCAGCATGTGCCCACGGACAAGGATATCTGTTTGGTACAAAATTTATCGGACCTGGACTTGTCCCTGCGCTTGACCGTATCCCAAATTCAAAGATCTCCCCCATGTGTCGAGCCGTCGGCAACAGTCGGCAGCAGTGCACGGCCGAGGGAGGTCTCTCTCTGCGGCCGTCGCCGTCTCCAGGCAGGGAATGCACATGCTGTTCGAAAAAGAAGCTTTCGGCCGCACCAAACATGCGGACATGTCGTCGATCTTTTCCATCATCTTTCTTTCTTGGAACAAGAACTCCAGTGAAGTGAGGA
>CM014278.1:53443859-53463156 GCA_004135705.1 Alloteropsis semialata
AAAAAAGGAGTTGGTGCGAGGGGTCAGACGAGCGAACCAGAGCGACCATCCGGGGGGCAGCAACGCCCAGCCGCATGGTAACCCGGAGAATTAGTTTAGGGTTCCACCAGAAAGCTTTACGGACGCGGAGTCCCTCCCTCTGGTGCTTTTTACAGCGCTCCTCCCGCTTCTTCCCCCGTGTGAGGAAGAGAGCAGCTGCCCTTCGCACGCCGGGGCGACGCCTCCGGAGCCAAGCCGGGCCCCACCCGCCAAACTTCCCACAGCCTCACGCGGGTGGACGAGAGCAGCGTCTCCAATCCCACTGCCGGGCAAGCGATCGGGCCTTCACGGGGCCGACTCTGAGAGCCCAGGCTCGAGCCCGCAAACACGGCCCGCACCAACTCCTTTGCCCTCCGATTGGCTGGAGTCACAGGCCTGCGCTATCAGGCCCGGCGAATGGGGCGCCCATGAATGGTTTCTTATGCTGGATTTGTTCGTCTACTTTAGCGGTACGGGACTAAAACTATGAAACACCTCGGTGTTGTTGTTGGCTTTGCTGACCTATTTTATATTTACATTTGGATGATATATTCAGATCTTACCTCGGGAGAAGTGCTCTTCAAGACCGACCAGGCGACCATCCCCTCCTTCCTTTGTTGACTCCAGAGACGCCTCCCCAGCTTGGCACCTTTTCTGCGGACTAGAGTCTTGGACGCGCGCCATCTGAAATACCACCTTCGTCAGGCATCAGGGATCTCTCAAGGTAACACTTCTTCCTCGCTTTGATGAAAATATCATATGAATACAGAGTTACATACCCGGTGCTGCAGCAGGATGCTCGTTTCCCATTTCTTTGACTCGGAAACTGCTGCATCATCGGATTTGTTGGATTCCCTGAAATTGATCAGTCCTGTGCCGTTCAGGGTATCACCAGATCTCTCTGTTTACCACCGACTTTTTGACTTTTGTATGAAAGAAGCTACAGCTGCCTTGTGTTTCTCAAGCGTATTATCTTGGAATCGAGATACCATGTGTGTAGAAAAAAAATCAACTTTAACATATGTTTTGCGTTGTGAGATTCGCACATTTACTTGTTAAATTAGCATCAATAGAGTTCTAGCAGCAAGGCGGTTGAGCCAAATCGCAGTTTAGCCAAAAAAAATTTTCTATTGTACTGATGTAAGATTCAGGATGACCAAATACAGTTTTGCAGGTACCGAGTGCCATGAATTCTCACCCTCTTGTTTGAAGGCTTAGGCTTGGCTAGTTTCATATATGTTGGTATAGAT
Source organism: Alloteropsis semialata (assembly GCA_004135705.1). NCBI lineage: Eukaryota > Viridiplantae > Streptophyta > Magnoliopsida > Poales > Poaceae > Alloteropsis > Alloteropsis semialata. The sequence goes on from CM014278.1 coordinate 53,445,128, forward strand.
GGATGACAAAACCAGTACTGCCTACAAGGCCCCGAAGAGCATGCTGCTTGATGGAACTAACAAGCCGAAGAAGCTGCTATTATCACTTTTGGAAGCCATCACAAACAATTTCTCGGATGAGTGCGTAATCGGGAGAGGTGGGTTCGCAGTGGTTTACAAGGTCGGCAATCCTCGACCCTCCCCACCCTGTTGCTCCTTTTCTTAATCTACAAATTTATCTACATGCTGACAAGGCGAGCTGCGGCTGCAGGGAATGCTTGGAACTAAGCCGGTCGCCGTGAAGAAGTTATTAGAAACGTTTGATGTGGATGAGAAAATATTCACACAAGAGATTCAATGCCTCATGAAGTTAGGGCATAAGAATGTAGTGCGATTTCTGGGATACTGTGCTGAAACACAGGGAGAAATAGTAGACTATGATGGCAAGACTGTCATGGCAGATCAACGAAACAGGTTGCTCTGCTTTGAGTTTTTACCTAATGGGAGTCTCCAAAAGTATATCACTGGTACGATCATGAGGCATACATAATTATTTTCTCTCATGAAGATAATTTTTTGTATCTACAATAGAACTACAGAAAGACATTGTGTGATATACTATTCGACATTATAAGCTTTACATTATATGAAATGTGAAACCCATTCTACTCTCCATTTCACAGCTGCATCTTGTGGACTAGAATGGAGGGTACGCTATCAAATCATCAAGGGAATTTGTGAGGGTTTACATTATCTTCATGAGAAACGTATTGTCCACTCAGATCTTAAACCTGCCAATATACTGCTAGATGACAACATGCGGCCAAAAATTGCTGATTTTGGTCTCTCCAGGCTCTTTGACGAAAATCAAAGCAAGTATTTTACATCAAAAATGATTGGGTCCATGTAAGATTGCTAAACCTTCTTGAAAGCTCAGTTTTATTTGTTAAGTATGTAATGTGCACTGCATTTTCTTATTCCATTCATCCACACACTAATTCTATATAATTTTATGTAGTGGATACTTGCCACAAGAGTTCTTCGATGGACACATTACATTCAAGCTAGATATATATAGTCTTGGTGTTATAATTAATGAGATACTGACAGGACAGAAGGCATCTTCCGCAGAAGAGAATGTAAGAACATCATATGTGTTGCCTTTAAGACAAAGGTAGTTTTTCAAATAAAGTCATGTAAGTCAGTATGTGTAATGGGAAAAATTACCTTCTTTCTGAAATTGACATGAAAAAGTATGGAGATGGAAATTGCTTAGTGTTTGAACTGACTACATAATCTTGGCACACTTAATTACTCTTTATAAAATCTTAATTGATGTGGTCTGTATGTCAACAACAAGTACTAGTTTATATATTACAAATTTCAATTTCCAGTTAGTTCACCCTGCTTATCGTAAAATTTAACTCACTACTGCAAATTTATAGGTACTTGAAAGTTGGAAAGGCAGGCTGGAGATATCAGAGCGAGACATACTGTTGCAGCAAGTGAGAGTGTGTGCTGAGATAGCAAAAATGTGTGTTCACCCCAACAGAGAGAACAGACCTACCACACATCATATAATCAAAATGTTTGAGGAGTTGGGAAGTGCTGATGAATTTGATGAGGCTGACGCGAGGACTTCATTAGCACAGGTTTTACTCAATAAAGACTAACACAGTACTCTCCATTCTGAGAGCTTGGGCGCCTTCATTTTAACTTGTATAATTGTCAGAGTTTGTCAACTGAAATACATTCTTCCCCAAAATGGCACTTCTAGATCCCTAACAACTACTTTCTATATGAGTACGTAGTATAGTGTCTCAAAAACTTTATTATTTTTAAATGTCAAAACCAGATGCTACTTTGTCCATCAGATTTCACTCGTGATAAATTCTCTAACTTTGATAAATGCCTGCTACACTTATATACCTAACCTAAGTGTATAGGTCACTGACTCTCATAAGACTTATCTAGGTTAGTCAAAGAATTTTTAATATAACTTTATTGTATTATGTCAGAGTACATATTTTCATTAATATCTTATCTCGAATTAAAATGCGTCGTTCAGTTGCATACTTTTGAACAATCAAAGACTGCAAAAGTCGCTTATTACATCTAAACCCTCCAGTGCATTATTAAGTGTTCAGAAGATACTGAATGCGTCTATTGTTTGTCCGAAATAAGAACGCAACTGGAATGACTTATGTTCTTTTTCTCCTCCTGAGGCTATATATTATTGGGTCAAAGGGGGTGTTGGTGGGCATTTGTTTTACCAATCATAATGAATTGTACATAAATCTCATGATGTTAGCTTTAGTTACTTATATACTCAATGTAAAGTCGAAATTTAGGTTCATTATTATGGACTGCTCCACTCTGTGCAGGTTTTGCATCCACAATCAATGAGACCTGCTAGAGAAGGTGATATACCAGTTAGCGTTAATAATTCATACAACTCTAAAGCTCCAGGCTCCCTTATTACTAAACAAAGAGAGATGGATGAGGTGTGTATCAGATCACTTAAGCCGTATTCTCATTTGTTTGGCTTTCGTGGCACTGAGCTTTTCCTCATCTCTTTTTCACTACTAGGTCGTACTAACTAGTATAGTGCTGAAGTCAAATGTCACTATGATGGACGTCGTGAGCACGGGTATGCTTGGTCAGTTTGGTTTTCTGGCAAGGGTATGTCGAGCACTGAACCATTTTGTTATCTGATGTTTCATTATTTCTTATCTCTGTATGTATGATCTTGAGCAGGTATTCTCTATATTTGAAGATCTTGGCATATCTGTGGATTGTGTTGCTACTAATGAAGGTAGCATTTCTGTGTCACTTGATCCATCGAAGATCTGGAGTAGGGAACTTATTGACCAGGCAAATCCCTCTGTCTGCATGCTTAATGATGACTAGCTATACTCTTACTGAATTTCATTCATTCATAAGGAAAATTAGCACTTAGAAGTACAAGAGTTTGATACTCTGTCTTACTAATTCTCTGTGGTTCGATATTGTTACCAATCTTTCAGGGACTTGACAATCTAGTCGAAGAGCTTGAGAAAATAGCAGCCGTTAATCTGCTTCAGCACCGGGCAATAATTTCGCTCATTGGAGATGTGCGACGGTCATCTCTTATACTAGAAAAGGTATAATACTCAGCACATTTTGAAAAGAAATGTTTCTAGATTTTCCTGTCTTTGCTCTTTCCATAGGAGATCTGCTAACCATCTAATAAATCTTAAGGCCTTCCATGCTCTAAGAAAAAGCGGGGTCGATGTTCAGATGATCTCGCAAGGGGCACCCATGGTAATATTTCACTATCCACGGTCATCTTAGCAAACCAACCAGACTGAATTCGTGCCCTCACCATTTGCCATGCCTTCATCTCGCGCAGGCTAACATGTCGCTGATAGTTCATGACTGCGAGGCGGAGGCATGCGTAAAGGCTCTCCACCAGGCATTCTTCGAGAACGAGGATGTCCTCACACAAGTTGAAACGGAGAATTTGCTCGTGGGTTGACCAATACAGGTCGCCGCCTCCGGCATGTTGTCCAGCATTAGCTCCACCTCGTCACTTCCATCGGCGGCTTAATCCGCTTTCCATGAACAGCATTGTGTATTTAAGTTGTCGGTCAGATTCCCACTGAATTGCTGTAAAAGGACTTTGTTTTTTCTTGTTCCCAAGTCGGATGAACACCACTACGGTTTGCTACGATCTTGCGACAGACCACAATGAACAACAATTGCATGCATCAATGAACACTGTTTGTACTCAAGATGGCTTGGAAATTGGAATAACGGCGAAGATGTGTATGTTTCAATGTTTGCAATGCAAGTACGATTCGGTCAAGATGCGGTGCAGCTGGGGATTCGCAACTGGATTTCTGTACAAGTGCTAGTTGTGATCACACGTGCTACTACCAGACCACACCAGCAAGGCCTAAAGTTCATTTTTTTTTAAAAGATGTTAACTCAAAAACCAGACATCATGCATCTCTCATATACCTCAAAACTGTTAAAATTACTCCTAAAACAATTCAATTAATTAGAAAAGCTAACTTTAGCTAACTAAAGATGAGCTATCTAAACTTTGATTTGGAGGTGCTTGGATCCTTGAGTTAATTGAAAACAATAGACTATATTACCCCTAATAAAAATAATGGAAAAAGGATGGCAGTTACATTGATTTTAGGAGGAGCAAGACATGTTTTAACTGGTTTACTTGGATTCAATTAGCTTAAGAAATAGTGCATTTTGGACCCATAGGATATCTTGTAGCTAAACTTTAGCCGGTTAAGTTTAGATTATGGATCTAAACAGGACCAGTGGTTTTTCGCTAATGTGGCACAGGGATCCCACGTATCAGCGTTTTTTCGCCTCATCTCTCTCTGTTGCCTCTCTATCTTCCTCCACCATATGTAGCATCGCCGCCTTCCTCTCCCTCCCAGTAGTGCCGCTGCCTCCATCTCCCTACACAATCTGCTTCACAGCCGATAAACCTCACCTTAAGCAAAGACGGGAAGCATGGGGTACGGTGGAACCTGGCGAAATCGTAGTGACTCCTGATGCCGCAGCCACTGCCATCTCGATCGAATTCTCAATCAATCTCCATCGCTGGTGCCTCTTTGCCCCCACCGTGGCAGCGGATCCCAACCAACCGCATTGGCGCTCATGCTAGGCCAAGGCGTAGCCTCCCCTGCGTGGCTGGGTGCCACCCTCGAGGCTGCGGCGGCCACTGGCCGAGGAGCGGTGACGATGGACCCAACCAACGCTGGTGTCAACCCCCAGCAAAGAGGCAAGATGACGATGGTAGACCAAGAGGGGTGTGTCGATTTGTTCAGAACGGCACCATGCCTTTGTTTTTGACTTCAGACTCGAGTCTCTGACATGAGAGTAAGTTACGCCTTGTTTAGTTGACCTCAACTTTTCAAACTTGGAGCATTGGGAAGCATGTGCCAAAGTTTGTAAAGTAAATTAAAGGAGGTGTTTAGTTGAAAGTTGCATTGGGAAACGTAAAAGTAGAGATAGGGCACGTTTTCCAATGCATTACTTTTGTAACTTTTCAAACCAGTTGAAGGAGATGTTTAGTTGAAAAGTAGTAATATTTCAAACTAGTTGGAGAAGTTTGGACAACTAAACAAGGCCTTAATTTAATTAAATACTGTCCGCCGAGTGTGAAAGAGAAAGACTACCTATTTTATATTTATATTTGGATGATATATTCTGATCTTACCTCGGGGGAAGGGGAAGTGCTCTTAAAGATCGACCATCCCCTCCTTCCTCCGTTGACTTCAGAAACGTCTCCCCAACTTGGCACTTTTTCTGCGGACTTGGATGATGCAGCAGGGATCTCTCAAGGCAACACTTCTTCCTCTCTATGATCAAAATATCATGCTCGTTTCCCCATTTCTTTGACTCGGAAACTGCTGCATCATCGGATTTGTTGGATTCTCTGAAATTGATCGGTCCTGTGCCGTTTCAGGGTATCACCAGATCTCTCTGTTTACCACCGACTTTTCGTGTGAAAGACGCTACAGCTGCCTTTTTCTCAAGCGTATTATCTTGGAATCCACAGATACCGTGTGTGTAGAAAAAATTCAACTTTAACATACGTTTTGTGTTGTGAGATTTGCACATTTACTTGTTAAATTAGCGACAATAGAGTTCTAGCAGCAAGGCGGTTGAGCCAAATCGCAGTTTATCCAAAAACAAAATCCACTGTACTAATGTAAGATTCAGGATTGACCAAATATAGTTTTGCAGGTACCGAATGGCATGAATTCTCACCCTCTTGTTTGAAGGCTTGGCTAGTTTCATATATGTTGGTAAGATGGATGACAAAACCAGTACTGCTTACAACGCCCTGGAGAGCATGCTGTTTGATGGAACTAAAAACCCAATGCAGCTGCCACTACCGCTTCTTAAAGCCATCACTAATGATTTCTCCGAAGAGCGTGAAGTCGGCAGCGGTGGGTTCGCAGTGGTTTACAAGGTCGGCAATCCTCGACCCTCCCTACCACTGTTAGCTCTTTTCATAACGGACGCTATTCTATAAACTCAGCTACATGCTGACAAGGTGAGCTGCGACCGCAGGGACGGGTTGGAGATGAGTGGGTAGCTGTGAAGAAGTTAGGCTGTCCGCACTCGTCGTCCTCTAAATGCATCCTCTAAAAGGAATATCCTGTCCTGGTCATCGAGATTCCGTACTCTAAACCAACTTCTCCCGCACCCGTCATACTCCAAATCACATACTTTATCCCAACTCTACTATATTTTATCCATCTATCCCAACTACTATATCATCTCTTTTCTCACCTTTTTTTTCTTTTCTTTATGAATTTTATCAAAATATATCCATCTGAGATCTTGTTTTGAAGAATTTATTGCAACGAATTTAATGGTGCAATCGGAATTTAATTTGGTTTTTTGGTTTGTGAGTTATAACATTTTTTAGTTAGTTGAGGACGTGGGACCCGCCACTCTCTCTCCTCTCTTTCCGCGCGAGCGCCCGATCGCGCTGTCCGCGGAGGCCGCTTCCTGTGCCGTATCCTCGGTCCTTCCTCTTGTTTACCGGACTTTTGAAGTACGCCGCTGCAGGCAAATTTCCGGTACATCCGTCCTGAAGGACGGCGTCCAGGCCACCGCTGCGGTCAGCCTTATCTGCAACAGTTGATCTGGACGAGAAAAAATTCACAAAAGAGATTCAATGTCTCATGAAGCTAAGGCGGCACACGAATATAGTGAGATTTCTGGGATACTGTGCTGATACACAGGGAGAAATGGTAGACTGTGATGGCAAGAATGTCATGGCAGATCGACGAAACAGGTTACTCTGCTTTGGGTTTGTACCTAACAGGACTCTCGGAGATTATATCAACGGTAGGATCATGAGGCATACATAATTATTTTCTTTTCGTGAAAATTGTTGCCTGCAATATAGAACTATAGAAAGGCATACTCTGTGGTATACTATTTGCCATTACAAGCTTTGCATTATATGAAATGTGAAACCCATTCTGCTCACTTTCACAGCTGCATCTGGTGGACTAGAATGGCGGGTTAGTTATCGAATAATCAAGGGAATCTGTGAGGGTTTACATTATCTTCATGAGAAGAATATTGTCCACTCAGATCTCAAACCTGCAAATATACTGCTAGATAGTAACATTGTGGACCAATGGTGGTCATCCTTGGATGATGAGTGATTGACAACCGTTGTGTGGTTTGATGTGTCTCTTGGCTTGTGATGTGCAGGTGTAGGATGTGACATGGCGGTCGACGGCATGTGGTGAAGGTCAAGCGCGAAAGGTTCATGCCGATGGACCGAGAGCGGTGAAGGGTGAACGAGTAGGCTTGGACTGAGGGACCCGAGAAGTCCGGGCGGAGTCATGGGCGATCCACATGGTGCACGGAAGAGCAAGAGTACATGATGGGATGAAGACGGCGTCGGTCGAGTCAAGCGGGACGGAGGCGAGTCGAGTAGGCGGCCCGGGAGCGGGAGCGAAAGACTTGGAGGCGTCGGAGGCTTGGCGGAGGCCGGACACGCGTCGACATCGGTGAGTCACGTCGTGCGGCGGCGTGCAAGCGGGTTTGCCGGTTTGGGCCTCAAAACCGGGGGTGACAAGTCGGAGGACGCGTGGCACCATCGCGAAGCTTGCGTCGAGGCGAGGCGAAGTCGTGAAGGAGCCGGGTCCGTCCGATGCTTGCAGGAAAAGTTGGACGGTTTTACCCCTGAGGGGTATTTGAGTTGTGTGCTTCATGTAGGGGCGTTTTGGACATTTGGCCAGCGCCTATATATATATGTGGAGAGGCTGAAATTTCAGCTATCTCTTGGGCTTGGTAGGTGGGGGTTGCTCATTTATTTGTGGGTGACTTTGGGAGAGAGGAGAGAAGAGATGAGAGGCTCTTGTTCTTGAGCTTTTTGCCACCCAAGTTTTGCAATACTTGTGAGTGGCTTGTAACCGGATATGGTCTAGTGATTCTTAGTGAAATTATCCTCTTAATCTTGTGCCAAAATTCTTTGTTCCCGGCGTTTTTCTTTTTGGATTTTCGGAGGTATTTTCGGGGAATTTTTGTTCTTCGCGATTGAGCCCAAATCCCGTGAGATTTGTTGAGGGAATATATTGCTAGGATCCTTATGAGCATTTATCATGTGATTCCCCTTCAAAACCCTCTCGGATTTGGCTTAAATTTGAAGTTTTCCCCAAAACCGAATTCTTGCTTAGGGTTTCGGTTGTCTCCCAAATTCGTGATTAATACTTGAGCTTTTTGTGAGATTCTTGGTGGATCTATTAGCCCTTAAGGTTGTGATCACGTGGCTCAAGTATTGCGTCGATTCGTCGAGTGTGGAGAAAGTAATTTAGCTTTGAAGGTCCGGTTCTTTTTGTTCCTGTTCTTCGGTTCGTGTCTGTTCTTGCGCAGGGGAGATTCTCGGCAGCCGCAAGCGAGCCGAGGAGCGGCTGAGGGAGGCGCCAGGCACGTGCGCCTGCAGCGCACGCGGCGCGGGGCGCAGCGGCTGCCCGCAGCGAGAGCATCGGCAAGCAGCGCTCCGCTCATCTCAGCAGGCCAGCGGGCTGGCTTCTAGCGTGGCCCAACAGGCTTCGCAGGCCCAGCTCGGGTGAGCAGGCCAGCTGCCAGCTGCAGCTGCTGCGAAGTACGAAGCCCGGCAGGCTCAGCGACCCTGACGAGTGGCCAACAGGCCCTTGGCTCGCGGCCCGTGGCAGTAGCTGGACTGCTGGCTCGCAGGCTTGCAGCTCGGCACAGCAGCAGAACCCGGCCATGCACGGCAGCAGGTAAGGCACAAGGTTTGATTTTATTTGTTACAATTATTAGTCAATCATTGTTTAATCATGGCAATCATTACTTAATCATTGCAAGCATTAATTAATGTTAGTTAATATTGCTGACAAGTAACCTCTCTTATTAATATTTGTTTAGCCTTAATTATTTAAGCTTTGCTTGCTTAAGTGCTTGACTAGTGAAAGGTGATTCAGGGGTGAGAATGAATAAATTAGGACTAGGGAAACGACGATTGCTGCCAGCTTAATTAGCCTCTCTGTGCAGCTTTAGTTTGCCAACGTAGATCTCATCCAAACAATTTGATACTATTCGGCTTGTAGTCTTGCACTATCTAATTATCTTCAGCTTTGGATTTCGGCTCGATCGTAATGCATAGTGCTATTGTTTGTGTGGTTTGATGAAGTTTATGGAATGAACGTAATTTTGTCTGAGTGGTAAATACTCGCTGTCTCAACATAAATATTGTTTAATATTTTTTACATACATAGTTTTCTCATGGTAAAAACTATACATCTAGAAAAGCTAAAATGATATTTATTTTGGGATAGAGGGAGTATGTGTATATATATTGGGCGGACGATGTTGCATACGAAATTCTTTTGTTTCGAGGAACACATAGGAAATTCTTTTTTTTTTATTCAGAGAGTGTGGCACATCATATTTCATCGGCGTTGTTTTAAAAAATGAGACAAAAACCTACAGGTTAATATGGAAAGTCGGACTAAAACCAGAGACACCTACCTAGCTGAACTAAGGCTCAAGCCATGGGACCTGACGATATATATCGTCCTTCTCCCATGGGACCTGGCGATATATATCGCCATATGGGCCACCCAGCCCAAGCCCGATCCTAGCATTAAGTGGCTCGACCTGAATCGGCTCAGTCCTAATAGGCACGACGTTCTACTCGAGCCGGCTGGGCTATCACTATGTGCCAAGGTAGCAGCCCAAGCACAGCCGCAAGGCCATTTTATAGTGCTGGGCATCGGTTGTCTGCTCATCGTGCCAGTGCTAGCCCAACCACTATGAACGATGAGCTCAAAGAAAAAACCATTACGAACGAGAACATAGAACTACAGACGTAGTAGTTTAATCAAAATGCAAGATCAAATAATCAAAAATTCATCACAAAATCGCCTAAAGTTTATAAATCCATCACATAAATATACACACATCAAAATTCATCACATAAATTCGCTTTGACCGCTAGATCTAGGTCAGGTCGGCGGGTCTCGGGGCTGGCTCGTGGGGGTGGGAATAAGGATCGGAGCCATGGGGCGGGAACACGATCAGACAGCCACGGGCCGCAGCAACCTGCAGCCCATCGTCTTCGTCTCCCCAGCAATCAGGCTCTCCAAAGTGCCAGCCTCTATGTGAGCCCAGGCTCGAGAGCTCGCAGGCCCAACCCACACCCACTTTTTGCTCTCCAAACTCCAAACGATGACGGCTGGATTGACAGGCTCGAGCTACCAGGCCCGGTGGTCGGAGCGTCGCAGGAATGGCTCGTTGCGTCCGGGATGGCAGTACGGGACTACGCAGCACGGTGCCGACCTGTTTGGTCATCGAGTCCTCCAGGCAAAGCCGCTGGGGCACGGTGCCTTTCCGTTCTGCGTTTTCCATGCGTAGAATGCTCTGATACGTGGTCCTAGCAAGACCCAGATCGAGCATCTCAGTTTCTTCACTCGTTCGATCTATACGAATCCAGTGCCCTTTTGGATTTTGCTGCATAGTTGTCTCTTGTGTGTCAATCTGCTATTACGAACACCATAACTGCATTCATTTTCATTTTTTGCTGAAGGATTATATAGCTCCATACCGCAATGAGTCAACACAGGCAGTCGATGAGGCAAACGGTTGCACCAACCAATCCACATGGATTGCAACCAACACTGGCAATGCCCAAAATGTGAGCAGAAAGAACTGCCCAGCATTTCCCTTCCATTCCATGTGTCAGCAACAAAAGGCTGAACAATTCCTTCCATGCGCACAGGAACATCATGTGGTCCTCTAAAGAAAAGGCAACATCATGTTACATTGGCACACAGTTTGACAGTGTATCAGGGGCAGGTAGGCGGAGTATCCCTAATTTGTCTGTACCGGGGAGGAGGAGAAGAACTGACGAAGATCGATCGGTGGCTCTGTTGTGCAGCAGTCCAAGGTTGTATCTCATTAAGGCCGGTCCGAGTGGAGGTTTCATAGGAGTTTTATAGACATTAAACGAGCTGCCACGTAGGCAAAAATGATGACATGGCAAGGAAGTGACGAAGAGAAAGAAGAGATGAGTTTCGTCTAAATGAAACTGTGTATGCACGGTCAGTGGCGGACCCAGCAATTGGTGAAGACTAGGGCCAAAATATGTTGACAAAAATGAGCTCATGTATGTCAAATCAAATAGTAAAATGAAGAAAAAGAGTTCAATTACAAAATCACACCAAAACACCATTTCCGCAGCATGCCGTACATGCCAACACTGCAGGGCACTCATCAAACATCTTTATTGTTTTTGAGACTGCACTCATCAAACATCTGCAGCAAGCCAAAAACGGAACAAAAACACCTACATAGCCCAAGCAGAAATCTAACCACGGATCGACTGCACAAGCACTCTCGCACGACGCGAAGGTTATTGACAAAAAAACACAAAATCACTCAAGTTGGCAACCGCCGTATGGATAATTGCAACCAAGCTAGACAAAGGATCGATGGAGCACCTGCCTCTTGAAGAGGTCGTCATCCATGATCTCCTGCACCGCCCAGGAGAGCACGATGTTGCCCAAATCGCTCTCCTTCTGCACAGTCGCAGTGCTCCCTCGTCTCTCTAGTTGGCACCTAGGAGGAACTAGTACCATGATGAGCTACAGACGGTCAAGTTCGCCGATCTTCGGTGGGGGGGCAGACACGGCGCACTAGGCAGCGGCAGCGGCAGGTCGCGATGCGCCGTCGTGACATCGAGGCAACTAGGCGAGGACGCGACTGGAAGAAACGCAAGGATCATTAAGACTGCTGGGCCATATTTCATGGACTGGGCCTGTTGAGTTTCGGCCGAACTAAATGTGGTACCTGGGGTTGTTGGGCCACGACTAGGGCCACGGCCTGGGTGGCCCTAGGCGCAGGCCCGCCTCTGTGCACGGTTACCTAGGCTATGAAAACATGTTGAAATCACCATTGGGATTAGAAAAGTTTCATTTCATAAGATTTCACCAATCAATGCATTTAAATGCTGCAAGTAGCATATGAAATCATGGCATAAAACTGTCCATTGTAGGCCTTGTTTCATTCACAAAACCTATACATATTTAAATGACATGACATAATTAAAAATCGTGTAATGAAACTTTCACTGGGAATTGCCTAATGCCGCTGTCTCCCATACGGCGGCCGGCTACTGCACGCCTAGGATAGGAGCTAGTCTTTGTCTAGAGTTGCTAGTGTATTTTTAGCCACCGCTCGCTGACAGCAGCTCTCATGTGCCCCAAATGTGATGATTGGGGTAGACTCCATGTCTTGGTCAGCAGCACTGAGCACTAGTGTAGTACATAATTGATGGGTTTAAGTAGTTCTTATTTGTGTTACAAGTACTTCTTTTAGCAAATGTTTTATGTGACTAGCTGGGCTCTGTCAGTGGCTGATAGCAAAAGAAGTTTCTTTAGTCTCACTTTTCCCATTAAGAAGGTAAAAAAGGAAAAAAGAAAGAAGCTGCTGCTCTGAATCTCTGATGCATGTGAGAGGATCAGGAGGAGATTGTTTTTTTTTCTTTTTTGAAAAGGTAATCAGGAGGAGATTGTTGAAAAGAGAAAAAAGCTTGCAAAGAAAGCATTCAAACCAAGTACAGTAGTACAGCTTTGTTTTATTAGACAAAAAGAGAGAGACTGGCCTTGGAAACATCCTCCTTTGTATACTAGTACTATGTACTTGGACCTGGTTTCCAACAATTCGGCCCAAATGAAAAACACCATCACACCATATGCATTAAGACTTTGAAGGAGGGGAACATGACAAAATCATGTAAACACCCAATTATTTATTATACATGCATGTAGTTAGCATATGTACCCCTACCACTGATCATGATTGATGCAATGAACCTGTTGCAGACAGACAGGTTCAGGAACCCTTCTCGCGTCTGATCCGTGTACACCGCACAGCGCGTACACTACAGCCGCAGGCTTTGTCTACCAACAGCAGGAGCGCCTTTTCCTCTCTGGTTCGTGTCATCGTGTGGATTCGCTGGACGCCTGGACGGTCAGCAGCGGAAGTGGAAGTGTGGAACTGGAGACTGCTACTGGCCATGGCCCATGATCGTGTCCAAACTCCAAAGGACACAAGAAAACAGGGGGGCTGTCGTGCGGTTGGGCTGTCTGCCTCCGCCGCGCCGCAGACCACTGTCGCCCTGTACATGCTCTGCTCTGACGGCTGCTGCAGCAGCTGCAGTGCTTCTGCTGGACCGTGGTGGACGCAACGCAACCGCCTTCGTCGTCTGCGGCTCTGCGCTCGACCGCCCGGCACGGCGGCACCGGCACGGCGACGTGTGGAGGGCAACTGCGTCAGAAATCATCCCTGGCATGGAAGATATGGCTTTGCCGCTGGTCCATACCCAGCACTGTCGCTCGCCACTGTGTTCCGGCCGGCCCCTCTGCTCTGCTGCCATGCTGTGCTCTTGTGTCCTGAACAGTGCACAGTCGCACGGATCCAACATCCAAGGCTGGCTTCCGATTGCCATGGCCGGCCCTGAATTGCTTGCTGTTGTTGCCCTTAGCAGGCGCTGATTACCCTGGCAATGATTCTGATGGTACCCATTTGCTGTGAGGTTACATAAAAGGCGATGATGAGACGCCGTACGACGGCCGTCCTAATCGCGCCTCGCCCCTTGAAGGTTGAAGCACATCAATTATCATGCCCGGTCATTGCTTTCTTTAGCAGCAAGCAATGTGGAATGGCCAAGATGGCAAGATGTGTGTGTGTGTCCGGGAGCACAGAGAGAGAAAAGGGTGAGAGAAAAAGGGTCGGGGCGGAACATGGATTAGTGCCTCCAAAAGGCAAAGGCTGCAGGGCACGGCTAATCGAGTGGGTGGCCATGACGGCGGCGGGGCACTGCTGGGCGCGGGGCGGTACAGACAAAAAGGGGCTGGGTTTGACGCCGGCACGCGCAGCGCAGGGGGCTGCCGCTGCGGCGGTGTCGTGCGGTGCGGTGCCACGTCTTGTCCGTCCGTCCATCCACCGCCGGCACGACGACATCGCCCGCCGTCCCACAGGAGCCTGGAGATGACGGGCGGAACGGATGGCCATGGCGCGGCTAGGCCTGATGAGGATCAATCAAACAAGGTTCGAGATCGACAGACAGAGATCTCCCTTGGTTAATCAGCCGACAGCCTAACCTATCCATCCGCGTCAATCGGCTCCGCTCTGCTGCACAACAGCCCCACATGTTCCATCATCGTTGGATTCACCTTCCCCAAACTCTCCATCCTGAAGAAATTCACCTTCTTCCCCGGCCACACATACTGACAGTAGTACTCATACTTACCAAAGCAGAGGGGATCAAGGATCAAGGCAGCAGCAACCTGGGAGGAATGCATATGGATCATGCGCGAATGATTCGATTCGGCCGGGCGTCCGACAGGCGCAGCCGACAGGCATCAGCACATGGCCAGGGCTCGGCTCCTCTTACGGTCAGTGGCGGCCGCAATTAGCATGCGTGCCGTGGCTTTGCGCCCGTCCTCTCTCTTTTTCCGTGTGTTCCTCGCGCTCCATTGCACACGGCATCAATGGGGGCTCGATCCATCGATCGCTCGGTCAAAGGTAGGGCACTGCGACGGAGCAAACCGATCGATGATGCGTCGAGGCCGGACGGGGGGCACGCATGATGCTACGTGCCGCGGCACCGGCACGATCTCCTGCCTGTCCCAGCCTCAACTGCTCACTGTCCCTGAGTCCTTCTCCTTCTCTCTGTGTCTCTCTAGCCCAGGACGACAGACGCCTCAACTGCCACTGTCCTCTCCTCTGCCTTTTCCTTTCTCCTCCCCTGACCTCTGCTCTGCTCTGCACTGCTTTGGCCAGTTTTATCTCTGCCTTTCCTGCCGGCCCCTTGCCTCCACCAGCCTGTTCGGTTGGCTGGTAGTTGGTGACTGGTGCTGATTTGTTGTGAGAGAAAAATACTGCTAGCTGGCTGGTGGCTGGTGGCTGGTGCTGATTTGTTGTGAGACTGAAGTACTGCTGGCTGGTGGCTGATAAGCCAAGCGCTCCCGGTTCCGATTACGAGACGACGTCGAGACCCCAGCCAGGCGCTGAGGCACAGGCAGAGGCAGCCAAGCCAGCCCAACCAACTGCCCCCCGTCCTTGCGCCTACTACGCCTCCTACCTAGGCCAGCCGCCCAATTTGGCAACAGCCAACACCCACATACTTCGGTCGAGCCGAGTCGAGTCTCCACTCCGGTGTCAGTGGTCCTGGTTCTGGCGTTGGCGATGAGGGACGCGGTGGCGGTGGCGGTGCCCGGCGGCGGGAGGCCGGTGGGAGGCGCGAGCGGGGGAGCGGCGCCGTGCGCGGCGTGCAAGCTGCTGCGGCGCCGGTGCGCGGCCGGCTGCGTCTTCGCACCCTACTTCCCGCCCGGGGAGCCGCACAAGTTCGCCAACGTGCACAAGGTCTTCGGGGCCAGCAATGTCAGCAAGCTGCTCCAGGTACGCGCGTGCGCTGCCCACGGCCCTACTCTGTAGATCGACGAACAAACACACGCCCTTGTTGCACTTGCACGCACCATGAATGTTCATCCCGGCTTGCTTGTTGCTTCCGCGCCTCTGTAGCCGTCTAGTTCTTTGATCATGCGACCGTGTGGGTATGGCACTCTGCTACTCTGCTCCTCGCTTGTTTCCATGCTCTGCTCCTGCACTGGAGATACTGTCCATCGCTTCAACCAACTGCTTTCCGTGTATCTTCTGGTTTCTAGTCATCTGAAGCAGATCAGTGGCCGTATATTGACTACGTTTACAGAGTTAGTTCTGCTCGAGTTCTTGTGTTCATGTCCACTGATCTACTCTGGCAACGGAAGCACGATATACTTTATGGTCAAGTTTCCTTTACTGCTGATTCTTTAGCTGGATACGATGTTATCTTCTTTGTCTAGACTACAGTTCAGTTCGTCAATGTGTGCTGTAGAGGAATGGAAGTTCGAAGCCTTAATCGTGACGATCAGACTCATGACTGTCTGTGTCTCAGGTATACTGCTTTGCCAAAAGTAGCAAGCTTTGCATATTATATATCTAATTAACATAGTGCTCTGCCGATCCTACCTACTGGCCACGCTTTTAGGGATCATGCTTGCTGCTTTAGATAGCTTGCTACAGTCTCAGTGTGCACTATGCTTGGATACACTCTTCATCCAGAAGCTTGTTCCACTTTACCTCAAATCTTCTTGCACACATTTACAGTCAGTGTTCTCCAGTTGAACAGTCCTTGGGCACAGATCACCAGATCGACAGAAGTTCACACTGGTTCTTCAGTTTTACCGTGCCAAGACTCATCATGAGCTCGACAAGGCATGGCCGCATGGGCAAATAGTATATCGCTTTCGCTGCACACCGGGGTCCCATCATGTTGCCACCCGATCCAATCATGAGCAGAGCAGCAACAAACCAAACCGAAGCAAACGAACAGATTTGCTGCGTTTTCATCAGCATGTGCCCACGGACAAGGATATCTGTTTGGTACAAAATTTATCGGACCTGGACTTGTCCCTGCGCTTGACCGTATCCCAAATTCAAAGATCTCCCCCATGTGTCGAGCCGTCGGCAACAGTCGGCAGCAGTGCACGGCCGAGGGAGGTCTCTCTCTGCGGCCGTCGCCGTCTCCAGGCAGGGAATGCACATGCTGTTCGAAAAAGAAGCTTTCGGCCGCACCAAACATGCGGACATGTCGTCGATCTTTTCCATCATCTTTCTTTCTTGGAACAAGAACTCCAGTGAAGTGAGGAGCCATGTCATCTATTCTTTGGTCCTAAACTGAGAGTAGTTTTCCTAGGCACCAGTGTATTTTTGCCATGTCTGAAAAATTATTCTACATTTCTACACGCATTGTCATGTGTATCTGTGATGTTCCGTGAACTGTCGGTGCTCGTGCTCTGAAACTTTCTTTGCCGTGGAACTGCAGGAGATCCCGGTGCAGCACCGAGGGGACGCGGTGAGCAGCCTGGTGTACGAGGCGAACGCGCGGGTGAGGGACCCGGTGTACGGCTGCGTGGGGGCCATCTCGTCGCTGCAGCAGCAGGTGGAGGCGCTCCAGGCGCAGCTGGCGCTGGCGCAGGCCGAGATGGTGAGGCTCAAGATGAGCAACGACTACATCGTGCACCGGCTCAAGGCGGCGCGCGGCGGCGGGGGCAGCAGCTACACCGGCTCGCCGTCGTCCATGTCCTCGCCCAAGACGGCGGAGCCGGAGGCGCACTGCAAGGCCACGCCGGAGCTGCTGGACATGGTCGTGGACCAGCCCAGCATGGACGACGCCCAGTTCTGGTCCTACTAGGATGGGATGGGAGGCAGCAGCTCACTCTGACTGTGACTGCATCAGGTGCTTCTGGGTCAGGTCAAGATAGGTTCTGTTTTAGCTGATTTAGTGTGTGATCAGGTGCTGTTTTTGAGTCACAGATGGTGATCTGCTCGTAGTTGGTATATAATATCAGGTATATGGTGTGTGCGCGCTGTAACAGCGTGACACTAGGAGGAAGGTGAGCGTAGAGGCCTTCTCCTATACCTTCTTCTAGTATGTCCAGGGCTTGTTTTTTTGGCTGTCCTTCCATGAGAAGGTGGAACACTGTTACAGATATTGGTGTGCACCATGCTATGGATTGCAAGAACCTCACTTGCTCGTAGCATTTGCTTGGTTAATTAAACAGGTGAACTCTGCGATGGAAATGCTGATAACTTTAGTATCTATATCTATGATTGTCCTACTGTGAACCTTTTCTTGTCAGTGTTTTCGGAATTATCTGCCAGCTTTTGTTAGCTGCGAGGCAAAATTTGGAGGCGGCAAAATTTGGAGAAGAACTCCACACTTCAGAACAAATTGTTTCTGGTAAGCTCAAAAAGAGATGCAGCTAATGATTGCAGGTGAACATTAAGTTATGGATGAGATGAAAATATTACTCTGAAGCTTGTTTGTTTCATGGTTTTACAAGGATGGGCACCATGACAGACTGCATCCTAGTTTAGGCAACGATGCCATCCGATTTCAGCAAGGACACCACCTACAGAAGCAACACCGGCTGCAC
>CM014278.1:53463218-53490215 GCA_004135705.1 Alloteropsis semialata
GGATTCAATTGACCAACCTCCCGTGACTGCTTATGGGCATTCAGCTCCTTGATGTTGGCTAAGAATGCTCCAAATTGTTCGTATGATAGACGGCTCCTAGAAATTGTAACAAAGCTTAGTTAATAACAATATATCATCCATTTCATGTGCTGATGGTGCAGAAAAGAGGCAGGATATCAACGGACCTGGCCTGACGGAAAAACTCCTTTCCATCAATGCGAGGAGTGCGCCCTGAAAACTCCAAGCATTAGCCATATTTATTCTACTGATATTGTGAAGTTAGACAGCATTATGCCTTCAGAATCAAAGAAACCTGGGTTGGGTCGTCCCCGTGGAGGTGAATTAGCTGCAGAGGACTGCTTGCTTGATGGATACCATGGTGTCATTGACATGTACCCCTCAATTCGAGCTCTCGTTGGTGAGGTAGCACCAGACATCAATTTTGGCGTTGCTGTTGTAGACATTCGCCTTGGAGAAGTTGATGTGGACAATATTTTAGGTGTGGCTTCTGGGGTAAGGCGAGGAGTGATGTGGGATGAGAGGGCATATTTTTGGTTCAGATGCCTTGTTGTTGTACCTGACAGATTTTCAAGAAAATGCAAATGATTGAGAATTACGTTGCCAGCATAATGAGTTAATTACTATGAAGATGAACAATAAATGTTAAGCTAACAAGACCTTCTCGGTTTGTACTTCCAACATCCAAAGACTCGCTCAATACATTTGGCGTAGGGTGACTGACAGATCCACCATCTTCAACATTCCAAAGAAAGTAACCGTTAGGATCAACATCAGAAATTTTCAATAGTTAATAGAATGATAGATTTTAGAGTGTGTATAACCTCCACATGACGACCCTTTTGACGCTACTGACTGATCACATGTTGTAATGTCAACTGTTTCTTGTGGCTGCTTGAGAAGGATTCAGTACACAGTCAACATCAACCCTTGCCATGAATTAGCAAGCACATGTGAATAAAATGATCTATTCTACTGGGTAAACAGAAGAACACACCGATGAACTATCATCACGCAATGACTGCATCAGATGCCTCTTGAATGACTCCAGCTGAGAATAGAGTAAACATATCAGAATAGCACCGCATAAAAAGGCTAGGTAAAAATGATGGACAAGCATGGCTGATAAGCTGAAATATCATCTGGCTTGGTCCTTAGAGAGCAAAGTCGACAAGGTTCGTTCACTCCTAAGATTAATTGGTGCGTCTCCCTAATGTGAATTACTGTAGGGGGTACTAACCCAATTATCATAGCTGCAGATTGGGTGAATGGTTTTAACAGCATAAACCAAGTCAACTACCATTTTGCCTGTCATTTACAGTGATTACAGTTTCATGAAACATCCTAGAATTGCTACCATAGTATATCTGAATAATTCAATTCTTCTCCTGAGTGTCAATCCCACTTGCAGCCTAAGGAATGGCAATCCAGTTTTCCTTAATGATATTAGAATCTACTAATAAATGGTTCAAGTAGATTGCCCCCCTAAATAATCTCCCTGCTTAGTAAGTTTCCTAAGATGGGAATTTCTAATCCTAGGGACACAGCACTGAACCGAAAAATATGTATGTAAAGGAGCAGGAGAGGTCAAATGAGAGCACCTTCTGCAGGTCGCGCGCGAGCTTCTTCGACGTCTGCGCCAACGAATCCCGCTCCTTGCTGAGCTTAATCTGCACCCACAGCACAAACACCCAATCCCCCCCAGTCAAATCGAGACGCCAATCGAACCCAATCCAGAACGAAACAGCAGGCAACCCACATTGTCCTCGAGCGCGGCGCGGAGCCTGGCGTTGGTCTCCTGCAGCGCGGTGTCGAGCAGCGCGACGCGCTCCCTGAGCTCCCCGTTCTCGCGGTCCTTCTCCGCGGCTTCCGCCCGCAGCCGGCCCGCCTCCCGCTCCAGCCCGGACACCCGCCCGGCCACGGCCAGCGCCGTGATGCGCCGCGCCAGATCCAGCTGCTCGTAGGGGTCGCGCGGCAGCGCCGCCAGGACCTCGTCCGGCAGCGCGAAGTCCCCCGCCCCCATCGCCGCGCCCTCCCCCAGTGGCATCGCCGCCGCCAGATCTCTCTCCACAGAAGAGAAGAGAGGGTGCGAGAAGGAAGCCGAATCGGATTGGGCGCGTGCTTGGGTTTGTCCGCTCTGGAGACGGAGGAGTGAAGGGGAAACGGGAAAGGGACCACCGCCGCTTCCTCGGGCGCTTGGGGTTTTTTTTTCCGGGTTTGAAATGGGCTCGGCGGCCGACGCGAGGTTTGAATTTGTTTTGGGGTCCGCCACTGCGCGGCGCCCCTCCTCGCCTCGGTTCTGCTGGGGTGGGCGCCCGAAGTAGCAATTGTTTGAAACGGGGACGGTGAGGTTCGTACCTGTGGTCACAGGGGGGTGAGGTACGAAATGGGAATAATAAGCTGATGGAGCTCAATCAGGTCGTTTTTCGGTTTTAAAGGACGGTGATCATCGAAGCCGAGCGAGAGATTTCGGATCCTACCTGTTCTCTCTAGCGGCCTTAAGCGATCGTGCAGGAGTTTCGCAACAAGTTTGCGAGTTGAGGTATCTCCTATTGGTACAGGTTATTTATTAGGTTATCTCAATTTATATAACAAGTCTAGACTCTCGTGTGAAGAGATTGCCCGATAAAAATTGCGAAAGGAGTGCCATTGAATATGCACTCCATCTAGAATATTACAAGCCTATGATACATGGTAAACGCAAAATAGTACCATTTCGGGTTCCAAGGAGAGCAATCACCGAACAATAGGTAACGTTAGTATTCAGAATTACAAAGCTACTCTTTTTGCAAGCTCTAAGCTCAAAGTTGGAAGTTGGAACAGAATATGCAACGACGAATTTGTAGAGAATTCAGTCATAGGCGTACAGGCACCGCTGCATGTTGCAGCACCCGTCCATTTTGGAGCACAAAGAATTTGCTGTGGGCATTCAGAATGCTGCGACAGTGCAAGTCGCATTTCTGTACAGTTCTAAAGTGACAACAACGAATGAAATCACTCAAGTCATACCGTTGTGTAAGGCTTATAGAATAGTTCTCTCGTACAAAAAGAAACAATATTCAACGAAATGGCTAAAGTGGTAGACTGGTACTAGCCTTGTCTACACACTTCTGCTACTCCCGAAGATTAAAGGGCAAAAGATCAACAACACTTGATGCACGGCAAAGGCACCCCTGCTTTTCAAAGCAACAGCAATGGCAGTGTTCAAAATTTTAAACAACGCCTAAAAAGACAATCGCGAGTAATTAATCTGGAAGCACTAACCTTGAAGTTGGAACAGCATAAGCAACGATGAACTCATACCATTAATTTGTCGAATTTAGTCAAGTGTACACAGCAGCACTGCATGTTGCAGAACCCGGCCCATGGAAGTACAAAGAATTTCCACAACATTCGAGATGCTGTGAGTTGACATTTCTGTACAGGACTGGAATGGGCATCCCCATTCAGACGGTAGGGAATGTACATATATCATGAACAGATACAATTCAACACCCTTACCAACTAACTAAAACAGATAAACAGGTAATACTAACATGGTATCTCCAGCCACACCAGTCTGTATATGCTGCCACCAGTATTCGTCATTATCCTTTTGAAGGGGGTGCCGGCGTTATATCATCTTAGCAGAAATAGATTACCACTGCCCAAGCACTGAAGCACCCACCGTGAGTACCATCCATCTTCACTCCGTTTTCATCTTCATAATTCTATGTCACCTGATCATTTTCGTTTCGAGGTGGATCAGTGTAATCTTGACCATGATCACGCACGTCTCTGAACATAGAGAAGAAAGAAACTATGCCATCAGAAGCACCGCCTCCTAACAACCACAGCAAAAGGGAGCCAAATGGATTCAGAGAGCCCGAGCCTGCAGGGGCGTTTCCAGCTTGCTGAGGGTTTTGCTCTTGATATTGGAGAGCATTGTTGGCTACTGGCTCAACAATTCCATTCTGTTGACCCTCTTGCTGGTTCCTGGTGGACTCGTCCTGGGCATCTGCTTCACGAGCAGCACCAAGGCCATCGTTTATAGTGCCAGGGTCCCTCACATTTACCCTCGCAATGTGTAAGGTAGATGTGTAGATGGTTGAGGATGTAATCTGGACCCCTGTCTGTTGCTGAATGTGAGCTCGACTCCGAATGAATCTCTGGAGAGCTGGCACCTGAAGCACCACAAATCAACCGATGCACATTGGGTGACAAGGACTTACTGCAGATGATGAACCCAATGTGTAATATATGCATGCTATTTCCCTAGTGAATCAACCGATTTTGGGAGAACTTCTGATTTAATACATGAAAGTTATGACAAGCAGTGCATATAAAAAAATGTTCAGAAGCTCAAATCATGTAGCGATATTAAACTTCGAAACATCTAACAGTAATCAATGATGTGAACAGGAAATTACATCAAAATATAGTAGAAACAAGCATTGGATAAAGATGAATGAGAATGCACACACAAAAACAACACATTAACTTACCTCGAAACGGTTCCAAAAATATAAAATCAGATGCTGCATAAATGCGGCCATAGCAGAGAAAGCCAGATATGAGAAGCCTGGTAAAGCATGCATCAATGCATATGTCATAGAGCGATAGAAATGCTGTCATTAGTTAATAGTTCAGCCGCAAAAAACAAGGATACCTACTGAACTTACCATAAGTATATGAGAAGAAGTAGATATGGAAGACCAGAAAGTACAGCAAGAAAAAGCGTGGAAAGAACTGCATCGATATAGATGTCCGCACACTGCAAAATAAGGATACAAAGATAAGTATGTAAGATAATTAGCTTCAAAAGTTTGTTCTGCACAAGATCAGTTCTGATAAATGCATGCATGCTAGCTGACTATTTCCACGAGCCAAAGTGATCACTTTTTAGCTTTCTCTACCCTGAAATATATTTATTTAAATTGCTTTCTCAACAGTTCTACTAAGCAAAAAGCCTAATTACTCCCTAAAAGGATAGAAGAATCACACCAGGAGTGGAGTATTAATAAAAAAAATCCAACAATACTTCAATGTAAAACATTACCTGATCATTGTGAATAGCTCACATAACCATACAAGAGTCAAAACAAGAAACGCAAGCAATTGGTCATCATAGAACTCAAATAGAAAAAAGAGGATTCCAATCATAATCTACAAAGATCAAAACAAAATAACAAGTGAGATATGCAGAAGTGTGGTGAACCCTGCAGTAAATACATTTTCATCACAATCTTTAAATATTTCAAAAAACCAAAGAATAATTCCCATTACCGGAACAAAAACCAATGATTCGATGACATGCACGAATATCAACTGAAAAGTGGGCAGTTGGTGCCGTGCATGATGTTGAAGCTGCACTGAAATTTCAAGGAAGAACAACACACTAGGTGAATCAAATAAAATATTTAAGCACAAAGCAATCCAGGTCACAACCTACAGAAAGGAACACAAACCTGTGAACCTAAGCATGCGGGATTGTGTTTCTCTCAGAGTAAATGAAACAGACATGGTGGTTGTGAAAAAGACAAAGAGTGACATTAGAAGGACCCCACATTTTGTCACAAAGTAATCTGCAAACACCAAAGT
Organism: Alloteropsis semialata; assembly: GCA_004135705.1. Classification (NCBI taxonomy): domain Eukaryota; kingdom Viridiplantae; phylum Streptophyta; class Magnoliopsida; order Poales; family Poaceae; genus Alloteropsis; species Alloteropsis semialata. The sequence goes on from CM014278.1 coordinate 53,468,817, forward strand.
TGTAATGCATCAGATTTGATGCAGAGAGGAAGATAGGAGTGATGTATGTTATGAAAGGCAATCAAAAGGCTGCAACAAAATTAAGGAGTTTTTTGTTCTTCTTTCTGATTTAAAATCATTGCAATTTAGCAGTTGGAATATATAAAGCTCTGATATATCATTTAGGAAACACTCAGGAGTTAAGTTGACATATTGAGAAAACAAAGTTAACTATACAAAACCTCCAAATCTTGTAGGACCTTCAGGTGGTTCATGACCATAACTGAGATCGTAGAGCTCCTTTGTCTGAAAGTTGTATAGATAGCCTGCACAATGTACCAAAGAAAAAAATGATTAGTTTATAATGGGTCATAATGCGAGTAGTTAAAGAAACCAAAAAGCTTCCAAGAAAATCGAATGTGCTGTTACTTTGTTATCATGAACCAAATCTGAAACTACTGTTACAATTAAGGTTTGCAGATGCACAATAGGATCAGAATTCGGAAGCAATACCATGACCAGGAGAATTCACCAAGCTGTTTGTGAGGATAGTATCATAGCCAACAATGCTGTTTATCAAAAGCTGCTGCCACCTGAAAAGGAAAGGTAGAAAAAAATTAAGATTGCATTTATTGCAGACAACCCAATTTATTGGATAGTGTATATGCCAGCACATCCCAAACACCCACTAGAAAAATATTAAATAAAAGCATAGAGAAAAGAAGTATCTTTCTCATATTTTGTATGCAAACTACAAACTCACACAATGAAATATTTCTTAAATTACAGAAAAATTCATGTTCATAATGATATAGGAATTATTATCGCAGTGCTCACTGAAATATTGCACCATATCCTACCTGGGTGCAAGATCAATGTTGCCAAAGACCGCAGTCAACTCAAGATGAAAACAAATAGATGTGCAAAATTGTTTCTCGACATAGTTAAATTTGTGAACTCAATACTACACATTTGGAATCTACCGAGTAGTAAATTGGCATGAATACAAACATATGCAGAAGTGGAAACATTTAAACAGATATGTATCAAAGATTATGTCATCAGTACTCTTAAAATACAATATGCAGTGTGCTTGCATGTTAGGACAAAGGGATTTCTCCAAAAATCTATGACAGATCAAAGTTTTCAACATATGCGAAGGTGTTAATACTCCAGCAACCCTTGGCATGTAAAAGCTTGCAAACAGGGAGGGTTCAAGAAAGACTGAATGATAACCTGTTTCCAAAGCAAGGATTTCGAGCAGAAATTGTGATATTGATTGTTCGGACACCATGACGACTTTTAGCACCTTCTGAAAGCAAGAAATATCCCTATGGAAAAGAAATAAACACGTGAGAAAGCTCCTATAATAAAAACTATTCAACATACAATGCTAGTACATGCATATACAAACATAAAAGTGATTGTTAATGGATCCTTCAATCCTATTACCGTTGCTCAAGGCTTGCATGCAGTTAATTCAAGACAACAAAATGTCATTAGTCAAACCTATATTGCTAAAGTTGCATGATTGTGAATATGCTACTAGTTTTTAAATCCTTATTCCTCAGGTGAACATGCCACTCTAATAAGGTCAGACTTCTTTCACTATCTTAAATTGACTATTCTGTATTTACCCTTGCCAAATTAAAAAAAAAACATAAATTTGTGCCAATGTGCTGTGAAAGGTGACTTCATCTACAAGCTTCCACAGTATTGATCTGTGTCCTGTCCTATGACTGGGCAGTTGGAATGCCGAGTTGGAGGGTGAGCAGCAGATGTGTCGGCAAAGAGTGTTACAGCAGTTCTGTGAGCACATGTGCAGACCAGTAATAGCCTGCCACTTCACCAATGTGTTGAGACAACTTGGAGGTAAGGCAAGTGGCAGGTCAGAGAGAAATGAAGGTCAACAGAGAAGGCACGCAGCTTCCATCATCTGTATCCATCCAGTGTTCCATCTCATCACTGGAAACTGTGCTGGTGTTAGTGGGGGTTGCATTATGAGCTCGCTGGAGGAAAGCGTGCTGATTTGCTGAAGCAGCGGGGGGCGGATAAGTGGACATAGGAACAGAAATGGTACTTACAGGAATTTAACAGAAAAAAATCCTCTTAATGGGAATTTCCACTGAAGATGTCAAGCAGCAGTGGCATATTTACAGTTAGCAGATACTTTATGGCGTTGATGGACTAGTTACATACACTATTTCCTCACTGAAGAGTGAAGAGTGGCCTAAAAGTTTCAAATATGTTCAACAAAAGTTTATATTCTATTGTGCTAAGAAACAAGTTCATAACGAGAAAACATATTAAAGCAGACAGTGGCCAGGTGATATCAATATGCCAGGAAGAGTCTGACCTTCTCCACGCCATATAAATAGGTAGGCTCGAATGCTTTACTTCTTCTCTCAAACCATTGCACTGTAACAAACAACACAAGCTATCAAGAAGTTAGAGAAAATTAGTACTAGGAGTATGCAGGTAACAAGGTTAATAAGATTCATGCAAACACCAACTAGGACAAGGCATCGTAGAATATGGCCAAAGTTTATGGCAAACATTACCTATCGTTGAAAGAAGATGATCCAAGCTTGGTAGTTGAAGATCCTTAATGATATGGAGGAAGTCATTCCAATTTGATCTGACCTGTTGTTCAAATAAGCAAGAGAATATCCTAGGGAATAAAGTACATGTATGCAATTAGGCAATACATAAAACCCAATACACAGATAACGACAAGCAAACACATGAACCAAAAAAAAAAAGATACGGTACACCAAAGCTTCTACAGCACAATGGTAGAGCAATAAACTCCGAGGGTTGATGGAACACCTGTAACCAGACTGGGTTCAAAGCCAAGGTACACTTCTTTAAGACAAAATTAGAGGGGCGACTCACCCTCTAGTTGAGTTTTTTTTTTTAAAAAAAAAGGTACCCCTTATGAAACTCAACAGGAATAAAAATCTTGATGAACAGTATTTTCCTAATCTGAATATTTGCTAATACTATTAAAGTATTGGTCCAACAAATCTCAGAAACTTTTCTCTAAACTTTTCTCACAAATCGAGATGTAAGGCCTAACAAACACTAGGAAAACTTTTTTTTGCCAAAAAAATGATTTAGCAATTTTTTCGCTACACCAGAAGCGATCCATCTAGGATCAACAAAAGGAAGATTTTATGGGCAGGTGTTAAACAAGGGAGGCAGTTTCAAAAAAATCCTTGTCTAACATCTTACCAGTATCTGGAGGGTATTTTCTGAAAGTTGCTTTATGTTCCTCCAGAATGAGACAGCGCGAAAATACCACTTTCTGAACAAATATGTCACTGCTGCTTTGAAGGATTCCTTAGCAGATAAAGGGTGGTGTACAGAACCCTCTCCAGCTGCCTTCAAATCTGGAATGCCTGGCACAGTTGAGGTAACAGTTGTGTCAGCTGTACTCTCTGATTGAGGTTCAAATTCTATGTCTCCCTTCCAAATTCTAAACATTAGCTTACTCCTCCGAGCTCCAGGGCCAACCCAGGTTGACCAAAACTTAGATGCCAAAATGTTGAACTTATCACCATTAACCTCTAAAATTTTCTCAGCTGAACGTCCCAGATTCTGGAGATCCATGATGTAAGAAGCTCCTCTGCTGGTCCATAGTCCCCCACTGATAATCTACAACTCATAACATGGGCAGAGTTTAAAATCGAAACCAATATAAACAGGAAACGTCAAAGAAAATGAAGAGCAGCAAAACATGGATAAAGGAGTTTATAGAGTAGCAACAAACTCAAGAACAAATGCAAAGAGCAACCTGGCATCATGCGTACCTTGATTTGGACAAGTTGCGCTTCTCCAAATTCAATTCCAGAAAACTCACTTGAGCAGCCAGGCTTCACATGCAAAAGAAAATTCAAAGGTGAGAATCAACAAATAAACACAGGAGTGGACACAGACATGTGGACTACAATATCATATTAGCACTCCTTGCCCCGGGAACATTCCCAATCTTGTACCAGCTTGTCAAAACTTCCTCAAGAAGCGTACAAACATTCCTCAACTCCATCGGCCGGGGAACTTGGTGACTATGACGACGTGAATTACAGTAAGGCTTCTTTTAGATTTATAAGATTATATTTGCATGGCTTGGTATGATGTGCAATTTATGCTACATACATATAAATATCTCATAGTTCATTAAATATTTATCTTCCATGCATCGCTGACAAACTAGAACAATCAGATTAGCTCAATTCAACCAAGTACCAACTCATAATCAACAGTTGAAACATGCATTAGCATGATGAGCGAGGCACAAACATAACAGAACAGAACATAAGCATGTCCAGAATACAAATGGCAATATTCAATAACGAACGGAACAGTAATGGAACACTGATTAGAGATTAAGTGATTAACTAATAGGTAACTTATTTTCCCCCATAGTTCATACTAAATACCATTGCGTAGAAGAAGAATAACAGAGAATTGGCATAAGTTCCTCATATTACGACCGTGAAATAATCAGCAGCAATGATAGCTCTATTTCCACAATTTACATCAAATTGGTAAGCCAGTAGCACTTCTGGAAATTTACCCAAGCTAGCACGAATGTCCCACCCAAAACCCGGTGATCCCTCCAACTTTCCCACTGAGAAGCGCCATATCTGCTCCCAACCAAACACACTGCGGCAGCGGCAGCAGGCCAGCAGTTGCAACAGAAAAGGGTGGGCGGGCCACTAGGAGCAATTCTCAAGAGATGGGGCCGTGGCTCACCTGCTGCACGAAGTTGATGTGCATGACGACGAGCAGGCAGAAGAGCGCGACGGCGCCGGCGAGGTAGAGGTACTCGAGCGCGAGGCGGATCCGCGGCGTGAGCAGCTGGGACAGCATCCCCGACAGGCGCGCGTGCACCCGCAGGAACGTCTGCTCCGGATCCATCCCCCTGCCGCCCCCGCCCCGCGCCGGCGCCGGCCACCTCCAAACCCTAAGCAGGTCCGCGCCCGCGCCCTCCTCCACCTCGCCCCTCCCCCTACCTCCCCTGCAAGGAAGGAAGCGTCGATTCGACTGGGGATTGTTCGGAATTGCAAGCCCGCTACAGCTCGGTGCTAGGGAATTTGGTTTTGGGGGTTCGGGATTTGAATTTCTCCGGGGCCGTGCGGATCAACGCACGCGGTTGATGTGCGCGAGTTTAATACGTTTCGCTTTCGTTCTCGTTCCCCTCTTGCGCCTGCGTGCCAGTACCGGGGGCTTATTTCTTGGGGAATGGGCCAAGGCCGCAGGGGCGTGTGCAGGCGGCGGGGCGCACGTAGCAATTTTTCCTGCCGGCACGTTGGTTGGCTTGGATAGCTGGTTCTGGTTGTGTTGGGTCTGGAATCTGGTGGGTGCTGACGCCGGATCGTATGGCTGTCTCCGTGCGAGCGGATGAGGATGCCAGATCTTTATGTGGCATTTCGCCGTCCAGGAAACTCCAACGATGGTTAACGCTAGGTTTACTCTTTAATTTCACCCTATATTTCTCTTTGAAATTTAAGAGTCGAGCTTCAGCCTTCCTGGTGATTCAAATTTGAGGCTAGAATAGTGTATCGGAGTAGTTTAGGCCAGGGTTTTTTTTTTGAAATAAAGGCAGGACCACTGGCATATCATTTAAGAAGGAAAGCAAAGCCGAGTCTTACATAAGATGGTTACATAAATAACTAAGAAACACACATAGCTCATAAGGGAACCTAACATAGGAAACTAAGGTAGCACAGGCCTCCCGCAGGCCAGGACTTTCAAACTTATTTCTCTTTGGATCTCGAAGAATTTGCGCTGGCGACATTTGCAGGGTTGGTATTTTAAGTTGTTGGTTTTGAATATAAAGTTTAAGTTGTAGGGTGGTTGTCAAAGCTTTGTTGAACCAAGCTTGTGTGTCATATGCATTGAAATTTGGAAACACATAAAATACACCTGAATCAATTCATACATAAAAATTACAAGCCTTCCAAGTTTAACGCTCAACATTCAAAACACACGACACGATCATTGAAAAGATATAAACACAATAATTCAACGTTCACAAAAGAAAGGCACAACAAATCATGAGGTTTTAAAATCCTGCAAAGATGATTTGTTGTTATATTGTTTCCTATTTAATTCGTCAATGTTGTATCAGTACTTTGCTGCAAGCAGACTTTTGCTTTCCATTTGTACTCCAACCTTGTAGTGTTGCTACTTATGGTTCTTTCTCTGGTCAGTACAATCTCAGTGAAAAATGCAGCTAAACAACAGCACTTTGCACATGACTATCGCATAGGAGTGTACCGCATTTATTTCACAATGTTCACCTAGTTAAAGGACAACGAAGTATAAATAATTGCGGAGAAACTAGGTTAAACCCACGCAACATGTACACTTGACCTCTCATGCCCTAGTAAAAATTTCTTATTGGCAGAGCTGCATTGGATGGATCTTATTGCATTTTCACTCTTGACCAGCAAGGCCCTGCATTGATTTGGAGCGGAACTTGTGGCGCAAAACATTCTACACTGCATCACACATGGTACTCTACGCGTAGCGAGGGAACTGGTAGCCTCCCTACCATTTACAACGGCCACATAGACACACAAGCATGGAACTGCCACCATTACTATTTCTATTGTGCTCAATCATATGCGCATACTGCATGCGTGTCTTACAGAGACTATCATACTGCCATAGCCGAACATTTGGTGGCTCGGTCCGGGTTCGGGCTAAGCCCAAAAAAAACCCGGTTTTTTCAAGGCTTAAAAAACTTGTCCATGCCCATTCCATGGACGGCTACAAGTCTCTTTTTCGGGCCGGGCCCTGGTCGGTCTCAGGCTTCCCGCTCTTTTTCAATGAGAAAATAATTTATTAAATGGTTCGAGTCGAGCTCGGATCAAGAAAATTTTTTCTGGACTTCGTTTGCTCTGTCCATGCCTTTCCCATTAAGTATCGTGGGCGGGCCAAAACCTATCGAGCTCAGGCCAGACTGGGCCACAAATGCTCAGGTCTACATGCTGCCCTCTGTTCAAAATCATTCTTGGACGCGAAGTAGATCCTTCTATGATACGTCGGGCTCTACACGCTGCCCAACCCGGCCCTAGGTAATCACATGATAAGATTTTACAAACGTCTCTTTAGAGCCGCCAGAGACCCAGGTTCAAATCCTCGCGGCCATGTCCTCGATAGAGTTGGAGGGCGGGTCATCAAGGATGACTCTGGTGCCTAGGCTTATATAACTCACTGGACTGCTTTATTAGTCTCTGGCCCCTATTAATCATTTTACTTTAACTAGGTCCGTGCCCGTGCGTTGCTACGGGAAAGAAACAAAATTGTAAAAGCGATAAAATTGGCGCGTCAAAAAAAACCATACTTATTTAGATTACCAAATATACATGACAGGACACGCATAGACATAAATATTTTATAATTCAAACGACTACATAATCAAATCAAAAATTGTATTAACATAATTGAAACTATCGACAAACAACTCTATTTTATTTTATATTTTTATCTGGCTAAGATATTTTTGATATCAGACGGTGGTGGTTTCATGCAGACATTCCATGCCCGTGTGTTGCTACGAAAAAAAAAACAATTTGTAAACACAGTAAAATTTGGTAAAAAGAACACGTGCATTTATAGGTCAACAAATAAAAGTGACAAGAGCCACACAGAGCCACGAGTTCAAACAAAATTCAAAATAATATTAATATAATTCAAACAAATGATTAATATTTTGAATAATTCAACAAAACCATCCCGCTGCCGGCACTTGGAGCTTAGCTATGTGACAGAACATGAAACGAATCATATATATCCATTAAACATGATGTGATATGTTGATCCATTAAACAGTACATACTATCACTCCGGTTAGTCAAAATAGAATATTATGGACACGTTGGTAATATATAACCCTCCAAAAATATCGCGTTCTACTCTCTTATCGTTGTCATTCCATCCTCCGAATTGCCTACAGAACATGAGAGAGTAGAAAGCGATGAACCTGTAGATTTTATGGCTGTGTAGCAGTCCCGCTATGGTCACCGAGGATGTCCTGCAAGTCATGGCCATCTGTTGGGATCCTGGCGTAGCAGTCCCGCACGAGTACCTCACTCTGGCGAGCATATTCATGCACTTGAGTTTGACCTCTAGGTACAATAAAATTTTTCGACCTGTAGAAATAACAAAAGCAGCATAGTATTGTTGAGGCCCAATGGTAATATGATTTAAAAAAATATTTCTCAATATTAGTTTCTTTCTGATAACATACATATTCATTGAATATCACCAAAACTCCAAGAATTTGATTTGGAAACTTAATGTAGATCATAATCGGCCAGAATAATAAGCAAACATAATATGGGATTGATCCTATTTTCCTATGTACGATCATGTTACCATTGGGCCTCAACAAAACCATCCCGCTGCCGGCACTTGGAGCTCAGCTATGTGACGAAACATGAAACGAATCATATATATCCATTAAACATGATGTGATATGTTGATCCATTAAACAGTACATACTATCACTCTGGTTAGTCAAAAATCATGTTAAAAATCAAAGCTAACTCATTAGCATTATTTTTTTAGCATAACTCATTAGCATTATTAGATCATGTTGGGAGACACATTCTAAGAGCTATCAGTTAAGAAACAATAGTCATAAAAAGCTAGTTCATAGCCAATTGATTTGGCAAGTCTGCACAGTGCTGTGATTTGGCGAAGTACTTGTTAGACTAAATCAAAAGCATGTGCTGGTAACACTGGATCCATGGAAATTTCAGAAGGGAACTACCATTGTATCATATTACCTGGTCGCTGAGATGACTGAAAGACGAAAGCAAAACAAAAAATAAACCATCTGATTTCCTTTCAGTTCAGCAACTCTCTGCTTACAAACCTCTTCAAATCAAGAGTGTTGTATTAAAGCAAACAGAATGATCAGAACTCAAATAAATACGAAGTATTTCACATCATAGAGTTATCTGTATTAAACTGCAGCCATATGAAAGGCACTACAATGTCCTACATTTTCGCATACATAACCTATCTGATGACAACAAATTTGTCAATCAAAGAAGAACTAATAATTAAATTTGCCAAGAAGAACTAAAAAATGGCATAATGCCTAATTACAGAGAATGGTTAAATTGCAAGATCTTCTGCCATGACACTATCTTTAGCGCAGACCATGATCCCTAAAGTATTAGGAAATTCTACATATTGTTCCAGTATGATGGACCAGTGACCTACTGTCGGATGTTTGGACCCGGCAGTCCACACAGGGTAGCCTACGTGGTTGATTTGTTGAGGGACAGATCGAGGATCAGAAGTCGATGGTAACACAAGACGCAAGGATTGAACAGGTTCGGGCCGTCGAGATGACGTAACACCCTACGTCCTGTGTTGGCGGCGATTGTATTGCTGTGTATGAAGTTCCTGGAAGGATCTCCGTAGTTGGGTTCTGTCCTAGGGTTGTATGATCGTGGGTTGTAGCGTAGATGTTGATGCTCTGGAGGGGGGTCTCAAGGCGCCTTATATAGTCCGGCTGCCTTGAGTTACAAGTCGGCCAGAGATCGTAACCTACCCGAATTACAAGGATTTGATCCTATAACGATTACAGATATCTTTCCCTACAATTCCGGCTAGTTTATCCTGATCTCCGAGCTTCTTGCGGGACACGCCGTGTGCTTTCCTTGCTGCGCGCGTCGTCGCGCCCATTCGGTTCGCCCGACTGGTGGGCCCCGACTGGTGGGCCAGCCAGTCCGACAAACCGATCCAGATGTACTCGGATTGGGCCGCCCCTTGCTGGTTGGGCCAATCCGCCTTCTGGGTACCCCTGGGGGTCTACCCCCGACAAGCCCCCGAGTAGTACGTGGTTGAGGGACAAGTCGGCGAGGTCGCGCTGTCCGATGAGCGTCGAGCCTGCTGCAGTTGGAAGCGAAACCGCGTGATACTGGAGAGAAAAAAAAGCCGTTTACCCAACGGATGCGCCGCGAGGTGCGTCCGTTGGACGTAGCCCCCGAGCCTTGAAGCGATTCCGAAGGAATCGGTCCAAGGGTTAGTAGCCTTGTTCTGAAGTCGTCAGACAATCAACGGATGCGCCGCGAGGTGCGTCCGTTGGCCGTAGCCCCCGAGCCTTGAAGCGATTCCGAAGGAATCGGTCCAAGGGTTAGTCAAGGAGCACCTGGCTAAATCATCCGACGTTAATTTCGGCGTCCAGCCCCCGAGCGTGAGGGCCGGCGGAGTCCTGCGAGACACGCCGAGTGGTCGTCCCGACGCCAGCCCCCGAGCGTGAGGGCTGAGCACGCCGAGTAGTCGCCCCGGCGCCAGCCCCCGAGCGTGAGGGCTGAGCACGCCGAGCAGTCGCCCCGGCGCCAGCCCCCGAGCGTGAGGGCTGAGCACGCCGAGCAGTCGCCCCGGCGCCAGCCCCCGAGCGTGAGGGCTGAGCACGCCGAGTGGTAGTCCCGGCGCCAGCCCCCGAGCGTGAGAGCTGAGCACGCCGAGTAGTCGCCCCGCCAGCCCCCGAGCGTGAGGGCTAAGCACGCCGAGTAGTAGTCCCGGCGCCAGCCCCCGAGCGTGAGAGCTGAGCACGCCGAGTAGTCGCCCCGGCGCCAGCCCCCGAGCGTGAGGGCTAAGCTCGCCGAGTAGTCGTCAGTACCCTGTAATAAGGTAAAAACTCGAGGAGAAAATATTCGGCAATACAAATACTAATGAACTCCGCTTCCTGCTTTCAAGTCTCTTAATTTCCTTGGGCAGTTAGCCTGTTACGTTTATGCACCTGGTCCCCGATAGCCGTAGTCCATAGCGCAGGGAGCTGGGCCGCGTGCACGCGTAGGAAGGTAGGCGTACGGAAGAGCCGAGGTTTCACGGATCAAGGCGTGTGCTTCCCGAGTACTTTAGCAACTTGTTTTAAAGCTCGCGGAATTGGCGAAAATAATCAAATGAAACTTATCTTGGCGAGAGGTTCGAGTCCCGGAGGATTCCTTCTTCGCAGGATATGCCAAGGAGAGGCAGGCTAGGCGACGTCACGAATAGTTTTCCCGTGATTGCACAGGGCGCTCCCGTGGCCGAGTGGAGCCAAAGGAGATAAGGGCGACCTGTGCACTTCAAGCTGGAGGAGAGGACGCATGGCGTGGAGCTCGTGCTCGTGATAGTGGAGAAACCTTCCGTCCCCCGGCGACTAGGGGCTATAAATACCCGTCGGGGAGCCTGAGCTGCCACCCAAGAGCGAGTAGACATAGGATCCTTGTAGTCAACATGCCGGAGGTTTATCGTTGGGTTCATCCACCGGGGAGAGCTTATGGAGTCATCACGGCGTGGTGCTAGAAGAGTGCTTGCGAAGGATCTGAGGCGTTGATCGGTGTGTGAGTGCTGCCCTGTTCACCCCCGCATTCCCATGTGACGAGGGCCATGTGGGGTGAAATGCTTTGTAGAGCCAGGGATCGCCGAAAGCATCCGCCATCAACCCTCCACCGGTGCTGTCCCGTCGACGGCTGCAGTGGTGCTACAAGAGAGCTTGCGAGGAGCTCATGTGGGCCAAGCTTGCTTCGGATGTAGCACTGAGCGCAGGGACGAGTGCCCCAGGCCGTCATCTTGGCGGCTGAAGTGTTTGATGTTTGTAACCGGCGTAAGCCCGGCTTCGTTGTAACTGTATTTCCTGTGAAAAGGATTGTATTGCCTGTTGCAATTTGTTTGCAGCGTCAGCTCCCGAGCGTTTCGGGACTGATCAAGCCCTCATGGCGCGCTGCTTTTGATATGGCGCCAGCCCCCGAGTCCGAGCGCCGGTCGAACCTTAGCGGTACGCCTTCAGTTGTGCAGTGTTGGCTTCCGAGTGGCTCGGAGCCAATCGAGCCCGAGAGGCTCACTGACTTGATCGTGGCGCCAGCCCCCGAGCGTGGGAGCCGTTCGAGCCTTAGCGGCACACCACTAAGTTTGCAGTGTTGACTCCCGAGTGGTTCGGGGCCAATCGAGCCCGAGAGGCACACTGACTTGATCACGGCGCCAGCCCCCGAGCGTGGAAGCTGTTCGAGCCTTAGCGGCACACCACTAAGTTTNGCGTGCCCTTACCTTCCGTCCCGCGGAGGGAATGCGTGAGGGGAAAACGATAAAAAGACGAAACGGCTTCCCGCCCGACCGACTCGGGGGCGCTCGGGGGAGCCGAAATCGCAAAAGAGGCCGACTGCGCGGCCGCAGAAAGACACCCCGAGTCAACCAGATTCCTTTATTTCTCAAATAAGGGCAAAAAGTACACGCGGCCAAAGGCCGTGAAATAACGCAAACGGGTTTCGCCACCCTCGGTGACGAAATCAAGCGACGAAGGGAGCAGGAGATCCGATGCAACAAGAAGGGCCGAGCTGCGAACGTCGCAGTCCTTCTTGTAGCATCTCCCCGCCCGCCGACGCCGCGAGGGGAACTCGGCAGAGGATCGCGCCGCGGTGCCGCGACAATGGAGTGTCACCACCGACTCTCTCCGTCGTCCTGGGGCCGATGGTCGCCGGTATCAGCATCCCATCGGCGCAAGGGAAAGGAGAGGAAGCGCGCAGGTGGCTGTACACGACCACTGCAACTGCCCTGGCGACGCAAGTCGGGGAGTGGCTTCGGCTCGCTACGGCACACGATGCGTCCGGGTGCCTGACGGACATGGCGCTCCCGCTCATGTACTCCCCCTCGAGCCCGTTCCGCCGCCACCGAGGCAGCACCAACGGACGGGAGGAGTCGTCGGAGCCGGAGCCGTCCTTCACTTGCGACGCCGAGCAGCACTCCTCCACGCCGGAACTCCCCGAGGTCGCAGTCATTCTTGTGGCATCAGGCGACTAATCTCTCGGCCCCTGGACCAGGGGGACGCCCTCGAGGCGGTTCACCGACCAGGGATCTCATGCTAACAGGAGAAAGAAGAAGCAGGATAGTTGCGTGCCCAGGAAGACGCCCCGGCCGACCCTATTTATAGCCCGGAGATACCTGAGTCAGCACTCAGGCCGGGTACGAGAACGCGCCGCGTGGCCCTCCATGCAGAGCGACAGAGTCTCACCAGCGAACAGTGAGCTCAGAAAGGACGACGCGACTGCTCGAAAGGAAGACAGTGCCTCTGGAAAAGGCGGATCATGGCCCGGTCCGTTGGATGAAACACGGCGTCATCCTGCAGGGACCGCACAGAGATGGCAAACCTTACTTTAGCCTGTAGGCGAACCACCGTTCCCCTACAGGCTCGGGGGCTACACCCACCGGGTGCGCTCGCGCGCTCCGGTGGGAAAAAGAACAAGATCTCACTTCAGCCTGTAGGCGAACCACCGTTCCCCTACAGGCTCGGGGGCTACACCCGGTGGGTGCGCTCGCGCGCACCCCCGAGCAACATGTGAACCGGCATCAAGAGAGAGCCTGCACGGAGAACCACCCGTCCTCCGAGCAGGCTCGGGGGCTACTGTCGGATATCAATATCCGACCCTCTCACCGACGGGTGGGACCACGCAGTTTCAGGAAGAAGATGGGCATAAGAAAACCCGAAGAGCATCGGATTAGGGGAGGATCGGTTTTCCCCTGACTCAGCCGACCCTCATCCGCCTCGGCCGACCCTCGTCCGCCTCGGCCGACCCTCGTCCGCCTCGGCCGACTCCCGTCCGCCTCGGCCGACCCCCGTCCGCCTCGGCCGACCCCCGTCCGCCTCGGCCGACCCTCGTCCGCCTCGGCCGAACCACGCCTGTCGCTATCTCGCCCGACCTCTCTTCGTCTCGCCCGAGTCGGCGTGGGCCCGAGACGGAGTGGAGCGTCCGGAAGACCCGGCGTAAGGACGTGTCACCATACGCCCCTGCCATTTCCCATCGGCATTAATTGGCCTCACCAAGCACTGTCCGGCGCGGCCAGCGGATGTGACTCTCACTGACTTGCCCGTACGCGGGCGCCACGCTAAGAGAGCCACGTCCCCAACAACTCCGATCAGCGTCCACGCAGGGAGAGCCACGTCCCCAACAACTCCGATCAGCGTCTCGAACAGCGTCCAGTACGGCGTCCACAGTGTCCCGCAGGCGGCGGAGCTTCTTCACCAAGCTTTCTATTTTCCACTCTTTTTGTACACGTCTTGTAAAACCTCACCTCTCCTGAGTATAAATAGAAGGATAAGCCTCAGGAGAAGGACGACGAAGAAGAACACACGACACACGACACACACACACCAGAACACTCACTCTCAGACGCACCAGAGACTTGGGAGCCCCTCCCTCTCTCGACCGCTTGTAACCCCTACTACGAGCAACGCGAGTAACACGAGCAGCCTCGAACTGGACGTAGGGCGTTCGTGCCCGAACCAGTATAATCCCTTGTGTCCTCTCGCGAACCATCCGGAGCCCAAACGCGCAATCCACTAATTTACTTGTTGGTTATTTCGCACACCGACAGATATCTTGTACAAACTGAAGCTAGATGACCCTTCCACCTTTAACAAAAAGCATCAATAGTGGCTTGAAGTAGTGGGAATCTCCCTGTGAGCAAGTACCAGAACTGAAGTAAGCATGTACACATGGAAGCTACTTTTTGAGCAGAGTGTTTAGAAAATAGCAGCTAGCTGATTTAGTACTATGTAAGCATATGGGAGCTACTGCTAACAAGTAGAACTATCAAAACCTGCATATGGAAACAATGCGGCAGGGAGATCAGTAGATCACAGGATGCTACAGTACAATTCTTACTTAGAGCAAAAAAAAGAACTGATGGTTAGCATCCTGTCACAGTAAAAGAACTGATGGTTAGCCTACTTAGGAGCTCAGGTTCAAATTTCAATCATCTTCACTCAGTACAATGAAACAGCAAAATAAGCTGTAAATTCAGTGTTTATGTAGGATTATAAAAAACAGCCGTAAGAATTTCAAATACCCAAAATTCAGCCAGATGTCTTGCAATGTTCGAATTTTCAGCCCTAAATATTGGACCAAATGTTAGACCTATAGTAGTTTGATTAGATGAACTGATTAACAAGGAACATAAAAACGTAAATTAACACCATACTGTATCTACTCTGATACAGGACTAAATAAAGAACCTGCATATGCTCCCTGGGTTATAAACAAGGGAATGTCATCGGTTGGTGATTTCTAACCATTATGCTATCAAGCAATACCAACCATGTGATGGTATCATCTACACAAGCTTAACCGCTCGAGACTCCACAGTTCAAGAACATTAAACTTAACGAAATTCTGAAAAACACGATCAACTAAACCCGACGCTAAGGTACCATAACAAAACTGCATTTTATTTATCTGATCGCATGGTGATCCAGTGTACATGAGCAAACCTGCATTTTATTTTTCTCTACTTCAAAGACCCAATCATCAGAGCATAGCATCCTAATTACTGAACCTACTCCAATCTGTGTAGAGGTGGCGGGGGGCAAACAAATCCATAGGTTTTCTAAGATATTTACTAAGAAATTTTGAGCCCAACACACACCCAGCAGAGGAAGGAACACAATCTTCAGATCAACAGATGGATGCTTCCTAATAGATGGGTAGTGTGAAGAAAGCAGAATGAAAGAGCTACGGACAACAGAGAAACATGCATTAGCGATGGATTCAGACCCTACCTCTTCAGCTTTGGAGATGTATGCAAAGAAGCAGCTGAAACGCAATCCGCAAAGGTTCTACAACAATTGAATGACAGAAAACCCACTGCACACAAGTTGGGTAGGAAATGAGCATTGATAATGGAAACAGTTGTGAGGTCGTGCCGTCGCTGAGCCTGAGTGTTTCAAATCATACCTCGCCACGTCCCCGTGCCGTCACCGCGACAGCGCTCCTGGTCGTGGCGAGGGCAGCACTCATCCACCGCCGTCGGCCACGGGAAGTCGGCGAAGCGGTTTGCGTCCACCAGGCGACGCAGGTGACGCGAGGTCGCCGGCGTGCGACGCCGCGACGCAGGTCAGACGACGCGATGATCACGCGAGGGCGGCGGCTCGCGACCAGGCGACGCAGCGGGCGTGGGATCAGCGACGATTGGGCGTGGAGGAGGGGTGGCGGGCGGGGTCACGCGACGGAGGGGCGTCGGGCGTCGGACGTGAAGAAGGCGCGGCTGCTGCGGGCGATCTCACGTGGACGGGATTAGGGTTGCGGGCATGGCTGGAGAGGGAGGCTGCGGCTCGTGAGATGGGGGCGGGGGCGAGGGGGACCGGATGAATGGAGGGCTGGGATGCCGCGGGAAACGCGCGGTGGACGGGAAGGGGGAGGCGCGGGCGGGTGGGACGGAGGCCGCGAGCGGAGCGACGAAACCACGTGAGGGGGTACGTGGAGGCGAAAAAAAACTGGGAATTTGGTTCTTTTTAGTTGTAGAGATAGAGATAGAGATCTCTTCACCAAATCACTAGCTGCCTTTCTCCTTTGATTTGCTTAGTACCCCGAAGCAAGTCTTTCGATCAACTCCTTCACCCTTGTGCCATGTCTTCGAGTGGATGCTTTTTTGTTCTTTATAAAATGCACATGGCTCGGTCCCTTTCCTCAGGAACGGGAATCGGCTATTCGGCTCTCCCTTTTCCAAACGCATCCGTGACCGTGAGAGATTCCTTTTGCAGAGGATCGACGAACTCATAAATTCCTGCATAATCCCTAAATCCATGATCTTGCACTATTGTCATTCTAGTAGCCAAGCAGAAGGGCCTGATAGACGGAAATCGTCAGTGTGTGTGTGGAAAGCTAGCAACGACAAGACAGCTAAGGCCCTGTTTGTTTACCACCTAGATTATATAATCTAGCTTATGAGTCAAGGGCACAATGGTAAAAGGTCACCATGGACCATCAAATAATCTGAAATAATCTACCCATGTGCAGCTTATTTGAGATTATTTGGTGGTCCATATTGTCTTTTTACTATAGTGCCCTTGACTCATAAGCTAGATTATCTTACTATTACTAATTGGAGGCTCCTTTTGAAGCCCCCACGTGAAGCCACCTAGGATCTTAGGTGGACACTCTAGAAAAACAGAGAAATCCTACAAATTCTCACAAAAAAGCGAAACATCTAGGCATCAATTGGAACACTCAAATCATCATAACCATTAGATCTGTTATATTTTCTAAAAAATTACCCACCTATGCCATTATAAAAATAGTTTAAAGTAACCCCTAAATCTATATCTAAATTACCCACCTCTGCCATTATATAAAATAAACCAAAATAACCCCCTAATCTTCATCAAAATTACCCACTTATGCCATTATAAACAATATTTAAAATCCTAAATTTGCAACTAAATTACCTACTATGAATACTTAAAAAATAACTTAAAGTAACCCCTTAAGTTTACATCTATATTACCCACATATGTCATTATTAAAAATAACATGAGATAATCCTATATTTGAATCCAAATCACCTTAATTAAAATATATACACCAATATAAGATTCTAAATCGTGTATTTCACACCATTGATATATGATATAGTTAGTAAGATATATACACATGATGTGTGTTGTCAATTATAAAGATATAGGGGAAGTGACGAGAATATAGATTTCTACGTCAAAATTATAGTTCAAACTTAGGATTTATTAAATAATTTCAAACGCATATATGTGACGCAAAATGAAATTTAAAGATTATAAATGTGTATGAAAAGGTTATAGAGTAATTACTAACTAAAGTCTATCACAATCGGATGAAAATAATAAGTATATACCTATATAAGTATTGTGTTCGAATATTTAACAAATGAGAGATAGCTCAAGGTAATAATTTGGTAGCAATATAGCCTTAATTTTTTAATTGAAGACTCCGCATGAGTTCTCACGAGAGACACGCTAGAAAAAAGTCAAATCCTAAAAACTCTCACAAAAATCAGAAACATCAATCCTGTAAACTCTAATACCCATAGTCATTAGTCTATTATAATTGTTAAAAAGTTACCACCACTATTATTATAAAAATATTTTAAAATGAACCCTAAACCTATATCTTAATTATCAAGCAATGCCATTATAAAATTTGTATCTATGTTACCCATGTATGTCGTTATTAAAGATAACCTAAACTAAAAACCTAAATCTTAATCTAATTATCTTCATGTGCATCCTACCTAAAAGTCCAAAAGTAAACTAATATATGATTCTAAATTACCTATTCACCGTTATTAATATAAAATAATAAGCTAAGGTATACATGCATGATGAGTGACACCATGTAGAGCATTTATATATGCATATGTGAGGAAATGATGAAAAATATTGATTTTTATGCTAAATATAATGTATGGAGGTACGATACAAAATGAAAGAAATGTGAATGTGGATGAAAAAGTGTATTGAGTAATTACTAATTAAAAGTCAATCACAAATGAAAAAAAGATAAGTACACACCAATATGAGTATTATGTTGAAGTATTGAAAAAAAATGAAAGAGTAGTATGTAAACAACTTTGATTATTAGGTAGGAGTTTAATTTTGAAATAATTTTTAAATTTAAAAACTTTTAAAAATATTAGCCCGTGCGGAGCACGGGTTGATGGACTAGTATAATCTAGGTGGGAAACAAACACCCCCTAAAGCTTTGGTTAGCTTCCCCAGTTGTACCTCGGACCTCGTGGCCCATGGGCCATGGCTTTACTATACTGACGCACCAACGACGGCCGATAGCAAGGTCGCCTCCACATTGTTGCAGCGTTCGTGTATTATTTGTCCATGCATCCAAGGTCAAAAGCAAATGTATTATTGTTCAATCCCTGAGGACGCACAGGTCCTAAGATGGGTCCCCTGGCAGTGAAAGGCCAGGCTCCTTGTGTATATGGCCGGTTCGGCCTTAAGTGGTGGGTCCCGCGATGAGATTAAAAAAAAAATCCACCGAGGTATCTCCTCTATCCTCATCCGAATCCCACATCGCTATCTACCCCTCGCGAGCGCCGCTCGACCGTGTGGTCCTCCGCCGCCGCCTACGAGGCCTCCGGCAGCTGTCCGCCCGCTCGCCCATGGCAAGAGGACGGCTCGGCCCCTCGGCCATCCGCTGCGGAAGAGGACGGCGGGCGCCGGCCTCCGCCCCGACGCCCCGCAGGAGGACGCGCGGCCCTCCGCCATCCGTCGCGAAGGAGGACGGCGGCCGCCGCCCGGCCACCGTTCGGCCGCCGAGCTGCTAGGCCTCCATCCACTGCGGCGCGCTGTAGCTGCTAGGCCTCCATCCTCTGCATCGAGCTGAGCTGCCGCCCGGCCACCCGGCGTCCGCGGCGCTCCATCCCCGCGTGCCGTGCAGCCGTGGCCCCGCCACGGTACTATCTCCAATTTTTTTATTGGATAAGGCCGGATCGTAAGCTTGAGACCGGGCCTCAACCTTTTTGCATAGAGCCTTCTCTTAGAGCCCCCTCTGGTATGTATAAGGTCGGTCATAAGATTCTTATGACCCCCTTATTTCCCACACTCCGGATGCCCTTATTGCTCCTTGACTTTGTTAGTGCCATCTCCTAAGAAGTATTCACCATAATGTAGTAATTTAGACTTTATCTACTGCTGAACGACACTCAATCTTATTAAAGGTAATTATTGAATCTTTTAGTAAGCTGGAAACTCGATTACTAGTACTTTTCCAGTTTTCCTACGGCCACAACATTTTGTCCAGTGGCTGTCTGCTCAGTGCAAGAACAGGCCTCTAATGCGGATATGATAAACGAAAACATCACTTCGTTAACTGTGGCAGTGCATCAGAATTCAGAAACCTCCTATTTCTAGTCAGACACACCTCCTATAGTACGATGAGAGAATGAGACAACCTTTACTTTGAGGTGCGCTACTACTCCAGGAGCAAAGAAGAAAGCTCCGAGAAAGCCCAAGCTACTGTCCTCAACTACTGTTTGCACGGAGATCGATGCCTTCCGGCCAATTCTAGCCGTCGTCGTCGCCGAGGGAGCCGTCGAGGCTGGCGAGCGCGCGGCGGAAGTCGGCGGGGGTGCAGGGGATCCGTAGCGGGCCCTGGTGGCCGTACCCGTACTCTTGGGCGGCGCGACCCAGGAGCTCGGCCAGGGCGGGACGGCCCAGCAGATCGGCCCGCACGAGGAACCGCTCCGCCTCGCCGTCCGGCCCCTCGCCGACGTGCACCGGCACGTGGCCCTCCGGCACCGCGGCGCCCACCTTGTCGACGCCTCGCCGCCTCCCCGGTGGCGACGAGGGGGAGGAGTCCGCGACGCGCGAGGGCCGCCGGACCAGCTGCCTCATCCCGACGACCCCACGGTCACCGGGCGACGAAGCTGAGCAGCGTGGCGTGGCGCCGGCGTAATTAACTGGCAGTGGCACGCCTCGTGGGAGCTTGGGAGTCGTGCGAGCGTCGAGCACAGAGGAGAGGAGAGCTCCCGGGCTCCCGGCGGTGACCTTCGCTTATTTATAGCGGGGTGGGGGAGGGCCGGTCATTTAGTGGATGATGACATGGCACGTGTGGGACCCTCTTCCCCATCGCAAGACAGAGCCAAGAGGACGGCCGAGGGGCGGACGGTGGATTCGCAGTCCGGCCAGCACGTTATTACGATCTCCTTGCGATTACCCGTGACCCGTAGGCAAGCTCGGTCTCTCTCCCGGTCCGGCCGGGACGCAACGTCCATTCGGCCGCCGCCGATGGGTGTTGTCCGAGAGCGACGCGTGCGGCGGGCATCGCTGAACGTGGGTCGACAAGATCACTAGAGCAGGTGAGCGAGAGCGAGCAAGCAGCAGAGCACCGCCAGTATTACTGGCGATCCCCTCATTTTCCAGCCGTCGGACGTACAAGGGCCGGTTGCATTGGCTTGATCACGTACGACCCATCACGGTCACCCCATCTGGCACATGGGGTAGCCGTTGACGTGTCGAGCGCGCGGCGGTGCGCGAAACCCGAGAGGACGTGCTCCCGTCGATTGGCCGACACAATCACACAACATGCTACGGTGGCGCGGCCGTGGCCGCCGTGCACATACATGCATGTTCGTCTCGCTTTTGCTTGGCTTTCTTTCCCTTTGCGCACTACATTCCTAATCCTACGAGCTGTGTGTACTAGGGAGACGGGAATGACGGCCGACCATATCATGCTGTTGCAGTGTTGCTTTCCTGTTTAAGTCAGAGCACCTGCAGTGGTACGCGGACAGCGAACCATGGTTCGCTCTAATCGAACCGTGGCCATAGTGGGCAGCGAACCATGGTGTCAGAAGCAAACAGCGCACCATGCAGTCTGTACGCACCATAGCCAGTAAAAAATTCATGTCCGTTACTCCCACCCCCCAACTTACAATAAAATATTGGTGTACAGTTACGATGATGAGTTTTCCTTCGCGCGAGGAGAATGAGATGGAGCGTGAGTTTTTTTTACGTTGTTAGGCCCACCAACCGATGTTATTGCTGTGTGGTGCGAACTGTGATTTCGTTCGATGTCAGGGCTGCCGAGGGTTCGCACCAGGACTGCGGATGCTCATGCATGGAATGAATGCGGAATGCGTACCGTA
>CM014278.1:53490715-53517089 GCA_004135705.1 Alloteropsis semialata
CCGCGCGCTCCTCCACCGCGGGGCGAGCGCGGCGCCCGCGCGCTCCTCTGCTGACGGGCGCCTCTCCGCCTGCTCGAGATCTAGATCGAGCTGAGAGAAGAGATGGGATAGGAAGGGAAGAGATAAGGAACGAGGGAAAGAGATAGAATATATGGAGAGACAGCGCTGCTCACCGACGGTTTTTTTTTCGCATGCAAGTTTAGTGCCGGGTGAAGCTATAAGCCGGCACTAAACTGTCCAAACCTCCCAGCCGGCACTAACTTGGCTTTTGACTGTTGCGAAAGAGCACGTTAGTACCGGCTGAGGGCTCCAGCCGGTACTAATATGGCTCCGGAGCTACTGTTCTGTAGAGCCGGCACTAATGTGCGATGTTAGTGCCGGCTTCAGAACAACCGGCACTAATGGCCACGCACCAATGTAGAGTTCTCCTGCAGTGTGAACTAAACAGACCATGATTGCCCTTCCTTTGTTCAGCTCGTACTGTCGGTCAGATACCATCAGATCAACGACATGGCTTACGTTCACTCCCGCTAGTTTCGAACCGTGGCAGGTGGCACCTGGTTCTCTAGGCATGAATTAATCGGGCCGCTGTGCAGTCGTTGTATCCCTTACTCCATCGTCCCTCATATGGTCATACCAATGTATGCCTAAAAATGAGCGAGCGCATCACCTTTGTGATCTTGCATAACTAGAGTGTGATTATGGGAATAAGGGTTCTGCATATTCATGCATGGTACGTCCCCGTCGTGGCCCATCTCCCTCGGTTGTCACCGCTCATCTATGTGCACATCATTACCATTGTGCCTTTCAGGGTCTGTTGCTGCCGCTTCTACTATGCGTTAATCCGTCGATGGTATATGCAGGTCATGTCTTCTCCGTCTG
The DNA here is from genome assembly GCA_004135705.1 of Alloteropsis semialata. NCBI lineage: Eukaryota > Viridiplantae > Streptophyta > Magnoliopsida > Poales > Poaceae > Alloteropsis > Alloteropsis semialata. The sequence continues at coordinate 53,491,598 of CM014278.1, forward strand.
TTGTATAACATAGTAGGTTCGTTCTTTGCATGTTTATTTATATCGAAACAAAAATGAGTGCACAGTCTAATCCCTATCGTTTTTCGACCACTAACTTTATTGATGACTCTTTCACATTGAGATCCACACCACTACGCATCAAAGGCTCACCCAAGTGTGTATTTCATTTCTCCAACCGCCACTGCACACCCCCGACCCCCTATTAGTGGCAGTGCCACTGATGTGAGCCACTTCATGTTTCATTTCCCGCCTACTCTCCTCAAACCTTGAACTGACAAAAGGTAGTGCGTAGGGTGATCAAGGATTCAAGGGGAGACATGCCCCCCATCCTTGGCTCCTTTGTGTATAGTGAGATTTTTTATGCTAAATTGGTTTTGAAGGTTTACTTATTATGCATTGCAAAAAACTATTGTATGGTTTCTAGCTCCATCCTGGTGGGAGGAAAGAGTATGGGCACTGACATCATAGGTCTGTTGATTAGGGATGCATTTGGATGCTGCCCAGACGCGCCCCGCCAAACTAAGTGGACAACCAAACTTCGACGATGAAAACTCCCGTGCCTCGATAACATCTGCGCATCAGCAACTTGTAAAGTGTCCTGCCAAACCGTGGCAGTAATCCAAATGTTGCTGCTGCCAAGTGCCAATGATCAACACGCAAATATATATTGGCTTGGCTCCCGTTGTCTTGATCCAAACGTGCCCCTATATACGGTGTGCCACAATGGGTTAGATCCAAGAAAGAGATGGCTCGTGACTACTTAGAAGAGATAAGACGAGGACGCAGAACTGGGAACCACGAAGAAATAAACTAGCTATCTATACAGTTTAGTAAAGACAAATATGAACATACATATTAATTTATAGCTGCCTGTATTAGTGACACAGCTTTTGTTGTACTCCCTCCATTCCAGAAAAATACAATTTTAGCACAATGTCGTGTTTTAGTATATTATGTATATAATATTAAATGAATATCATTAGATTAATTAAAAATTTATTTTTGTAATAAATTTATTTAAAACCATAAATATGAATATGATTCACTTAGGCTATGTACAACGCGAGCGCTTAGTTAGGCACTTATCAGCAGTTGTGGTACTTTTTGCCACCATCAAATTTTGGACGGGTGCCTTGCGCAGGCGTCGTTGCCAACACAAGCGGCCAGCGCTAGAAGATATCTAGCAGAAATTAACGGTCTAAGCAAGCAAACTAGAAATATTGGAGTAAAAAGTTAGCGCCTCCCGCTATAGGTTAAGACTCTTATGGTAATCTTTGTCCTTAAGAGTCTACTTAAGCATCTACGGGTTGGTTGTACGTGCCTTAGAAATTTTGTCAAACATAAATTATTTTAACTGCACGCACTGAGCTCGCTCTAACGTCCGCGGTTGGACGAGGGGGAAGAATGCCATTTTTGACCTTTCGAGGCGTGAAGAAAAGATGCGGTTGCGATATACGGGCCGCAAACGAGCTTGGCAATAACAACAGACGGCAGCCCAGACCCGCTGCATGTTTCAACTACGAGAGCTATGGGCCGAGGCCTCTATCATCTGCGGCACGGCACGGCCCAACAGTCCCAACCAGCCCAAGCGAAGTTTCCACGTACCTCGCCTGAATAAACATCACGTGGCTAAACTGGGGGCAGGTGCCGCGAAGGCGCGACGCCACAGGCACGGGCAAGGCACGCCGAGCACTTGCAACTGTCTCCGTCGTCGTTCTCGGACGGACACGAAGACGGTGAGATCGAGCTCGACGCGCGACGTCGACGCCCTCCCGTCCTGACGCAAGTTGGGGATGATGACCCATGGTGCTCGATCTCTCGAGTCTTGGCTGGAGCGATGCAGCATGCAGGCGCAGCTGCTGCGGACCTGCGGTGCACCGAGGAAAATTCTCGATCGGCCGCTAGCTTGGAGCACGTCCTTGCCCTGTTGGTCGTCGATGGCCGGTGGGCTCCGCCGGGCGAGCGACCGCTGCGTCGATGGTCTGAGCCGTCTGTCAAGTGGCCAGTAGTCAGCGTGACCAATGATAGGGATAGCCGCCGAAGGAATATATGCGTGGCTTTGTCAAGAGATGCCGCCGGTATCTGTCTCGTACATTACGCTCTTGTTTCGTCTGTCTCTCGTGTGGCGCTAGCTCCTGCGTACCGATCGAGACCTCTCTGAGAAAATAGCCCCATACTTCAGTCACGTCGAGCAATCTGCCGTCGTAGACGCTGTGGCCTGTGGGTCTCTCCTGCCTCGTAGTCTCGTATACGAAGCCGGCTAGCCATTTAGGGGGTGTTTAGTTCCTCCATTCTCCAAAATTTTGTATAACACATGCTTTCCAATGCACTTTTTCTCTCTGTGCACGCAGACCGAGGCGGCCTCATTCTGCAGAACGGCCGGAACTAAACACGGCCTTACCGTGCCTCGGCAAATAGTAATGGAACGAAGAGGATTGCATTTGGAGAGCAACCGTCGAGTTGGATTTGGAAAGGCCAGTTGCATACATATTTGTCGCCTTGGCCATGAGAGTATGCTCCTCGCTCCGTTTCAAATTACAATTCGTTTGATTTTTTGACCTCAAATTTGACCGTTCGTCTTATTAATTTTTTTATAAATATAGTCAAATTTAAGTTATTTTTGTAGAACTTTTATTAATAAAGCAAGCCACAGCAAAGATGTCTTGCACAATTTTTTGAATAAAACGAGCGGTCAAACTTAGTGTCAAAAAGTCAAATAAATTGTAATTTAAATCGGATGGAGTATTTTTCTATTCACACACTATACAAAAACGGTTTATTTAGGTACTGCAAAGCAATTGGAGCCCAAAGATAATTAGGAAGAAGTCCACACCCTATAATTGCGGTTCCATTCAGCACATGCACCCCAACCCAAATTGCCATGAGAGACCTGTTCAATGCGCCACAAGTTGAGCTAATCAAACCACGCTCGCCACTTTTCTTCGCCCTCTACGGCCCCGATCCGTGCACAGAGCCGTTTTATTCAACCCTGTCCAATCATGCAGCGAACCTAATCCATAATTTCCATCTCTAGCAATTGACTGACCATCAGCTGCTCCGCTCCATTTCTTGGACTCGTCCACATCTCCATGACCCAGCTCGGAGAGTCCCGTGGACCGGTCAAAAGATTCGCCACCCGCCGCGCGCGGTTCATCTTCAGATCAAAAAGCTTTCCCCAAAGGAATCCCAATCTAGACAGGGACAGCACGTGGACGAACTGGTGCTCTCTCTAGCTCGTCGCGTCACCATGTCTCCTATAAATCCCGCTGCTTCTCGCTCGTTTTCCCGCAGCCGACGACCGCCGAGCCCAAGAAGAAGACGCGATCCAACAACCAGCCGCAGTGGTTGCAGGCTTGTAGCTGGCTCCCTCAGTTCTCCACAGCGCCGAGAGCGAGCGATCTCGATCGTTGGACGGGACGGCACCGCACCTCGATCCAGCCATGGTGTGGAAGAGGAAGAGCGGCAGCGCCCCCGGGTCGCCCGGGCGCGGGGCCGGCGCCGGCGATGAGGAGAAGGTGCCGAGGGGCCACGTCCCCATTGTCGCCGGCGGCGGCGGCGGCGGCGGGGACGGAGACGACGGCGAGCGCGTGCTGGTGCCGGTGCGGCTGCTCAGCGACCCGTGCATCGCGGAGCTGCTCGACATGGCGGCGCAGCGGTACGGGTACGGCCAGCCGGGCGTGCTGCGGGTGCCCTGCGACGCCGGGCGGTTCCGACGGGTCCTCGACGGCGCCATGCACAGATGCGGGATCAGCTCATCGGCCTGAAAGAGACCAGAGAGCAGCCCGAGAGCGCTGAGAGGAGGAGGAAGACACGCCCCCCGCGCGGCGGCGACATTGCTTCTACTCTTCTGCCTTAGATGATTAGCTCAGTTTGTTCTTTGGTAGATCGACCAAATTCGTTGAAAAATGCAAAATTATAAATGTGATGGCATCACGGCGGTTTTTACCTTTTTTTTTTATCAAAGGTTCACGCTGGGCCGGAAGAAACAGTTCCAGCCGTGCGGAAAAACAACACCACAAACATGACGTGGATTTTCAAATGACGAACGTGATACCGTGATTTTTTTAGAAGAAGGAAGTTTACTAATGACGATTCTTTGTTTATATTTTTCGTTGTTGAATAAAAAGTGCAACTTGTGTCTACTTCTTGTTCTAACTTCTACTTCGGTCTCTGTCGGTTGGGCGACATCATCCTTTGATTTCATTAGTGCACAAACACACAATTTAGCTGTGCTAAACACACACACACACACACACAATACAACCCAACTATCTTTTTAAATTTTTACACTAACGGCTATATCCAAACAACCACTACACAGGGTAAGAGGTAATATGATAATCCTTCCACAATGAGTCAGGATTCACATTAACACATGATGGCACTGTGGGGTGCTAGTAATAGGTAGTTGAGGCATAGCAAAGGGATAACCCCTCTCACACCATCCAAAAAAGTGTGATGTTTCCTCATTAGACCGGTCTCGATGGATGGTCAAATTACACAGTTACCAATATTGTAAACTAGATAACTGTGTCTGTTAGGTTTCATGAGGTTGAAACTCCACTCTTGTCTCTCTTTGTCAAGTCAGCGAAAGTAATGATGTGTCGTTAATTTTAATGCCCATGAAACTCTTCATGAAATCCCACTGAGTATGGTCTTATCCCATCGCGCGCCATTGATTCAATCGATGTCTTATCCGAGATTGGTAAATTCATTTGTGTTATGTACTCCCTACGTGTCAAAATATTTATCGCTATTGACTTTTATCGTGACTTTGACCATTCATTTTGTTCAAAATATTGTGTATATATCATATATTTTATTTGTGATTTGTTTTATTATTATATGTATTTTAAAGGTGACGTATCTTTTGATATTTGTACAAAACATTCGCCGCGTCACCACTCACCACATGCTCCCGTGTCTTCTTCCATTGTCTCCTCGCCGCATCTTTGTCTCCCCTTGCCGAAACGGTGCCACCCCGATGGGCACGTTGGCTATGAGACCTGGACTGGGGAGCGACGGGCACCGCATCCACCACATCGGGCGCTGGTGCAGAGACATTGCACCGCCACCACATGGAGCAGCAGGCAACGAGCAGTACCGTGGCACTCCCTTCGTTCCAAAATTTAATTCTTGTTTTTCAAGAAGTCAATATATGTCAACTTTGACCAAATATATATATAAAAATTAAAAATAATTTATAATACCAAATAATAGATAGATAGATCTATTATAAAATATATTTTTATAGTATGAATATTTGCAGTAATAAAAGTTAATAATATTTTCTACAAACACAGTCAAATATTATATTATTAAGTTGACTCGGCCCAAACCTAAAATTGTAATTTTTCTAGAATGGAGAGAGCTAGTTTTTGCTGCATGCGGCGGTTGCGGCGGTTTGCGGATAGTTTGCAGGCGGACCTGCCTGCTTGCATCTTATGTTCATGGATATTATTTTTCTTCTATGCTTCGCAAGCATAGAAGGAACATTTTCAAAGGAGTTCACCATCATGCATGGTCATCGGTATCCACCGTAGGGAAAACATATAATATTTACCAAATATCTATTTCTACATTAGTTTCCTATAACACTACATCTTGTTTTATATAGGCAAGTAGGGAAATACGAGGGGGATTAAGTGAAAAATATATGAGAGCGATTAAGTTCGAAAAAAACCCAAGAGCTAGCGTTTAGTTAAAGAAAACGAATGAAAGCGATCCTACTCCTACCGTTCTTTTTTTAGAGGAGTCCTCCTATCAGTCCTCCTATCTTCTGAAAGAGTGAAGTCAATCCACGTCGGCAAGTTTGGCTGTGGCCGCCCGCTACGAAATGGGTACGCGTGGGTTAGCAGCTAGCTGAGCTGAGTAGCTCCCTGGCTCCTCCCTCCATCGCTTTTGGACCTGTCCTGTAGCAATTGGAGTTGAACAGTATGGACGGGCACGGGAAGGACGGCGTACAGGTACGACCCGTGCGTGGCGCGGTCTGTGACTGAGGCTTTGTTTAGTTGTCGAATCGTAAAAATGAGACGTCGGAAGAAGTATTCGGATATTAATAATAAAACTAATTATAAAAATTGAATTTCAAATCTGTTAAACCTAATTAATTCGTCATTAAAGATTGTTTACTGTAACACAACGTTGCCTAATCATGACCTAATTATACTGAATAGATTCGTTTCACGAATTTATCTAGAGGTTATTGAATAGATTTTGTCACTAATTCATATTTAATATCTCTAATTAGTGTTCAAACATTCGATGTGACCGATGAATAATGATAAGTTGACAGAAAACTTGCCCATCTAAACAAGCGCCGAGTGACCGGAGGAGCCCATACAACCAGGGAAAAACTTGCCAAGTTGTGATTCTTCGACAGCCGGTGGGCCCGGCACTGCCCTCAGGCGTGCGCGCTTCAGCTTCCGATCGTCACGTCAACACATTTGTCGGTGAATGAACGAGACTATGCGACCAGCTCAAGGTCAAAGTGATAGTTATGTCAAGACCTTCCTTCCGCGTTCTGAAATATATAGCCTATTTTGATCTATTTTAAGTTTATTTTTGCAGAAGATCAGTACCTATGACGATCACACACGTATGCACACTCTCTTCTATGTATATATACATTTTTTTTATATTGGACTCAACCTATGAAACATGAACATATAATATATCAAATAAATAAGTTTCCAAAATATATTTCATAGCGGATCCAATTATAGTCACTTGATATTAATAATAAATATTATTGTTTTGTTATATAAGTTATTTGGCCAAACTTTAAATTGTTTGACTTAGAAAAATCAAAGTGTCTTATATTTTAGAATGGAGGGAGTATATCTATGGCCCCTATAGGAATATATACGTGGTTTTCCGGTTCCAGACATTTATATTATTGGGTCTAATGAATATAGGCGTTATATTGGCCATTTCCTTGCGAGCCATTTCAAGCTTGTGCCTTTTTCCCCCCTTCAATCTTGCGCTTGTTTTTTATATAAAAACCTGTATATATATTTTTTCTTTGATGAAATTCAAACAAACCTAAAGGGTTGATGTAGTTCGTCTAAAAAAAATAAATTACATTGTCAAGATTACTAGAGTTCACCCAATTGATGATATTGTTATTATTTTTAAGAATTTTCTAGGATGCTCTATTTTTCTAGCAGTTGGATGGGAGTTTCCAATTGATAACGGCAAGACTCCTATCACGTTTTAGTGTGGTTGTGTTCCAAACTAGCCTAAACAATCTTTCTTGCAAAAAGGAGGATTAAAAAAAACAGGTTAACCTTTGGATGAGCTAACCAAGCACTTTGTATGGACCAAAGAAATTGACCCAAATTAACCTTTCCCTAAAGCTTCTGTTTTGCTGGTATAAACCAACTCACAAAAGTCGGTCGGATAACCAGTGACTTTTTGAAACGAAGCACACGTTCCTTCCGTGCAGCACGCGTTAAAATTTAGAAATTCCATCATCGGCATGCTTCAGAGACCTCCCGGGTCACATGACCAAAACTGTAGAAATTCGAAGTCCATCTGGCACGATCACGGACAATGCACAGTTGCACACTTCTTATGAATTGTTGTGTGCTGTGTATGTAAACCAAAAAAATGCCAGGCCTCTCGCCGGATAGTTCACCGGCACGTTTTTGATCCAGACACGCCGAGTTATATATCTTCGACCGTGCGCTCAATTTTCTCTCCTGGAAGAATATATTCAGTGGCTGGAATAATTCAGGCATCCGTCACAGAGGATTGTGCCGGGAAGGTGCGAGGCATCCCGGCTCGTCCCTGTTGCTCAAACCACAGTTCCAGCAAGCCAAAAGCGTCCGGTAATCTGAACAGCGACCGCACGTGTGGACGGACGCGAGCTCCTCCCATCTCTCGCGTCGTGTCACGCTTTGAGCGCCTCCCCTATAAATTCCGCCACTTCTCGCCGGAACCCTCCGCAGCTGAGACGACCGATCGAGCTAGCGAGCCCACGAACAGATCGCCTTGAACCACTCGAAGCTAGCTCTCTGTGCAGCGCCATGGTGTGGAAGAGGAAGGGCGGCGGCGGCGAGACACCTACCCGGGGGGCCGCCGCCGACGAGGAGGAGAAGGTCCCGAGAGGGCACGTTCCCATGGTCGCCGGCGGCGGGGAGGGGGACGCCGGCGAGCGCTTGCTGGTGCCGGTGCGGCTGCTCAGCGACCCTCGCATCGCGGAGCTGCTGGACATGGCGGCGCAGCTTTACGGGTACGGCCAGCCGGGCGTGCTCCGGGTGCCCTGTGACGCGGGGCACTTCCGCCGGGTCCTCCACGCCGCCATGCAAAGATGCGGGATCAGCTGAGCCTGAAGCACGCCGGCGAAGCCGCCCGTGAGGGGTGGGCGACAACGCTCTGGCCTTCTTGCGGCGATCTAGCTCTAGCTGTACATCAAGTTCATTTTATCTGTGCACAGATAAATGATTAGTTTGCCATTTGTTAGGTCGAACAAATTCTTTTGATGGATATATGATGATGGTAGATGGATATAATTTATTTCTTTTTGAAGGGTCACGCTTATTTTCACATGTTGATATGCCATTTTATTTTCATCTGTTGTTTTTTAATGCTAGGTAGAACACGCTCGCGAATTGGGACAATACTATCAAATAAACGAGTTCAAACTTCAAACCGAACTTTTTCGAATTTCGAAGTGGCAATGGACGCGCATATCACTAAGCAATAACAGTTGCTGTTACCAGTCCATTTTGCGATAAGAAATCAGGTCGTTTTCATGGTGTTCTGTTATCTGTTACTGAAAATCTCTCCATCGTTCACTTATTTTCAAGATATTTGTCTCTACATCTCTACAACTAAAAAAGAAAGAAATGTATTAGTGCGTCTTTCCTTCGTCCGCGACTTCGTCCGCGCGGCCGCGAGCATGCGTTGTCCGTCGGATTGTTTCCCCATACCTCGTCCATCCGATCAGTCATCCTCACCCATCGCCCCCGTCGCCCCTCGCCCATCGCGCTCGCAGTCGCCATCGTCCCCCGCCCCCGGTCTCGCCTTCAGGGCGCCGTCGACCAGCTTAGGGCATCGCCAAGGAGCCAACCCCGTTGGCCTTGCCTGTGACCCTATTTCGTGACTCCTGTCGCCGAAGCGCCGCCCTCCGCCGGTCACCGCCCGCTGTGATCCATCCCGTCCGCCCTCAAACGAGCGTCGACCCACGATCCATCCACGCTCCCCTCCACCGCGTGCTGCTGCATGGCCGCAGCTGCCATGGCCATCTCCAGTTGCTGCGCCACCGCTTGCAGGGACATCGTCGTGCCCGGCCCTCGGATGCAACCCCGCCTCCTCAACATCGACGACTCCGTGCAATAATAGGCTCTGCAGCTTTTCTTTCTCTTGTTGCCATGTCCCTCTCAAAACCGCCGCCGCCGCTCTGCAGCTCCTCCGATCTCATCGTCACATCCCTGCGCCTCCTCCGCATCCTCGACGGGGCGCGCTGAACCTGCGCCTCTTGGCCACCTCCCATCTGTCCTCTGAGCTGCTGGGTTTGACGGCCGCCCGTATTTCTTCCCCTGCGCCAACGCACGACACATGAGCTTCTCCTCCTCTGATGTGGCAGCCCAGTAGGTCAAAGGGATTTGGACCCTCTGCGTGCAGGGCCCGACCTTGAGGTAAGTCAGAATAAGAAATTTACACCCTTGCTGACACAGGAAACCATTGACTCACTGGAACTGCATGGCCCGATCTGCTGAATATATATGGTAATGGTAAATTTAGTATACGATGTACCTGTTTACTTGCATATTTCCCATGATCTTTGATGTGCCATAGTGCACAAACGCTTTGTGATTCGTGCCTGGCCAAAGTTTGTTCTTGAATATTTGACAGATTTCACATTCTTGCAGGTCGACGGAGCTGTGACGCTACTTCTGTTGCTCGTTACCATCCAGTCATGGAACAAAAAGATAACCATATGATCCAATGGACAAACCTGATGTCGACAAGTAAGATCAGCCACATTTGTCTATGTGCCATTGTTTTTGCAGAGGTGTTTTCAAACCCATGTTTCAACGGAGAATATGTGCTGCAGCTATTAACTTTAGCCTTTATCTTTGCTCTTCCTGATACCTGATAGGCCTGACATGAGAAGAATGGGTGATTTGTGGCTGGGGGGGAGGCAATCGAAATAATCTTTCATACCCGCAAAAAAAAAATCTTTCACAAAGGGTCATAACCAGGATTCTAGGATAACAACATTTTCATATTTTTTTGAATTTGTCCCATGAAGAGCACCCAAATTATGATTCATGAATTTTTTAAGTGGTACCTCTGCCTTTTATTTAAAATTCTTTCTCTAATTTAGTAGTACAATTTATGCATGATGTTTAATATGTTCATCAAGCTCATTTGTTGTCACAGGAAGGAGAAGAAGAAGAGTTCGTGGATGGAACTTGACGAAGATTATATTTGAAAGTAGTGGCCGGACGTGGCCATGGACCTCGACGGCGCGGCGTAGCTATTGGCCATGCCTGCATGCCATAGCCCATAGACATTTGTTAAGCTATGAGGAAACAATGAGGATATGATACATACTACATACTGGTCCAAAGTAGTTCATGTGTCCAGATGGGTAGCTGAGGTAACTGCTAATTTCATCATGCTCATATGTCATATCGAGAATTCAGAGTGTTAGAATAATGTATTGCATGCGGGTGTGAAAATTTCAATTGATGGTTCTGTTGTCCTTCCTAACATGCTATATGAAATTGTTGTCTCAAATCCGCCAACAGAGATTGCAGGCTGAAGCCAAAGAAAAGTAGTGGAATCTGACGAAGACTGAAGTGCCAACAGGGATGGAGGAAGCATTGCCATGGAACGGAGAGGAGTCAACCAGCACATGATTTACTTGTAATTTGTGATATTTTGTTCTAAACGAAGTAACGTAGTTTGGTGATTGATGTATTGATGTCCGAGGCAAATGTGTATAGAAAATTACTACCCTAAATTATTTGAAGCATTGATAATTTGTTTGAATCATATATTCAACCCATTCATATTACTTTGTATTAACTTGAATTATATAAATATACGTGGCTCCATGCATGTCCTGTCACTCACATTTAGTGGTCTTAATAAACATAATTTATTGTCATTAAAATTTTTATCATGTTTATATAATTTGTTTTACTCCCGTAGCAGCGCACGGGCATGAACCTAGTCGAGACGATATAAAGTCTTAAAAAACATCCCGTCCTCGTCCTAATGAGATTTATACGACATGGAAGAAAATAGATCCGACAGTTTAACAACATCCTAGTAAAAAAAAACTTCTTAGCTACGCACACGATATTACCACAATCAAGCCTGCGAATCTAGTTGCTGGTGAACTACACCATCCGTTTAAAATTATAGGTCGTTTTGGTTTTTCAAGTTCAAAACAAGATAACTTCAGCTTTTCTTTCAAGTGTGATAAATGCTACTCCCTCCGTGTTTAGGCTTTTCTAGATTCATTAATTATGATATGCATCTAGACATATATCTAGATGCATATCATAATTAATGAATCTAGAAAACCAAAACAAATTATAATTTGAGACGGAGGGATTTGTTTAACACTATCACCTATAAGATTTGTCATCTTTCCCTACAGTTGTTTTTAAGTGGCTAACAGTGTTAGTATCTATTAGTAATTTTTCCAAATGGCCAACAGTTTTCTAAGTGTAGTTACTAGCTTTTTCAACAGTTTTTGCAATTTGCCAACAACCTGATCCCCGACAACATCATTGCCTACAATTTTTTTATTAGGTAACCGGATATACTAAAACTGTTGGCTACTAAGATAACCACGTATACTGTATTTTAGGATTCTTTGCCAATAGATTAACTAGTTGCGGATGGTGCTGATTTCAATGATGCCGCTGCTTTTTCCTGTAGATATATATTTTTTATTTTTATTGGACGTCATTTCTTCGATGCGGAGATACGAATTTCTTCGGTGCCATCCGTGTATATTGACTGCTGGTCTCCGGCTGCTACCATGGTGATGGTATTAGAGACTTTTGAATCACAAAAACTTCTTCAGCTGGTCTTCTAATTTGATTCTATCTATCTCCATCAGAGACCGTAATGTAGTTCCTAGTCTTGCACATTGAGAAGTCCCGCCTTACCCACGTGCTACTAATATCAGCAGCAACAGACAAATACTATCTTATATTTTTTAGCTTCAAGCAACAAACGTCTTGGACGTCACTCATCTCATAACGTCCCGGACGGCCTGGTGCACTCTTGACCGGGGGCAGACAACTCTGAATTTCTTTCCCCGTTCTGATTCGTCAACAGCCCACGGGGCCACGGACGTCACGTCATCATTGCTCTGAACTCATTAAAAAATACTATAAAAATAAACCACTAATTGATGTTTAATCCACATCTATTTTATTAAAAACAATCTGAAGTAAAACCTAAATTCACATTTAAATAACACGCAAGTGTCATTATTAAAAATACTTAAAAGTACATGCATTTATGATTCAGAATTAGCTATTTGTGCTATTATTAAGATAGAAATCATTTTTTAATATATACATGTATCACCATATAGACCATGAATACATGTATGCATGATGCAATATAATACTAACATTCATGTTAAATGCATAGCGCAAACCAGGGCTTCAATTAAACACTTACTAAACACATACTCCATGCAAAGTAAAATAAATAAATAAATATAGCCGGAACAGTGTATAGAGTAGTTACTAACTAAAATCTATCACAAACAAATAAAGGTAAATATGCATCTATATTAATATTATCTATATGCATCTATATGTCTAGTGATACTTTTTGTTTTTTATAATAACAGATGAAGCTAATCTCTAGTTGCATGTATTGGGTTCCTTTTCGGGTTATTTTCTCATAGTGGTACAAGTAGCCAATTTAGAAGCAAAGCGATACAGGTATTTCTGGCTAGTATTTTTAACTGCAAACGTAGGCAACTCAAGGAACATGTTGCATTTACCAAGGCTAACCTTCGGGTAAGCAAACCAAGAACTTTGTATAGACCAAGGAAATTGACCCAAATGAACTTTTGTCGAAAGCATCAGTTATGCTGGTATAACCGACTTTCAAAAGTCCCCCAGATAACATTGAATATATATTAAAACTAACACGTTCCTTCCATTCCATGCATCACGCGCGTAAGCATAATGTTTAAATTGCCATGTCATTAGGTCATCTCATCGAGTCATGCACTGTGCTTCAAAAATCTCTAGAAATTCCATAGCTCCATAGCGCCATCACGGGAAATGCACGCTTCTTGCAACTTCTCATGGGGCGTGTCGTGTGCGTGTAACCAAAAAAATGCCACGCCTCCAGGTCGCAAGTTGAAGTTCCTGGTCCTAATTCCCCAGCACGTTTTTGATACAGACACGCCGAGTTATATCTTCGATCGTGTATGCAATTTTCTCTCCTGGAAGAATATATTCAGTGATCAGTGGCTAGATTTTTTTTCCACGAACAGTGCCTAGAATTTGGGCATCGGTCTCAGAGGATTATGCCGGGAAGGTGCGATGCATCTCGCATCTCGGTGTCGCGGCTCGTCCCAGTTGCACAAACCGTAGTCTTCCAGTTCCAGCCCGCCAAAAGAGTCCAATCTGCCGGACAGCGACTGCACGTGTGGACGGACGCGAGCTCCTCCGATCTCGCTCGTCGTGTCACGCTTTGGCCCCCTACAAAGCCACCTCTCGCTCCAATTCTCAGCAGCTGAGGACGACCGAGCTAGCGGCGGCGGCGACCGGCGAGCCCATGAACAGATCACCTTGAACCACTCGAAGCTCTCTGTGCGGCGCCTGACACCAGCCGGACGCTGCGCCATGGTGTGGAAGAGGAAGGGCGGCGGCGGCGGCGAGTCGCCTGCCCGAGGGCCCGGCGCCGAAGAGGAGAAGGTCCCCAGGGGGCACGTTCCCATGGTCGCCGGCGGCGGGGAGGGGGACGGCGAGCGCTTGCTGGTGCCGCTGCGGCTGCTCAGCGACCCTTGCATCGCGGAGCTGCTGGACATGGCCGCGCAGCTGTATGGGTACGGCCAGCCGGGCGTGCTGCGGGTGCCCTGCGACGCGGGACACTTCCGCCGGGTCCTCGACGGCGCCATGAACAGATGCGGCACCAGCTCAGCCTGAGCAGCGCCTCCTCCCCCTCCCCCTGCAGAGGCCTAGCTCAGCTGTACATCCAGTTCATTTTATCTGTACACAGAGATAGATGATTAGTTTGTGCTTTGTTAGATCGATCAAAATTCTTTGATGTATATACGATCATGGCAGACGGGTATAAATTTGTTTTGAAGGCTCACGCTTATTTTTCATATGTTGAGAGGCCACTTTATTTTTGTCTGTTATTTTTGAAACTTAGAACACACGTGTCGAGTATCATCAAACAAACAAGTCCAAACTAAACGTTCTGATTTGCTGATTCGAATTTCAGAGTGGCAATGCGCATGTCAGTGAGCAATAGCAGTTCTTGTTATCAGTCACAGTGAATTGTATGAACTCTCTGCATCCTACCTACTGCATTTCTCTCTGTTTGTTCATCACCGCTTCCTGATCTTGCTGCAGTACTCGGATTTGTTGGGGTACATTTTACCGATAAGAAATCAGGTCGTTTTCGGAGCTTTCTGTTATCTGTAACTGAAAGGCTCTCTGTCGTGCACCTGTGAGTAGGAAGCCTATACTTTTAGAACTCTCCCTCTTTTTCAGAAACAAAGATAGCATATCAGTTTTGCTTCCAAACGTGATAGGTCCCTACTTCAGAATCTTTTGCCGAAGCATTAACCAAATAGTAACTTATTGTGGATGGTGGCTGGTCTTTATAATGTTGCTTGTTTCCTGTAAATTCTTTTTTTTACCACTCCGTATTTCAATTGGGCCTCAGCTCACTTCGATGCTGGGATATGAATTTCTACGGTGCCTTCAGTGGCTGTTGACTGCTGGTCTCCGGCTGCTGCCATGGCCACGTGCTACTTATATTAGCAGTAACAGACAGATGTGTCTCTCTTTCTAGCTTAAACAACAAACATCTTTCAGGAAAATTCAGAGCTCCCCATGTGGTATTACCTATCAATCCGTAGAACCGTCAAAAGAAAATTTCAAGAAAGAAATTTAGAGCTCGGCCTTGAAGAAAAATTCCGTATATCTGTTACTTCATCATCGCTCCCCTTGCGGTATCCGTAGAACCGTCAAAAGCAAAATTCAAGAAAGAAATTTAGAGCTCAGCCTTGAAGAAAAATTCCCTTAGTTTTCTGAAGCATTGCACTCACTTCAAACTTTTTTTTTATATTCGCGGACAGTTAAGAAGATTTATTATACCCCAGTATACAATTCAACGAAGTAGGATACATTGCTAAGGAGCAAATTCATGCATACCATCTTCCATCGCAAACATCACTTGAGTTGGTGTATCAGTAGCGCATACATGGGTTCCTCAATTATTATTTTTATGCAATCTTGCAGCAAGCTTCTCTTTTTTGTTTATTGACCTAGCTAAGTTTCGTCTTGAATTGATATTAACGGGCATATGCTTGGGCATCCTGTTTCAGTTCCTAGCTCGGTCGCTGGATGCCGCCATATGACTTGGCCGTTGACAGACCAGTGCCTCCAGAAACCGAAATCACATGTCCAACGTCTAATATTGATACAGAACACGTGGTTTTATCTACACAACCTCAAACGTTTGGTAGCGAGAGATCACCTGGGCCTAACCAAATTCGCAGTCCGAAACCCTCGCAAGCACAAGCACCGGAATCAGCCAATCACCCAAACACAGTCGTCCCTGATCACTGTATTTCTAGGATGATGGCGGGGGTTGCCGTGATTCCCGTCCTTAACATAACCCTAATCATGTGTGTGGTGTGTCTTCCTCATCATCGTAGCAAAGTCTTAATATCTCATTATAGTGGCAAGGTCAACTACTGATATGTGCTATACTAAGCAAAAAAAAAAGAGGAAAAAAATGAAGCGTTTTTCAAGTCAATGGACTTTTCCACAATTCCACCCAAGATGGTAGTCCCTTGGAAAATGATTAGCCACAAGAGGAATGTTTCGCAACCTTGGGCCAGTGGCAACCGCCAGCCAGCCATCAACATCGCAGCCTGCCGTTCTTCGGCCTCCCTTTCTGACCGAGTAGCTGAGCCGCATCTTCTTCGACAAGTTGTAGCCTCTCTTTCAGTTTCAGATCGTTCTTCAACTGTGCAGCCTGGTTCTTCCACCGGCCGCGGTGTTACTTTGCGCGGGAAACTGAACACCAAGTCCCTAGATGCAGACAAATTGGGCTCTTTGAAGTTGGAACACGATGCTTGTGCCGACATGAATTAACCTGGGCCTTTTGTCGAATGGCTTTACCTTAGGTAGGCTTCAAGTCCAAGATAACATGAAACACATGCTTGAACATTTTCCATGTAGCCCAACAACGTGCCACGATCGAATGGCTGTTACTGATGCAAACAGCAGCGAGGATGGAGATTTGCCGGACACAGAAGAGAACAGGCCACGAATGGGAGAATGGCTTCCAGGTCGCATCGTGGGCTACACAGGGCCGGCTCTTGGGCCAGGCAACCGAGGCGACGGCCGGGGGCCCATGGGAGAGGGGGCCCAAGATCATTTACAGCCCAAGAGCAGAACTGCAGAAGTCACGTATAGGCAGTACAGGAGCTCCGATCGGCCTCTGTGCCGCCGCCGAACAGAAGAACTCACGACTCACGAGCTCGGCAACTAAGGCTTCCCGCAGTTTGGGTTGCAACTTTACTGTAGCAATTCTAAATCTAAGATTAGGAGGACTAAACACGATCCCTTTTATGAATAGTGAAGTTGGATGAATAGTGAAGTTTGTTGTGGAACTAAGGCCATCCCCAACCCTCCACCTCAGCTGGTTTCTATGGCATTAAATAGGTTGCCATGTAAGCAAAATGATGAAGTGGCACATCAGTTAATGAAGAGGAGTCTGTTCGTTTGGCTTATCAGCCACCAGCCAGCAGTATTTTTCTCTCATAACAAATCAGCACCAGCCACCAGCCATCAGCTAGCCAGCAGTATTTTTCTCTCACAACAAATCAGCACCAGCCACCAGCCACCAGCCACCAGCCACCAGCCACCAGTCGGTGTCTCATGCACGACACCGTTTCGACGCGATTTCCAACTCGCGAAGACACCGCTAGACACGCGCTGGAGCAAGCGTCGTTTCTTCCCCCACGCTTTTGGCGGGCCCCACACCCAGATGCTCGCCCGACGGCCACCGTGTTGCTGCGTTCGGCCTTCCGGTCGCTCCGCTGCAGTCCATCCCCATGCCCTGCCGCCACCGGCCTCTTCGCTGCCCTTCCGCCGTGCATGGCCGTCCGGCGTCGTCCCCACTAGTGCCCTCCATCTGGCCACTGCTGCTCGTGGCCTCCCTGCTGTGCTAGCCGCCCCTGCGGCCGCTCGGCGACGTCCCCATCTGCGACGAGGCTGAGCATGGCTCTATCTCGCGTCGCCGCCTGCGGCAAGGAAGACAGGATCCTAGCGGCAAGGCAGGCGAGATCCTCGCTATCGTTCGCGGCGAGGCCGAGCTGCCCCCACACGTCCGCGGCGAGGTTGACACCGACGATTCCCGGCCTTCGTCGCCCACACGAACCTCGCAATCTCGCACGCAAGAGTACTCGTCCGAACTTCCCTCTCCATCCGAACTGCTGACCATGTGTTCTCCCGTAAAAAATCTGAAGGCACCCAGGTGCTTGTTTTCTCGATGCAGAGAAATAGGATCATGAATTGAGCTAGTGTCGTTTTTTTTTCCACGGGAGAGGAGCAGGTGCTCGTGCTGCTATTCCATTCACGAGAGGAAGAAGGGATGAGAGGAGGCAAAAATCAGAGGAAGGTGAGAGATGGGAGAGAGGTAAGAATTTATTAGGGTCCACCATCAAGAAACCATGGGTTGGAGCAGGTAGTTTCTATAGAAGGTGTCTTGATGATATGGCAGTATAGACACTACTCATAGACACCATGGGTTGGAGATGGCCTAAACAAGGCCTAAAACAGCGTCATCGAATCATTTCGACTTTTTGACTCGAGGGCAGCGGCGCGGTGCGACGCGACGACGCGAGGACTCCAGAGGCCACCGCGTGACGCCGGACTGCCGGAGTGCCGCGGCGCCGGACGCGTGACGCCCATAGGCCCGTTCCTCGTCCGGTCTCCAGAAGTCTAGGTACAGCTAAGCCTCTAGCGACGATCACTCAATCGGTAGATGGTAAATTGTCTATTTACAGTATGTTTTTTTAATGCTATTTTTTATTTTGTCGATCTTTTAGGGCCGTGTTTAGTTTTTTTGGCAAAAATTTTGCCACAGAGAATCTCGTATGCATGGAGTCCTAAATGAAGTCTATTTACAAAACATTTTCACAGATGAGTGTAACTTTGCGCGACGAATCTAATGAGCCTAATTAATCCATGATTTGCTACAGTATTGCTACAGTAATCATCCTCTAATCATGCGGTCAAATACCTCATTAGATTCGTCTCGCGAATTAGCCCGGGGTTGTGGAGGTACTTTTGTAAACTGACTTTATTTAATACCCTAATTAGCAGTCAAAGTTGCATTTATTACAGGCAAAATTTTTGCCGCCCCTAACCAAACACGCCCTAGATTGTACTATTGACAATGTTCTTTAAGAATTAAATATATATTATTAGTATTGTTGTATGCTTTCATCGTATTATAAATAAAAAATATTTAATGTAAAAGGCCTATAATTTATAATTTATAGAGTCCTTAAAATTATAGAGCCGGCCCTGGGCTACATCAACTACATGCGTCGCGTTGTGGTTCGTGTGGTGGGCCGCTGCGGTGGTCCAATCCCCCGCGCCTGTCGAGACTATCCTCGTCGTGTTGGGCCACTTTCGAAACGGCCCGCACACAATGTCATTCTCCCACAGGGTGCCCGGTTACGTATTTTGGGCTGGCCTTTCGCTAGGCGCCTGGGCCCGCGCGCTAACGCCGGACGAGACAAATCGGCCGCGGCAAGTTGGGCCGCCAACAACTCAGGAACCGGCCACAGAAACAAAGGTAAAAGCACGAGGGGACCTTTGCTCAAAANAAACACGCGGGGACCGAATCGCATGATGGAATAATAGGGGAAGAGCATCTGTGCTAGCTGGCGTAGCGGCGAACTCACGTCACGTTGCAAACTCTTGTACACGCATTCCAACGTGCTATACGCAGGTACTAGCCGACCCTATCGGCAAGGTTTGCGCCGTCGACTCGACCGGAGCTCGGCCGGGCGCAGGAAACACCCGTGCCAAATCAACCGAGCCAACTCTGAACTGTGAACACGAATGGCACCTAAAGATGGTGCAATCACGTCGGCCGCAGATGAATTGATGGTAAGCACGGGGCGTACGGCCGGGGCCCCGATCGTACCTGCAGCAGGGGCGCCCGTATACGGACGGCGTCAGCAAACGGTAATCGAGTGAGCACTGGTTCACGCGTGTAGCCTGCGGCGGCCTGCGCGCGCTGCTGCATGAGCTGCTGCGCGCAATAAACACCCCGCGCTGCGGGCCGGCGAGCACTGCACGGGCTGAATCTGAAACCGGCAGGCAGGGCAGCGAAGCAAGCCAGGGCTCGCTGATAGATCCAAGGATCATCTAGGAGCATAGATCAGTTGGGGTGAGCACTTGCTTTGTGCTTTGTGATGAACAACAATCATGGTTTGCATCTGGAATGATAGAACAGAGAGTGGAAGAGAGAGGCAGGGATGCAGACCTTCAGGTGTTCGCCGTAGATGTGTCTGAGGTTGTCGGAGGGGATGCAGTGGCCACGGTGTCGACGTAGCAGAGGCAGACGGCGGCTGTGGCCGGTGGCGCTTCCCATCGCTTCAGTGCCACCCTTTGAGATCGGATTAGGGTTTGCAGGTGAGGAACAGTAGCGGTGGTTACTGTAGCGACTAACCTCGTAACTCTAACCACTAGCCCCTCACCTCCTCTTATATGGCGCTGTGCGACGGGGACCCACCAGCCTTTTATTGGGCTGAGCGTCTCCGATCAGGACGCGAGTCAAAAGTCCAATTGGCCTTTGGGCCAACTGGTGGAGATCAACTAACACCCACATCTGTTTCCGCGACCGGAACAAGCGGCCACGGACAACCGTCGCCATCACGGCCATTATTATGGGGGTGTTTACTTCACCCCAAAATGGGTATATGTTGATCCACGTGTACAGATAAAAAAAATACATTGAGAAGCGAACGTTATATACATTGAGAAGCGAGCGTTATGTCAAATTTCTGCACAGTACGTTAAACTAAACACCCCCCCGTCTCGCGTTCACGCCGGCCGCAGCTCGGATCGGAGTTCGACGGCGAGCGCGCCGCAGGCAGGCAGGGCGGCCGCGGGGCGTCAACTCTCTGGCCGGCATTAAACGGCGGCAGGAAACGCGACGCGAGCCGAGCAGAGCAGCACTGGCCCGCCCGGGCCGCCCTCCCGCCACGCCCACATCATTGCACCCGCTGCCAAGACCGACGACGACTACGCGCTACGCGGTGCCTGCCCGCGCAATCAATACGCCCGTGGGCGGCGACGGCGACCACTCTCAAACCAGCAGCTTGCAAGATCACCGAGCAGCGAGCACGATCTCGACTGCACAGAACATGCTAGTTCGAGCTAGAGCGCCGTCGATCAATTGTGGTAGGATTGATTGCTTCTACAGGAACAGGAGTAGCAGCAGCAGCAGCAGTAGTATCACCATTCATGTCCTTATCCGGCGTCCGATCGGCCATTAATTCCCTAACAGAATCGGGGAGGGCGAGCAGAAGAAACGGAGCCGGAGCCAAAAAAGGGCGCGCCTCCGCCTCCCCTATGTACCCGAACTTGGTCCCCATGGATCACCAGGTTATATCGGATCGATCGATCGATCAACGGCGAGGCTAATCAGCTTCAGGAGGCGCAGGACGGTGACCGGTGGGCAGAGCTAGGTGCCGAGGTAGCCGACGTTGAGGTCGATCCGGGGCTTCTTGCTGGCGGCGGGCGCCGGTACCGGGGGCGCGGGCACGTGGGACTCGCACCGCGGGCACCGCGGGTCGCTCCGGGAGATGAGCACGTACAGGAAGCACCGGGGGCACGCCGCGGCCACCATCCCGCCGCCGCCGGAGGGGGAGTCGCAGCCGTCGCCCTGCTCCACGGCGCCGCCGCTGCTGTCCCCGCCGCGGCGCTTCACGGAGGACGTGGTCACGGACGACGACGACGGGGACGCGCCCGCGCCGCTGTGCTGCTGCTGGTGCTGGTGGTGCTGGTGCTTCCCGCGCTCGAACCGCTCCAGGGCCGTCTTCACCTTCTCGATCGTGCACACGCTGTGGTACGTCGCGGTGGCGCCGGCGGCGGAGGACGACGCAGCCAGCGCGGGTGCCAGCGCCGGCGTCACCGCGCAGGGCTTCGTCGCGGCCGGGCCGGCGGCGGCGGCCACCGGGAACAGGTTGAGGTCCCTCGGCGCAGCCTGGCACGCGTGCTTCGGCAGGGACAGCTTCCCGGTCTGCACGCGAGGGGACACAGGATTAGCTTAGCTGCACGTTCGCCATTGTTTCTCTGTTGGTACGAATAAAATAATTCCATAAAAACCTTAAGGTAATGCAGCTACTGATGCTAGTCTCCTTATTATATTATAAACAACTACTAATAATGATTAAAAGTGCAACATGTGCAAGTACAGAATTAATTTTTTGTATCTTCAATTCGAAGAAACAGTCTAAATTCTTCTCGTCCGGTGGAAATATTCTGCATTTGTTATCGTGCAGAATTTTAGTGGGTATTTTTTTTTCCTGATTCAGGCCGAGCAACTCTGCAACTGTTTCATGTACAATTCAGAGGGCCAGAGAGAAAGGCTCTAATCATAAGGAGACTGAAAATTGGACTAGTCGAACAAGCGGGTTGTAAAATCAAACTTGGAGTACTGTATTGGATAACAAACGTGTTAAAGGCCTTGGACTAGACTTTCACACGTTACCTCTTCGGATGGGGAAACACGAACCAAAAGAAGCGAAAAAAGAGAAGATTTTTCATTATTGGAAACCCGAATTTGTATACTTGCAGCATGCACACAAGAAACCAAGAACCGATAGCCCAAAATCAATTGAGCGAATCAAAGCTCCGCCGCAAAAAGAAACGGCCCCATCCGAAGGCGAACACGCGTATAGCACGGCAGGGAAGTAGAGAGTTTGATTTTAGAGACGGGCGGGGTGGGGGCTTACCGCGGCGTCATGCCTCGCGGCGGCGTCCCTGGCGTCGTCGGCGGCGGCGCACCCGCCGAGGAAGTCCCTGGTGACGAGCTCCGCCGCCCTGCCGCCGTTGGCTCCCCGCGCCATGAACCCCACCGCTTCGGCCGCCATCTTCTCTCTTGCTCCTTCTCTACCACCACAGCATGCAGCGGGGAGGCAAGGCCTCTGGACCGATCACGCCTTCACAGCCGCCGCACCTGCTGTTGAATCAGCACGGAGCTACTCGCAGCTCAGGCGAGCAAGGAATTGAACGGTGGAGAGGAGGAGGGGAGGAACCGAGAGCAGGGGAAGGCAAGGGAGGATGCTCTGGTTGTACTGGAGGACGGTGTGGGTGGGTGGGTGTGGCGGCGAGCGGAGCAGTGGAGGGAGGGGAGGGAATAATAAAGGGTCGGGTCGGGTCGGGTCGGGCCCGTATGGGCGGGGCATTAATGAAGGTGTTGGAAAGGCAAGGCATGAGGACAAGATGTGCAATGAATGCGAGCGGGGTAGGCCGGGGCGCGGAGGGCCGCATTGATGGCAGATGGCGCCCCCTGTGTGATGGGGACGGACCAGCCTCCGCACCACTCGCTGCTGGACCTGCTTGCTTGCTATTGCTACTCCCCCCGCCTAGTACTCCGACTCCTATGGCCCATTGGCCCATGGGGGCCGTCTCGTCTCGTCGTCCTCGCCTCGTGTACGCGTAGCGCGACGGGAGGAAGCGCGTACTACTGTATTGAACTGGTCGTACAGCGCCACAACTCGCGCATCGTCATGCATGCAGAGTCGCGGCAGTTGTGTGCGTTGCGTTGCGTGGGGATCACGCGGGACCCACGGCCCGAGATCTTCTTTGGGATCGGTAAACAATAGTAGACCGCCTGAGAATTGTTCTTGCAGTTGCACAGAGGGATGAAAAGAATTCATTGATACGAATGTAAAAACATTTTGAACAATTTTCACGCTCCATTGCACAGTTCTGTGAAAATCTAGTATGGTTCTAAAACAAAAGAGAAAGAATAAACCATTCAGACTGTATGGGGAAAAAAAAGAGAATAGAACCGCAGATAGCATTACGCCTGATGCTGCTGGTGGTTGCCAGTACTACTATGGCTGATGATAGATACGCGCTATCTTATGGCGCCACTTCATGTTCATTGATGCAGTCGGAGCGGGACTGAATGCGCGTGTGCTGCGTTCATCATGACGCCACACGAGATTTTCGTTGCGAGAATTTTCAGTCCCGGAAGTGGACGTGACCGATCCGCTCGTAAAGTCGCCACCGGTCTCTTTAAAAAATACGCACCAGCACCACCTTCTGGCTACTGTAGCCGCAGTCTGCAGGCCGTTGAACTGCGCGGCGCTGCCGCCTCCGCTTCACGAAAACCGGTCCCGAGCAAACCTAAATTTTAGGGTGCGTTTGGATCCCACTGGATTCTAGAATCCAGCTTCCAGAATCCAGATTTGGATCCAAACGACCCCAGATTCTAGCACAGTTTCTTCAATCCTATAACTAGCAGATTTTAAAATCCCATAATATGAGCAAACCTAGCTTTTGCAGATTCTAAAATCTGGTAGGGATCCAAACACCACCTTAAAAACCCACCCGGCCCACTGGTTCCAGCGTGATCGATCTATCGTCTATCGATCGAACGAACAAACAGCACGCAGACGCAGGACGCGGGCGGCCGCGGCGGGCATGCCGCACGGCGGCGAGTTCAATGAGCGAGCGCCGGGGGGCCCGCGCCCCCCACCCCCCGTCCCCCCGGGCGGCCGCCGGGAGGAGCGCAAAATGGATTCTACTCCCGGCACTCATGGCAGAAGTAATCCCGGCCCTTCATTTTGTGTTGGGAACCGTGAGATCTTGTCTTTAGTGTCTGTATTCTCATTGTATTTGTATTTTTTGTTGATGTATAGGAGAGGGAGAACAGAGAAGATTCTTCCAAAAGTCTCACCTGACAACACTGACACACCACTTGCAGGCTCATGCATGTGTTTCTCCCTCTCCCTCCTTTTCACACTGTCAGTAAGTCATAACCACTTGCATATGCTCTTCTCTCCTCTCTGTTCAAAAATTTTACCGTTGCACACTGGTCTACACTGACACATTCCACATTTTTTATATATTTTGCCCCACTGATAATATTTTATTAAATGGTTAGCAAAACCGATAATCTATGTACAAATCCTAAGTTCGTACAAGTGACCTTAACTCATATTTTGAATCGATTCACTAAGTTATGTACAAGTACTATGCATAAATGATCACTAACTCGTATTTTGAACCGATTCATTCAAAAGTATTACCGTGACTTAAGACTTTAAAACAAATTCACACTGTTGTACACAACTTGGTACATGGTTATGGTACACGCGTGTACCATTTTTTTCTGACATTACATGATAAAATCCATTATTTCTGTACCTAAAAAAATACATTAGCAAACAGGTACCACATGTACACAATGGAACCATCAATCTAATTCATTAGTAATATTTATCTAACTCATATTTTGAACTGATTCATTCAAAAGTATTACCGTGACTTAAGACTTTAAAACAAATTCACACTGTTGTACACAACTTGGTACATGGTTACGGTACACGCGTGTACCATTTTTTCTGACATTACATGATAAAATCCATTATTTCTGTACCTAAAAAAATACATTAGCAAACAGGTACCACATGTACACAATGCAACCATCAATCTAATTCATTAGTAATATTTATCTAACTAAAAGAAAATTGTTTCACAGAACATGGTCCGCATAAACACATACATGTTCAACAAAGAAATAAAACCAACCATATGTACCAGTATATGTAAAGTGGTAAGTGGAACAAAAAAAGTTGTGAAGAAAATAAAAAAACAAAGAACAAGTGATTTTACCATGCACCAGCATGCACGCACACAGCCAAAACAAAAGCAATTAGATTAGCCGAACATTAATCGATTGGAAATATAAAAATCCATTGTAAAGGAAAAATTCATCCCTCAAGAACATGTACCAATCAAAAGAATGGAAGATTAATAGATCAGAGATTAACCGAAGGATGAACATGTAAAGTTCTGTAAAGATCTAAGCTTATGCACTCCTGTTATCTATAGTTCGTTCTATGAATCACAAATCTGAACCACCATAAGATGATAAAAATACCAATTCTATCCTGCATGATATCAACATCTGTTGAACAATGTAAAACACATGAAGTGAACACATCAAACATGTACAAATCTATGCCACAAACTTGCAAACACCAGCA
>CM014278.1:53530461-53546518 GCA_004135705.1 Alloteropsis semialata
CGTCTCGCGATTTCCAGACGAGATCTATAATTAGTTTTTATTATTAGTCTACATTTAGTACTCTTAAATGGTAAGACTCTCTTGCAAAATTTTTTACCAAAATTTTTTCAAATTGAACGCCCCCTAAGTTAAACCTGACGTGCATGTGATTTGGGAGATCAGGACTGCTGTGCGGTAACAGTACAAATAAAGCCGCTACCCCACTATTGAATATTGATCGAGCAGAGCAGGAGGACAATCAAGGCTGGGGGCATGAAACTCATGACTCGCGCCAGTAGCAGAAGCAGTAGCAGCGGCTGAGGTCTGACTGTCTGAGGCGATGGAGAGAGATCTCACGGAATCCATGGCCGATCATGTCCTCCTGTCGTCCTCCGGCGGGAAGGCGGCTCTGGCGCTTTGGGGCTTTTGGCCGATGGCCGCAGACGATCCAACCCATTTCTCTGCGAGTTTTCTTTGCAAGCATGGAGCGTGCGTGCAGCTGCTCTTCAAGAGTGAACGGGAAAAGATGCCTGTCGGCTGTCGCTCTAGCTCGTTTATTCGTGCGACCACGGCAGGCCTTTAATTGAACACGCCCTTTTAATTGTGCACGGCCATTAAAGTCTCGGTTTGGACTGAATTAATGCGCGAACTGGTCTGGGTTTCGTGCTTTCGTTCCCGAAAACACGTAAAGGCCCTGTTTAATTTCAGCAACTTTGCATTCTCTTTTCACCTCGAGAACCGTGTCAGTTTATTTCTTCTCTCTGTGTACGCGATCCAATACATAAACTTTTCATCATTTTTCACCATATCACCACAATTAAACAGGGCCAAAAATTGAGGGCACACATACAGTGCTGCATTTCCAGGCAACCTCGGTTTCAAAGTGAAAACGACGCGGAACAAGTAAGCCAGCCTATCCCCATCAGGTCGTACCTGTAGGTGGTAGCACCCTCCATCGCCTCGCTCGCCTGCCGATCGATCCACTAGTTTTGGAGTCCTTCCTACAATGCTACTATAACGTTGTAGATGAAGCCCGGAACTGAAGAAGGGAATCGATCTGCTGGTTAGTGCTTGATGGAACCCTGAAGGCTGAAGTTACAACTGAAACGGGTCGGAGGACACATGCATGGACACGGCGCGCGTCTTGAAGCCGGAGGCCGTGGTACCGGCTGCCCCGATCGGCCGGCCGGATACCGGTGTCGAGGGTCGAGGCCAACAGCAGGCCCGGTGCTCTACCGTGGCGCCCATCGCGGTGCCGTGCGTACGTGAACCGAGCATGTCCTTGCACGCGCGCGCAGGTACGAGGGTCGAGGGCCCGGGGCCGCTCGATTCCACGGCACGTTCCATTCACCCCTTGCCGTGTCCGGACGGCCGGCAGCCGGCCGTTCGACGTCGTTGTTGGGCCCGGCCGGCCGGCAGGCCGGTCAGGCGTGCCACTCAAGCCCCCCGGCCGCCGCTAGTAGCTCCCGGCCGTTTTCGACGACAGAAGAGCTGCCATTACTGGCTACTGGCTAGGCTAGCTCCGGCAGTAGCTGGAGTACTATCTTCCCACCAGCCTGCAGCTGCAGGTCCTGTTCTAGCTGCTACCTCCAGTATTCCAAGACGTAGACGTGTACAAGTGGCGCGTGTTGCGTTGCGTATCTTCTTTTCCTCCTCCCCCGTCGCTCTCCTCGTCACGCGGACCATGGTGTTTACTTCTACTCTGTAGTCTGTACACGACCATGGTGTTTCGATCGGTCGACCGAACAGACAGTGCTGCAGACACACACACTGGCACACTCGCTCGCCTCCGCCTCTCGTCCGATCCGTCAACTAGGTCAGAATCAAACAGCTAGCCGCAAGAAGATTCAGGCCTTATTTAGTTCGGAAAATGAAAACTTGTCGAATCGTAAAAATAGGATGTCGGTAGGGTATTCGGATACTAATAAAAAAACTAATTACACAACTTGTCTAGAAATTGAATTTTGAATCTATTAAGCCTAATTAATTTTTTTATTAGAGATTGTTTACTGTAGCACGATGTAGTCTAATTATGGCCTAATTAGGCTCAATAGATTCGTCTCGCGAATTTACCCGGGGTTATGGAATGAGTTTTGTCATTAATCCACATTTAATACTCCTAATTAGTATCCATACATTCGATGTGACGGATAAATAGTAAAAATTTGCTAGAAACTTGCGGACCTAAACGAGGCCTCAATTCCATATGCACGGCTTCTCTTTTTTGCGACCAGAGCGAAGGATTAAACACGGTTTGGCTTTCGAATCCCCTCATCCGGATGGACAGGACGGAACGGGACGGAGGGTGGATACTCCTGCCTGTCCCTCTAGCTCATTGATTTCTGCGACCAGAGCGAAGGATTAAACACGCCTCATTGATTGCATGCGCACCGTTTAAGTCACGGCTTAGCTTCAATGCGCGAACTCTGCCTTGCTTTGATTTCCCGCTGGAATTGATTACCCAACAGTGCCTTTCCAGGTACACACAGGCAATGAATTAAAAATGGTACAGAGAGCAGGAGCATATATGTACACAGGTTTGGCTACTAGAAAAATAGAATGTTTTCATCCTTTCGAAAAAAAACCTAGGATGTTTACAAATGCAAATGATAGTGTGTTCAGGGAAATGAAGGACTTCAGTAGCCGTTTAAATTGCATAAGAATTTTTGCAACAATATGTGTTTTGTTTTTTCTTACAAAAATCAAATGAGTTTATTGACCACAAAATGATGCATGAAAAAAACGATCTAAACAAACACAAAACGAAAGCAATAAACCAATAGCAAGGTAGCACGAATACAACTTATAATTCTAATAAGCTAAAGAGTTTTTGCATTAATTGATATAGTAAGAAGTGGTGAGAACAAAAAACCCCAAAATCACAAAGCAAAACTGATTGCGTAGAATTTGACAGTTTTCTTTTTTCTTTTTTACAAAAATCTGTCAAGAGTCAGCAATATATATAGCAAAACACTTGCCTTTTGAACTCTTCCGCCCTCTTGATTTTTTTATTTTTTATTTTTTTTGTTCAGAAGTTCCACCCTCTGACCCTCTTGATGGATTGGGTGCAATCCGTGAGGGAACAAAAAAAAAAAAGAATTCAATGGCCTTGGGTGAATTGGATTGCACTGCCCGGATGCCGTAGTCGAGGGTACCGTGGGCCGTGGGCCGTGGGCCAGATAGCCGTGGCATGTCCGAGCAAGTACGAGAGCGCTCATTTTCATGGTACTGGTACGTGCGTCAGTGAGTGCGCCATCAAACCTGCTTGCAAGCACGTACGGGCCGCCGATGCACATCCGATCAAGCCCGGCCGGTGCACGGAACTGGTTCTGAATTTTCAATTTTTTGATCCTCGGATCCAGCCACCTTAACCATAGAGATGGTATAGAAAATAATGGATCCAACATCCCAGGGCGGTGTGAATGAGTGGAGATCTCAAGCATTTGGAAAATTGCAGTCCAGCTTCAGCCAAGATACACACAATGCAGCAGTATACTTCGTCTCTCTTTCATCACCAGTTTAGGCCACAGAGATTACGGGGGTGTTTAGATGTTCAGCCTATTCGGTTGGCTGGCGGCTGGTGGCTGGTGCTGATTTGTTGTGAGAGAAAAGTACTGCTGGCTGGCTGGTGGCTGGTGGCTGGTGCTGATTTGTTGTGAGAGAAAAGTACTGCTGGCTGGTGGCTGATAAGCCAAGCGAACAGACCGAATGGCAATTTGCCTGTATTTTTATGCATTGGGTCGTGTACCACAGAGGGAAAAAATGCATTAGACAGCGTGCGTTATGCAAAATTTTGCAAAACGAGCTGAACTAAACACCCTGTCGAATTTCCCTACCGGCACTCACACGCTGTTGTGCTACCCTCATCAATGTGTTGAGGAAACTGCAGCCAGTATCAAGCACGGAGACACGACACAGACACAGTAGGTAGTGCTGTCGGGTACAGTACTCCCCGGCAAGCTACAGTAGCCAGTAGGGTGATGAATAAGAGCAGAGGCAGAGCACGGTCCAATGAAGGAAGAGCGTACCGATCGACGTCGCCAATGTGGCGCCACCACCGCCATGTCGAAACCACCACGCATACAGCTGTTGCGTCGTCGGAACATGTCGCATTGTACGTTGACAGCCCTTGGACACGATCCTGCTGCTGCGGCTGCATCATATGATATGAGAACAGAGAGAGAACAATCCTGGCTCGTGTGGAGGGAGAAACTGAGGGGGTATTTAGATGTTGTTATGCATTGTGTTTTTATGCATTGGGTCGCGTGTCACAGAGAAAAAAAAGTGCATTGGAAAGCACGTATCATGCAAAATGGACGAGAGAAGGGGTGAACTAAACACTCGTGAAGAGAGCGAGGAGGAGGAGACTAGTCAGCGAATCGATGCTGGATACGTTGGTTAATGATGGGCCACCAGGGCCATGCAACAATTAACACTGCTCTTTACTACAGCTGTATGTACTACAGTACCTAGTGGCTAGTTGGAGTCAGGGTTTTTCTTCCCGACCGCTACCGGTCCGGTTCCCGCGGTAACCGGTGTAACCGGTCCGGACCGGTAGCGGTACCGGCCGGTTACAAACCGGCCAAATTTAAAATTTGAAATTTGAATTCAAAAAAATGAAAAATCAAAAAAAATTCCTAAAAATACTTCAAGGTGCGTAGAATGTAATGATGTCAAAATTTTTCAAATATTAGTTCATTTAGTATTTTTTTGCTGGCATTAGAAGTTCAAACAGCCTACTAAATCAGCACGTTAAACTTCTAATGCCCGTAAAAAATACTAAATGCACTAATATTTGAAAAATTTTGACACCATTAAATTCTACGCACCTTAAAATATTTTTAGGAATTTTTTAGAATTTTTCTTTTATTTTTCAATTTTTAATTAAAATTCGAAAATATGTCAAATTCTTCAATGTTTTCGCAACCGGCCGGCTAACCGCTCAAACCGGCCGGCTAACCGCTCAAACCGTCGGCTAACCGGTGGGAACCGTTTGAACTAGCGTTTTTGGTTTGGATTTTGAATTTGACCGGTTTTGAACGGTAACCGCGGTTAACCGACCGGTTAACCGCTACCGCCGGCCGGCGGTAACGGGCCACCGGTCGGTAAAAAAAACCCTGGTTGGCGTACGCTGTTCGTGCAAAATCTGCAATCATCGGCGCGATCAATGCGTGCACTGATGCACTTGGGTACGCGGCAGGTAGTGCTCCACTTGTACTAGGTACATACCCTCAATTCAATTCTCTGCAAACAATAACACGATACGAATGAATGACCCGGAGGCCATCATCGATCGACCGGACTCCTGTCAAGCACGTCAGTTACTGTTAGTACTGCCGGCCACGCACGAACCAGCTTCTGCATTAGGCGCCGGGTGCGTTGATACAATGATACTCGTCATCAGTACTTCAGTTCAGTAGTACATGTGTGTGTGGCTGTATCCTAGCTCCCTGTTGGCGATCAAAATTGGCACAAGGACAGCAAGGCAGGAAAAACCGGTGGAACCGGATTCTCAAACCGGTGGAACCGGTTTGGTCCACTGTTACCCGTCTGACAGCCAGACCGGTGGAACCGGTTTGGGAACCGGTGGAACCGGTTTTCCCCGAGTCCTAGTAGGATTGGACTCTTTTTGTAGATCCGAGTTGTAATAGGACTTTCCTTGCGGGATACAACCTCCCCACCCTATAAATATGAAGGGTCACGGCCGATTGAGGGTTATCCAATCGATCAAAACACTTATTACCTTTACTTTTTTGTCATTCTCTAAACCCTAGCTTTTCCAACCCTAATTCTGTTTGTTCTTCGTCTCTACGGCGTTTTACGGCGCTCTGAGTGGCCTGCCGATCTCAGAGAAACCCTAGGCGCGCCTGCCCTGACGGGGTCCCTCCCGGGCCGGCGATCTTAGGTCTACGCAGCAGAACCCTTGGAACCGGTTTCACCGGATCCCCAAACCGGTTTCGCCGGTTTCGCCTGGGCCTGCTGCAGTTGATCGATCCGTTGCGGATCTCGTGCGTTCTAGCGCAATCTTGGTGTGTTGACCAGATCAGGCGTCAATACATTTTTGGCGACTCCGCTGGGGAATTTGGAAATCTTGTTTTTAATAACCGATTATTCAAACCCTAGCCAGATGGGATCTGTCTCAGATCTTGACAAGGACAACATCATTGTTACCTCCATGGAGGAGATCAGCGAGGAGGAACGCCTGAAGTTTGAAGCGGCCCAAGAATTCTTCAAGACTCAATTCTTGATGGGGCTCAAGAAGGATCGCCACGGCAAGGTGACAAGGACTCAAGACTTCACGATGCCGGCGTTCGTGATGAAGGATCAAAAGGTGGAAGAAATCCCTCCGGTAACTGCACATCCACTTAAACCTTCTACTTCTAATCCTGATAATGATCTTGGTGCTGCACTTCTACATACCGATGAAGTAGTTAGCACTCTTATGGACAGGATAGATAGAATTGAAAAGGATAGGTTGGTAGAATCTTCTTATTATTCACAAAATATACAACCTACCCAACATGAGAATATGCATGCTAGTGTGTCGGCTACACCAGAAAAAGCACCTGAAAACCCTATGTATGGTATGCCGGCATATTTTTATCCAGGACAGGTACCGCCGCCAGCGCATGTTTCGCCAGCCTCGGCGAAACCGGTTCCACCGGTTCTAGAAACCGGTGGAACCGGTTCTGCTGCTCAGGCTGAACAGCAGCTTGTTCCACACGCCATAGCTCCTATTTCGGTGGTCCCTAACCGAAATATAGAAGCTGTTAATGGGTCTGCTTATATTAGAACACGTGCTTATACATCACCCCCTATACCTAATCAAAATATTAATTCTAGCGGGATTCCTAATGATGTATACGATCAATATTTGCGGCAAAGTTCTTCTAGCATGCCTCATGTTGCTCCAGTTCAAAATACAGCCACAGGGCAATCTGATCTAGCTCGTTCAAATTTATATGCTGAATTTTATAAAATGAAGGACGAGTTAGCTACTATGATGCAAGATAAGCTTGGCATTGATATGGGTAATTCTAGATTATATCAAAAACCATATTCTGCTAATTTTGATGCTGTAACTTACCCCAATAATTGGCGTGTTCCCGATTTCGTTAAATTTAATGGTGATGATAGCAAGACCACTTGGGAACACATTAGCCAATATATTGCTCAACTAGGAGAAGTTAGTTCCAATGATGCTTTAAAAGTTCGCCTGTTTTCATTGTCTTTAACTGGAACTGCTTTTTCTTGGTTTTCTTCATTAACTCCTGGCTCAATTAATTCATGGAATCAATTAGAGCAAAAATTTCATGATTATTTTTATAGTGGGAGTACTCAATTGAAATTGACAGATTTGACATCGGTTAAGCAACAAAGAGATGAATCCGTTGTTGATTATTTTAAACGATTCAAAGAAACTAGAAACCGATGTTTTAATTTGTCACTTTCTGAAAGGGATCTTGCTGATGTGTCTTTTAATGGTTTAAGATCCTCTATTAGAGAAAAGATAGAAGGCTTTGAACACTTTTCGGTTAATTAAGTACAAATAAGAGCTTTAGCTACTGAAAACCGAATTAAGAATAGCAAGGATACATATAAAACCCATCGTTCTAATGTTCATCTTGTTGCTTATGATTCTAGTAGTTCGGACGATGATGAAGATGTGTATGTTGCTGAACTTGTATGGCCTTCTAAGAATAAATCGTACACTTGTCCATCACTTAAGCCAATTCAAAAGAATCGGAAAGAAGAAGTGCGATTTACTTTTGATGTTTCCAAGTGTGATCGTATTTTTGATGAATTGTTAAAAAATGGAAACATTAAAATGTCTCATACTATTCCTCCACTTGAAGAACTCAAAAGGCGGGCATATTGCAAGTTACATAATTCTTTTTCGCATGCTACTAATGATTGCAATGTTTTCCGTCGACAGGTACAATCGGCCTTAAATGAAGGACGTTTGACACTACATGAGATGCAGGTGGATAAAGAGCCTTTCCCTGTCAACACCCTTGAGATGCAAGCTCCAAGAGTTCTGATTCGGCCGCATCAAGTCGAATCAACTAAAGGAAAAAATATTGTTGTGGGTGATGAAAAGCTAAAACCTGAAAATCTGAAGGGAAAATCAATTGTCAGGGAAGTGGTGTGTGAGAAGACCCCCAATGGCAGAGAGACATTCAAAATCACTGCAAGAGTCACGGATCTCGGGGGGCAAGGATCATCAAAGAAACCGTTTGAGCCTGTACAGGACAAACCGGTTTTACCGGTTCCTGAAACCGGTTCCACCGGTTCTACTCAGGGGCGCCAGAAAATGTTGAAACCTAAGCGTCCAGAGATTGGAACCTGAAAAATCAATGTGGCCAAGGATCAGGGCAAAGTTGCAAAGCCAAAAGTGACCTATGACCAGTTGTTTTCCAAATATGCAAATCAAAGGCCAGTTGAAGATGATTGGCCGGCAAAAAAGAGAAAGAGATCACCTCCGCGCCAAGAGAATCCAATTTCGCCTCCAAGAGCGAATAACAGGTGGAAGGGAGGTGATGCAGGCTTCTATTCCCAACAGAATCAATGTCAGAACATGCCATGGATGCCTCCGTACTACAATTATCAATATCCGACATGGGATCACAATGGGATGAATATGCCTTATTACCCTGCGCAGTATCCTTCTTTTCATCCAGGATGGGGTAATAACAGAGTTCCTGCACATGAGAGGTTGGTGGATAACCATTCGGCTCCTCGTTGATCAGGTTGGGACGTGCCACCTCAAACCGGTGGAATCGGTTCCGTAAACCGGTTAAACCGGTTTCCCCAGAAAAGACAGCCTTCTCCTCCCAAGCAAGTTTATCAGCCTAAGAAGATGAAGGAAGTTGTCCAGAAGATGGAGGTCGACCAGGAAAGGACTACTGCTGCTGACATCATCCAGATTGGTGACTTCCAGATAAATTTGAAGGACGATGACAAGATGCCTATGATAATTGGTGATGAAGTCAAGCCATCAGTCCAGGAGAACATTGCTGCAGAGCCTGATGTGGGTAAAAAGGTTGAAATTGATAGAGCTAAATACCTTATGCCTAGATGGTGTCCTCCAGGTTTGACACGAACACAAAAGAGAAAGTTGCAGCGACTTCGCTTTCAGGACCAGAAAGGGAAGGCACTGGAGAAGTAGAGGAAGGAGCACTTCAACAAGTACAGGCCGATGATTCCTCCAGGCAAGGGGTGGAAGAAGACCGAAGCTGCAGGGCAAAATCCGGTGGAACCGGATTTCAAACCGGTGGAACCGGTTCTACCCCCGTCGCCGTCCACGGTTGCATCAGAACCGGTGGAACCGGTTCTGAAACCGGTGGAACCGGTTTCTGCTGATCTAGTTTCATCTCGAATTGCCTCTGAAATTTCTGTTACTCCTGCGTTTGATCAGAGGTTGTCATCGGATTCCCAGCACATGGACGATGAACAGCTAGTTGATTATGGGTCGTCACCTGAACATATGAATGTTGATGCTAATGTGGTGCACCTATCTTCGGATTATTACATTATTCCGGAGGATGAGATTGCTCATTTAGACTTTGGCCCGAAAGAAGCTATATTTAAAAGGCCAAAGGATTCTGAAAATCACTTGAAGGCGCTGTACATGAAGGGACATATCAATGGGAAGCCGATTTCAAGGATGCTTGTTGACACCGGGGCGATTGTCAATTTGATGCCTTATGCTGTGTTCAAGAAGCTTGGTGGACTTGATGATGAGCTGATCAAGACCAACATAACTATCAGCGGTGTGGGAGGAGGCGAGCCTATGAGTGCTAAGGGCGTTGCTTCTATGGAGCTCACCGTTGGGAGCAAGACGTTGGCTACCGCTTTCTTTGTCGCCGAGACCCAAGGTAACTTCAATTTAATATTGGGTCGTGATTGGATTCATGCAAATAGATGTGTACCTTCTAGTTTGCATCAATTTCTTATTCAATGGGTAGACGAAGACATTGAAGTTGTGCATGGAGACACATCGGCTTGTGTTGCAGTGGCTGATGGTTCTACCATGTCTATGCATGATCATGTTAAGTGCTTAACAGGTTTAGATATTTCTGACTATGAGATGATCAGTTGTACTAGAGATGGCTTCGTGCCTGCTGTTCTAAAGCCGGTTGAGTATCGGCTAAACCATTTGATTTGAATTAATGAATAGTTCAGAATGATTGCAGCAGAGACTTGAGCACTATCGGGCACAAAAGAACGATATGTGTGAAGCTATTGAGGACTTCGATGACATGAGTAAATTAGGACAAGGCTTTACGTCGGCTGATCCTTTAGAGGAGATTGATATTGGTGATGGCACTGTACCTAGGCCGACGTTTGTAAACAAAAATTTGAAAGCTGATTATAAAGCTGAATTAATCGAGCTGTTGAAAGAGTATGTTGATTGTTTTGCATGGAATTATCAAGAGATGCCTGGATTAAGCCGCGAGTTAGTTGAACATCGGTTGCCTATTAAGCCTGGTTTTAGACCTTTTAAACAAACTGCTAGGCGTTTCAATCCTAACATGTATGACCGAATTAAAGAAGAAATTAATCGGTTGTTGGATGCAAACTTTATTAGGCCTTGTCGTTATGCTGAATGGTTATCTAATATTGTGCCTGTTGAGAAAAAGGATTCTGGTAAGCTCAGAGTTTGCATTGATTTCAGAAATCTTAATAGAGCTACTCCTAAAGATGAATATCCTATGCCTATAGCCGACATGCTTATTAATGATGCTTCTGGACATAAAGTTATTAGTTTTCTTGATGGTAATGCTGGTTACAATCAAATATTCATGGCCGAAGAGGATATCTCCAAAACGGCTTTTATATGTCCAGGTTTTGTTGGTTTATTTGAGTGGGTAGTCATGACCTTTGGTTTAAAAAATGCTGGAGCTACTTACCAAAGGGCAATGAATTTAATTTTTCATGACTTGCTTAGTTTAATCATAGAAGTTTATATCGATGACATCGTTGTTAAATCGGCTGGTTTAAATCCTCATTTAGCTGATTTAAGGCTTGCTTTTGAAAGAATGCGTCGATATGGATTAAAGATGAACCCACTTAAATGTGCATTTGGTGTGTCGGCTGGAAAATTTTTAGGCTTTATTATTCATGAGAATGGCATAGAGATAGATCCTAAAAAGATTGATATTATTAAG
The DNA here is from genome assembly GCA_004135705.1 of Alloteropsis semialata. Lineage (NCBI taxonomy): Eukaryota > Viridiplantae > Streptophyta > Magnoliopsida > Poales > Poaceae > Alloteropsis > Alloteropsis semialata. Next base: position 53,541,612 of record CM014278.1, read on the forward strand.
AAGATTAAAGCTCCTACACGCAAGAAGAATTTGCAGAAATTCTTGGGCAAGGTGAATTATTTGAGGAGATTTATTTGTAACTTGTCTGGGAAGGTCAATGCTTTTACTCCTATTCTTCGGTTAAAAGATGAAGCCGAATTTACTTGGGGGGCAAAACAGCAAGAAGCTTCTGAGAATATTAAACATTACTTGTCTTCGCCGCCGGTCATGAAAGCTCCTAGGAGAGGAATTCCATTCAAATTATATGTGGCTGCTGAAGATCAAGTAATTGGGGCTGTTTTGACTCAAGAAACCGAAGGGAAGGAACATATTATTACCTATGCAAGTCGTCGATTATTGGATGCCGAAACAAGGTATATATTTATTGAAAAGCTTTGCTTGTCATTATATTATGCTTGTACCAAGATGAGGCATTATTTATTATCCAATACTTGCATAGTGGCTTGTCAAACCGATATTATTAAATACATGTTACATAGACCAATTTTAAGTGGTAGAATTGGTAAATGGGCTTATGCTCTTATTGAATATGATTTGGCTTGTAAACCTTTAAAATCAATGAAAGGCCAAATTGTTGCTGATTTTATTGTTGAGCATAGCATTAATGATAATGATCTAGATATCGATTATATTACTTTTACCCCATGGAAGTTGCATTTTGATGGATCGGTTTGTAAGAGTGGTTGTGGCGTTGGTATTATTTTTATATCACCAAGTGGTGCTGAATTTGAAGCTCTTAACCGATTAGAAAATGATTGTACTAATAATCAAGCCGAATATGAAGCTTTATTATTCGGACTAGAGATTTTGCATGACATGGGGGTAAAACATGTGGAAGCATTTGGTGATTCTCTGCTGGTTGTACAGCAAGTTAATAAAGTATACCAATGCTTTGATGGACTTTTAAATACATATCTTGATAAATGTTTAGACTTGATTGCTCAATTTGATGAATTCTCTATATATCATGTTTCGAGAGATGAGAATCCAAGGGCAAATGCTCTGGCTCAGCAAGCGTCTGTCTATGATGTTCAGAAAAGAAATTTTTATGAAAGAAAGCCGACACTTTGAATAGCCGAGACATCTGCCCAGGAAGAACCGGTTTCACCGGATCCAGAAACCGGTTCCACCGGAAATTCCAATAAAACCGCTTTTAGAACCGGAGAAACCGGTTCATCCGCTGACAGCAGTACTTCGATCCATGAGCAATCAAAAATTAATGAGGACGAAGTTACTGATTGGAGAATACCTATTGTTGAGTATTTGCAGAATCCTAATCATAAAGTTGACAGAAAAGTCCGACGGTGGGCATTTAAATTTACTTTGGTTGATGGTGAATTATATCGTCGGACGGCTGAAGATTTATTGTTGAAATGTTTGGATTCTGATCAAGCTAAAGTTGCAATGGGTGAAGTTCATGAAGGTATCTGTGGTACACATCAATCGGCTCCTAAGATGAAGTGGCTTTTGAGGAGAGCTTGTTTTTATTGGCCTAATATGATAGCTGATTGTTTTCGGTACTACAAAGGATGTGAAGAGTGTCAAAGGTTTGGAAATATTCAGATGGTTCCAGCAGCTTTATTACATCCTATTATCAAACCTTGGCCTTTTCGAGGATGGGGATTAGACTTTGTTGGACAGATTCATCCTCCTTCATCAAAGGGACATCGCTTCGTGTTGGTGGCTACTGATTATTTTACAAAGTGGACCGAAGCTGTACCTTTGAAGAATATGACACATCGGGAGGTAATTGAGTTTATTACTGAACATATTATCTATAGATTTGGCATCCCACAAACTTTGACTACTGATCAAAGCACTTCGTTTATATCAAAGGAAGTTCGTGAGTTTGTTGATATGTATGGTATTAAATTGCTCAATTCATCTCCATACTACGCTCAGGCTAATGGACAAGCCGAGTCTAGTAATAAGATCTTGATCAAGTTAATTAAAAAGAAAATAGAGGAGAATCCTAGAAGGTGGCATGAGGTTTTATCTGAAACTTTGTGAGCTCATCGTATATCTAGACATGGTGCTACTAAGGTTACTCCTTTTGGGCTTGTATATGGTCAAGAAGCTGTTTTGCCTGTGAAGTGAATTTGAATGCTTATCGGTTAGCTAAGCAAAATGATCTTGATGCTATTGACTATCATAATTTGATGATGGACAATATTGATGAGGTAACCGACAAGCGATTGAAGGCTTTGAAGGAAATTGAGAAGGATAAAATTCGAGTTGCTAAGGCCTACAACAAGAAGGTAAAACAAAAGTCTTTTTCAGGTTGGTGATCTCGTTTGGAAGACAATTCTGCCTATAGGATCGAAAAGTAACAAGTTTGATAAATGGTCTCCAAGTTGGGAAGGTCCATACAAGGTGATTAGAGTGATCTTCGGTAATTCTTATATGGTGGAGACTTTGCAAGGTCAGCAGCTGCCAAGAGCTCTTAATGGAAGGTACTTAAAGCAATATTATCCAAGTGTTTGGCAAGGAGCTTAATTTATATGGCCGATAATCTTAAATATCGCCCTTAGAATAAAAAGGCCGATGAATTCTGTTTAACATCGCCCTCAGGAGTGTTTTCTTATGCTAAAATGTTTTCTGGTACGCAAGCTTTACCAATAAACAGGGGGGCATATGTTGGCGATCAAAATTGGCACAAGGACAGCAAGGCAGGAAGAACCGGTGGAACCGGATTCTCAAACCGGTGGAACCGGTTTGGTCCACTGTTACCCGTCTGACAGCCAAATCGGTGGAACCGGTTTGGGAACCGGTGGAACCGGTTTTTCCCTTGTCCTAGTAGGATTGGACTCTTTTTGTAGATCCGAGTTGTAATAGGACTTTTCTTATGGGGTACGACCTCCCCACCCTATAAATATGAAGGGTCACGGCCGATTGAGGGTTATCCAATCGATCAAAACACTTATTACCTTTACTTTTTTGTCATTCTCTAAACCCTAGCTTTTCCAACCCTAATTCTGTTCGTTCTTCGTCTCTACGGCGTTTTACGGCGCTCTGAGTGGCCTGCCGATCTCAGAGAAACCCTAGGCGCGCCTGCCCTGACGGGGTCCCTCCCGGGCCGGCGATTTTAGGTCTACGCAGCAGAACCCGAGGAACCGGTTTCACCGGATCCCCAAACCGGTTTCACCGGTTTCGCCTGGGCCTGCTGCAGTTGATCGATCCGTTGCGGATCTCGTGCGTTCTAGCGCAATCTTGGTGTGTTGACCGGATCAGGCATCAACACTCCCTCTCACGGTCTCACCGCATGCACCGCCAGTCCACAGGCCACAGCCACAGTGGCTGACTGGCTGGCTGGTGCCGATGCATGGGTCTTTGAAAGTCGTCATGGAACCCGGGTTTTTGACAGACTGACATGCATCGAGTATTGCAGTACACATACATGCATGCGCACCTTTCTCGAAACTGGCCGTGTTTAGTTGGAGGCCGAAAAAATTTGCAGGGTATTAAATGCATCTTTGACCACTAATTAAGGGTATTAAATAATGTCAGTTTACAAAACTACCTCCACAACCTCTAGTAAATTTCCGAGACGAATCTAATGAGGCCTTTGACCGCATGATTAAAGGATGATTAGAAGATAGTTACTGTAGCATCACTGTAGCAAATCATGGATTAATTAGGCTCATTAGATTCGTCTCGGAAAGTTACGCTCATCCGTGAAGAGGTTTTACAAATAGACTTCATTTAGTACTTCATGCAAGAAAAATTCCCTTTTGCAAATTTTTTCGGCCTCCAATCAAACACGGCCTTAGGCTGTCCGCACTCGTCGTCCCCTAAATGCATCCTCTAAAAGGAATATCCTGTCCTGGTCATCGAGATTCCGTACTCTAAACCAACTTCTCCCGCACCCGTCATACTCCAAATCACATACTTTATCCCAACTCTACTATATTTTATCCATCTATCCCAACTACTATATCATCTCTTTTCTCACCTTTTTTTTCTTTTCTTTATAAATTTTATCAAAATATATCCATCTGAGATCTTGTTTTGAAGAATTTATTGCAACGAATTTAATGGTGCAATCGGAATTTAATTTGGTTTTTTGGTTTGTGAGTTATAACATTTTTTAGTTAGTTGAGGACGTGGGGCCCGCCACTCTCTCTCCTCTCTCTCCGCGCGCCAGGCCGGTCGCGCGTCCGCTGCCTCCGCTTCCTGTGCCGTATCCGCTGGTGATCCTTTTGTTTACCGGAGGTGCCCCGTATGCCGCTGCAGAGGAATATCCGGTACATCGGTCCTGAAGGACGGCGCCCCGTATGCCGCTGCGAGCAGCCTTACGTTGACGTTGTTGATCTTTTTTTTTTGGAGCAACCGTTGACGTTCGTTGTTTGATCAGTGCTCATAGGCCATAGCAGCGAAGCAGCAGTTCGGTTCTTGGTATTCTAAACGGGCCTCGCCTCGGTGCTGGTATTCTAAATGGGCCTCTCTTTGTCCTTCTTCTTCAATCACTTATGGAGTTATGGGCCCGTCACAAACTCCTCCCCCCCCGCAGTCGTCAAATTCTAGGCCCACCGTCGCATCCCATGTGTACCAGCCCAACGGTCCAAAACAAAGTAGACTAGAACTGGGCCTATTATTTATTCTCCACAAAAGGCCATTCGTAAAACAAAAAAATGAAGTTGGACAAAGACAAAGTAGATGAGCTGGCTAATGGGCCTAACGGGCCCGTGCTTTTTGCGCACCATGGGCCACTCGCACCACCAGTGCTCTTCAGGGCCCTCTCCTCTTTTTAATATCTCTCCTTTTTGTCTTTTTTTTGGACTAGGTTCGTGCGCGTTGCTACGGGAAGGAAACAAAATTATAGAAATGATAAAATTTTGACGAAAAAAATCATCTTTATTGAGAGCGCTAAATATGCATGACAAGACACACATAAAGACACGTATATT
>CM014278.1:53547518-53559636 GCA_004135705.1 Alloteropsis semialata
TCATTGAAATTTAGGCCATCTCTTGTATGTCATTGTGTTTCTATTTTTCATCCCCTCTATTCCATTCTGTCAACATTTGCCGCTACCATCGAGGGAGGCTGTCCTTGACCCCACAGGTCAGTGGGAGAAGGAATTAAAAAACTCGTTTTGCTTTTTCCTTTTGCCGTTACCACCGAATGGACGGCAGGCAGCCTGGGCCACACGGATGGCTAGGTGGCACTCGCAGCAAGGCTGCATGCAGGGCCGGACCGCCGGGTGGCCAGCAGCCTCAGCAATGCGGTGGCCGCATGCGCCCGTAGCAGCGCTGCGCAGCATGCGCTCGAGGCGGCGTCACTTGTGCCGGCTCACGGCAGGACGACCGGCCTGATACAAGAATAAGAATAAGGCTATCAGTCTTAATGAGCATACTAAATCCAAGACTAGTATGGTAACATATTTATATTGCTACTTTGTTAGTAAATTCGGAACTAATTGAATTCTAGAGCATCCGGGCTGTGATATCTGTTAACGAAAATAAGTATTTGCAGTAGTTAGTTTTTCCATAAATTCCCAATCACCATTAACACAGTTTGTCATATTCAAGCAACAGGGTAAAAGGAACTCAATATTGCTTTCAATTATTCATTCATTCTTGAATCTCTGGTAATATAGAAAGAGGGAGGGAGGCAGGAAGATTCAGTCTTACCTTGATCAAGTCGCGGTGTGTGACTTGTCTCTTAATCTCCAATCTCCATTCCAGGTCTAGTAGCTTTCACTGATTCAAAACAAAACTTCCAGATTCACCAGCAAAAGTGCCATGCGGAACACTGTCCAGACTGTAGAAAACCACTGTAAACTACAGGAATAATAATCAGCTTATAAGAATTCAGCTTAAACAATAAAAAAATAAGAATCAGCAACCTACAGATAAGTCAGACTCTCGAGCTTGAGAAATGAACATGGAATGGTTCCATTTAACTTACAGATAAGCATTTCTGTACAAGAACCAAAAGGTTACATATCTGACCACCTTCTAAAAAAGTGTATCCAACCACCAGAGATGTCATAAAACTTCAACAACCAGAGTGAGAACAGCATACCGCATTGATGAGCTGCTACGTAAAACATCCGAGGCACATACAGTTTCTAAACGCCAAGGAGGTGTGCTTCCCATGGTGGTCGGAATAATCAAGTTGTAGGCATGAACAGAAAGCTCCCATAATCCAAGGAAACCTCAGAGAGGAGTTCCTTAAGGAGAACTCCTCGAGTCCAACCCCCCGTTCACCAAATGCTCAAAGGCAGACAACTGATGTGCAATCCAAGTGCGCCCTTAAAAATCTGAAATCAATCGCTGCTGAGGGACCTCCGAATGAAGCAACTGCTTGTCGTTTCAGTCCACATTCACGCAAAAATATCTGAAATTGACCACAAATTTTTCATCTTCCTGATTTTGGGACTTGGACAAAGCTTCAGCTACACGAGCACCAAAATCCCGTCCCCATAATCTCAATCAAACAATATTGTGACCAAATATACAGTTCAAACTCGTAGCATAACGACAAAATCCGTCCCATTTGACGCAACCAAAAAAAAGGAAAATCATCAGGTCGGCTGCACCTTGTCGATTCTATCAACCAAATAGCTAATCATATCACTGAGGATCGACGGAATCTCGCCTCCTACCCACGAGCTATAGTATCCCAATAAAGGTGTAGTTCAGATAAGAAACTCGATACAATACCCCGTAATCGCAAATTGCAAGAGTCTTCATAACAACAAGATCATAGTTGTCTAGAAAGGGAACAAAAACAATGTCCCCAAAAAATTCTGCCTCCTTTCTCAACTCCACATTCACTTCCTTTCTGCCATGCTGGAGTCAAGAAAGTCCTTCAGCTCAAGTGCATAAAACAAATGATGACCATTTTGGGTTCACATTAAAGGGTTTACCAGTGCGACAAAAAAACGAGCCACCATGTTCCTTGACTTGTGGACAACAGACATCCATGTCTTCCTCACACCCATCCGCTCAGCAAAATGATTGGCAGATGACTTGATGCCAATGAAAATATCGACTGGCTCGTCAGGCAGAGGAGGGGCCTGCCAAACAGGAGAAAACTCCAGACAATTTTGTGGTGCAAAGCTCGGGTGTGTCCAGGGCAAAGAGCCTGCAAAAACTGAATGCACATCAAGATCCCCATTCAGAAACAAGCCTGTGGCGTCCTCAAGCACAAACCCCCGCAAGAGAGACAAGAAACATAAATTAATTGCACAGGCAGGCCAAACCCAAAACCTCAACTATACCCAACAACAAATTCTTTGAACTACTACAATACACAATGCACATCAGTTGGCTAGCCCTCCAAAGTCCTCACCATTTTTTTGCTGCAGAGTACAAGAAGGGAAAGAACATACTATGCACTTACAGTGCGGTAAGGAAACGAAGTCACATGTCGCCCATCGACGCTGACATGGTAACCCTCCAACCCAGCGCTAAGAGTAAGAACAAACATCCGGCCCTCCACGAAAGGATATGGGCAATCAAAATTGATCTCCTTCCTCTGCCCCATCAGCCGATTCAGCCACGACCCTGTCTTCGATTCTTCGGACTGCTCGTCGTCATTCCGAATCCACTTCTCGCACTTCACCAGCCCATCCACTACACATCAACAAGTCATTCGCTCAGCATGTCTGAACAACAAGACACATATGAGGTCAAATATAATTGAAAACGATGAACTGACGGGGTCCCCAACCAGTCTCCTCATCGGGGCGCGACCTCCATCCCTCGCAGCGCTGCGCGGCGGCCCAGTTCACCCGGTAGCACGTATTCTGCTCAATGACGGGCCTGCCGCTCCAGTCCCCGCGGAGGCGCGGGTTGAAGTGGAGCACGCGTGGCGGGTCCTCGCCGTCGACGGCCCGGAGCCCCTGCAGCTCGACCATGAACTGCGACACCATCGCCGGTTGCTCGTCCTCCTTGAGGACCGCGATCGCAGTGTCCCGCTCCTCGTGCGCCGCCCGGGGCGTCGCGGCCACCGTGATGTGCGAGCCAAGCGCGAGCCCGCAGGGCAGCTCCACCATGCGGCCCCGCGCGCGGACCTCCTCCGCGGAGAGCGCAATCGACTGCGGGCACCTACTGGCAGAGACCTTCGTCTCCGCCTCGCCATCGCCGGAGGGCGTCGCGAGGGCGGCGGCGTCGAGGTCGACGACCATGCGGGCACCCGCCGCGATGGCGTCGGATATCTGCCCCCGGCCCCGGTCCTGGCGCCGCCCGAGAGCGAGGGCGAGATCCGAGGGCATGAGAGGCGATCCGAGAGAGAAGAGAATGCGAGAGAGGAAGGGAGTCCGCAGATTGCGCGAGGCTGTTGTCGCGGATCGCACGAGGATACGAAATTCAAAACGATCGTCGGTGGGGGCGGACGAAAACGGTGTTGCGGAAGGGACTACGAAGGACGGGAAACGACGACAATCCGTTCTTTTTAGGTGTAGAGAAGAGAAGAGAGGAAGGGACTACGAAGGATGGGAAACGACGACAATCCGTTCTTTTTAGGTGTAGAGATAGAGAAGAGATGCAGAGAAGAGATGTAGAGATAGAGAAATCATAAGATCTGCTCCTACTACACTGCATACTTGGAGTTGGTTGGTCCAAATCAGACAGGGCATGTGGCTGCGCATGTGGACTCGCTGTGCTGGATCGTAGTATCAGCTGCAGAATTATTGGTAGGTGGTACTACCACTTGATCACTGTAGCAGTATAATGATTGACGACGATGCAATGCCCAAGAATATCTCCATGCAAACGTTGTAATGTTACACCCAAAAATGACGTAAACAATTTCAACATGTCAGTGGTGCTGGTGCCAGGCAGCGAATGCGACCATCGGAAGGCGACATCCAGCCTTACCAGTTGGCGTTTGTTTAATTTATTAATCACCCAATAATCCACTGATATTGGCTTATATAGACACAATCAGCCGTTGTCTTTGTATTCGCGTTAATCCCGCGCGAGTCAGAACAAATTAACTTTGCGTAACAAGACATTAGAGACACAAATCGGAGATATGTTACCAAAAAACATCTCATTCTCATATGTTTGACTGCGCAAGTTAAATATGATGTTAACTGCCATTTCTAAATTAATGTGGGAGAGGTAAAAAATGATAGTTCGGACGATGCTAGTACATATAAATACACGTTAACCATGCATATGTACCATGTAAAAAAAATTCGGTTGTGACCAACGTTTAGGCTGGAAATGTGAGCAACCGAAGGGAATGAAAATGCCATGGCAGCTTTCAAATACTCCCACTGTTCCAAAATATAAGTCGTCCCAACATTCTTAAAAAGTCAAATCATTTTATGTTTGACCAAAAATTTAGAGATAATTACAAAGATTCATGGCACCAAATACATATAACTTTGAAAATATATTTAATGAAGAATCTAATGATACTTATTTAATATAATAGATGCTAGTATTTTATTGTAAAAATTTGGTCAAACTTAAGATGCTTTGACTTTTCAAAAAATATGAAATAACTTACAATTTGAAACAGAAGGAGTACAGAAGTCCAGGAACTAGCTAGCTAGCATGGCGTTTTTATTTTGGAGCGTTAATCTGCATTTTGGAGGTGTTTTTTTTTGTCTGACTGGTAATGACTAATTACAAACTGGACAGTGACATGCATGTTCGAGGAGTGAGACCATGAAACGGCTGGAGTGGATTGATTTTTGTTCTATTTTTTTACCTTTTGTAAGGATATTATTATTGCACCGCGTAAATCAATCAATATTTTCTTTAGAATTTCTGGCCTTCATCCGACGATGAAACAAAAAGTAACTGCACACATACTTGAGGAGATCATTACATTGTTAAACATGCGCGATGCCTGAGGAAGTGAGGATCCATGGCTCTCCAATAATTCAGGGACCCACCAAGTAGAAAATAAACCGAGGCCCGGAGACGACAGCCCAGCGTTACCGTACCCCACCTGCAGCTCGCCCTCGGCCCCACTTTCCGACACCTCATATACACCTATACTATAGTCCGCAGCTGCACAACCCGCCCGCACATGCGTTACAAGATTCATGAAGGACGCGTACTCAGCACGTTGCTGTTCACTTGTTCAGGTAAAGAGTGTTGCCCATCGCGTGGCCTGTTGTGCTTTTTTACTTTTTTTGGAAAAAAAAAACTAAAGAAGCTTATGCCTTTACAGCCTGTTCGGTTGGCTGGTGGCTGGTGCTGATTTGTTGTGAGAGAAAAGTACTGCTGGCTGGCTGGTGGCTGGTGCTGATTTGTTGTGAGACTGAAGTACTGCTGGCTGGTAGCTGATAAGCCAAACGAACATGCTGATAGTCAGTTGTTTTTCTTTCTTCAAACTCTTGGTTGTATTTAGAACCATTTCACTTTGTGATTTTAATTGCTGGAGTTGAGTATCAAGTATTAACCTTGAATTTTCGAAAAAAAATATTAACCTTGAATGGGAAGTTGGAATTTGGAAACTGCACAGCACCAGCGAACTGTAGATACACCTTGTCCATGCAGAACCGACGGAGGACCTACAGAGAGCAGGCAGAGAGACAGATGGATCCATCCATGGATTGGAGGAGTTCCCTCCAAACCGGGGTGGCCATATAACCGCCCCCGACGACGCCCTCCGTCCCACCCGCTTCTCCCTCCCCCGTCCTCGGCCTCGCTCCCACGTCCTCCTCCTGCCGTCCGTCCCTCGCCGCAGCGAGCGCCACAACCGCGCGCGCGCCACACAGCCATCCAATCCGAGAACACCGAGCGAGGCCAGATCCGCGCCGCGAAGATGAGGGAGATCCTGCACATCCAGGGCGGGCAGTGCGGCAACCAGATCGGGGCCAAGTTCTGGGAGGTGATCTGCGGGGAGCACGGCGTCGACCCCACGGGCCGCTACGCGGGGACCTCCGACCAGCAGCTCGAACGGATCAACGTCTACTACAACGAGGCCGGCGGCGGCCGCTACGTGCCCCGCGCCGTGCTCATGGACCTCGAGCCAGGCACCATGGAGTCCATCCGCTCCGGCCCATTCGGCGGCATCTTCCGCCCCGACAACTTCGTCTACGGCCAGTCCGGCGCCGGCAACAACTGGGCCAAGGGCCACTACACCGAGGGCGCCGAGCTCATCGACTCCGTCCTCGACGTCGTGCGCAAGGAGGCCGAGAACTGCGACTGCCTTCAAGGTCCGTCGTAGCCCGTACTATCTATATCATCTGCGCACCGATTCCACGCTAGCACTGTTCAGTTCCCTCGTCGCGATCTCGTGTTCCATGTCCATGGATTCGGTCGGATCCCCTTTCGATCGTGCGCAAATCAGATCAGGCATCGGGGCGCGTGGTACTACTAAAAACAATCAAATGCATGGAACACCATTTTGGTCCAAATTTGGCAATGAACTTTGAAATTTTTTGTCACGTAAATTGTAAATCTGCAACCATCCTGCATTTCCGTGTCCAATAACAAAAGAGGGATCTACGCCATTGCTGGATCAAGACTTGATATTTCCCCCGGAGAAATTAGTTGCATCTAAACACAGCTATGCCAACTTGGCAGCGTTGACAGGCAGGGCTCGATTGGTGCCAGATCGTCGAGTATCAATGCTGTCGATTTATTGACATTAAACTCTGAAGGAAAATAGGTTCAAGGAATCTATATAAATATACTTCCTCCGTCCTGAAATATAAGGCATTCTAGTTTTGTCTTAAGTCAAACTAGAAAAACTTTGATCAACTTTTTAGAAAAGAAGAATAACATTTATGATATCCAATGAGCATTGATAGACTCATTATGAAATATATTTTAATATTTTACTTATTTTATTTGATAAGTGTTAATACTTTTCTCTATAAACTTAGTCAAACTTTAAAAAGTTTGACTTAGGACAAACCCAGAATACCCTTTATTTCAGGACGGAGGGAGTAGACTTAATTCATTCCGAAAGGAAGGAATGGGTATTTTTTCCCTTTAAATCCAACCCTTACCTAATTTACTAGCAGGATAAAATGAAAGACCAATTTCATTTTCACAGCTAGTTTAAAACATCACTTTCATTTGTGTTGCTTTTTTACTGTAGTGGTACTATTGAAGTGACACTTTTGAGATGATTGGAATCAATCAACATGGGTGTCAGTACTAACCAGACTTCATCTTGGGGGGCCTGTTTTGAGTTGAATTAATAAGTGGCCCAAACTTTGTGGCTATGGTGGCCAGATATGAGATTTTCTAATTGTTTGCTAGACACAGATTCACAGAATAATGCCTGCAGACTAATTGAAGTAGAAACTTGATGTCACACAGCTCTGCATAATAGTAGACGAGTTCTGTCATTCCTAGATCTTCATTAACCTGTTGCAATTTACATTTGTTTGTGTGTGGATGTAGCTAATTCTTAACCAAAAGTAATCATGAGGTTATGACTTCAGGCATGCACTGCATTTCTGAAAAGAAGGTAGATTAGGCATGTCTCATCTGTTCCCCAGTTTTTCTCATCAGGCTGTCCTGCAATTTGCTATTCACAATGGGGCAAGTGTTTTCAGCTTAAGTATTTTCAGTTAGTACAAACAAATATGATCACAGTGAAAGAACTTATTGTCATCTGTTTGTTGTCCTACCAAGCTATGGCTAATGCAGCACACATTTTATCGACTAAAGTGCCTCAATTTCATAGCTACATATGTGAAAGTTAATTTTACTAAAAAGCATTGCTACTTGTAGAACACTTTTGTTTTTTAGAGAATATTGTCCTTTGAGGTGCACAACACCAGGTTTTGTCGGTCTGATACCAGTTCTCAGTACTGAAGAAACGTTACATCACCTGTCAACATCTTCTTGGGATGGTGAAAGGTTATGAGATTATTATCACAATAATCCACTACTTATCTATCATGCTCTGATTAATGACAATGCTGTACAACCTACCAAAATAAAATAGAGAGTATCTAGATCTGCTGCTACTGTAATAGTGTCGGTGGTGGTTGCGACGAATGAGACACTGAGACAGCCTGTACCCAGTGGCTGGTGGTTGGGTGGATTACTCATGTGTTTGCTTACTTGCTTAGTTATAGGCCCTGTTTAGTTCACGCACTATGCATAACGTTTTGCATAACGCACGTTTCTCAATGCACTTTTCTCTCTGTAAACACTATGCACAACGCAAAAATACTATGCATAACGCTGCATCTAAACACCCTCATACTTGCATGATTGCATTTGGACTTACATGAGGTGAAATGGATTTTAGTACACCTAAAAAAAGCAGCATAAAAAACTAATAAGTTGCTGGTTGCAACTTGCAACGCATAAATTGAAATTGTATACTGCTATGAATCACAACTTGCAGCTTGCAATGAATCACAGCACGTGTTGAGAATTTGAGATCAAGTTACCATTTATTGTCATTCATGGCTTCATTTTTGACGTCTTGAGCTTTTACAACTGAACTATGTTTATAGCTGAGTCTGAACCACATAGCAAAACTCTGAATCTCTGATCATTTCACTTTATATTAGTGCTGGCGTGGAGAACAGCTGCATTGGATCACTGCATCTGTCAAACTGAAACTTACTGCTGCTGACATTGCATGTGTTGCTGACAGGGTTCCAAGTATGCCACTCCCTTGGTGGTGGCACTGGTTCTGGCATGGGCACACTGCTCATCTCCAAGATCCGTGAGGAGTATCCAGACCGCATGATGCTCACCTTCTCTGTGTTCCCGTCACCCAAGGTGTCTGACACCGTCGTGGAGCCCTACAATGCGACGCTGTCCGTGCACCAGCTCGTGGAGAACGCCGACGAGTGCATGGTCCTCGACAACGAGGCGCTTTACGACATTTGCTTCCGCACCCTCAAGCTCACCAACCCCTCGTGTAAGCATTATCTTCACCTTATGCATGTTGCCTCAATGCCAAACGCACAAAACAATTGCTAATGAATTAGCTAATGAATGAATCATCCTAATGAATATGCAGTTGGCGACCTGAACCATCTGATCTCCGCGACGATGAGCGGCGTGACGTGCTGCCTTCGTTTCCCGGGCCAGCTGAACTCGGACCTCCGGAAGCTTGCCGTGAACCTGATCCCGTTCCCACGCCTGCACTTCTTCATGGTGGGGTTCGCCCCCCTGACGTCGCGCGGGTCGCAGCAGTACCGCGCGCTGACGGTCCCCGAACTGACGCAGCAGATGTGGGACGCCAAGAACATGATGTGCGCTGCTGATCCGCGGCACGGGCGGTACCTGACGGCGTCGGCCATGTTCCGGGGCAAGATGAGCACCAAGGAGGTGGACGAGCAGATGATCAACGTGCAGAACAAGAACTCGTCCTACTTCGTGGAGTGGATCCCCAACAACGTCAAGTCGAGCGTGTGCGACATCCCACCCGTGGGCCTGTCCATGGCGTCCACCTTCGTGGGCAACTCCACCTCCATCCAGGAGATGTTCCGGCGCGTGAGCGAGCAGTTCACGGCCATGTTCCGGCGCAAGGCTTTCCTTCACTGGTACACCAGCGAGGGCATGGACGAGATGGAGTTCACCGAGGCCGAGAGCAACATGAACGACCTCGTCGCCGAGTACCAGCAGTACCAGGACGCCACCGCCGAGGAGTATGACGAGGAGGAGCAGGACGGCGATGAGGAGCACGCCTGATCAACAGTCGCACAAGGGCTTGAGTTTCGCTTCTATGCTATTCCAATCGAACGCGCTATACATTACTACATTCCTACTGCCTAAGTTTGTATGCATATACCTGTACTGCCGTGTTTGCACTTGTTACTGCTGCTAGCTTGTGTATCTACGATTGTGTGTGCTAGTGCTGGTTTGTGTCGTTGTGTGAACTTGTGATGGTAATCGTTGGTCAGGTTCTGTGCGTTTGTTTATTCATTCATTCATGTGCTGGGATTACTCTGTGTTCTGTATATTTTAGGAATACCCCGCTGTATTGAAAGGCTGCTTTTGTGTTTCCTCTGTTGGACTCTTGCAATTGTGTAGTATGCATGTCTGTGCTGCCTTGGGGCCCTGGATCTTCTCTTCTCTTGGGGTCACTGATATAGGCACCTGTTCAGCAGCAGTCTAAGTTCAACTCGATCTTCAAAGTTCATCTCGATCTGACATCAAGCTAGGGAGCAGCAAGGCAGACAGCAACAATTACTATCCAAGAAGATGATGGATGCTACTGATCAAGCAGCAGCAAATCTGACGCTGGAACAGATGCGAGGTGAAGAAGATGGAGTGCCTTATAGCCCATCAAGATTTATACGTTCTGCTTTGCTTTGGGTGCCAGAGAAAAGCAGTAGCAAAGGTAATTGTGTAGTACGACGGACTACAGAGTATGCCTGTCTGTGCTGCTTTGATTTGGGTGCCAAAGTTCAATGTTCAGTATCATCTTCATACCGATGCTTGTTCGTGCTTGTCATCGACTCGCAATTTTGTCAGTAGTGGATCTCAGCCCTGGGCCTGTGATCAAAAGCCCATAGAAAAAGGAAACTCAAGGGGGCGTGGAGGGCCGCTCAGCCCAGGAAGATGCAGCCCAACCTCGGGCTTAGCCTGTGTCCACTCTCCAGCTCCTCTGCGGCTCTGCCCCTGCTTCCGTCGTTATCTTTGCTATTGCTATGGTTTATTCCACTAGCGCAAGAACTGTATGGACAAGACCAACAGCAACGAGAGATTTCAGATATTGGGCTCAATTCGTGAGCCTTTCAAAATTCGTGACCAATCATTGTGAGTATGTGACCAATCATGCCCATTCGCTAAAAGTTTTCCCACTCAGATAGTGCAGACCCGACGTCCAGAAGAGAGATCGACGTGGCCCTCACCGACAGAGCTGAACGTGCCACCGAAAGAACTGCAGGCTGCCCTACTCTGCACTTCTGGTGGCCAAGACATGCAGATCTTCAGGAACGATAGATATAGCAGTAGCACCATGCAACCTCTTGCTTCTTCAGGTGTCTCTGTCACGGCACCAACAACTGACGGCAGGTTCGTAGTGCTCCAGGCACTGGGCTTTATTCATTTGAGAATGCCGAGCTTTCTTCAGTGAGATCTACCCAAGCGAGGCCGTGACGTCTTCAGCGACGAGACCATCATTTGTTGCTTTGTCGTATCACTTTATATCTGGTAGACTGGTCATTTGTTGCTTTGCCCTCGACCGAATGAAATCTTCTGGAACCCGATATATAATTTTCACGTTGCTCAGAACTTTTCCTCAGATCCCTTCCCTGTTCTGAAACTGAAAGCCAAGTCACTGCACAATTGTTTTTCCGCGGCGATTTCCTGCAACTCCAAGTCGCGCATTGTTGCAGTAGCAACTTGCACACTGGACATTGATCACATATCTCCGTTCTCCCTTCTCCAAAGGCCAAAGGCCAAAGCCATGAACAGATATATCCCCACTTTTCCTTTCAGTCTTTGCGTGGAGCAGGAATGTCAAGGTCCTCCTGTACGCATGGATGTGCTATGGGCAGACACAAAACGTCAGCACTGCAGAAGCAAAGCTACGAGCGGCACAAGTGAGCCCCCAAAGTCGCTGCAAGCCTGCAGCACACACACTGTGGATTCCGGAACAAACACCTCACCGGCAACGGATCCGTCACCGCTTTTCGCCGGGGTTCGTCTGAGGGGGTGTTTAGTTCACCACATTGTCCAAAATTTTGCATAATATACGCTTTCCAATGTACTTTTTCTCTCTGTACACACGACCCAACACATGGAATTTTTTTTTAATTTGGTATTTTGTAAAAAGAAAATAGCAGCACTAGGGGTCAAAATTGGGGAATTGCAAGTTTAGTAGCCAGTCGGCTCCTGAAGGGCCGACTGCGGACCTATCGGCTACTGAACAGCCGACAGGTGCATATCGGTTATCCAGTGGCCGATATGTACCTATCGGCTGCCGAGTAGCCGACAGGTTCCTCCCACGTGGAATAGGCCGCCTCCACGTAGGATGTCGGCCCACGCAAGGGCCTATCGGCTACTGAGCGGCCGACAAGGCTTATCGGCCAGCCAGAGGCCGATAGCTGCCTATTACCCCGCCGTCATCCCCTTCCGCGCGTTACTGTGCTCGGATCTCGCGCAGTCGTTTTCGCAGCCGGGCGCTGGGCGAGCAGGCGGCGGCCGGCGGGCGGGGGCGGG
>CM014278.1:53565192-53614905 GCA_004135705.1 Alloteropsis semialata
CGATCATAAGGTCGGAGCAAGTTATGTGCCCCGAAATGGCTCTTCGGTCGGATTGGAAAATGGTCAGCAAACTCTGGGGAAAGTTCAGTGTAGAAAGTTGGGCCTAGGTCGTCGTCGGCGGCCATTGTGGAAATTTTGTGTGAGGTTCGATTATGCAACCTGCGGGATATAAATAGACATGAATGTAGGGCGTTGTGTGGGCCAGTCGATCCGCGAGATGTGTTTTTGCAGTGACTCAGAGAAGCAGATGTGGGCCAGTGAATCCGTGGGTTTGTGTTTCTTGCAGTGACTCAAAGGAAACACACCCTACATGCTCTGAAGGTAGGCCGGTGCAGGCTATGAAGGTAGGCCGGTGCAGTATATGACTGTAGCCCGGTTCGCTCTTTATATTCCACAAGTTGGAGACACAACTCATCCATCCCACGACACAGCATCACTATCAATCGTACCAATGTCATCGTGGAGAGATGACCCAAAAGGTGTGCCGAGATGGGAAGACCGGCCAAAATGCCACTGCGGGTTCCGCTGCTGGTTGCAAGTCTGTACTGATTCTTCAAATAAGTCGAAGAGGGGTGCTAGGTTCTTCAGATGTCCTGACATTGATGAAGATTTCAAGGTTCTTTTCAATGCTAATTCAAGTTTTTTTTGTTACTGTATGTAAACGACCAAGCTGTCCATATGCAGGCTTGTAGTTTCATCCAGTGGATCGACAAGAAAGCTCTACCCAGTCAAGGAGTGCCATCACAAATTGAGACCAAAGAGCAGTACTCTGCTAGACTAGAACACGCACGTGAGACCGAACGTCTATCTCGCCTTGAGAAAGACCTTGTCAAGCGTGAGGGGGCACTTAAGCTCAGGGAGGAAGAATTCCAAGCTCGGGAGTCTCGTCTGCGTCATGAAGAAGCGCAACATTTGGCTTCGGCAAGAGAGTTGTGGCAACGAAATAACAGGATGAAGGAGGTGGAGCGTCAGGAGGCCCAAGCACGACGTGCAAATGAAGCTGCTCCCGAATCCAGCAGGAAGGGGAAATATCCCCGTTTTACTCAGTAGAACGTTACTTCCACACCCGGCTGGGTGCTTTCCCCTAAGGCATGTTGGGTTTAGTAACCGCCTATCAACTTTCCCTAAGGCATGTTAAGATTAGCAACGGCGCATGTTTAGGTTAGCAAAGTGTGCCGCACATGCCATTGTATCGTAGTCGTATCTTTCGCAAAAAATGCATTTGACACCATAATCTCTTCATCCTGTTATCATGTTCATCTGTAAGAACCATATATTGTTGTTGTTGTTGTCGAACCATATATTGTGTAAGAACCATATTATCGATGCAAATCAAAGCGAACATCAATTATTTCAAAACAATATATGGTTCGACAACAACAACAACAACAATGAAAATGACCGAAACATTTGTGTGGAATGGAAATAACCAAAACATGTGTCTGGAATAAAAATATACAAAATCATTTGTGTATGCAATTCAAATAAACATATTTTATAATAGCTAGAATTGAAATATGGAAATATTTATAATATTATTAGGAAAGAAGGAAAAAATAGGGGACCTGTCGGCTAACCAGCAGCCAAAAAGACCTATCGGCTTCTGGATAGCCGACAGGCCCATGGGCCGTTGATAGGCCGACTGGCCTGTCGGCAGCCAGTCGGCTGCTGGATGGCCGACAGGCCCCAGTCGGCTGCTGGCTGGCCGACAGGCCCCTCTCCGCCCAATGGAGGGTTGCCAGCTCATAGCCACGTCGCCTGTCGGCGATTCAGTGGCCGATAGGTCCCCAGTCGGCCCTTCAGGAGCCGACTGGCTACTAAACTTGCAATTCCCCCATTTTGACACCTAGGGCTGCTATTTTCTTTTTTCAAAATACCAAATTAAAAAAAAATTCCAACACATGTCCATTCTCCAAAATGGGGTGAACTAAACACCCCCTGAAACGTGGACAGCTTCAGCGGTCTCTGAAAACTGGAACGCGAGGGTGACAGTGACACTGACATGTAGCAGGAGGCTAGCCACCGCTGCGATTTATGCCGTCCAAGTTGGTTCAGGAACTCGCATCAGCTTTATATTTCTAGGGCGTCGTCACCGTCGGCAAATGTTCGTCGCTTGCCTCAAGTTCAATGTATTCGTGACGGTCTTGAACGCAGCAGCAGTGGCCAGGTGCTCAGCGGCTGTACTCGTCACAGCTTTCCGAGGAGATCTTGCCTTTGGCATCAGCAAGAACCTTTTTTGCTGAGATTTTTCTTTGACAGGGCCAGAACAAAGGGAAGAGAAGAATGGAAAGGGAGATGGAACAAAGCGCGCCGAATATTTCATATGTATAGTGGATAGCCAGATGAACTGTGCCAATAGATTTGAAAGTACAATTGTTATCACTGCTACACAACTTGTCTTACTTTTTTTGAGATATTTGCACTCCATTTTATGAACTGAATATTATATTTGTGAGAAATATATAGGTGCAAATCATTGTGAAGGTGCATCTAGGCCCCTAATTCGATTTTGGAGATTAATGACAACATGATCATTGCGACTAACGTGTGTTTTGCAGCGGCATTCAATCAAGTTAGTGCAATGATGGGTTTTCATGGTATTCTTGGCCCCCATCATATGATTTATATACTTCGGATCAAAGGATATGCGAGAAGCGTAGGGACAAGCTAGTTCCAAAGTGCCGTTTGGAGTTGAGAGGCATTTGGATTAGTTAGGTCTTTATTTTCCTTTGGCCGTACTATAAAGGGGGCAAGAGTTGTAGCTTGACCTAAATAAGACTAGAGTATTAGGGTGATGCACCCTTGTGAAATTCTAGCACTAGTGTTGAGGCCATAATACCAGGGTGCCCGATCACGAGGATTACCGACTACCGACTCCGAACTACCAAGACTCCGAACAAGACACGATGGCCAGATCGCAGAAGGGAAGCCCGAAGATAGTTAGAGTCCTACTAGGTTTAGGTCTGTTTTGTCTTGTAAGGCACGTCTCCCTGGATATAAATAGCGGGGGTCCTGTGCGTAGAGGGTATGTCCATTGATCTACAATCTTAGACAATCCACCCGAGGGTACTTGTTACGCATTGTAATCTGTACTCGACGAAATAATACAAGCAGCAACTGGACGTAGGGTTATTACTCGATCTCGAGGGCCCGAACCAGTATAAAAATCCCGTGTCTCTCTGTTCGTCACCGTGATCAATCTTCGCACGAAGCAGGGTGCCTGCCGGACAAATATCTGACGAGTACAACCTCGACAGAGGCGCGCCAGGTAGGGGCCCTTGCGTGAAGAAAGATCATGCCGATCGTCAACGGAGTCTGGATCGCCGACGCGTCGAGTTCCTCGATGCCCTACATGCCCAGTTCTGTCAAGTCGGAAGCGATCGGGAGTTCTGCTTCCGCTTCCGATCTCTACGCTCGCCGCCATCTAGTGCCTGCACGGGAGATCCGCTTCGGAGATCTCGTGTTCGAGCACCAAGGCGACTGCGAGCTCAAGATGACAGGGATCCATGATCCCGATCTCACATGCGCCGGTCGGGAAGTTTTCGCCACCTTCACGGAGCCAACTCTTGAAGACATTGCAGATCGCACTGCGCAGTTGGATCTCGACTACAGTGGATCTAGCAATGGGTCAGAACAATCCGAAGACCGCCGCATCCATGTGCTAAACGCAAACGGGACAGAGGCCGTTGCCGAGTCATCTAGCTTGCATCGACCCGTGCCTCCTCCACGTTTGAGCAACGCACCGACACAGCAGGTTGCATCCTCATTGGCCACCCGAGATCTCAACAACGATTTCCGGGCCGTCGAACAGGACAATCTGCAGATCCGAACCCTCTTGGAGACCATGGAAGCAATGGCCGAAGGGACTCCGATGGTCACCATAGCCAAGAAGGCTCGGGAAGCAGCGGACAAGGCTAAAGAGCGCATTGAAGCCGCCGCTGTCGTACCACCAGCTCCGTCAAACAGACCACGTGAACCGCAGCCGGTTCGGTCTCGATCTGTTAACGGACGACCATACTATCGCCCACACGAGGGGCGCGACATAAGGCCACAACTCGAGCGCAATCGTCGCACTCGCGACGCTCGGGAAACTCTCAATTACAATCGAGATTACCGAGCACGTGAGGGTTACTATCGGTCCCATCCAGATTCGCCGCCACGTGACTCCCGACCAGGCACGGGGGGATGCCTTGCGTACTCCCCAGCCCTGCGCAAGGTCAGGTGGCCCGAAAAGTTTCGTCCTACTAACATCGAGAAGTATGACGGAACAACCAACCCCCGCGAGTGGATTCAGATCTATTCCACGATCATCGATGCCACCGGGGGTGACGACTATGTCAAAGCCAACTACTTGCCGACTGCTCTGCAGGGATCAGCCCGTACGTGGCTCATGAACCTGCCCGAGGCCAGCATCAAGTCATGGACTCATCTCCGGGAGACGTTTGAAGCCAATTTCCAAGGCACCTATAAACGCCCCGGACATGAGGGAGATCTGCTCAACTGCGTGCAGAAGCCTGAAGAATCCCTCCGGGACTACATCCGCAGGTTCAGCGACACCCGTAACACCATCCCTGACATGGTGGATGATCGGGTGATTGTGGCCTTTAATCAAGGTTGCAAAGACGAGCGAACGGCGGAGGAACTTGCCAAGAAAAACCCAAAGACGGTGGCAGAGCTATACGAGATCCTGGAAGAAACCGCCAAGATGGCGGACGCCCGAGCACGGGTTCACGGAAAGCCCGAACAAAGCCAGCCAGCCGGGGAAGGCAAGAAGAAGAATAAACACAAAAACAAGAAGCGCAAGACCGAGGGTGACGAAGTCATGGCCGTGGACAACAAGCCCCGTACAGGCGTCAAGGCAAACCGGATAACCTCCCGATGTACTGCCCGATTCACCGATCTACGAAGCATCACTTCGTGGACTGCACGGTGTACAAGAAGCAGAAGCAGGAGGAGGAGAGCCAGCAGCAGGGGGCTCCACGTGACCAGGCAGCTCACAACCCTCGCACGGCCAACTACATGGATTGTGATGATGAGCCAGATCTCCCCGAAGATCTGGAGATCGCCACAATTTTCGGTGGCTGTTCAACCCGAACCTCCAAGTCCCAGCTCAAGATGGTCGAGAGGCAGATAAACAGCGCCGAGCCCTGCAAGCAACTCTTGAGGTGGTCAGAAATCCCGATCACATTCGATCAAAGGGATCACCCTGAGACGCTTTACGACGGGCCGCTACTCCCACTGTGCATTAAGCCATGGATCGGGCCCCGCAAGATCGGGCGAACC
This sequence comes from Alloteropsis semialata, assembly GCA_004135705.1. Taxonomy (NCBI): domain Eukaryota; kingdom Viridiplantae; phylum Streptophyta; class Magnoliopsida; order Poales; family Poaceae; genus Alloteropsis; species Alloteropsis semialata. Next base: position 53,570,476 of record CM014278.1, read on the forward strand.
CTGATTGACAGTGGGAGTGCCCTCAACCTCCTGTTTGTCAACGCCTTTGACGAACTTGGGATCCCAAGAAGGTCCTTGTCCCCTGTGGAGAAGCCTTTCTATGGGGTCATACCAGGCATTCAAGCCTTTCCCTTGGGGAGGATCGATCTGCAGGTGACCCTCGTAGAGGGCAAAAACATCCGATCAGAGTTCCTCACCTTCGAGGTGGCTGACATCACGTCAGCCTATAACTGCATCTTGGGCCGACCGTTCCTGAAGAAATTCATGGCGGTCGCTCACTTTGCATATTCCATGATCAAGGTCCCGGGGCCGTTGGGTCCGATCACCGTCTGTGGCGATCGCAAGGGCGCGGTCCAGTGCGACATGAAGACCCTGGACATGATCAAGGGTGACGAGCAGGAACCAGCCAAGGCTGCCGAACCTGCCAAGAAAAAGACAAAGAGCCAGCCAAAGGCTGCCGCCAAGGGTACATTGGCTGAAACCTCCCGAGCAGCTGAGAACCGACCAAGGGCCAAAGGGAAAGAAATTCCCGAACAGGAGCTCATCGGGGAACAGGAGCTCATCGGGAGACAGGGAGCTGACGACCGTGCCGCTGAGAGGCAGGCTGTGGTGGACCAAACCCCACTCAGGGGGACGCCGTCACAAGCAGCTGGCGAGTCGACGGCCAACGCCTCACCAATCGAGCCACCGGCCAGGCGCACCGAGCCAGGCACGAAGGCGGTAATCCTTGATGAGGCAAACCCGACCAAGACCACCCAGGTGGGCCTTGGCTTGGGTGACAAATAGGAACTCGAGCTCATTGCTTTCCTCCGGGCAAACGCAGATGTGTTCGCTTGGGAACCATCTGACATGCCCGGGATCCCCAGGGAGGTAATCGAGCACAAGCTTGGCATACGAACTGGCATCCGACCAGTCAAGCAGAAGCAAAGGAGATATACCCCGGAAAAGCGAGACGCCATTAACGAAGAAATCAACCGACTACTCAAAGCCAGCTTCGTTCGAGAGGTCCCTTTCCCGGAGTGGCTGGCAAACCCAGTCATGGTCAAGAAGCCCAACGGAACGTGGAGGATGTGCGTGGACTATACAGATCTGAATAAAGCTTGCCCGAAGGATGAGTACCCATTACCTAGGATAGATCAAATTGTAGATTCAACCTCTGGGTGCGAATTGCTTTGTTTTCTAGATGCCTACTCGGGGTATCACCAAATCAGCATGTGCATTGACGATGAGGAGAAAACTGCATTTGTAACTCCCTTCGGTGTTTATTGCTATATAAAGATGCCTTTTGGTCTAAAAAACGCAGGTTGCACTTATCAAAAATGTGTTCACATTGTTCTTGAAGGCCAAATCGGCCGTAATGTGGAGGCATACATAGATGACATTGTTGTGAAAAGTAAGTTAAAGGGTGATTTAATCGCTAATTTAACCGAAACATTCAACAACTTGCGTAAAAACAGGATGATGCTCAACCCCGCCAAATGCACCTTTGGTGTATCATCGGGTAAGCTCCTCGGTTACCTTGTTTCCCAACGAGGTATAGAGGCAAATCCGCACAAGATCAAGGCACTCGATGACATGAAGTCTCCACGCAGCCGCCACGAAGTCCAGAAGTTGGCAGGAATGATGGCGTCCCTAAGTCGATTCGTGTCCAAGTCAGGCGAACGAGGTATGCCATTTTACAAATTGTTACGTAAAACTGATCGTTTTGAGTGGTCGGCAGAAGCAGAAGAGGCGTTCCAGGCGTTCAAACAGTACCTGCGGAAAATGCCCGTACTGGTCCCGCCAAAGCCACAAGAAGAGATGCTGTTATACGTAGCAGCGACACCAACTGTTGTTAGCACTGTGTTGGTGGTCGAGAGACCAACAGAAAAGTCTACAACACAACATCCCGTTTACTTCGTAAGCGAGGTGCTACATGATGCCAAAACAAGGTACCCTCAGATTCAGAAATTGTTATATGCTGTACTAATGACTTCCAGGAAGCTCAAGCATTATTTTCTGAGCCACAAGATCAAGGTTGTGTCAACTTACCCCCTAGGCAACATTTTACATAATCGAGATGCCGTGGGAAGGATTGCACAATGGTCTGTGGAGCTGGGGGCTTACGACGTTGAATTCATACCCAGAACTGCCATCAAATCGCAGGCTCTGGCAGACTTCATCGCAGAATGGACTAACCCCGAACCTGAAGAAGCTGCCCAAAATCCCGAACACTGGACAATGTTCTATGACGGAGCATTTTGCAGAGCAGGCGCGGGGGCTGGGGTGGTCCTGATTTCACCATACAATGACATCATTAGGTACGCTTTACAAATCAATTTTGTTGATCCAACTCCTACTAACAATGTTGCCGAGTACGAAGGACTGTTGACAGGTCTCCGCATAGCTGCATCTCTTGGTGTCAGAAGGCTGCTCGTGAAAGGGGATTCCGAGTTAGCTGCAAAGCAAGTCATGAAAGAGTACAGTGCGCGGAGCGAGGTCATGGCTAAATACTTGGAAGCATATAGGCGGATGGAGAGCAAATTTGATGGGCTTGAAGTACGGCACGTGAAGAGGGAATTCAATGGCGACGCAGATAAGCTGGCAAAGGCAGCTGCAGAGCGCACACGGCTCCCAGGTAACGTGTTACTTGAAGTTCTTACTAAACCATCTGTGTCGGTTTCATTACCGAACCTAAAAACTGAACCCGTCAAGGGACCAGTTTCTACAACCAACGAATCCGTCAAGGAGTCTATGTTGGTCGGTACGGCCCGAGCCGCCGCTCTAGTTGGAAACGAGGAGAACTGGATGGATCCAATCCGGGCGTACCTCACAAACCAAGCTATTCCGGACGATGATGCTACATTGGAGAAAATCCATCGTAAAGCCAAGAACTATCAATTGGTCGACGGGCGATTATACAAGCTAACCCGCAATGGAATGCTCCTCAAATGCATCACACGGACCGAGGGCATTAGTTTGCTCCACGACATTCACGGAGGAATCTGTGGATCACATGCTTCTCCCCGATATCTAACAGGGAAAGCATTCCGACAGAGCTTCTACTGGCCTACAGCTCTTCAAGACGCAAGCGATTTAGTAAAAAAGTGTGAGGCATGTCAATTCTTCGCACGGAAACAAACTAAACCTGCGCAAGCTTTAAATACTATACCCTTGTCATGGCCCTTTGCCACTTGGGGTATAGACATCCTCGGGCCCTTTCCAAGGGCTGTCGGGGGATACAGATTTCTGTTCGTTGGCATTGACACATTTACAAAATGGGTTGAAGCCGAGCCCGTTCAGAAAATCACGAAAGAGGCAGCTGTTAAATTCCTACGGAGTATTGTCGTACGATTCGGTGTCCCGAACAGGATAATCTCTGATAATGGAACACAGTTTAAAAGTAAAAAGTTTTACAATTTTTGCTACGACCACGGGATCAGGCATGATCGGTCATCGGTAAACCACCCGAAGACAAACGGGCAAGTAGAACGTGCCAATGGCATCGTGCTCCAGGGCATCAAGAAGAGGATTTTTAACAGATTGCAAGCTTACGACAAGCGCTGGATTCATGAGGTCCCTACAGTACTCTGGTCAATGAGGACCACTATGAATCGGGCAACAGGCGAAACACCTTTCTTCTTGGTATATGGAGCAGAGGCGATTCTACCATCCGACATCCGACTACAAGCCCCCCGCGTGGCAATGTTTTCAGAAACTGAAGAGCCTGACAGACGCACTGATGAGCTAATCCTCCTGGAGGAGGCTCGTGACGCAGCTGCTTTTAGAGTAGCCCAGTATCAGCAAAAATTGCGACAGTACTACGATGCTAATGTTCGACAACGAAGCCTATGCATTGGGGACATGGTGCTCAAACTGGATCAACGCACCAAGGACAAAACTAAATTGTCTTCTCCATGGCAAGGACCGTACATTGTAGTAGATATCGCCCGACCAGGAGCCTACAGGATTGCAGAGATAGATGGGGACGTACTGCCAAACACGTGGAATATGGATCAACTACGCAGGTTCTACGCCTAAACAATGAAGATCGTGCACAGTTTTAGACCGACCATCAGGTTTGGCAGGTATAAACCATCATCTGCGTCGCCTACAGCGCCAACAAAAAAAAAGAGATAAGTTCTATATACTCTACTCATCCTCGCTTTTATGCTCGGGGGCTGGGTTTCTATTTTCTATTCTGTTTCTACTCTTTGTTACCATATTGCATACACTAACAAAGAGCCGGGGACTACCATGCTGAAAATTTTCTTTTCAGACCTATTCTATGCGTCCCGAGCTCTATGCTCGGGGGGCTCCCCATTTGATCGGGAAGTTTCTTGCAGTTTGTACTTCTAGACTCTTTTTCAGCATGCCAGCATGGCTGTAAAAGAGCCCGGGGGCTACTACGGTACTACTACCATGCAAGAAACGGGCTTTTTAATTCAAGAAAGCTAGGCTACGCTAAAATTACCGAATACCATGACTACAAGGAATTACACAGTTCAGAAGGCCGCCCGTGTCTCAGCAACTAAACAATTCCAGAATAGCTTATGGTAACGGGACTTTTTGGCTATGACAAAGCTATCAGTTAAAAAGATCCATGAAAATACCGATCAGCTCTAAGATTTACGCAAAAACATGCAAGCATATGTTTAGCAAAATGTAACCGCATTCTAAACTGTTAAAGTTTTGCCCTATTACAGGAATTTTGCACAGTGTTCAGGGTGATTCCTCCGAATCACTCAGATGGAGATCAAGTTTTCTGACAAACGGTTCCACCAGTGGGGTAAAGCTATTAAACATTACCTCAGCTTCTGACTCCGAGCACTTGAAGCCTTTTGAGAGCAGAGAAACGTCCAGATCAGGGAGGTGGCTTTTCAAAGCCCCGATGGTGTGAGTTGCAGCAACGCAGGCACCTTCCATCAGCCTGGACTCCAAGGACGAACTGCGCTTCTCTGATGCTTCAAGGCGGGCGGTCAGATCAGCCACGTCTTTATCCCGAACAGCCAGTCTTCCTTCCAGATCCGAGTTTTTCTTCTTGAGCACCTCAATGCTCTTGGAGTCAGCTACAGGGTCAAAGGCAGCATGTGAACAAAAGTTCGAAGATAAAGACTCAATAAGCGAAGCATGAGATTTAAAGCATGTACCTTCTTTCTCGAACTGGAGAACAGTCACCTGGGCTCCCAGTCTGATCACAGACGCTTCTGCAGCAGAGGCACGAGCGTCTAGCGAACGCCATTGCTCTTCAGCTGTCGAGAGCGCGCTAATGATCGGGCCCAGGGGCGTCGGGATGGGTCCCACGATCTCTGCAGTCTTCTCTGAGTTGTCAAGTTGTGCTGTCGAGTCTGGCTCGGGAGTTTTCTCTTTGGCAGATGATTTGACAGGAGGAGAAGCTGTGGGATCGGGATGCCTGAATTCCCGAACAATCAAATACAGTAAAAACAACATTTAAGAAAAATGCTCATACATAATCAAAGATTGTCAAAGCTCTTACTCGGCCGTCGGGATTTTGACTTTAAATCTCTTGGCACCAGGAATAAGCTTTGATGACTGTCTGGTCGGACGGTTTTCCTGTCGAGAAATCTCCCGATCACGTTTAGCTTTGGTTATGCGATCAAAAGCTGCGAATAAACGCCCGAATACGATCATGCTCGATACCTGGGCAACAGGACGAGGCGGATCACGACTGGGCTGCAGATCGGCGGGCCCAGGCGATCCAAAGACTCCCGAATCCAGAACTGTCCCCTTCACACTGCGAGAGCGTTTCCGGGTTCGGGGGATAATCGCCTGGGGGCTGCTCGGGACCTCTTTCTCCAAACCAGGTGATGATTCAGGTTGTTCGCTGGTCGGGGCCCCGGTGCCTTGATCAACGTGCTGATCTCCCTCCTCTTCAACATTGATGGCACCGCTCTGGGCGGGGGCATCAACAATAGCTGGGGCCTGGTCGGAAAAAAAGAGGTGTATCATATCACTATTAAACAAGAAAGAGCTTTTTCTGAGTAACAGTTTACCTCTGGAGAAGGGTTGTCAGCGCTGTAGGGTGCTGGGACGTTTTCCCAGTCCGGGAGATCAGCCCCGAACATCTTCTTCAGGCGCGCGGCCACTTCTGTCTCTGGGACAACTGCTAGTTAAGAGTCATGAATTCAAATGACCGAACAAACTCGGAAAAACAATCGAACAGAAAAACAAATGCTCACCATCGGGTTTCATTCTGTTCGGGTCGTTGTCGCCCCTAAATGTCCAAGCGTAGCGGTCGTGAGTCATAAGCGGAATGAATCTCCATCTAATGAAGATTTCTGCTACGTGAACCGCCGTCAGACCAGCATTGCGGAGCTCCAGGATCCGATCAATGTGCTTTTGCATCTTCGAGGTGATTCTTGGCAGGGCTTTGGCCTCATCCTTGAGATAGGGCATCAAATACTTTCCTTTTGCCAGTGAGGTTTGGGGAAGGGTGATGTAAAACCAGTGATGTTTATATCCTTTCCAGCAATCCTTAACTGGGAAGGGGATGTACATCTCCCGATTTCTCAAGGAAAAACCGATGGACCCGAGCATCACTTGTTTCTTGTAGTATGAAGGGCTATAAAAATATCTCCACAGCAACAGTGAAGGCTTAATCCCTAACCAGGCTTCGCACAGAAAGGCAAAGACGCTAAGCATTGTCAAAGCGCCGGGCTTAAGGTGCACAAGCTCTATCTGGTAATGCTCGCAGACGCTGTGGAAGAAATCAGAAGGAAAAACCCCGAATCCACAGTGGAAGAACTCCAAGAACACCACCATCTCGAGAGTGTTGGGGGTTGGATACGTCTGACCTTTGGCATGACGACGAGGGAAAAGTTCGGTGTCAGGGAGTAGTCCAAGGTCCTCCAGCTTCTGCAGCTGTTTGGCCGTCGTGGTTGATCTGTACCAGTACTCGTCCGAGGTGGGGATCGTGTTCCCACTGCGGAGTTCTCGTCCGGCGGCGGCGCTACTTTGGTCTCCTGTGGACTCAGTGCCAGAAGACGATTGGTGCGTGGACGCCATGGCGATTGGAAGCTAGCAGGGTTGGAGGAGCAGGTGGACGAGGGAAGAAAGCGGTTGAAAATGGCGAATGTTTTGTGGATGCGAATGAGGAAGACGAAGTCCCAAATAGATCTCAAGCGGTCGCGCTTGGGGGCTTTATGGTTCTGCAAGGGAGCACGAACCCCGAGAAACCTGCCCTTAAGCCGCGCAATCCGCAGTGACTGTTGGGTCAAAAAGATTCTTTCCTTTTTCTACGGCACGCGTCGTTTCGAAAAATGTGCAAGTCCAATTCAATGCATTTAGGGTTGTTAGCTTATTTGGTAAGTTATCAGTTTTAAATGACCAACCGATCGGTGTGAATCAAGGAAATGCCCCGATCATGTCTGATCAGGGTCAAATTTCCCGAACACGCTAAAGATAGTCAGTCTGGTCGGAAGAAATTTTTCATTCGGGAATTTTTGTTTCTGGATGAGCAATTTCGTGAACAGATTGACACGGATAAATTTCCAAAGCGCAAGGGATTTAAGTTACATCCATCAAGTGAAATTTCTTCATTAAATCCAAAAAAGGGAACATTTCACAATGGATTGATAACTATCCTGAAATCAAAATACTAAAGCGCCCTGATCTTGGGTTGATGATTGACAACCAATCTGATCAGGGCGATGGTGTGCTCGCCGGTGGATCATCATCTACCACGTTCTCTTCTTCAGAGTCGCTGACGAGATCCACGAGCGCTCCGTCTCTAGGGATCCCGATCAGGTCGCGGTTCAGGGAGACGAAGAGGCGCCGGGCGAGTTCCTCGTCGCCGCTGGTGTCCACCGGAGCAGAAGACGAAGATGCGCCTGCGTGCGCCGCCTCTGGCTTCAGCCGGATTCCGCTCCCTCCTTGCTCTGGCTCGTCGTCGGAGGAGAGGGAGACAGGAGATGCTGGGGCTGGGGAGGAAGATGCAGGGCGTTTCCTGGCGGCAATGCTTGACGGAGCAGCCTCGGGAGATGGCGGCGCTACCGCCGGAGCCTCCTCCTCTGGTGGCTCGACCTCGACTCCATCATCCCCATACCTGGGGAGAGCTAGGAGCGGAGCCTGAGGAGGAGCGGTGGGTGATGTCGTCGCCGGCGGGTCCTCCGGCTTGTCGGGCGGTTGTTCGCCGGAGCTACGAGGAGAGTCTCCGAAAAGGAGGCGAGGAAGCTTGAACCTGCAGCTAAGCCTTTTCTTTCCCATGGCGAGTGGAGGAAGAAGGTTTAGGATGGAAGTTTCAAGTACACGTCAATCCAGGAGATCTGATATTTAAAGACTCAGAGGTGCGACGCTTCGCGCGAGAATCGAGGAGCCAGAGCAGAGCCGTATTGCGTGTGCTGCTAAAGTTCCGGGAGACGTGCGGAGTGGGTTTTTAATGCACTGGGCAGCAGTTACATCAATCCTGGGGCGATTCACTTTCCAAGACGGAACAGTTCTTTTTTATTATTATGGCTGATATTTTTCTTTGACCTTATCATTCAGATGCAGGTTTCTACATTCAAGAGTTCGTGAACTTTTCTGGCTCTCATGCAGGTATTAACATATCCGGAAATCACCCGAAGAGCAAAAAGACCCGAATGCTATTGAACAATCAACCTTTTCTGAACAAGATAAGCTCGGGGGCTACTGTTGAGGCCATAATACCAGGGTGCCCGATCACGAGGATTACCGACTACCGACTCCGAACTACCAAGACTCCGAACAAGACACGATGGCCAGATCGCAGAAGGGAAGCCCGAAGATAGTTAGAGTCCTACTAGGTTTAGGTCTGTTTTGTCTTGTAAGGCACGTCTCCCTGGATATAAATAGCGGGGGTCCTGTGCGTAGAGGGTATGTCCATTGATCTACAATCTTAGACAATCCACCCGAGGGTACTTGTTACGCATTGTAATCTGTACTCGACGAAATAATACAAGCAGCAACTGGACGTAGGGTTATTACTCGATCTCGAGGGCCCGAACCAGTATAAAAATCCCGTGTTTCTCTGTTCGTCACCGTGATCAATCTTCGCACGAAGCAGGGTGCCTGCCGGACAAATATCTGACGAGTACAACCTCGACAACTAGGTAGCTTAAGTGAAGCCATGGAACCTTAGAAAGAAGTTAGAAACTCAAAGACATTTCGAATTGGACGAGTTTCAGTAACTTAGAATAGGTTTTCAGTGTACCACCGACTGTTGCGGTGACCATCTTGGTCACCGCAACAGTCGGTGATGGTAGGGCCATCAGGGCCGAGTGAAGGCAGAGGCCACCAACTGTTGCGGTGGTGGTACTCAGGTACCACCGCAACAGTCGGTCATGTGAAGGCCAGATGGGCCCAAGTGTTGGTGACCAATGAAAGTTGCGGTGCTCGGTCGAGCAACCACCGCAACAGTCGGTCCTCTTGGGCCAGGGACGAGTTCGTCTCTGGTTTGATGGACTGTTGCGGTGGAACGGGGTTTTGACCCCACCGCAACAGTCGGTGGTGTGTCAGTTACCGTTGGATTTGTGTACTGTTGTACACCACAGATTGTTGCGGTGGTGGTCTCTATACCCCACCGCAATAGTCGGTCGTTACGCAGTTTTCAGCATGTGATGTACCAACGGCTAGTTCTTTGGTTTGGAGTATAAATACTTGGTGTATAGCTCCATTTCAGCTCTCTTGCGACCTGAGGAAGTTCATAGTCATATTTGGGAGCTAAGAGCAAGTAAAGCACTAGAAGTGATTGAAAAATTTTTGATTGTGAGGATTAGGAACATCTTTGGTGCTTAGTGAGTAGCAAGTGTGCATCCACCCTTTGTCTCTTGTCTTGTGCAGGTCAAGTGAAGCTATTGCTTATTACTCTTGGTGTTCGGCATCACCTAGACGGCTTGGTGGTGGTGTTCTTGGTGATCTCTCAAGGAGGCGACTTGTGGGAGGCCCAAGAAGGTGTACACGGTGTTTGGAGTCCACCGCTCCGGAGGGGACAATCGACATCCACTAGAGAACACTTGATCCTCGTGTTGGATCAAGGGGGAGCAACACCCTTGTGTTGGGTGCTCCAATGAGGACTAGGGGAGAGTGCCGACTCTTTGATACCTCGGGAAAAAAATCCGGCCTCCTAACTCTCTCTTTACATTTGGCAATTTACTTTCCGCATTTACATTCTCGTCTTTACATTCCTAGAATTGCCATGCTAGACTAGGATTGGAACTAGGTTGCAAAACTCTTTTTCCGATTAGATAGTCACACTAGATAGGAATAGGCACATGGGGTGAATTGGCTTGAATAAGTGTTTAATTCCGCAAAAATTAGTTAGAAGCCTAATTCACCCCCCTCTTAGGCATCTTGATCCTTTCAATTGGTATCAGAGCCTCGTGCTCATTGGATTAGGCTTCACCGCCTAGAGTAAGATGTCTAACGGGGATGGAGCTCCTCCATGTTTGATGGCAACGATTTTTCCTATTGGAGAATTCGTATGGAGGCCTACCTTGAGGCCGTGGATGCCGGTGTGTACCATGCCGCATTGTATGGCTATCCCGAGCCTAAGAAAGCCGATGCACTCACTCCCGAAGAGGCCAACACCGTGAGGTGGAATGCCAAGGCACGAAATATCCTCTTTCATGGCTTGAACAAAGAGGCGATCAATCGAGTGCGTAGTAGCAAGAATGCTAAGGAGATTTGGTATAAGTTGTGCGACATGCACATCGGATCCAAGGATGAGCGTGAGGAACGCCATAAAGTTATTATGGATAAGATTAATGCTTTCAAAATGCTTCCTCATGAAAATGCTAATCAAATGTATTCTCACTTTGGTGTCCTTGTAGAGGATTTGCATGATCTTGATATGGGAAGAATGGAAAGTGTGGAGATCATAAGAAGATTTCTTAGTATTCTACCCAAAGAGAAGTATGCAAATATTGTCACATACTTTTATCAAGTTGATCTCAAGCTTGTCACTATCACTCAAGTTCTTGGCAAGATTGCCGGCCATGAGCAATATATGGGAATTGCCCAAGATCAAAGCTCCTCCTCCTTCAAGAACTATATTGCACTCAAGGCAAACAAAGAGAAGAAGGTGCTTGTCAAGAAAGATGCAAGTGATGATGATAGTGATGATGATATTGATCTTGCACTCCTCATGAAGAGAACCAACAAGATGCTCAAGAAGCTCAACAAGAAAGGAGTTGATTTTGATTATAAGAAGAAGAAGTTTTTCACAAATGACAAGAAGAAGTCACTCAAGTACATGCCATGCTTTAATTGTGGTGTGAAAGGTCACTTGGCTAATGGATGCCCTCTTCCCGACAAGAGAAAGCAAAAGAACAAGAATCAAGAGGAAGAAAGCGATGATGAGAAAGATCAAAAGAAGAAGCATCACAAGAAGAAAGATGAGAAGAAAAAGCATCACAAGAAAGGCAAGAAAAAAGAAGCAAAGGCCTACATTGGAGAGTGGGTGACCCATGTTGAAGATTCGGATAATTCTTCCTCCTCTTCAAGTGAAAGTGAAAATGAAGGTATTGCCGGTCTTGCTATCAAGACTTCTCTTCCTCCACCGCCACCATCACTATTCTCTACATCAAGCTCCCACATTTGCCTCATGGCAAAAGGTGATCACAAGGTGAGCAAAAGCACCATGGCTTTAGTGATGATGATGCTAGTAGTAGTGATGATGATGAGGATGAGCAACCTTCCTATAATGATCTTGTTGATACTCTCAATGAATATAATGAGACAATCATTAGCTCAAAGAAAAAGGTTGAAAAATTAAAGCTAGTCAAGAAAGAACTAAAAAACAAAGTGAATGAGCTTGAGGCTAGCAACTTAGAGTTCAAGGGTAACCATGATGAATTGATGAAGTCTTACAATGAACTCAAGTCAAGTTATGCAAAGTTGAACAATGATTTTCAAGAGCTCAACACTAGCTACAAGAATCTTGAATCCAACTTTGATGATATGTCCAATGACAAGTGTGTTGAAGCCACTCAAGTAGAAAAAGTTGATTGCTCTACTTCTTGTGATGACTTGCCATTTGATGATATGGTTGGTATGCTCAAGATCTCTTCCATTTGTGATGAATGCAAAGGCAAGAGTATTGTTGTGGAATCTTGCAATGATGAGATCTCTCTTGATAATGATTTGCTCAAAAGAGAGAATGAAGCTATATTGATTGAGAATGCAAAGCTCAAGCAACAAATTATTGATCTCAAGAAAATCAAGCCACAAGTTGCACAAGTCAACAACAAGAATGACTATGATCCTTGTGTGATGGGAAGAGATTGTATGACAACTTGGTCAAGGCAAATGAGAGCAAGAAAGCATTCAATTATCTCTCTCCCAAGGTCATGGCAAAGCGTCCAAATGTTCCTTCCGGTCCAAGACCAAGATATTGCATAGAATGCAAGAGAGAAGGTCACTTGTCCTTTCAATGCAAAACACCTCCTCCTCCCAAGCTAGCAAGTCACCTAAGACCCATGGCTTTCAACACTCCTTATGCATTGTCAAGATTGGGTAATGGCAAGTTTGTTGTGAGGTTCTATGGCCGCAAGGATAATTCATGGCCTAGGCAAATTTGGGTGCCCAAGACTCTCATTGCTTGTTGTCGGATATCAATATCGGACCCTCTCACTGACGGGTGGGACCTCGCTGTTTTGGGAAGGAGACGAGCGTAATCAAACCCATAAACAAGGAGGACATCAGATAGGAGGAGGGCCGACCTGGCTCCGCCTCGGCCGACCCATCTCCGCCTCGGCCGACCTGGCTCCGCCTCGGCCGACCCATCTCCGCCTCGGCCGACCTGGCTCCGCCTCGGCCGACCCATCTCCGCCTCGGCCGACCTGGCTCCGCCTCGGCCGACCCATCTCCGCCTCGCCCGACCCTACCCGGGCCAGGTGTCATGGGTCAACAAGGGGGACCCGGAACGAGAGGGGACCGGGAGGACGCGCCGCATATCTACCGCGCCGCCTACTAGCATTAACGGGCCACGCCGCGCCGCCCGCCGTGGCAGAAGGATGTAACTGTTCCAGCCGCCCCGCGTGCGCCGCGGAGCGACGTGCACGACCCTAACAAGCTCGGGATTAGGACCTACTCCAACAGCGCCCACAGTGTCCCGTAGGCGGCGGGACTTCTCCAGCAAGCTTCTTATTATTCATCATTTTGTTGAACACGCCTTGTACAGGTCTCCCCCCAGAGGTATAAAAACAAAAATAAGGCCTCAGGGGAGGGGACGGACAACCATAAAAAAGAAACACACACTCACTCACACTTAGACGCTCACAGAGACTTGAGGCTTCTCCTCTCTCTCGATGGCTTGTAACCCCTACTACGAGCAACGCGAGTAACACGAGCAGATCGACACTGGACGTAGGGCGTTAGTGCCTGAACCAGTATAATTCCTTGTGTCCTCTCGCGAACCATCCGAGCCTAAACGCGCAATCCACTAAATTTACTAGTTGGTTATTTCTTACACCGACAGTTGGCGCGCCAGGTAGGGGGGGCCTTTGCGCGTTTCGGCGATCACCAGGCTTCGGATGGCCACCCACGGTTCGAGCTGGACTCCCGGGACGCAGCTGCGTCTCGAAAGTCTGGATTTCGTCATCACCGCCGACGGGGACCTGGCGAGAGTCGCTCCCACGCCCCAGGTCAGCGTCCCCGACGCTGACGTCGCGACCGCCGCCGAGGCTCTCGCGAATGTCAACATCAACGCCCCTGACGATGAGGCTAGCGACCCTTGTCCGGAGGCCAACGAGGCCTTGCTGCTGAAGCAGCTCGAGACCTTCCTGGGGTCACGGCCCACGCAGGAGGATACGCGATGTGTCAGGTTCGCCCTGGCGAACGTTGCTACTCAGCTTGTGGGAGGAGTCCCGCTCTCCACGGAGATGCTGGATTCCATCCCGCCGTATGCGACCCCATACGGTTTATGCAACGCGGCTGAGGTCGTGTCACGACTGGTGACACGACTGGTGACACGACTTCTGAGCTACACCCCGGCGAACAGCGAGTTCGTCGGAATGATCGATCACGTCTCCGAGTCGGTCTTCGACCTCCTGGACGATTCCGTTTCGGAGACGTCGGACACCGAACTCGTCGGGGAAAGCCACCACCCGTCCCGCGAGTGCTTCATGGCGGACACCCCTGATGGGGCGGTGGGGGAGGCGAGCGAGAGCGGCTCGGGCCCGGCGGCTCCGGGAGGCGGCCTCCCGGCTCGCGACGCGCCTGCGGCCGCCCCGGTTGCGAACCAGGCCCCGGCGCCACCGAGGCAGCCGGCCCCGCGAAGAGCGGCCACCTCGCCACGACACTCTCACGCCGACGACGCCCGGCAACGCCGGGAGGAGCTCCAAGAGGCCCGCCGCCTTTTGGAGCAGGAGCGTGCGCGGGTCGAGCAGGAGCGGGAACGCATCGAGCGCGAGCTTCTGCAGATCGGAAATGCGGCTCCGGCCCGGGGACGCGCGCGGGACGTGCAGCGCCAAATCATCGACGATGACGGCGCCCCGCCCCCGCATTTCGCCCGCGCCGGACAAAACATAGCCGCCGCGGCCATGCTCGTGCGAGGGCTCCCTCCACCGGCGACGCCGGAGGCCCGCAAGGCACAGCGGGAGCTCGGCGAACTTCTGGAGCGAGCCGCGGCTCAGCAGGCCGAGAGTTCGCAGTCGCGACGACGAGCGTCGCAGATGAGCCACCGCGAGGCCTCGAGGCAGCCCTCCGGTGGGCACGGCGGGCGCGCCCAACAAGGAGTCTCGGTGCATCAGCCCCGTCCCGCCGGGGACGCGGCTCCGATCCTTAAACGGGTCGGCCCGATTCAGGACGCTCGAAGCATTCTGAACGCCCGCCGGCGACGACTCCCCGAGGGCGAGCCCGAGCGGCGGCACGGGCGCGCTCCCCGTCGTGGCGGCCGGTACGACGACGACGAGGAGGGCGAAAGGACGCCGAGCCCGGACGCGCCGGGACCACGGGCCTTTAGCTCGCGGATCCGAGCGGCTCCTCGCCCCGCCAACTTTAGAGCCCCGTCGAACTTCCCGAGGTACGACGGGGAAACCGATCCCGAGCTCTGGCTCGAGGACTACCGACTCGCCTGCAGGGCCGGAGGGGCCGACGACGATGACTTCATCATCCACAATCTGCCCCTTCATCTGGCCGACTCGGCACGGGCCTGGCTCCAGCATGTCCCCGCGGGACAAATCGGGAGCTGGTCCGACCTGAGGGAAGTCTTTGTGGGGAACTTCCAGGCGACCTACAATCGCCCTGGAAACCCATGGGATCTCAGGAGCTGCAGGCAGAAGCAGGGGGAGACGCTCCGGGAGTACATCAGACGTTTCTCCCGGCAGTGTAACGAACTCCCCAACCTCGCTGACGCCGACGTCATCGGGGCGTTCCTCATAGGGACGACGTGCAAGTCCCTCGTCCACAAGCTCGGGCGAAAGAGCCCTCGCACCGCGAAGGAGCTGCTTGACATCGCCACGAGCCACGCGGCCGGCGAGGAGGCAGTGGGGGCCATCTTCCACCAGTCGGCCGACCCGAAGGGTAAGCAGACGGAGGAACCGGAGGGAGGCCCATCGGGACCCCCCGCCAAGAAGAAGAAGAAGGGCAAGGGCAGGCGGCACGACGATGAGGCCGCCATGGTGGCCGCCGCTGACCCGAAGCCGACCTTCAAGCCTCCGACTGGGGAGGTCCCCGACCACTTCGAGAAGAAGTGGAACGGGCCATGCCCGAATCACGAATACCCCGTCAAGCACCTGTACAAGGACTGCTCCCTCATGAAGAAATTCATGACCGGGGGTCCACGCAAACCGGTGCCCCGACCGAGGAAGTCCGACCAGGCCCCGAAAGAGATGGGGCCGGGTGAGAACGCGGACGCCGACCCCTATCCGGAGCCGGACGGATGTTTGATGATCTTCGGCGGGACGAAGGCGTCGGTGAGCAAAGGACGGGCCAAGGTGGAACGCCGAGAGGTGTACGCCGCCGAGCCGGCAACCCCGACCTTCCTCAAGTGGTCAGAGGCGTCCATCACCTTTGATCGGGCCGACCATCCGCAATTCGTCCCGAGGCCGGGAAAGTACCCCTTAGTGGTCGACCCGGTCATAGGACGCAAGCGCCTCACCAAGGTGCTGATGGACGGTGGCAGCGGGCTTAACATCCTCTACGCCGACACGCTGGACGCCATGGGGATTGACCGAGGACGCATTCGTCCAACCGGGGCGCCTTTCCACGGGGTGGTCCCCGGTAAGCAAGCCGTCCCCCTCGGTCAGATCGACCTCCCCGTTACCTTTGGGTCTCCGACCAACTTCCGGACGGAGACCCTCACGTTCGAGGTGGTGGGATTCCATGGATCCTACCACGCCATCTTGGGCCGCCCATGCTACGCGAAGTTCATGGCCGTCCCCAACTACACCTACCTCAAGCTCAAGATGCCTGGGCCGAGGGGGTGATCACGGTAGGAGCATCATTCCAGCGGGCTCACCAGTGCGAGGTTGAAAGCTGCGAGCTGGCATCGGCCATCATCGCGTCAACCGAGGAGCTCACCCCGATTAAGGCACGCCTCGTCGAAGAGGCGCCCGACTTCACTCGCGGCTTGACGTCATTCGAGCCGCTCGAAGGCACCAAGGAGATCGAGCTGGACCCCGACCACCCGAGTACGAAGGTGGCGCGGATCGGAACCAAGCTGTCTCCCAAATAGGAAGGCGCGCTCGTCGACTTCCTCCGCGCAAACGTCGACGTGTTTGCGTGGAAGCCCTCGGACATGCCGGGCATTCCGAGAGAGGTCGCCGAGCATTCCTTGGACATCCAGCCCGGGTCCCGACCCGTGAAGCAGCGCCTTCGGCGCTTCGACGATGAGAAGCGCAAGGCGATTGGCGAGGAGATCGTGAAGCTTCTGGTGGCCAGCTTCATCAGGAAAGTGTATCACCCTGAGTGGTTAGCCAATCCCGTCCTTGTACGAAAATAGAATGGGAAATGGAGAATGTGTGTTGATTATACTGCTCTTAACAAAGCGTGCCCAAAGGATTCCTTCCCTTTGCCACGCATAGACCAGATAGTCGACTCGACCTCGGGGTGCGAAACCCTATGCTTCCTTGACGCGTATTCAGGGTACCACCAAATAGCGATGAAGGAGTCCGACCAGCTCGCGACTTCCTTCATCACCCCGTTCGGATCGTACTGTTACGTGACGATAACATTCGGGCTCAAAAACACCGGCGCCACCTACCAATGGTGTATGCTTAGGTGTTTCGACGAGCTCATCGGACCGACCGTTGAGGCATACGTGGACGACATCGTCGTCAAGTCCAAGCAGGCCGATCAGCTCGTGGCCGACCTGGAGAGCACGTTCGCCAAACTCAGGGCGAACGACGTTAAGCTCAACCCTGAAAAATGCGTTTTCGGGGTACCCAGGGGGATGCTTCTGGGCTTCATCGTGTCCCGCCGAGGGATAGAAGCAAACCCCGAGAAGATTAACGCCATCGCCAAGATGGGCCCGATCCAGAACCTAAAGGGAGTGCAACGGGTCACGGGGTGTCTAGCCGCGTTGAGTCGGTTCATCTCGCGTCTCGGCGAAAAGGTCCTCCCCCTGTATCGGCTCTTGAAGAAGTCTGAGCGGTTCGTTTGGATAGACGAAGCCGAGACAGCACTGAACCACATCAAGGCGGTCTTGACAAATCCGCCGATCCTGGTCCCGCCAAATACCGGCGAGCCTCTTCTCCTCTACATTGCGGCAACTACACAGGTGGTGAGCGCGGCGTTGGTGGTGGAGCGCGAAGAAGAAGGGCATGCCCTCAAGGTTCAGCGCCCGGTGTACTTCGTGAGCGAGGTGCTCGGAGACACCAAGACGAGGTATCCGCAGATCCAGAAGCTGCTGTACGCCGTCCTCATCTCCAAAAGGAAGCTCCGCCACTACTTTGACGCGCATCCGGTCACGGTGGTGAGTTCTTTCCCCCTCGGTGAGATTATAAATAATCCTGACTCAACGGGTCGGATCTCGAAATGGGCCATGGAACTGATGGGCCAGGGCATCACCTACGCCCCGCGGACGGCCATTAAGTCCCAGGCCCTCGCCGACTTTGTTGCGGAATGGACCGAGGTCCAGCTACCCACAGCCCCTGTCGATCAGGAGTATTGGGTGATGTACTTTGACGGCTCGTTGACTCGGACAGGAGCAGGGGTCGATTTAGTTTTCGTTTCGCCCCTCGGGGTGCGGATGAAATACGTGATCCGACTACACTTCCCCGCTTCCAACAATGCAGCCGAGTACGAGGCCCTGATTAACGGCCTGAAGATAGCTATCGAGTTAGGAATTCGGCGCCTCGAGATTCGAGGTGATTCCCAACTCGTGGTTAATCAGGTCATGAAAGAGTCAAGCTGCGAAAGCGAGACCATGGCCGCGTACTGCCAGGAAGTGCGGAAGCTCGAGGACAAATTCGATGGCCTCGAGCTCCGACACATCAAAAGGCGGTTCAACGAGGCCGCCGACGCTCTGGCTAAGAAAGCATCCGGATGGGAGCCCGTCCCGACCGGAATCTTCGCCAGCGACCAGCAAAGCCCTTCAATAAAGCTCCCCTGCGCAGCGCAAACTGAACCGCGCGACCGAGGCTCCGCGGAACGGAGCGCTCCGGGCTCGGGGGCTGGCGAGAACGGGGCCGAGGTCGCGGAGGGGTCGGGGATCGGCGCCGAGCCGAGCAGCCAAGCTCTATCCGACCTGCTCGCTCTCGCCGTTGCAACGTTGACCAAGGACCAGGGACCGGAGCCCAGCGCCCCGGATTGACGGCAACCATTCCTCGACTACTTGCTACGGGAACAACTCCCGACGAGTAAGACAGAGGCCGCCGTGTTGCTCGGCGCGCCAAGTCTTACGCAATCATAGAGGGTGAGCTGTACCGACGCAGCCCCACAGGAATCCTACAACGGTGCATCCCCTCTGACAAGGGTGAGAAGCTGTTGAGTGACATCCAAGAGGGCACGTGCGGCCACCATGCCGCACCTCGCAGCCTTGTCGGAAACGCGTTCCGGCAGGGGTTCAACTGGCTGACGGCGGTGAGGGACGCCACTAAGATCGTACGCACCTGCGAAGGGTGTCAGTTCTTTGCGAGGCAAACGCACCTCCCTGCACAGGCCCTACAGACGATCCCCATCACCTGGCCATTTGCGGTCTGGGGATTGGACATGGTCGGGCCCCTCAAGAAGGCGCCCGGGGGCTTCGACCACTTGCTTGTTGCCGTTGACAAGTTCACCAAGTGGATAGAAGTCCGACCAATCGCAACAATCCGATCGGAAGAAGCCGTCAAATTCTTCCTCGACATCGTCCATCGCTTCGGCGTCCCTAATTCGATCATCACAGACAACGGAACCCAGTTCACCGGGAAGAAATTCCTGCGATTCTGTGATGAGTATCACATACGAGTCGATTGGGCCGCCGTCGCACATCCTCGCACAAATGGGCAAGTAGAGCGCGCGAATGGGATGATCCTGCGAGGACTCAAACCCCGGATATTCGAGCGTTTGAAAAAGTTCGGAGGACGCTGGGTTGAAGAGCTTCCGGCGGTGGTCTGGAGCCTGCGCACGACGGCGAGTCGCGCGACGGGTTTCACCCCGTTCTTCATGGTGTACGGGTCAGAAGCCGTACTCCCGACCGACCTCGACTACGGGTCCCCGCGTGTCCGCGCCTACGACGACGAGGGCAACCGGACCTCCCTTGAGGACGCGGCCGACCAGCTAGAAGAGGCCAGGGAAGTCGCTTTGGCCCACTCGGCAAAGTACCAGCAGTCCCTACGGCGCTACCACGGTCGGCGCATTAGGGGCCGAGC
This sequence comes from Alloteropsis semialata, assembly GCA_004135705.1. Classification (NCBI taxonomy): domain Eukaryota; kingdom Viridiplantae; phylum Streptophyta; class Magnoliopsida; order Poales; family Poaceae; genus Alloteropsis; species Alloteropsis semialata. The sequence continues at coordinate 53,590,227 of CM014278.1, forward strand.
ATTCCAGGTCGGCGATTTGGTGCTACGCCTCGTTCAAAGCAACAAAGGTAAACACAAGCTCTCGTCGCCTTGGGAGGGCCCGTTCATCGTCTCCCAAGTCCTCCGACCCGGCTCGTACAAGCTAAAGAACGCGGAAGGAGAGGAATACACCAACGCCTGGAACATCGAACAGCTACGTCGTTTCTATCCCTAATTGCTCTAGGCTACCTCCCTATTGTCGTTTAAACGTATTCCTTTCGTTTCAAAAAGCGACGCCCGACCCTTGTCCGCTGGCCAAGGGTCGGACGTCACTCGGGGGCTAACCTACGTCCCCCGGGTCCTTGACCCTCGGCATATTCGCATACCCGAGATTAAGGAAAAGGGGTGCTGGATAACAAAGTGACACGCGCTCGCTAGTCGGAATGCCAAAAGGACAAAGGCCCCAGTGGCAACGGTTCAAAAGGCTCACTGGTAAACCGCGTGGCTCGCTTCAGTCTAAGCATACCCTGGCAGCTTAATCAAGGAAACGCGAAAGGCCGAGTGTTAACGACACAGACGTTTAAGTTCATTACAGAAATGAATTCAACTGTCTAAAAACCAAAAGAAAAGAAAAACTAATCAGGGCGCCCACGGCCCCTCCTCTTCCGCAAACTTGGTGGCAAGGACGGACGCCAGCGATGACACCTCCTCCTCAAGCGCGACCACCTCCGCCTCCGTCGTGCCGGGAGCGAACCCCTTGGCGAGGTACTTCAGGCCGATTTCGGAGTAGTGGGAGCGGGCGACGGCGAAGGCCCGGCGCACCCCGATGAAGAGCCCGTCGCTCGCCATGGAACGAGCCCGAGCCGGGATGCGCTCGATGTACGCGAGCAGCGAGCTTGACCCTCGCTCCGACCTCACCCTAAGGTCGTCGAACACAACACCGATCACCGTGCGGAGAGCGTCATGCTCGTCTCCCTCGTGCAGCAGCAGCTCCTCGAGGTTACGCGCCTCGTTCTCAAGGCGCTCGATCGTCGCGCGACCCGTCGCCGCCGCTTCGTCCAAGGAGGCGCGCTGCGCCTCAGCCTCCTCACGAGCCCCCCGCTCAGCCTCAAGGGCCCGACCCGCAGCCTCAAGGTCGCGGGTCCATGCCTTGACGAGCCGCCTGGCCTCGTCGCGGTCCGCCGCCACCTGAGCCAACTGGGTGCGGGTCCCTTCGAGAACGGCGTTGATGCGGTCCCGGTCGGCCCGCAGGCGCTCCGTCTCGCGGACCAGGCCCAGCCTGACTTGCTCCCGAGCCGCCGAGTCCCTCTCCCAGGAGATCAGGACGTCGCTCTTGAGCTTGTCAGCTTCATCGGCATGCTCGCACGCCTCCTTGAGCCACCCCCGCAGGGACTCTATCTCCCGGTTGGCCACAGCTAGCTGCCCTTCGAGCTCACCCCGCGCATCCGCGCGGGCGGCGGCAACCTCTCGGCGGGCGGCCGCCAGCTGCTCCCTCAAGGCGTCGCGCTCGGCGGTGATCGAGGACAGACGGCCCCACGAGTCCTTCTTCCGGCGCAAGAAGAGAGACTTGTCCCGGCTGTGGGCCATCAGAGACTGCCGAAAACGAAGCAGAGTCAGAATCAGCTCGGGAAAAGAAGAAAGAGAAAAAACAAATGAAGGAGTGATTACCTCCCCGCAAGGAATGGCGACGTCGCGGATGGCTTCCAGAGCGGAGTTGAGCGACCGAACCGCCAGCCCGACCCCGGCACGAATCCGGGAGGCCTCGTTCTTCTCCTCGGCGTCGTCCAAAGAGAAGACGACGTCGCCTGAGGCGCGGTCGGTCCAGGTGACGCGGGGCCCCCCGAACTCCAAGGGGTCATCCCCTTGCCGGACGATCTCGCGGCCCTCCGGGGCGTCAGCGGCAGAACGGGTCCCCTGACCCGAGCTCGACCCCACGGCGTCCTCCATTCCCGCCGCGGGAGGAGAAGGCGCCATCACCTCGCCCGAACCAGGCAACGGGTCGGTCAGGGCGGCGGTGGCATCCGGCTCAGGGATGACCTCCCCCTCCTCGCGGCCGGCAGCATTCGGGGACGCGACCGGCGTCGAGTCCCTCGGGACCTCCTCTCCTTCGCCCGCCCCCTCCTCGGACAAAAGCCCGACCGCTCGGGCCGAGGGGATGGGATCCTCCTGATCACGACCAGGACCGGAGGGCACCAACTCCTCCTCCCCGGGCGCATCCCCGTCCGGCGCAGCCGGCTCAGGCGGCACCACGTCTTCCGCTCCGGCCAGATCACCCGCGGGCGGACAATACAGCCCGACGAGGGCCTCCGGAATCGCCTCGGCCGAGTGCGCGGACTCGGCGCTCGACACCGCGGCGAGCTGCTGCTGGGGAAGGAGCGGGTCGAGCACCCTCTCCACCATGGGGTCGCCCAGGTCGATCCCTCGGCTCGTCGCCACCTCGGAGATCTGGCGCGCAAGCCGCTTGATCGGCGCCAGTCCCAAAGGAGCCGCCTGGCTCCCCCTCCTGCGAACAAAGGGAGGCCTCACACACACGCCTCGACGGGGGCAAGGAAGACGAGCGAGGGAGGAGAAAGGGACTTACCGATCTGACACGGGAAAGCCCCGGGACGGCCGCTTGGCCGGGGGAGCCGCCCCCGACCCCGACCCTTCCTCTCGCGGCCGCTTGCCCGGGTCGCCCCTTGGCGGAGCCCGCTCTCGGGTCGGGGGGTTGGCGCCACGAGGGACCTCGCGCGGCGACTGGGTCGGCGGTGGCGCAGGCAGGGTACCGCGGCCACCCGACGTTCCCGTGGCCTCCGGCGCGTCCCGATCGACCGAGGACTCGCGCCGGGAGTTCGGGGAACTCCACCCGGATCCGGTGGAGGACTCCGAAGCGAACTCAAAACCTCCCTCGAAGGAGCCCTGGTCCTCGCTCCACCGCCCATCTTGCCGGGCGCGCAGACGTCGCTGGCGGTACTCCTCCTCGGCCTTCTCGCGGGCCAGTCGCTTCCTCTCCTTCTTCGCCTCGGCTTCCACCTTCTTCAGACGGGCGGCCTCCGCTCGCGCGCGGTTCGAGGCCCGAACGGCCGCATCCTCAGGGAGCGGGGGCCGAGAAGGTTTGTAGACCAGGGGGTGCTGAAGAAGAAGAAACTCAGGTGGCTCGCCGGATTCAAAAATGAACAACAAAGACAAAAGAAAAACCCCAACGACTTACCGGGATGAGGGACTCGCCCACGGGGCGCATGGCGGGGTGATCCGGCATCGGATACGCCGCGGACTCGCGCTGCACCGCTTCGCGAAGGCGAGCGCTCACCTCCTCATCTGAAAGAGCCCTGACCGCCATAACCGACCCTGTCCAGTCCGCTGCCAGGGTCATCTGATCCAATCGCAGCCGGCGGGCCATCAGAGGGAGGACGCGACGCGAGTGGTACGCCGCGATAATCCCGGGGCCAGTGACTCCTAGCTCGCGAAGGCGGACGACCGTGGCATGAAGTCCGGTCAGGTGTGGCCGGTCCGTCTCCCAATGCCAGCAGTCCGGCCGCCCCTCGATGAGCCTCCCTGTGAAGGCCGGGAAGGGAGCGCCCGGGTCACTCCGCAGATAAAACCACCGGGGGTGCCACCCCTTGTTGATGGTGATCCATGGAAGCTGGAGGTAGTTCTCGCCCTGGCCTGAGCGTAGTCTGACCCCGGCGCAGCCGTGTGGCCTCGGCCGCCCCTCCTTCTTCACCTCCTCGACATGGAAGTAAGACCTCCAGAGGTCGAAGTGGGGGTCGATTCCAAGAAACCCCTCGCACAGGGCGACGAACACCGCCACATGAAGCAGCCTGTTGGGGTTGAGATGTTGAAGCTCAATCCCATAATAGTGGAGGAGCCCGCGGAGAAAGGAATGAGGAGGAAGCCCCAAGCCCCGCTCGTGGAAGGGGACGAAGGACACCACATACCCGTCGGGCGGGGAGGGGACTCCCTCGTTGCCCGGCGCCATCCACTCCACAAGGTCGGTCCGCGGGCACAGTAGCCCGCGCCCTACCAGACGCTCAAGCTCGCCTTCGGTGACGGAGGAACGGGACCAGGCCATGGCTGGGAAGCGAGGAAGGCGATGAACAAAGGGGAGAAAGGTACGGGCTTTTTCTTTGCAGGCGGCGGCGGCGATTCAGGGGGCAGGCAAGCGAGGGAAGAAGAAGAGGCCTCCGGCCCCCCTCCTCTCCGCCTTAAATAGGCAGGTAAGGGAGTAGGCGAGACGCCTCGGGTCTCCCGCCTGCGCCGCGGCTCATGGGGCCCACACGGCCCACGACGCGCGCCCCCGATCGCCCACGTCTCCCACGTCCCGGAACTCGCGCCTAGGCTCTCTCTCTCTCCTTCTCTCTCCGAACCCTTCGCATTCCAATCCCCCGCCCCGCTTTTCTTTTCCGCCGAGTATGCTATTTCCCTTTCTTTTTCGGCAATTTTATTTTTCAGGGAAGGGAAAACGGTGCTGGGCCGTTCTCTGGCCGAAAGGCCGTGGCAAGGAGCCCGCAGGGGGCGCTCGCGGTGAAAAGCACAAACCAAAAAACAGCCCAAGAGTTCTAAGGCCGGCCCAAGGGTTCGACGGCCGCTCTGGGGCGTCCGAGCGAAGGGGCAGAAACGGGCGGGCCCACTAGAGGCCATAGCCTCGGCACACGAGTGCCGAGGACGCCCCGACCTACGTTCGAGCCTGAGGCTCCCGACCCCATGTATCTCATCGAAGAGAGGCGACGAGCCCCCGTGGTCGGTCGAACGATCATGGGAACTAAGGGGGTTGGGAGCGCTGGGGGTTTTTCCGAGGTCGGTCACCAGTTGATCCGACGGTCCTCTCTCGGAGGAGGACCGAGGCCTCGCTCGATCTAGCCCGTTAGTAGCTCACCGGGAGCCGTGTTTCGGCCTAAGTGGCAAAACGCGAGGCGTGCCCTAACCTTCCGTCCCGCGGAGGGATTGCGTGAGGGGAAAACGATGAGAAGACGAAACGGCCTCCCTCCCGACCGCTTCGGGGAGACATAGGGAAGCTGGAATCGCAAAAAGAGACCGACCACGCGGTCGCAGAAAAGGTCCAGAACCAACCAAATCCCTTCGTTCATAAATAAGGGTAAAAAGTACATACGGCCAAGGACCGTGGAATAGTACAAACGGATTTCCCCACCCTCGGCGGCGGGGTCGGGCGATGAAATGCGCGGGGGTTTTGGTGCCACGAGAAGGACCGAGCTGCTGAACGTCGCAGTCCTTCTTGTAGCATCTCCCCGCCCGCCGACACCATGGGGGGAGCTCGGCAGAGGTTCGCACAGTGGCGGCGCGACGACGGAGAATCACCACAGACTCCCTCCATCGCCTCGGGACCGACCGATGCCGGCGACGGCATCACATCGGCGCCCAAGGAAGGAGGAGAGGCGCGCCGGTGGCTGTACACGACTCCTGCAACTGCCCTGGCGAGGCACGACCGAGGCCAAGCGCCGGGCCAAGTGGAGGAGACGGCGACAGTTCCACCGACGCGCTCCCCCTCAAACCCGTTCCATCGCCACCGAGGTAGGGCGGACGGACGGGAGGAGCTGCCGGGGGTTGAACCGCCCTTCGCATGCGACACCGAGCGGCGCCCCTCCACGCCGAAACTCCCTGAGGTCGCAGTCATTCTTGTGGCATCGACAGGCTATTCTCCCGCCCTCCGGGCCAGGTGGACGCCCCCGAGGTGGTTCCCATGCAGGAGATCTCATGCTAACAAGAGAAAGAGGAAGCGAGATGGCCGGATGCCCCAAGAGGAAGGGCCGGAGGACTCTATTTATAGCCCGGAAATGCCCGAACCGACCCTTCGATGGGGCGAGGGGACGCGCCACGCGGCCCTTCCTGTAGAACGCCAGAGCCTCACAAGCGAACAGTGAGCTCAAAAAGGACGACATGACGGCTCAAAAGGGAGGCAAGGCAGGCGTGACGGGAGCACTGCCCGGCGCAGTGGAAGCGTGTGCTCCCGAATCGAGGGAAACAGTGCCCCTGGAAAAAGCAGGCCATGTCCCGGCCCATTGGACAAACGCGGCATCGTCCTGTAGGGACTGAACGGAAGTGACAGAAAGCCTTCGGGCGACTCGACAACTCACCTGCCGGCTCGGGGGCTACAACCACCAGGCGCGAGAAAAGACAAATTTTACTTCAGCCTATAGACGAACCGTCCGTTCCCCTACAGGCTCGGGGGCTACACCCACCGGGTGCGCTCGCGCGCCCCGGTGGAAAAAAGACAAATTTTACTTCACCCTGTAGGCGAACCAACAGTTCCCCTACACCCGGTGGGTGCGCTCGCGCGCACCCCCGAGTGACATCCGAGCGGGTATTGAAAGGACCTAGGATGTCAACTAGAGGGGGGGTGAATAGTTGAAACTGAAAATTTTTCGCTCAAAACACTGTCAGTCACAAAAAGTGCGGAGACTCCGAAGAAAAGTCCGGAGGTTCCGAACAAGTTCGGACACTCCGAAGATTTCTCCGGAGAGTCCGGAGATAATTGCCGAATTGAATATGACAGATCAAACCTCACTGAAAATCAGATCGCCTAATTTCCATACAACCCTGGGATGTATACAACCCAATTCAAGTGTCACTTGCAGCAGGAACCTTCACAGATGATAGATCGGGACCAAACCCTAGAATATAGCACAATAGCAACAAGTAGCACAAGAACAAGAACAAACACAAAGAGACACAGGGATTTAAGACCCGGAGTTCAGTCCCACACAAGGAACCTACGTCTCCGTTGAGGAGCCCACGAAGGGCGGGTTTATCCATCAAACCACTTTCCTCTTCTTCAATCAACCCAAGGGTCAAATGAAGAACTTACTCAGCTGTAGGGGTAATACAAACTTCTCAAGACAACCACAACGGATTGGTTGCTCTTGAATGACGCCTAGCCGTCTAGGAGCTTGAAGCTCCAAGAGTAAAGAACGCGATTTACCGGCTTGAAGGCGACCGAGGTGCTCAAATGATGGGGAATCAGCTCACAAGCACAATCTCTTGAACTCCACTCAATCCCTCACTCAATCCCTCACCAAATCTACCTTGGGAAGCAAGAGGGAGTGAAAAGGGGAAAGGAAATCGCCTTTGGAGGCTTCAGTTCGAAAAGGAGTCAGAGAGAGAAGAAAGGAGGGGACCGGAGGGGTATAAATACCCGTTCAGCCGAAATAGCCATTGTACCTGTTAAGTTCCGGAGTCTCCGAAGAATTTTCCGGAGTCTCCGAACTTTCTGGAGAACACCTCCTCCAGACACCAAAGTCCGGACACTCCGAACAAATGTCCGAAACCTCCGAAACTTCACAGGTAAAGCACTCTAAACTAATTTCCCAGTGAAGTGCAAGTGCAAGGTGTCTCTCATGGATAAGTTAGATGATATTTTGAGCACCTTGTCACCACCAAGCTAGTTTTTCGGCATCCCTCTTGATAGTACGGTTTTCCTAAACTCAATATTCAAGAGAATAAAAATTAATCTTCGTGTACGCTTCAATCATGCTTTCATTTCCCTTTTTGAGTGCTATATTTCACCAAATGTTTCCTATTGATTTCACCTGTTACCTGTGCATAGCCTCATTGCAAACATTAGATACTAAAGCGTGTTGTCATTAATCAACCAAAACCGAAGAGGATCATAGATGCACTTTCAATCTCCCCCTTTTTGGTGATTGATGACAACACCCTTCACAAGATAATCATTAAGCAATAGTGAATTTCAGTAAATGAACTCCCCCTTAATATGTGCATTTGTGTTGAATTCAAGTATTGACCATAACAATGTCAATTTGCACATTAAGAGGGACAAGAGATCAACATGTGTATCCAACATCAACAAGTACTCAAGAATATATACCAAATATACTAGAGCAATGCATATGACAGTTATGCACAACATTCTGTAACAGAAAAGAGAGAACAGCCAGGAAGTCCGGAGTGTCCGGAGAAAAGTCCGGAGTGTCCGAACAGGTTCGGACACTCCGAAGAATTCTTCGGATACTCCGAAAATCCTGCTGCCAAAACACAATCACCACATTAAACAGATCAGAAAAATTCACAGAAAATCACAGGATTAATTCTAAGAAAGCAATAGCAGTTCAAGTTCACCACAAAGCATTCAAGCAAGAGTTCAGGCCCCAAGTACTACACACACAAGTACTTAAGTTATTACACAACTTTGTCCATTACATAAATAGATAGATATTTCACTCCCCCTTTGGCATCAAACACCAAAAAGGGAATGAAATGGCAGGCTGCAGCAGCTAATCATCATCATCTTCATTTTCTTCCTCGCTCGTGTCCTCGTCCTCCTCATCATCATCATGCTCATGGTAGTTTGGGGGCTCCTCCTCTGAAGTTTCTGCATCATAATCAACGATCTTGGAGGGGCCAGCTGAGGTGCTAGGACCAGCAGAGAAAGGGGCACCATAAGAAGGAGCAGTGTAAAACTGATCAGTATAGGATGGTGGTGCTGTAAATGGAGGAGTGGTTGGCACATCAGTTGGAGCATTTTCCTCGGCATCCCATTCATCAAACGGATCAGGAATGTCAGGCATCTCATGATAGGGTTTTGTGGGCAGCCCCAAGTGACCCTTGATCTCAATTATGTCCCTGCGGTTCTCATTAGTGTCTTTAGCCAATTGCTTGCACAAACAAAAGATAGACTTAAGCACTTTCTTAACCATAGAACCTTTCTTGGGCCTAGATGAGCTGGGAGCAGCACTTGCAGGAGTAGGGGCAGCTGATGGTGCAACATAAGAATCACGGGATGGCACAGGCATAGGAGAAGGACCACCACGGGTGGGTGGGGGGGCATCACCTTGCCTAGGCCTTAGGTGTAAGGGCTCATGCATCACATCCTTAGGAAAGGTGATCTTGGTGACCTTCTCAATCATATACATGACATAGGCAGCATAAGGAAATCCAATTCTAGCATCATATGTAGCTCTTTTCAACTCATTCCACATGTAATCAAAGATGCAAAAGGGCACATCGAGCTCACCCATGTGATGAAGCAGATTTGGAGCATTAGCATGAAGGCCTGTGGCGTCCCCACTCTTGGGATCAATGGTCACCCTGAACATGTTGTTGAGATGATGAAAATATGGCAAAAGATTGTTGCTTTTTCCTTCATGAGCCAAGATTGGGTTATAGAACATATAGGGCACATCAATAGGCTTGAGTTTCTTCTCCTCATGAATGCAAGGCCTCATGTTATCCTTAGAGCCAAGCCCCAACAGCCTAGAGAAATTCACATAATCAATGCTATAGTGAATCCCCTCAGTAGTCCAGTGAATGGAGTTATCCTCGGGCTCATGATAATAACTGGCATGAAACTGAGCAATGATTTCCTCATTCCAATTGTACCTAAACCCCATCAACTCATACAAACCAAATTCAGTGCACTTAGCTACAACTTGAGCAAAATGTGGATCATTTGTGGACTCATAGTACTGCCAATCTACCCATTGCATAGCATTGATTGGGGCCTTGTTCTTCCTTCTAAGGACAGTCACATAGAAATCTCTATGAAATTCATTCCAAAACCTATAGTCCATGCTCTCAAGTTGCTGATATTCAAAGGGGTTTTTCTTCCTTTCTTGCTCCACTACAAGTTTCTGTCCCCTATAATCCCTTGGCATAGTGACAGCAAAACCTGGTTTTGGTTGGGGAGGGCGCATTCTGGGAAAGTACTCAGCCTTTTCTTGGTCTGGTCCAAATTCAACATTGATGTGTACAGGAGTGTTAGGACAGACCTGATTAGCACCTCCCCTTCTTCTGAAATTCTTTGGTGGAGGAGGAGTTGGAGCAGCCCTTGAACGCATAACTGATGGTGCCATCAGTGGAGGAGGGGTTGGATGAGGAGCATACTGAGGTGCACTTGAAGAACCTCCAGCTTCAGCAGCTGCAGCAGCACGAGTCCTTCTAGGACGAGGAGGAGGAACAACAGGGGGCACTTCTTCTTCAATTTCTCCCTGGCGACTAGGATCGTGCCTTGTTTTGATGCGGCGATTTGCATCTGGACCATGAGTCAAGCGCTTCCTCCCCATGCCTAGTCACAGAAGAAATCCCATATGGATAAGCAAAAGATTATAAGAGATTTTGATAGATAACCAAGGGATTTGTACAGGAAGTTTCGGAGACTCCGGAAAAAAAGTCCGGAGAGTCCGGAACCTACTGTACAAACCCTAGAATTTGGGGATCCGAAGATTGAGCCATGAAAATTAACAAGATCATTGGGGAACATAGCAGGGGTCCTAGGGAGTCTATTCCTCAAAGGAAATCCAAAACCATGGGCCACATTTGTAGATCGGGCAAAAACTTGAAAGAGTACCTTGAATGGAGATGGAGATGGATTCCAAACTTGAATCCAAGGATCCTTCGGAGTTTCCACACCTTGGATTGGAGGATTCACAAGTTCTCTCGCCTTTCCCTTGGTTGGATTGAAGAATCGCCGGTTTTGGGGAGAGGGGGCGAGAGCAGGAGCGGCGGCGGTGAAAAAAAGTTCGACTGGGTAAAACTGACCGGTTGACTGAGCGTCCAGGGTTAAATACCCCGCCAGTTCCGGAGTCTCCGGAAAAAGTTTCGGAGAGTCCAAAACCTCCTGAGGTTCCGAAGAAATCTCCGGAGAGTCCGCTCCCCCTGAGTCTTTGCTTCCATAAAGATAGATTTGGACAGAGGATTGAGAGGAAATACTTGTCATGTAGTCCTAAGGGCCTGAGAAACCTATTCACTTGGATTTAGCCAGCAAACAAGCAATGAGAACAATAAATCAAAGTGAATAGTTGAGTGAAGAACCAATTTTTTGCAAAACCTAACCACACAATTCTAAAACAGGATTAACTTTTGAAAACCTATCTAATGCACTTTCAATTTTGTGTCCAAGGTTTCAAGCCAAGTTACGAGAATCCAAGATGTTTAGTTCACTTCTCAAAGCACAAAACCTTTGCTCATCTAGAGGCTTAGTGAAGATATTGGCAAGTTGCCTCTCTGTGCTTACATGTTGTAGAGCAATATCTCCCTTAATCTCATGATCCCGTAAGAAATGATGTCTTATATCTATGTGCTTTGTTCGAGAGTGTTGCACTGGGTTGTTAGCTAGCTTGATTGCACTCTCATTGTCACACAAGAGCGGAATCTTACTAAACTCACAACCAAAGTCACTCAAGGTTTGCCTCATCCATAAAAGTTGAGCACAACACGCTCCCGCCGCGACGTATTCAGCCTCGGCGGTGGATAGGGCAACGGAATTTTGTTTCTTAGAACTCCAAGATACTAGGGACCGGCCAAGAAATTGACACGTTCCCATTGTACTCTTTCGATCCACTTTGCAACCAGCATAATCGGAATCAGAATAGCCAAGCAAACCGAAAGTGGAGCCTTTGGGATACCACAAGCCAAGGTTAGGAGTGTATACCAAATATCTTAAGATTCTCTTAACAGCCACAAGATGGCATTCCTTAGGATTGGCTTGAAATCTAGCACACATGCACACACTAAGCATGATATCGGGCCTAGATGCACAAAGGTAAAGAAGAGATCCAATCATGGAGCGATATACCTTTTGGTCCACGGCCTTACCTTCTTCGTTGAGGTCAAGATGTCCATTAGTTGGCATTGGAGTCTTGATGGGCTTGGCATTCTCCATGTCAAACTTTTTGAGCATATCTTTGGTGTACTTGGTTTGACTTATGAAGGTGCCATCTTTGAGTTGCTTGATTTGAAATCCAAGAAGAACTTCAACTCACCCATCATGGACATCTCAAACCTCTTGGTCATTATCCTACTAAATTCCTCGCACCACGCTTTGTTAGTAGAACCAAATATAATGTCATCGACATATATTTGGCATACAAATATATCTTTATCAACTTTGCGAGTAAATAAAGTAGGGTCAGCTTTGCCTATTTCAAAGTTCTTCTTTATGAGAAAGTCCTTAAGGCATTCATACCATGCTCTAGGGGCTTGCTTGAGCCCATAGAGCGCCTTATGGAGCTTGAAAACATGATTAGGATACTTTGGGTCTTCAAATCCGGGTGGTTGCTCAACATATACCAATTCGGAGATTGGTCCATTTAGAAAGGCGCTCTTCACGTCCATTTGATATAGCTTGAAATCATGGTGAGTAGCATAGGCAAGTAGTATACGAATTGACTCAAGCCTAGCTACAGGGGCATAAGTCTCACCAAAGTCCAAACCTTCGATTTGTGTGAAGCCTTGAGCCACCAATCGAGCTTTGTTCCTTGTTTCCACCCCATGTTCATCTTGTTTGTTGCGGAAGACCCATTTTGTGCCAATGACGTTGTGATTTGGTCTTTCGACCAAGGACCAGACTTCATTCCGAGAGAAGTTGTTCAACTCCTCTTGCATGGCCATTACCCATTCCGGATCATCCAAGGCTTCTTCTACCTTTAGGGGTTCCAAAGAGGAAACAAACGAGTAATGTTCACAGAAATTTGCCAATCTAGATCGAGTAGTTACCCCTCTTTGAATACTCCCAAGTATATTGTCAACGGGATGGTCCCGTTGAACACTTTGATGCACTCTTGGATGTGGGACTTGAGTATGGTGCTGAATGTCTCCATCTTCATTTTCTTCCGCTTCAGCTTCAGAGTCTTCAATCAGGTCAGGAGCATTTCCTTCAGGATTTCCGGAGGTTCCGGAAAATTGTCCGGAGTCTCCGGAACCAGCGGAGCCTTCGAAGATTTGTTCGGAGTCTCCGGAGATGTCAGCATTTCTGCCCGCAGCAGGTTCATTTGTCCCTGCCACTTGTTCTTCCTCATCTTCATTTTCCTGAGGCCTGATTTCTCCAATTGCCATCCTCTGAATTGCCCTACGAGATGGTTCCTCTTGGCCTAAAACATGTGGATCAACTTGCTCCATTTGGGAGCCATTAGTCTCATCGAACTTCACGTTGCTCGCAATTTCAACGCAGCCGGTGGCTTTGTTGAAAACACGATAGGCGTGAGAGTTTGAGGCATAACCAAGAAGAAAACCTTCACTAGATTTAGGAGCAAATTTAGAACTTCTAGGTTTCTTATCAAGAATAAAGCATTTGCATCCAAAAACCTTAAAGTATGACACATTTGGCTTGTTACCGGTGAGAAGCTCGTATGAAGTCTTTTGAAGAATCTTGTGGAGGTAGAGTCGATTGATGGCATGACAAGCAGTGTTGATAGCTTCGGCCCAAAACTGATCCGAAACCTTGTATTCATCTAGCATTGTCCTTGCCATCTCAATGAGTGTACGATTCTTCCTTTCAACAATTCCATTTTGTTGAGGTGTATATGGGACCGAGAACTCATGACCAATGCCTTCCCCATCAAGGTAGACTTCAATGTTGGAGTTCTTGAACTCGGTTCCATTGTCACTTCTCACTCTCTTGATGGTCTTCTCAAACTCATTTTGGGCTCCCTTTGCAAATTTCTTGAACACTTCTTGTACCTCACTTTTGTCATGCAAAAAGAACACCCAAGTGAAACGAGAATAATCATCAACAATTACAAAACCATATTTGTTACCGCCAATGCTTATGTAGGCCACGGGTCCAAAAAGATCCATGTGTAGTAGTTCAAGTGGCCTTGTAGTCTTCATGATGCTTGTTGACGGATGTGGATTTCCAACTTGTTTCCTGGCTTGACATGCACTGCAAAGTCTATTTTTCTCAAAAGTCACATTGGTTAGTCCAAGAATATGATCACCTTTGAGAAGCTTGTTCAAGTTTCTCATTCCCACATGAGCTAGTCGGCGATGCCATAACCAGCCCATGCTAGACTTTGCCATCAAGCAAGCATCAAGTTGAGTTTTCTCTGAAGTGAAATCCACAAGGTAAAGCTTCCCTTTGAGTACACCCTTGAAAGCAATGGAGCTGTCATTTCTTCTTGAGACGGTCACACCCTCATTAGTGAACAAACAATTGTAACCCATCTCACAAAGTTGAGATACGGATAGTAAATTGTAATCCAAGGATTCAACAAGAAAGACATTTGAAATTGAATGATCGGTAGAGATAGCAATTTTACCTAACCCCATTACCTTTCCTTGACTTCCATCACCGAAAACAATGTTGTCACTTGCATTTTCATTTGCTTCAAAGGAAGTGAACATCTTTTTCTCTCCGGTCATATGATTGGTGCAACCACTATCAAGCACCCATTTTGATCCACCGGAGGAGTAAGCCTACAAAACAATTTAAGCTCTAGTTTTAGGTACCCAATGTTGCTTGGGTCCTAGAGTGTTAGTCACAAGAACTTTGGGCACCCACACATTTCTTTTAATCAATGTGTCCCTAGTGCGATACCCAACATACTTGGCAACCACCTTACCATTGTGGTCCCAAGTCAATACATAATCGGCATAATAAGAACCTTGAGCAGCTTTCTTCTTTGTCTTTGTTGGAGGAGCTGCTCTTACCTCTTGTGGTCTAATTGGTTGAGTGACCACTACCTTAGTTGACTTTGATTGTGGTCTCATCCTTTGATGTGTCATGCCATCCAATAGACCACCATTCTTACCTATGCCGGACTTGTTTTGGTTCTTGATGAAAGGAATGGGTTCAACATTTCCTTGCTCACTCTTACCAATGCCCTTTCCTTTCACAAAGCTAAATTTCTGCATGTATTGAGTACCAAACCCCTTGGTATGGTTCTCAAACTTACCAATGTTGTCCTCCTTGGGAGAATAATCTTGTTGAACAAAAGATGTAAGCCTTGCAATTTCTTTCTTCATAGCGTGCATCTCGGCAAGGTTAGTAGCATAGGCTTTAACATCAATATTGAAGCATTTATCACAACCAAAACTAGTGGAGGGAATAGATGGTTAGGTTGCATCCTTAGAGTTAGACGAGGTGCTTTCCCAAAGAGTATTAAATTGAACTTCAAGAGCCGTGTGTTTGGCATTTAAACATGAGAAGTTTTCTTGAAGTTTCTCATTCATACTCTTTAGGCTATTTGATTCATCATTGGCTAAGTCTAGTTTCTTGCGCAACTCATCAACCTTTTCTTTCTCTTTAGCATAAGACTTTTCAAGAGCAAGAATGTTATCAATTTTGACTTTGAGCAAGTCCTCTTGCCTCTTGAAACTCTTCCTTTGTTCGGCAAGAGATTCCTCAAGAGAGACGGTTTTCTCTCGCTCAAGTCTAATCAATTCTTCTTGCTCCTCAAGAGCATCATCCCGGTTATCTATTTCCTCCAAAAGTTTTATTATTTTAGATGTGGCCTTTTTATCAAAGTTCATTGTGCTATCATCATCTTCACTATCATGGTCACTATCACTAGAAAGAGAATCGGATATCACCTTGGGTCCTTTAGCCATGAGGCAAGTTGGTGGAGCATCATCTTCATCATCGGTGATGTAGCCAAATAGTGTTGATGAAGTTGAGGATGCTTGTATGGCAATGGTTGCAACTTCCTCATCATCGGAATCGGAGCTCTCTTCATTAGAATCCCACTCAATGCCAAGGTGAGCTTCTCCGGTGTGCTTCTTCTTGTAGTGACTCTTGTTCTTGTGTTTCTTGTTGTCCTTGTCTTCCTTGTGATCTTCCTTCTCACGTGGACAATCAACAATGAAATGACCTTCTTTCCCACACCTAAAGCAAGCTCTCTTTGAGTTTCTCTTGGTTGTGCTCTTCTTGTACTTCCCTTTGACATATCCTCCTTTCTTCATGGCTTTTCTCAATCTTCTCATGAACAAGGCTGCCTCTTCGGAGTCGTCCGAATCTTCATCATCATTATTTGAAGTCTTTTGGACTTCCTTTTCTTTGCCTTTGTTGCTTGCCTTGAGAGCAACCCCACTTCCCTTCTCAAGTTGCACATGAAGTTTGGAGAGTTCATGAGAAAGCTTTGCTTCCTTGACGGTCATGAGATGTTCTTCCATTCTCCCAATCACATTTGCGGGAGAGAACTTCTTGAATCCTCTCTTCTCTCTAATCAAGATGGGTAGGTTCACATCTCTAGCCATGTAAGCCGTAAGAATCTTGTCAACAACCTCTCTATCATTCCATTTGGTGCTTTCAAGAGATCTTATCTTGTTGATAATCTTGTTCAACCTATCATACATCTCTTGTCGGCCTTCATCATCCTTGATAGAGAACCGATTGAGTTCGACTTCCAACACTCTTATTCTACTTTCCCTTACTTTCCTTGTCCCTTGATGGTTGACTTGAAGTGTGTCCCAAACATCCTTGGCGGTACGCAAACACTCAACCTTGTTGTATTCTTCGGGATTCAAGGCACTAAAGAGTAAGGTCATGGCTTGTGCATTGCGTTGGATTTTAAATTCTTGATCTTGACTCAACGGTCCTCTTCCCTTGGGCATTGTGACACCTACACACACAATCTTCCAAAGGGCCGGATTGACCCCTATCAAATACGCCTCCATCAAGCGAGACCATTGGTTATAACCATTCCCGTCAAAGCGAGGTGGTTTACCAAGGTTCACCGATTGAGACGGAATAGAGTTGCTCAAACGAGAATAATCGAAATGAACTTGGTTAGTATGATCATTTCTTACGGACTTGAAGGACTTGTCATCATCGTCGGAGTCCTCATCTTCGGATGATTCTTCATGATCATCACCTGTTCGTCTTTGAGAGTGTATGTCCTTGGTAGAGGGTCCGCTAGTCTCCCTTCTGGCTTGAGGGTCACCATCACCCCTGTGGGAAGGATCGGTTGTTCCTCCGGAGTTGACATCTTTAATCTCCGAGCGGCTAAGCTCTAAAAGGAGAGCCTCGCTCTGATACCAATTGAAAGGACCTAGGATGTCAACTAGAGGGGGGTGAATAGTTGAAACTGAAAAATTTTCGCTCAAAACACTGTCAGTCACAGAAAGTGCGGAGACTCCGAAGAAAAGTCCGGAGGTTCCGAACAAGTTCGGACACTCCGAAGATTTCTCCGGAGAGTCCGGAGAAAATTGCCGAATTGAATATGACAGATCAAACCTCACTGAAAATCAGATCGCCTAATTTCCATACAACCCTGGGATGTATACAACCCAATTCAAGTGTCACTTGCAGCAGGAACCTTCACAGATGATAGATCGGGACCAAACCCTAGAATATAGCACAATAGCAACAAGTAGCACAAGAACAAGAACAAACACAAGGAGACACAGGGATTTAAGACCCGGAGTTCAGTCCCACACAAGGAACCTACGTCTCCGTTGAGGAGCCCACGAAGGGCGGGTTTATCCACTAAACCACTTTCCTCTTCTTCAATCAACCCAAGGGTCAAATGAAGAACTTACTCAGCTGTAGGGGTAATACAAACTTCTCAAGACAACCACAGCGGATTGGTTGCTCTTGAATGACGCCTAGCCGTCTAGGAGCTTGAAGCTCCAAGAGTAAAGAACGCGATTTACCGGCTTGAAGGCGACCGAGGTGCTCAAATGATGGGGAATCAGCTCACAAGCACAATCTCTTGAACTCCACTCAATCCCTCGCTCAATCCCTCACCAAATCCACCTTGGGAAGCAAGAGGGAGTGAAAAGGGGAAAGGAAATCGCCTTTGGAGGCTTCAGTTCGAAAAGGAGTCAGAGAGAGAAGAAAGGAGGGGACCGGAGGGGTATAAATACCCGTTCAGCCAAAATAGCCGTTGTACCTGTTAAGTTCCGGAGTCTCCGAAGAATTTTCCGGAGTCTCCGAACTTTCTGGAGAACACCTCCTCCAGACACCAAAGTCCGGACACTCCGAACAAATGTCCGGAACCTCCGAAACTTCACAGGTAAAGCACTCTAAACTAATTTCCCAGTGAAGTGCAAGTGCAAGGTGTCTCTCATGGATAAGTTAGATGATATTTTGAGCACCTTGTCACCACCAAGCTAGTTTTTCGGCATCCCTCTTGATAGTACGGTTTTCCTAAACTCAATATTCAAGAGAATAAAAATTAATCTTCGTGTACGCTTCAATCATGCTTTCATTTCCCTTTTTGAGTGCTATATTTCACCAAATGTTTCCTATTGATTTCACCTGTTACCTGTGCATAGCCTCATTGCAAACATTAGATACTAAAGCGTGTTGTCATTAATCAACCAAAACCGAAGAGGATCATAGATGCACTTTCAGGTATCGAGAAGGAGCCTGCACGGAGAACCACCTGTCCTCCGAGCAGGTTCGGGGGCTACTGTCGGATATCAATATCCGACCCTCTCACTGACGGGTGGAACCTCGCTGTTTTGGGAAGGAGACGAGCGTAATCAAACCCATAAACAAGGAGGACATCAGATAGGAGGAGGGCCGACCTGGCTCCGCCTCGGCCGACCCATCTCCGCCTCGGCCGACCTGGCTCCGCCTCGGCCGACCTGGCTCCGCCTCGGCCGACCCATCTCCGCCTCGCCCGACCCTACCCGGGCCAGGTGTCATGGGTCAACAAGGGGGACCCGGAACGAGAGGGGACCGGGAGGACGCGCCGCATATCTACCGCGCCGCCTACTAGCATTAACGGGCCACGCCGCGCCGCCCGCCGTGGCAGAAGGATGTAACTGTTCCAGCCGCCCCGCGTGCGCCGCGGAGCGACGTGCACGACCCTAACAAGCTCGGGATTAGGACCTACTCCAACAGCGCCCACAGTGTCCCGCAGGCGGCGGGACTTCTCCAGCAAGCTTCTTATTATTCATCATTTTGTTGAACACGCCTTGTACAGGTCTCCCCCCAGAGGTATAAAAACAAAAATAAGGCCTCAGGGGAGGGGACGGACAACCAAAAAAAAGAAACACACACTCACTCACACTTAGACGCTCACAGAGACTTGAGGCTTCTCCTCTCTCTCGACGGCTTGTAACCCCTACTACGAGCAACGCGAGTAACACGAGCAGATCGACACTGGACGTAGGGCGTTAGTGCCTGAACCAGTATAATTCCTTGTGTCCTCTCGCGAACCATCCGAGCCTAAACGCGCAATCCACTAAATTTACTAGTTGGTCATTTCTTACACCGACACTAGTGCACAAGCTCATCCTCATTGCTCCACTACCGATGTTGCATCTAGTTCTAGTTCTATCACTCAAGCTTCCAACAAGGTTTGGGTGGCTAAACCCCAAGCTTGATCATGTTTGTGGATGTAGGTGAACTACAAGACCGGAGGACACCATTGGGTACTTGATAGTGGTTGCACTCAACATATGACCGGTGATCCCCGGATGTTCACCTCATTGGATGAAGATGTTAGTGGGCATGACAAGATCACATTTGGTGACAACTCAAAGGGCAAGATTGAAGGTTTGGGAAAGATTGCTATCTCCAATGATCATTCACTCTCAAATGTTCTCTTGGTTGATTCATTGAACTTCAACTTATTGTTCGTGGCTCAAGTTTGTGATCATGGTTTCAAAGTCACATTCACCGATAAGGGTGTGGAAGTCACAAGAAAGTCAAACAATGATGATCTTATATTCAAGGGCTTTAGATATAACAATCTCTATCTTGTGGACTTCTCTTCTAGTGAAGCTAGTTTGTCAACTTGCTTATTCACCAAAGTGTCAAAGGGTTGGTTATGGCATAGAAGGCTTGCACATGTTGGCATGGTTACTCTCAAGAAACTCTTGAAGAAGGATTTGGTTCGTGGGTTGAGTGATATTGTGTTTGAGAAGGACAAACTTTGCAGTGCTTGTCAAGCCGGCAAGCAAGTGGCAAATACTCATCCCTCCAAGGCCTATGTATCAACAACAAGACCACTAGAGCTACTTCACATGAATTTATTTGGACCAACAACTTATGTTAGTCTTGGTGGAAATCTCTATTGCTTAGTGGTTGTGGATGACTATTCAAGATACAGTTGGGTATTCTTTCTTCAAGACAACACCGAAGTGGCGACACATTCAAGTCCTCTGCCAAGAAAGCTCAAAATGAATACAAGCAACCTTTGGTGAAGATTAGAAGTGACAATGGGAAAGAGTTTGACAATACTAGCATTAAGGTATATTGTGATGATAATGGAATCAAGCATGAGTTCTCCGCAACCTATACTCCTCAACAAAATGGTGTAGTTGAGAGGAAGAACCGAACATTGATCACTTTGGCAAGAACTATGTTAGATGAATACAACACTTATGAGAAGTTTTGGGCCGAAGCAATCAACACCGCATGCTATGCATCCAACTGGCTCTTTCCTCACCGCCTATTGATGAAGACCCCTTATGAGTTGCTCATTGGGAGAAAGCCCAATATCTCTTATTTTCGGGTGTTTGGTTGCAAGTGCTACATCTACAAGAAACGGCAACACCTAGTGAAGTTTCAAAAATGTTGTGATATTGGTTTTCTACTTGGTTACTCAGTGAAGTCCAAAGCATATAGAGTATTTGAAAGAGCATCTAGGCCCCTTGTGGGTTTTGGTGAGTTGAATGACAACTTGATTAAAGGTCTAATGAACTTGTTAAGCTCATGAGCAGGTATAATGTTATTGGTGAATAATCTTTGTGGGAAAGATTGTATAAATAGCTCATTTGGCGAAAAGAACAAGTGTGATGTATGTCATTGTATATCTAAGCATGAAAAACAAGCAATGGCTGTTGAAGATGTGTTGAGGCTTAGCAAATGAAGGTGAAGATAGAGGCATAATGGCTTTGGGTTATTCTTTGGTCTCTAAATAAAATGAGAAGCTTGTTATAAACAAATGGGTTATAGAAGTCAAAAGGAAATATGATATCAGGTGGATTTCATTCTTGATGACAAAACAAAGCTAGACTCAATATGGCAACGATTGGATGAAGAAATCAAGCAAGGGATTAGCAACGAGGTACTAAGCGAAGTTTGGTCAAGTGGTGACTTGAGCCATGAGCTTTGCTAGGGTGAAGTGGCTAGTGCTTAGAGGATTTCGAGGTATCAAGTCAAGCCTTACCGAGTATAGCAATGGAATGCATCAAATGTTTATTGAATCATATGAAAGGGTGACTTGTGATCCAAAGTTGAATTTCATTCATATGTGTTGATTATTGATCCAAGTCACTAGCTCAAGGTAGAAGTGCTCAAAGCAAAGAGACAAAGTTGGATGCAGCTCTCATAAGGATATATTGATCAAGTATGGCATGATACATTGTGGTGAAGCTCAAGAGGATGAATATTGCATTTATATTTGATCTTGAGTTAGGTGTGCCGTACTATCAAGAGGGATGCATCATATGATACTTTGATAAGGTCTCAGTGCTCAATTAACCCATGAGAAGTGATGAGAGACACAAAAGCCTCACGAACACATGTGACATGGGTTGGACAGTGGCAAAACCGGAGGTTCCGGTTTTGGGTGCCACGTGTCTCTAACGGCTCTTTAGTTTGAATTTCCGGACGCTCCGGTTTTGGAACCGGTAGTTCCGGTTTTGGTCTGTCACTCTAACGGCTAGTTTTTGTGTTGTGGAGTATTTATACCCCACGCCGTCCTCAGTGGCAGGCTGCTGTTGCTGCAGTTGCTTTTGTGCTTCCTGCCTGTTCTAAGCTAAGCCAAAGCCAAGATAGCTCTCCCCAACCCCTCTTTGTGAGGTGGTGTGATCTTTGATAGATCTTTTGAGTTGGGTAGTAGAGAGGAGCCATTTGTGAGCACTAGAAGAGCACTCACACGCTTGAGCACTGTTTCGCCTTGTCAAGTATCAAGCGAAGCATTTGTTACTCTTGGAGGTGTGCCTCCTAGAAGGCTAGGCGTCGCCCGGGAGCTACCAAAGTGTGGTGAGCCGCGGGACAGTTTGTGCAGGTCAAGCTTCGCCTCCGAAAGAGAAGAAGCTAACTAGTGAAGTGGGGAAAGGGGTTGAGAGCGACCCGGCTTCTTTGGAAGCACCCAACGGAGATGTAGGATTCGCCCTGGGTGAATCTAAACTTCGGGAAACAAATCTTTGCGTCTCGTCACTGGTTTGCTTACATTTGCATTGCACTTGAATTCATAGCTTGATCGTGTGATATTGGTTGATCTATTCGGGTGTCAGTGTTTGTGCAGTGCAGGTGCTTTGTGAACCTGCTAAGATACATACTATGAGCATACACTCTGATCTGGATTGATCTCGAGCTCAGTTTGCAACTCACAGGTTTGGGGGTTCTGTGTGCCCAACCCAAAACCGGAGGTTCCGGTTTTGGAAACCGGAAGTTCCGGTTTTTGTGGCTGAGTGTCTTTCCGCTGCTTAAGGCGTGGGTTCCCATGTTCGGAGACTCCGGAGATTTTTCTGGAGACTCTGAAAGTCGCTGATAAATTTGTTTTAAGTGGCGACATTTTCAGGTTACGCCTATTCACCCCCCTCTAGGCGACATCAAGATCCTTTCAGTATTCAACCATGCCACCGGCTTAGTTGAAGAAACATATGATGTGGAGTTCGATGAATCTAATGGCTCCCAAGGAGCACATGAAAATTGTGATGATGTAGGTAATGAACCATTGAGGGAGGCCATGAAGAACATGCCTATTGGAGCAATCAAGCCAAAAGAAGAAGACGATGATGAAGTTCAAGTTATTGATCCTCCATCTTCTTCATCCATGGTGCCCTAAGTTGATAGTGGTGGCAAGCAAGATAATTGTGTTCAAGTGGAAGATCCACCTCTTCCACTTGAGGACACACATGTACCACAAGATCAAGTTGAGGCACAAGCTCAAGAAGTTGATGCTCCACAAGCCCCTCAAGAAGTGGTTGAGAGAAGACACAATCCAAGAATTCAAGCTCATCCACAAGACCTCATCATTGGAAGTCCAACAAAGGGGATAAGAACTCGTAGAACTCAATATAATAACTTTTGCGAGTTTAATGCGTTTGTTTCTTGCATTGAACCTTCAAATATAGATGAAGCTCTCAAGGATCCGGATTGGGTGAATGCAATGCATGAAGAATTGAACAACTTCACCCGCAATGATGTTTGGACTCTTGAAGAGCGACCCAAGAATGCAAGAGTGATTGGAACCAAATGGGTGTTTCGCAACAAGCAAGATGATCAAGGCATTGTAGTGCGGAACAAGGCAAGGCTAGTAGCAAAGGGGTTCTCTCAAGTTGAAGGATTGGATTTTGGAGAGACCTTTGCACCGGTGGCAAGACTAGAGGCAATTCGCATCCTTCTTGCTTATGCTTCAAGCCATAACATGAAGCTATATCAAATGGATGTGAAGAGTGCCTTCTTGAATGGATATATCAATGAGCTAGTCTATGTTGATCAACCATTGGGCTTTGAAGATGCAAGATATCCCAACCATGTCTATAGATTGTCCAAGGCACTCTATGGTCTCAAACAAGCTCCTAGAGCATGGTATGAGCGCCTTAGGGACTTCCTTATCTCAAGGGATTTCAAGATTGGCAAAGTTGACACAACACTATTTACCAAGAAGATTGATGGAGATCTCTTCATTTGTCAAGTGTATGTTGATGATATCATCTTTGGCTCAACAAATGAAGACTTTTGCAAAGAGTTTGGTGAAATGATGTCAAGAGAGTTCGAGATGTCTATGGTTGGAGAGCTCACTTTCTTCCTTGGGTTTCAAATCAAGCAACTTGAAGAAGGGACTTTCATTTGTCAAGAAAAATATACCAAAGACCTTCTCAAGCGCTTCAAGATGGAAGATAGCAAGGGCATCTCTACACCAATGGCTACAAATGGACATCTTGACCTAGATGAGGGAGGTAACCCGGTTGATCCAACTCTCTACCGTTCTATGATTGGTAGTTTGTTATATCTTGCCGCATCTGGGCCCGATATCATGTTTAGTGTTTGTATGTGCGCTAGATTTCAAGCCAATCCTAAGAAGGTACACCTAGTAGCCATGAAAAGAATCTTTAGGTACCTCAAGCTAACACCAAGCATTGGCCTTTGGTATCCCAAAGGAGCTAGATTTCAACTCGTTGGCTATTCCGATTCGGATTATGCGGGTTGTAAGGTTGATAGAAAAAGCACCTCCGGAGGGTGCCAATTGCTTGGTAGATCCCTTGTTTCTTGGTCCTCTAAGAAACAAAATAGTGTTGCCTTGTCCACCACCGAAGCCGAGTATATAGCAGCCGGTTCTTGTTGTGCTCAAATCCTTTACATGAAACAAACCCTTTTAGACTATGGCATAGTTCTAGAAAGGGTACCTTTGTTGTGTGACAATGAGAGCGCGGTTAAGCTTGCTAACAACCCGGTTCAACACTCACAAACAAAGCACATTGATATTCGCCATCACTTCCTTAGAGACCATGTTGCTAAGAATTACATATCATTAGAAGGTGTTAGGACGGAAGATCAATTGGCGGATATCTTCACAAAGCCCCTAGATGAGAGGACGTTTTCTAGGTTGAGGAATGAGCTCAATGTGCTTGACTTTGCTAACTTTCACTAACTCGCTAGTGTAGGGCTTGTTTGTGCTTGCATTGCATCTATAACTTGTCAGATGCATTAGGTGCTTGTCTAACCCTTGCAAGATAGTGATGAGATAGGAAAGGTTAGAGCCGTTTGGTCTCTTGGTTGCTCTAGACTCGGGTGAGGCTCATCATGAGCAAGCTTGCAAGGGGATCAAATGTGACAAGATAGATTTAAATTTATGCCTTAAATTCTTGTCTTGCATTTGCATGCATATGCATGGTTGTTGTTTTAGTCGTTTTGTTGGTATTTGGTTGTGGCATCACTTAGGGGGGGCTTTCTTTGTCTTTGACAATTTCTGAAACTCCTAAGTGTGGGGTGCCCTCCTATGCTTTGGCTTTGGTTTTCTATTGAAAAATGTCTATTTAGCCTAAGGCAAAATATTAAAAATATTTTCAAATGAGAGTTTGAGAGAGGTTCCCTTGTTTCTGTCTAAGAATGTGTTTATTTGCCTTCTTTCGAACCCTTGGA